>CM052718.1:25859921-25891950 GCA_028551405.1 Uromys caudimaculatus | reverse complement strand
TTACTGACAGACACATTTGCCTCTCGGTTAATTACTCCCTGCTCTTACCTATCTGGACATGCCAGCTCCCCTAAAACCCAATCCAGATACTTTCATATTTTTCTATTCCAAGAGAAACGTGTACAAAAACGAAAGCCACAGACACAACAGTCAGGTTCCAGTGACTTTTGGATCTAAACAAATTTATTTTTTTTTTAATTTTTTCCTTTCCTCAGTTTCGTAACAAATGAAAAAAAAAAAACACAACAAAAACCATCAACACAAATTTTTTTTTTCCAACGATTTGTCTAGCGTCCTGTTCAGAAGGCTCAGCAGGAGCCACCTGGGAGCAGCAGAGGACGGAAGGAGCTTCAGAGCACCGGGGCCAAGCCTCAGAAAACCAGATCTCAGCCGGTGCAGACGCACCCAGCTTAGAACTCCCTCCACCGGGCCTCTCTTCCGGCTAGTCCAAAAAAGCGACCAAGCTTTAAAAAAGATTCCACAAACGAAACACAATTTAAATTAAATAAAAACACCTTTCCATCCGCCCATGCCAGGAGGTTCAGGCCTAAACCTCCTCTTTAAAATTTTTTCTTCTAGAACTGTGCATTACTTTTTAAATTCTTTCGCTTCCCTGGAAGGTTAAAATAAGATATATTTCCCCAGGAGTCATAAATACGATCTGGTGCATAGAGAAATAGCAGCGCGGGAGTCCAGGCCAGCCCCAATCCGGCTGAGAACGGCCATCCCCCCCACCCCCCTCCCCCAGTCGAGTATAGCAGGACAGTGGGACCAACACGCAGGTAAGTTCCTTGGCTTCCTCTACAGGGAGCAGCGAACAGGGTGGGGACAAGCGGGCTGGAAGGCAGGCAGGGCCGGACCCCTCAGAGCGAATGAGCGAGGAGGGCACATGCGGGCACTCGCCAACCTCCGAGGGCGCACGGGGACCAGGGGATTTCTCCGGGTTTTCTAATTACCAAGCAAAATAAATATTAATGTTGCGAAAATATGACCGCTTTCAAACGGAGGAGGAGGAGTAAAAACAGGGCAAGGAAACGGAGACAGAAAGAAAGACGACGGAGGAGCGCGGGGTCGGCGGAGGCTACCGGGAGCTGGTGGCGGCGCGGCCCCGCTGCGGCTGGGTGGAGATTGGGACGCAGAACTGCGCTCCACGTCTGTACAAGTGGACGCTGCCGAGGAAGTCAGACCTGGCTCGGCCTTCCCTACGTATTCACCGTTCCCGGGGCGCCGAGGGACCCCGGCAAAGTCTAGCCGGCGACCCCGAAGATGCTCGGACTGGGGCCGGGCGGGAGAGGCGCACCGGGGTAGGTACCTGGAGCTGGGGCTTCGCGGCGGAATGCGCGAGGCGGACTGGAGGAGCCCGGCAGCTGCGGCTGCACCGCCGGAGCGCGCGTCCCGGGCCTCAGAGTCCGAACCGAGGCCGGGGCGGCCCGCGCAAACTTGTCCTTGGCGGCGGCGAGGCCCAGGGTCCGGCGCTCACAGAAAGAAATCGGGTGCGCCTTTGGCCGCCCCGGGGCCAGCCTGCGCGGGCGAGGGCTCCCGAGGGAAGCCGGCCCCGCCCGCGCCCCCGGGGCCGCCCCGGCCCGCCAACTTCTCGTATTTCTCCTTGTACAGGTCCCGCTCCTTGGCCAGACGCCCCACCTCCAGCTTCAGCTGCTCCACCTGGCTCTGGAGCTGGCACTTCTCGCTCTCCAGAATGTGCCGCTGCTGCACCCGCTTGAAGCGGCACGACTGCGCGTAGCCGCGGTTCTTGAGCGTGCGCCGCTTCTGTTTCAGTCGGATGACCTCCTCCTTGCTGAAGCCGCGGAGCTGCCGGTTCAGCTCCCGCACGGACATGGACACCAGCTGGTCGTCGGAGAAGCGCTCCTCCAGGCGCACGTGGTGGCCCGCGCCGCCTGCGCCGTGACCAGCGCCTCCTCCGTGGTGGCCAGAGCCGCCGTGATGGTGGTGGTGGTGATGGTGGTGGTGGGCAGTGTGGTGTGCGCCGTGGTGGTGGCCCGCACCCATGTCGTCCGCGCCGCCGCCGCCCGCGAAGCTCTGGCCCCGGAAGGCCTCATAGGCCGCAGCAGCCGCCGGGTGATGCGCGCCGTGGTGCGCGCCGTGGTGGCCGCTGCCGATGAGCGCCTCCACCGCGTCCTCCGGCGTCAGGTTGAGCGCCTCGGGGTTCAGGTGGTGCTGGTACCCGCTCATCCAGTACAGATCCTCCAGCACCGCTTTTCCTGAGGCGCCCCCGACAGTGCCGGGGCCTCCACTCGGCGGCCCCGGGGCGCCCCCGACCTGAGCCGCGCTGCCCCCGCCGCCCGCGCCGCCGCCGGTGCCCGGGCTGGGTGCGCAGAAGCTGGGCGAAGAGGGCACCGAGGAGCAGGGAGTGCTGAGGGGCGTCGAGGACAGCGAGCCGGGCGGCAGGCGGTGGCAGAAGCGCTCGGCCTCGGGCGGCTCCTTCTTCACCTCGAACTTCATCAGGTCGAAGTCGTTGACGTACTCGATGGCCAGTGGGCTGCTGGGCAGCTCTGCGCCCATCGCCAGCTCCGCGGCCATCGCCCGGGGCCCCAGCCCCGCCGCCGCCGCCGCCGCCGCCGCCGCCGCCGCGCCCGGCCGCGCCCCGACGGGCGGCGGGGGAGCGTGGGGGGAGCCACGGGCCTCTCTCCCCCTAGCTCCCCCCGGGCCGCGGTGGGCGCAGGTTCTGGTCGCGCCGCCGAAGGGCGCAGCAAAAGTTTCGTGCTGTCAACTCTGGGCTGCGCTCAGGGGACGCCGCCGGACAGGCCTCTCGGGCGGCCCCCCAGCCCGCTGCGGGCGGGCGCAGGGCCCCGATCCTGCGCTCCTCCTCCTGCTCCTCCGCCGTCCTAGCCTGGAGGGTGCAGAGGCCGCGCCCCGGGCTCTGCTGTGCTCGGGGCTCTCCTGCCCCGCCCCGCCCCGCGCCCCACCCGCGCTGCCGGCCGGCCCCGCCTCCCTCGGCCCAGCGCAGAGCCGCACAAGCCTTTATAGAGACGCGCTTCTGGGCCCGCCTCCCCAGGTGGGGGCCGACGCCCCCGGGCCAATCGGAGCCCCAGACCTGCAGCCTTCATTTGCCTATCCCCATGGCAACCCGGAGACCAGCTGTCAATCTCCTGCGGGAAACAGCTGTGGGAAGGGGTGGGGAAGGGCCGCCGGCAAGAGGAGTGGGCAGGGCCCCCTGGTGGCCGCCGCATGGGACTGCACAGCAGAGGGCGAGAGACTAAGTGGCAGATCCTGAGGTTCCAGGATCGCAAAGCCAGAGAGGGCAGGGGAGTTGAGGAGGCCCTCGTCCAGGGAACTCCCTCGGTGTCTCGGATCCATTAGGTGGCCTAGCTGGCTGTGTCCCGCACCAGGCCCAAGTGGCCTGGAGTCCCCAGAACGGGGACCTCTAACTATCCTGACACCGGTGACTCCGAGCTGCCTGGGAGCGCCGGCTATTTTTATCCCGTGGTTGGGATGGGTTCAGGAATTCAGTCAACAAAGTTGCTGGCACCTCGGGCGGCGGGATGCACGGTGGAACCGCAGGCCTCTGAGCAGTGTGGTAGGTGGAGCGGTACAGACGCCTGTGGCCACCAGGCTAGAGGAGCAGGTCTTGGGGACTAACTGCGGAGAGGGCCCATTGAATGCATGGGGTTGATGAGTCTGGACGCCTGCGCAAACGCCCACAAGGAAGCTCAGACCCAGCTGCCCACCGGGGCTGTTTAGAGGCGCCTGGCTGGGTGGGCGCGAGTTGGAGTGACAAGTGGAAAGCAGATTGCCACCCTCACACTTGCTGAATGTCTCTACACACCTACTGGGTGGCCAACTCAGAGCAAAAGAAAGGCACAAGGGGAACATGGAGGGTGGGTGACAAGATGTGAGTTCTGTGACCCCCCTCCCCTCCAGAATTCCAGATCCCAACTGAAGATAGAAAGGGAGTGCACTCAAGAACAACAGCTGGTCATGACCCAGAGTGGGGTTTTCTCCTGTTATCTATATTCTTATACGCCGTTGAGTATTAAAAATAATAGCCGGGGGCGATGGTGGTGCAGGCCTTTAGCCCCACCTCTCCTGAGGTAGAGGCAGGAAGATTTCTGTGAGTTCAAGGCCAGCCTGGTCTACAGAAAAAGTTCCAGGACAGCCAAGACTACACAGAGAAACCTTGTCTTGAAAAACCAAAAATCAACCAACCAACCAATCAATCAGTCAATCAATCAATCAGGCAAGCAAGCAAGCAATTCTTAAATATAAACCATTTGTGCACAGCCTGAAAAGATATTCACAGGATAACTATCTCAGGATGTCATGGTGCCAGTGCCTTTCTCTGCTCCTTTTACAGGTGCCTGCTATTTTACAGGGGGTGCCTGGCAGCTTGGCATGAATAGCTCCCAGCTCCTTCACTCAGTGTCTGGACACTCCTCACCTTCATATTCATCTGTACAGGGCTTGGTCTTCAGAAACAAAAAAAAAAAAAACATGAGGAAACCCCTACAAGAGTCTCCTCTCAGTCCGTTCCGCAGGAGGCTTCAGAGAACCACTGGTGGAGTGTGTATCTTTGGGATTCTACAGTGCTGAGGTGGTAGCCACAGCTGTCAGTGTAATCATGTCCATTCTACAGATGAGAAAACAAGGCTGTGAAAAGCAAATGACTTTGTCCAAGATGACCTATATCAGGTACACCTGTGGCCAAAGAGGAGCCTTTGAGTTAAGAGCACGAGGTCTCACCAAGTGAGCCAGTGTTTCAGCTCTGTCACCTGCAGCCTGGCAAAGGCATTGGACCAGGGCACTCAGCCTGTGTCCCAGGGCCTTAAGGACAAGCTACATGTCTGGCTCATGTGGCCTTGGGCATACTAAAAAGGATGCTGAGGAGGGAGATGAGATTGGGCAGTCTGCCTCCTCTCGGCCCCACTCCTGGTGTGGGTGTGTTGGCACACACTTTTAATCCCAGTACTTGGGAAGCAGAAAGTTGCAGATCTCTGAGTTCAAGGCCAGCCTGGTCTACAGAACGAGTTCCAGGACAGCCAGGGCTACACAGAGAATCCCTATCTCGGAAAAAGAAAGAAAGAAAGGAAGAAGGAAGGAAGGAAGGAAGGAAGGAAGGAAGGAAGGAAGGAAGGAAGGAAGGAAGGAAGGAAAGAAGACATGTTGATTCTCTTCCAGTGTGCCATCACAGGCTTAGCACCTCAAAAAGAACATGTTCCCTCAACCGTTTCAGGGTGTCAGGTCAGGAACATAGGCAGGGCCCCACAGGGTTTCTGTTGGCATTTCCTAGGCTGCAGTGAGCTGTGGTTCATCTAGGTAGGACAGGGTATTTTTTTGACTCTAGGACAGTTGCTGACTTGCTGTTGACTGGTAGCTGCTGGGTTGACTGACTGAAGTGTGAAGAGAGCTGAAGAGACAGGGGAACCTCAGGAGTGAGGGATGGGTGAGCCCTGAAAGCAGGGGTGGGAGGGACTGCTTGGCAGAGTGGTAGGGCAGCTAGATCAAGGTTAGACTTGCGGGTTGGGAGGGGGGAGGTGTTGAGGAGCCTGAGAGGCCATGTGTGGCTCAGTGATTCCTCAAGGGCTCTGGGCAGAGAGGAACTGGGCTGTGAGAAGTGATGGAGGCATTATCCATCATGCCACTCCCAACAACCAATAGCACCTACCTCCCAAGACTACCCCGTGCTGCTGCTTGCTACTGGCTTGCTGTGAGCTCCGTGCACCAGATACTCAGCTCAGTAGCTCCAACAACTATTGGATGGCACCAACTGGGTATGGTCATTGCACAGGGCATGAGTAGCAGGCAAAGCTGATCTGACTTCCATGGTAGGTAGAATGTCTTCCCATCACCCAGCAGAAAGCACTGTGCTGTGTACAAGTGTGACCTGTCATGGTGTATTTAATTCATGGGAACATGGCCACCTGGTGAGGGAGTGAGTGTCAGATTACACAGAGCCGAAACTACACTGTGCCCCTTGTTAGACTAGGGTCTCCTATGTAGCACAATAGAGCCTTAAACTGAAGGTAATCTTTCTTCTACCTGCTGAATACCTGGGTTACAGTTATGTCCCACCATGCCAGGCCAGAAAGTTCGAAACTTCTGTCTCAGGTTAGAGATATGGCTTAGTTGCTTGTCTGCCATACATGAAGCCCCAGGTTTGCTCTCCAGCACCTCAAAGCTGGCACAGGCCTAAAGTTCCAGCTCTCGGGATGTGGAGGTAAGAGGATCAGAAGTTCAAGGTCATCCTCATCTACATATTGAGTTCAAGAGCAGACTGGGATAAATGAGGCTTTGTCTCAAAACAACAAAAATATTGTCCCACAGACATGCTCTGTATTTTCCAGAGGGAGGCAGCTAAGATGAAGAGACCTGCTTGGGATCGTTTATATTTAAAAACAGACTGGACTGTGGAGATGGCTCAGTCAGTTAAGTGCTTGTCTTGTAAGCATGAAGACCTGAGTTTGAATCACTGGAACCCACGTACAAAGGTCTGTGTTGATATACCTGTAATCCCAGTGATGGCCAGATGGAGAGTGGAGAGAGGAAGATCTCTGGAAACTTGCAGACCAACTGGCCTGAACAACAGGGCAGAGTTATATAGGCCAAGGACAGATTCTGTCTCAAGCAACGGTGAAAGGCAGCATCCCAGGCTTCTGATGAGTCCTTGGCTTGGCCATTACTCGGCCCATCCTTATCCCCATTCCTGGCTTTAATCCAAGCACCATTAGTGGGTGCCTGCTCCATAAGGACTATAAAGGGAGATCGGCTGGGGAGCAGTAGGCCCAATCAAGAGGCCCACTGCCAGCCCCGGGTAGCAGCCAGTGACATGTCCTACCCCCCCCCCCATATTCCCATTCTTGGGTCCCATGGCTTCTTCTAGGCACATAGAAGCAGAACTCTATAAATACACCTCCGGGCATTCTCTATCCTAGGGCCCTCCACTTAGAGGAAGCAGTATCTGGACCCTCTGATCAGTGTAGCTGGAAAGCTCCGTAGCTGGAAAGCTCCTCAGCTGGGAGGTAGATAGGCTGTCCTGCTAGCCTCAGGGGACCAGTTTGGAGCACATGAATTCCTGCTGCATGGCTCTGTCCAGCAGGCCCTGCCCCTAGGACTGCTCATATACACCAGTGTATACACTCAGTTCCTTGGGACTTGGAGCATGTGAGGATTAGCTGCATGCTGATCATGTGAGGTGGAGCCCCTCGAGACAATGCAGCATGGTTTGTGGGCTGTATGCAACTCTTGTCAGGTGCTTGCTAAGTGCTGGACACAAGGTGAGTTACAGCCAGAAGAGTAGCACCTACCATGGCTGTCTCAGGCTATGCCAGTTCTAGGGGAGTATTGGTACTTATTTGGGCTGTTCAGGACTCCTACCCATTGTGATGCTCACTGGGGAAGTGAGCACAAAAAGTGAGGGTGTGCTTACTTAGAACCTATCAATGAAGCTAGAATGCACAAGGATCCTAGCCTGAGAAGCCAGCTGTGGTCCCAGCCTGTGGAGCATCAGCCACAGAGCAAGAGGTGGGAGCAGGGAACAGGTGAGTGCCACAGCTTGGTATCCTGCAGCTCTGCTTATTTCTATTCTCCCTACCCAGGAAGAGGAGGGAGACCAGGAACTTTGATATTCTTATAGGTGGGTACCCCAAGGCATGGGGAGGAGGATGCAGGGATGGCCCCGTAGGTCCGATGGCACAGGATGGCTGTGGTATAGATGGTACTTCATTCTGGTGAACCTACCACCCCCCACTGTAGGCAAGCATTCTACCCCTGAGTTACACACCACCTCCAGGACACAGGTTCAACAGCATGTGCCTCTTCCACACCCATCTCCTCTGCTGGTGCTCATGTGATGACCCTGGCTATCCAATGAGGAAGGGCAATCTGAGGGACAGTTAAATACTAATCTGTCACTCAAGGCCAAGGTTAGTAGCACAGGGGAACACCCCAATAAAGCATCTAGGAGGCCAGTACATGCCAGGCAAGGAACCTGGCTGGCTTAGAGCTGCCAATAGAAAACCCACCCTGTCCCTCAAGCTCCAGGGGTCCAGTATCAGGCGAGTCTGATCTACTCACTGATGCTTTTCTTCTAGACTGGTCTAGGTTCAGAGCCCACCTTTTTGCTAGACTTCCTACAGCTGGCCCTCGATAAATGTGATGCAGTGACAGTGAGGGGTATCTGGCTATATAGACGGCCTATGTTGGACATTTTTATGGCTCAGCCTGAGTTTTGTTTTGTTTTATTGAGCCTGGATGAGGACACTCACCTCCTAGGCAGGGGCTGTGGTAGAGTGTGAAACAGCATGCCTATAGCTCCTATAGTCTTAAGGGAGAGGTCATTGCCACCTGTGTGTGGGTTGGTCACCAGGACCCTGAAGGACAGACTTAGTGCAGCAAAGACTGAGGGGCTTGGGGCACTGAGTCACAGCAGAGCGTATACAGGGTAGTGGTGTGACACATTACAGTATTACATGGGGTGGTAGCTGACCTATACAAACATATCAGTACAGACATCAGGACATTGCTGGTCCGCATCACTGGGGGCCTATAAACAAATTCGTTGATGACCCATGTCTCATCCTGGGACGGACCACTTGAATGACCCTGTGTCTCCAGCCTTCCCTATCCAGCCTCTCTGTGGGAGGAAGCAAGATCTCAACCCAGTCTTCTGGAGACACCTGCAGAGGTCTATCCAAGCCATGCCTGCCCCTTCCCAGGGTAGCCAGGCCTTCTCTTCCTGTACCTCCACCCCAGCCTGTCCCATGTAACTTCAGACTATAACCTGCAACCCAGCAAACCCCATTTACATTGACCTGGCCAAAAGGAAAGGCTGCTCTGACCCTCTCAGCCACACCAGAGTTGGCAGGAGGCCATAATCTTGCTTCCCTTCTATGTCCACAGTCCTGGGGTTGTGTGGTAGTCAAAACAGGCCAACTAGACACAGGATAAAACCTTTATTGCTGAACATAAAATGCCCACCAGAGAGGCCTGGCCAGTAGCCTCTTCCCTGGGCAGGAGTCCCGGGTAGGGAGGGTTGGGGGCACCAGTCCTACAGCTACTGCCACTGCCACCACAGGAGACAGGCTGGGATAAACCTCACATGGCACCCTGATGGGTGGGGAGCCAGGGACAAGTCCTAGAGTGAGGCTGCGTGCCTTGGAGGAGAGGAGTAGAGGAGGGGAGAAAAAGGAACAGGGACTGGACAGGGCCTTGGCTTGAGGGAGAACAAGGCCTGGGCACAAAGGCCTCCAGAGGCTATGAGCCAAATGGGAGGAGCTTATATCCCTGCTTATAGCCCCAGCTGGGCTCAGTGGCAGGCTGCTTCTCCTCAGGAGCAGTGGTGGGTAGAGCCTCCATCCTCTCCAGGGGTGAGGGTCTGAGGTAGGTGCGGGCTGGTCCCAGGGAGCCTCACAGGCGTGGTTTGATGTGTAGCGGCTTCCCTATATGGAGAGCAAAGGGCAAGCATCAAGCCTCTCCAGCCCAGCAGGAACTTCCCCACTCCAGGGTTCTGGCTGAGGCTCAGGCCTGGGAAAACTACCAGCCCAGGCCTGTCAGCCAAGGTCTGCAAGGAGCCAGTCTCCAGGTCTCATCTACCTCTTCAGTCCCTGCCACGAACTAGGCCCTGAGGAGCAGAGAGAGAGGAAAGGGACCAGGATTCTGCAAGCTCAAGGTCTTCCTGGGCTGAGTGGCAGCTTAGGAGGGCCAGGCAGCCCTTGTACAGTGGGCGGGCCCACAGGTGGGAGCCACAACACTCTGCAGGCTGAGCTATAAATACGGAGTGCGTGCAGACACACAGGCACATGCCACACTCACACCTGGGAGCAAGGCTGCCAGACACAGACAAGGCCGGTGTGCTTTCCACATGGAAAACTGAGGTGTGTGAGCAGGTGGCCCCCAAAGGGGTGGGGTAAGACCAGTAGAAGCCAACAGGGTCTGAAGGCAGGAAGGGCCAGAAGCAAAGGGTCCCTGGAGTGGACTATCCTGAGGGCTCCTGCCTGGTGGCAGCTTTCTTTTCATAAAAGTTCTGTGTCACTCTCCCAGGTGCCAGTGTCCTGACGGTCAATGTGGCTCTGTGGCATGGCCCACATGCCCTTGTAAGGCCTCTGTCATAGCAGGTTCCTTTCTTCAGGGCTGTTAATTCCATTCACTGTCCAGTCAGCCAAAGACAGGACTGAGGCCCAACAGCTGGGCCCGGGCCTGCAGATTGAACAGCCTCAGCCAGGTTAGCCCCCATTTGTCCTCTAGGCTGCTTCAACAGGCAGAGCCACAGGCTTCCTGCCAGAGACTGTCCCAGGCTCAGCTGCGCTTGGCCCTCCAGCTCCCTTCCTGGCTGAACAAGCCTCATGAGTTTTCTGGAGCCCTTTTTTAGTCTGCTCAACCTACATACAGGGTATCACACCCTGCGACTCCTTTCCTCCTGGGATTAACTTCTGGGTTCCTGGTCTTTAAAAAACACATGCTGCCTCAGGGTCCCCAGCTGCTCCCCAGACAGTGCCACGTATATGGAAGGAACTGTTGTCCCATCTAAGTTCCAGTTGGGCAAGGGCCTGGTATCATCATCTGCACCCTAGAAGAGCGATGGAACCAGGAGGCAGCCCCTCCAGCAGGCACTTCAGTGTGCTCAGTGGGGCCGTTAGAGAAGCCTGCAGCAAGCATCTTCCATTAACGTTACGGCCGTGAAATATGACAATAAAATGATAGCCGTATGGTCGCAAATTTGCAGCCCGCCGAGCTGCGTGGGGTTTATCGTCACTCAAACGCGCAGAGAGCTGTAAAATGTTTACAGAAAGGGTCGTTTGCAGCCATAAAATCCTCTTTTCTCTCCTAAACAAGGCTGAGTGGAGCCATTTACCAAGCCCCAAACACTCATTGGGGAGAGGGAACATCTGTTCTCTCCAGGAGTGTGCGGTGATCTTCCAGAACAAATTAACAGAAATGGGTGCTTTCTAATTAAATCAGCCCTCGCTGGGGTGGTCTTCAAGGCGGCCACTGCTGTGCTTGCTCCTCACTGGCCTGCCCTGGGCAACCGGTACACTAACTCCCAGGCCCCACCCAGAGATGTCATTCTGAGCAGACGTTTACAAAGAGCCAGGAGGGGCCAGACTGCTCACCTGAGTCCTTGGCACGGGGGCTCCTGGGGGCCTGGGGCCCAGTCTGGCCTCCTGGGCTTGGACAGGAATGCAGGGAGATGAAGGATGGCAGCTTGCAGAGGCTGCTGGAGCCTGTTCCTGAGCCTGTCCCACCTGTCCCAGAGACAGCTTCTTCCTGGTCCAAGGAAGGGGTGGGGGAGCTAGTAGAGGAAGAGGGAGATGGAGAGGAGGCAGCGGTGGCCTTTGAAGACAGGGTAGAGGTGGAGGCTAATACCCTTGGGGAGGGAGGAGGGGAGGCTGGGGCCTCAGTTCTGGAAGTCAGACCACTAGTCATCTGTCTGGCAGGGCGCTGAGTAGTGGTGGGCTTCCTGCAGGAAAGGGGAACAAAAGTGAGGGTGGGCGATGTTGGAGAGAGAGAGGGTACTTGCCAATTATTTGCATGGCACCTAACCTATAACAGGGCTCCTTGCCCCTCACCCCTATACCAACCCTAGAGGCCACTGGGGATGTCTATACAGATCTAAGGCTAGCCTACAGTTCAAGGACAGGCTGGTTCCAGAGACTTTCATGCTTATGAAATTCCAGCTCCATTCCTCACCTTAGAGCCTGGTGTTCATCTGTAGGGAACCCCTATAATCCATAGGATATGGGCACAGCTCTGATAGCCCCATGCTCCAGGGGCCTCGCTCCCCTCCATGCGTGGGAGTTTGTGACTCTGTCCACACTCAGGGATCCAGAATGTAGTCATCCTAGGAGCTCTTGCCTCCACCTGAGAGTCCCTTTTGGATCTAAAGCCCACAGTGTTGGAATAAGACTTTATCCCAGAGAGTCCTAAATGTCCTTAGAGCAGGAATGGGCCACCTCTAGCTCACATAAACTCACATATGCAGCACCCACTGATCTGTCACCTGAGTACATGGCCAGCTGAGGCCTTGCTTCTGGGGGCTCCATCACTGGGCCCTGGGATAGGAGGTGCACTTGTTCGCCGGCCATGCCGCTTCTGGTTACGATGGAGCAGTTGGCACTGGGAGCCACGGGGACAAATACCCCTGCGGGCAAAGTCAGGACACAGCAGCGTGTGTTTCTTCTTGCACTAGGGGAAGAATAACAGTTGATAGAACCAAGTGGATACTATGGCTACACACAGAGAGGAGGGCCAAATACAGCCCAGTGAGCCCACTGACCCTGTAAGCTGCCCACCAGGTCTCAGAGCTAAAGGCAGCTTGCTGGAATGACGAGGCCACTAGGCGAGAGCTGTTCTACCTGGACATGCACTGAGGGCAGGGCCAGGGCCAGCGCCTGCCTGGGGATTCCCAGAGTCTGAGGCCAGGCTACTGCTGGGGCTCTGCCTGTCTGCTCTGTCTGCTTGTCTCTACTCCAGTGGGTGTGTTTGGAGCAGAGGAAGGTGGGTGGGGCTTGAGGCCTCAGGGGACCTCATGGGATAGGGTTTGGGCTAGGAGCCCAGGCTAGCAGGGAAGGCAGGTCGGCTGAGGCCGGGCATCACTGGGTTAGGGCTGGGCCAGGCACTCGATCCATGGCACCTGTCGTGGGGCTAATTATACCAGTGTAGAGGGAGGGGGAGGGCCATGCCAGGCAGCAGGTGTCCCAGGCCAAGGCTTAAACTCAGTCCTGTCTACCAGACCATATCAGGGACTCCAGAAGCCTCTGCCTAGGGTACAGTGGCAAGGCCCAGCCAGGGGGAGACTCAGGGATGCTGACTGGAGCTCAGTGCTCCTGAGCTCTACTCTGTAGCACTGCTGCTACAGATCCAAAGTATCTGCAAAGGAGGGGTTTCCTTTCCCTCATAGTTCAGATGAGCACAACTTAGCAGAGAGAGCCAGAGTCTAGTTAATTTTGGGCACCCACACTATACCTAGCGTTGGACAAGAAAACAAGAAGCCCCAGGTCAAACTGAGATACCCCCATTGAACTCACAGGATTTGCCAAGGGTAAAATCTCAAAATCATCCATGGCACCAGAGCACCCATGCCAAGTTATGGCTACAGAATGGTAGGCCATAAGGAACTAGGTCTCACAGGCTCAGAGCCACATCCTTACAGGTCTTATGACCTCCCTATTGGAATGTATCATGTGAGGGAGGGGGTGTCCCTACCCTGCTTTCAACAAGTAGGACAAAGCCTGGCAGAGTGGTACATACACTTGTCAGCAGGTGTCCAGCTGTAGTGAGAGGAACTGGACAGAGTAAGTACCCTAGAATGATCTGCTCCTATGATGTGGGTACCCCACCTGCTCCACAAGCAGGTGTAGGCAAGGTTCCTCCCTCACAGACTCACTTACCCATTCCTACAAGGGTGTGAGCTCCTGCGCACTGGGCCCAGCCAGCAACCTGGGGCTTAAAACTAAGAGCAGCCTGACAGGAAGAGGGAATGAGAGATGGGATGGCCAGGGGCTCGCTACCCGCATGCGTGTGAGCATGTGGCCACGTGAGTCAGTGTAGGTGTGTACAGTGTGAACAGTCCCATTAGAGTTGTGTCAAGTGCCCCACAGACCTGTCATCATCAGAGCTATAACAGACTAGCAGAGCTTGGCTCAGAGGTAGCCTGGACCCTACCACTTTATACGACAACCTACAAGCACCTAAAATGGGATGGATGTAAGCAGAGATACACCTCAGGGGTCAAACATGACTGTCTTTAAACTTGGCAGAAGAAGAATGTAAAATATGGAAATCTATTTTCCATTGATTACATGTTAATTTTTTGATATATTGAATGAAAAATAGCTTTTATTTGTTTCCCTCCACATTTTTTTTACACGTGCACATTCTTCCCTGAAAGTGTTAAGCTGATCTAATACTCCTGAAAAACTCCAAAAACTCTAGGAAGAAAGTGAAGAACTTCCTTAGATCACCCAAGAGCTATGATGAGAAAACCTGATGAAAGAGAATTCTCAGGTAGCAGAGACAGGGACCGCCTACCTCACTCCCGGGCTGCAAAGGCCTGACCAGCAATCTAAACAAGGGCCTGGAGTTAGGCTCTCACTATTACATAAACAGTAACCAAAGAAATGTGAAGGAAAGAAGTAAAACATGGCAGGAGTTAAAGCCAGGAAACTCAAAAGGTGCTCCTTCTCATAGCTAATAACCAGGAAGCAAGGTATGAGGACAGAATCGATGACAGCACAGGAGGAAGGCCAGATGTTGGGATGACACAGAGATATGAGGCAGGGCACGGCTCAGTGGTAGAGCATAAGCCATGGTTGTAATCTGTAAAGTCTTGGGTTCAATCATCTACACTACAAAAAAAAAAAAAAAAAAAAAAAAAAAGACTACCTGCCCCTAGAGGCCTTGCAGTTGTGGCTGTTGTGTCACATGTGCATCAGTAGGTGGCAGAGAGGAGAGAGACTATGTGGGTTCTGACCTATGACATCTGAATGATTAGTAGTCTAATATTCCCTGAAAAAAGTAAACCCGAGACGACCACCACTTTGGCGCTCTGACAGGCATCCAAGACAGGGAACAAGTGGAGATTAGAAGAACCTCACCTAGGACCATGGCTCCAGGTAGGAGTGAGCTCAAGACCTTTGCAAAGGTCCCTCAGGCAGGCTGAGTGAGGAGCAAACCAAAAAGGACCACCAGACCAGTGCCATGGAGTCTGGACAGGGAGCCAGCCTGAGATGACCACCAGTCTGGTGTCATACAGGCCTGGGGGAGGTGGCAGACCATGCTCAAGGTGACCCCTGCCCAGCGCCATAAGGCATGAGTGGAACAGAGCACTCCTGAGATCACTCCTGAGATGACCCCAGACACTCAGAGATCCTAGGCAGCCCTAAGAGGAGCAAGTAAGTGGTGGAGAAATGGAAGAGCAAGAGAAGGATGTGGGCACAGCGAAAAGAGGCAGAACTGGAAATCTGAGGGTAGTAAGGAGCAGCCTAATGTGAGTAGCCAGTGATGACACCTGGGACCATAGTGGGGTCCTGGCCTGTGCTGCCACCAAGGGCCACATCTGGGTCTATAACCCTTCAGCGACAAGAGTCTGTTACCACCAAAGGCCAGGCCAACTTCCCTGGTCTGGGCTGCCAACTTGGACCATGTTGATGTCTGAAGGCTGCACAGAGCTGGCCCTGCTCTTCATCTGGGCACTGTTGGAGAGTGGGCCCTAGGGGCATGAGAGCAGGAGAGCTGGCCCTGCCCCTCACCGGCTACAGCACTTAAGAGAGCAGGCCCCGCACCTTGCCTGGGTACCACAGTAGAGCTGGCCCTGGATGTGGGAGTTGTAGGTGAGCCACCCCTGAGGGTGTGAGCACAGGAGAGCTGATCCTGCCTCTTGTTGAGACACCCTCCTCTACTCCCTCACCCCTCACCATCTATGGCAGGGGAGAGCTGGCCCCAGAGTCATGAGAGTGGGAAAACTGGTCATGTCCCTCACCAGCTGTAACATTCAGGAGAACAGACCCTACACCTAGTCTAGGCAGCAGAGTAGAGCTGGCCCTGGGTGCGAGCATTGCTGGTGAGCAGGCCCGAGGGCATGAGAACAGGAGAGCCAGCAGGCAGCCCAGCTCAGATACCTCTCAGGCCCAGATCCAGGGCTTTGAATTGGCCCACCCCAACATCTACCCCATCAATGGACTGCTGGAGTTCATGAGAGGCCGGTCCTACAGATCCAAAACTAAAGATCTCCATGACAAGGGGCAGCAACAAGAGAAGTCCAAGTGAGGTTCCAGTATTGACAGTGTAGCAGAATCCACAAGCCTCAAACCAGACCAACCAGTCATTGCAATAAACAGCTGCAAGCAAAGAAGTGTGGACAAAAGGAAGAACTGTAGGACACGTTGTGACACACTGCAGCTTCCACAGTGAGATTTTTTTTTTCTGTTGGAGGGGGAGGTTGCAAGGGTGGTGGGTGGGTACAAGGGGAGGGGGAGATGAGTGGGATTGGGGTACATGATGTAAAATTCACAAGGAAGCAATAAAAAGTTAAAAAAAAAAAAAGACCAATGCCACATTGTGAACAAGCTTTATGTAGCAATCAACAAGTTCCAGGAAAATTAACAAGCAATAACAAAATTTGGATGTTCTTATTGCCATAAAGGAATTCAATCAATATTTAAGAAAGTTCTAACCCAACGGGGTTTTCATTATAGTTTTCCAAGAATTTACAAGACAATCCTATTTCATGACCAAATCAAATTCACAAAAGTGTAAAAAGAGAGAAGAACCATTCTCTACGTGGCCAGACGAGTCTTGAAAAACAGCGTGTCATCAGGAGAGCATCTGGGCCCACACTGAGCATTAAGAAGCTGCATGAAGAGACCTAACCTATGAGGAAGTCAACAAACAAAACCAACCAAAGAAAAGGCAAAAAGTTAAAGAAAGACCGGGGGAGGGCAAGATGGGCCTGTGGGTAAAGTGCTAGGCCCCAAAGCCCAGTGGATTGAGTTTAAGCACTGCAACCCATATAAAGGCTTGGAATGAGAGAGCTAATCCACAGTGGTCATCTGACTTCCACATATATACCGTCACAAGAACAAAAACAAACTTCCAAAAAGCAAGTGTGATCCAGAGGAAAGGCACTATATACACTGTGGCCAAGACAGGTAAGAAGAGGAAAGAAACCTGGAATGTGCTTGGACTAAAGGGACAACAAAAAACCTCACTGATTAAAACACCACAATTTACAAATTGTTACAACCACCATCACAGATACCATGTAGCAAGGTTGCAGGAAACAAGATCAACATAAAGACTCTTTTTCTATACATGAATAATAGTGAGAAAATAAAATTTAAAAATACTTTTTCTTTTTTTGGTAGACCTGGAATTGAACCAGGACCCCATGTACGCTAAGCAAGAGCTCTACAATTGAGTCACATCTCCAGCCCACTATATTCTATTTGTCATAGTAACAGTGCCACTTGAACGGCTGGAAAGCACACTGTGATAAAGGCCCTGACCCACAGACAGAACTCCAAGTGTTCCAGGTGTTGTAAGTCCATCTGTGATCCCATCAGCAGGCTGAGGCAGGAGACTCCCGAGTTTGAGGCTACCAAGACTCTGCTTTAAACAGAAAGAAAGAAAGAAAGAAAGAAAGAAAGAAAGAAAGAAAGAAAGAAAGAAAGAAAGAAAGAAAGAAAGAAAGAGAGAGAGAGAGAGAGAGAGAGAGAGAGAGAGAGAGAGAGAGAGAGAAAGAAATCAACATGCAAACAAAACAACCCAAGTATCTTTTTGACTTGATCAAGTGACTCCCAGCTTTACATCTAGGATCAGCCGTATCACACCTGCCCAGCATTCGCAAAAAGAATGAATGAGTGAGTGAATGAATGGAGGAAAATATACTTTTGGAAGAATGAGGGTAAATATAGTGAAAACTAGCTGGTGTGGTGATGTACAACTTTAATCCCAGCACTGGGAGGCAGAGGCAGGCAGATCTCTGTGAGTTTGAGGCCAGCCTGGTCTACAGAGTGAGTTCCAGGACAGCCAGGGCTACAGAGAAACCCTGTCTCCAAAAAAAAAAAAGGTATTTTTGCTCTTCAAAAATAAAATGAAAACAATTTTTCAGTAAAAGAAAATCTTAGGTTCTATTAAGGAAGTCACACAGGGTGAGTCATGCCTGTGCTCCCATCCCTCAGAAAGCTAAAGCAAGCGAGTCTGAGGCAAGCTTGGGCCCTGTGTAATAAGAACCTATCTCAGACAAGCCAAGCTGCACAAAGGAGGGAAAGGACTCCAGCCAAGGATCAGGAAAGGCGAGCATACACAGTGAAGGTTTGTGCTAAGATCCACACCCAAGATATTTAACAGCTATTCTTACAGGCCTATATTCACAAACTGGCAAACTTCTTCCAAGTCAGTAAGAAGGATAAAAACCCAAAGGGAGACTATACATTTTGAGCAAAAATTATCAGAAAGGAAGGCACACAGGGTTCACACAGCAGAACAGTCATCAGAGATACACAGCTTAACAGTTCAAGAAAACTCCCAATACCTCCAGCAGTTGGACAGAAATGCCAACATCTGTGAGGCTGCCCAGAGAGAAGCTGACAACATGCTGGCTGAGCATGTGTATGGATAACAGAGCTGGGGTCATATGTCCTGCCCATCGTCCTCTGAGTACAGCCTCCCACAATGGCTCCAGGCTGTGGGCTCTTCTGTATCCAGCTTACCCTATGGAGCATGTTCCACGGTGAGGGCCACTGCCCAACTCCCCACAACAGGCATGGTGGTACTTTTTACTGGCAGGAGGCTTGCACTCCTGTAACTAATGTGAAGGGTGAAAGGACCAAGGTCTGTAGGGCAGGCTTCCCTGTGGCCAAGAACAGGCTGTCTCCACTGGCCTGTGGACAACAACTGAGCTGCTCACACCCCTAGTTCCTGAAGTCTCCATCTATTAACTTTTCCTGAGTCCAAGCCCTCAGGCACAGCCAGCACTGTCTCAACCAGATGGCTTGCTCATGGCCCCGATCCTCAGAGGAAGCTCTAGCCTCATTCCCACCATCTAAAATTAGAGCTGCATCCACACCCTGAAGCTCAGATGGACCCTCTGAGCGCCCTGTCTATTCTTGCTGTCCTGTCCTGGTCACAAGCCATCTCACCCAGCCTCATCCACCCTGAAACTGGTGAATACATGCAGCAGAAGATGGGTGGGTAGCTGGAGAAACCCACGTGAAGCTTGGACAGAAGGTGGCAGAGGCTGGCAGCAGCAGGTCACGTAAGTGGAGCAGCAGGCCTCTCTAATGGGCTTTTTGTTTGTTTTCCAAGTCCCTCCTAGCTGCGGATCAGTCACGGGTACAGAGGTATCAGCAGCAAAGGAGCCACAAGTGGCCATGGGATCTTTGCACACCTTTGGTAAATCTATAATGATTCCAAAGTAAAAATGTATTAGATAACATAAGTGGCTATTGGCACTAGGTTTAGGAGAGCAGGGAACAGCAGCAGCAGTGTGGAAAGTGTGCTCCAACTAGAAGTACAGCCTTGAGATGGGGCCCAGATTCAACCAGTACTGGAGGCCACCTGAGCACCAAAATCCCACAGGGCAGGATCTGAGTTTGAGATCAGGAACAGTGCATGGGGCAGAGGAGAAACTGTCCTTCTTGGGGACTTCCAGGTTCAAGGTCATTAGATATGGATAGCTAATGAGAGTGTTTTCTAGAACCATCTACTTCCAGATGGGGCGGGACTATACCTAGGAAATGAATTGATATTCTAGAGCACAGAGACTGAGACCTTTGGCTGTGAGGGAGGTGCCAGTTTTGAATGAGCTGGATATGCCTGGTCAGCAGGGTCTGAGGAAGCAGGCAGAAGGCAGCTAGCTGTGTATGGCTGGGGAGAACAGCAAGGGGTTTAGAAGAAGAGAACCCAACAAGGACCTAGGACTCTGCCAAAGGATCATCACAGGAATGACAAAATCAAAAAGGTAGAAGACCAAGATGAGGGGAGAGACTGTTAGGTATGGCCCTGGGTTGAGGGGCAGTGAGCAGGAACATTTTGTTTTTGAGGCAGGGTCTGATGTAACCCATGCTACTGCTATGTAGCCAAGAATGACCTTGAACTTCTGATCCTCTACCTTTTAAGTACAAGATTACAGACATGTACTTCCATGTACTTATGTGGTGCTGGAGAACAAACTCAGGGCTTCTTGAATGTAACTCTACCTAATGAGGCAACATCCCCAGCAGCTTCTGTCTTTGACTACAGAGGACAGTGGACAAAGAAGACAGGGCAGTCAGCAGTTTACCCCATGTGATGATTATGAGGAGGCACTTCCCCACCAATAACAGACAAGATGCCCAAGTTTAAGTGGGAAATAACGTCTCATCTAAAGAACAAGGAAGAGCTCAGAAGACATGCTTTGGCAGCACTTGAATTTGAGGCTGGAAAAGCCTCTGGCTGCTCGAGCTTCAGTGAGCCTATGTTTGGGAGCTCGGCTGAAAAGAGTGCTGAGAGCAGTGCAGACAGTGAGGTGTACCTGTGACGTGCCTGTGATGGTTCAGAGGGAAGCGAGGACTCTGTCAGAGCTATGCACGTGGTACCTGGACTTCAGCATCTGTGCTTCTGCTCAGATGGAGCTGAAGAAGTGGATGAGACCAGAACCACTAAAGTAAAACCTTTATTTTGTTGGGACAATTAACTCTTCTGGGAAGTGTTTCCTCAGAATCACATGCAGAAGCTGTGTTCCAGAAGTAGCCAAAGTTGTACCTCATGCTGGTCAAACTTGATAGTGTACAAGTCACCCAGATAGTACTGGTTTTGAAGGTACAAAGAGGTCATTGAGATGTCAGAACCATGGATTGACTTGTCAAGGACAGCAGCAGCTATGGAACAGAGTCAGCCTGAGCCTAGGTCACAAGCTGCATGTGCTGCGAAGAGCTGAGCCCAGCGAGTGATCCAAGTCCTTTGGAAGAGCCCAGAAGATAGTGAGTGGATGCCAGACCCTGGGCACTAAGTCACTCACACTGCTGTTATTTGGCTTTACTTTGTTCATATTGACCATGCCCTGGTTCTTCCTTCTTAGGGCACAGTATTTGACTTGTTTTTGATTTTACAGGAACCCACAGTTTTATGACAGAGAGACTTTCGATAATTTGAGAGAGTATTAGATATTTTAGAGAGACTTTGGACTTTGAAAGAGATTTGGGGTATTTTAAAGAGACTGAACTTTTAAGGTATTTAAAACTAAAAGACTATGGAACTTTTAAGTTATACTATGTTTATATTGTGATAATTAATTTGAGATCTTAGAGATGAAGAGAAAGAAATTGTTTTCTTGAATTTTAAAAAACGTTTACCAGTCATGTGCACTGGTGTTTTGTCTGTATTTATGTTTGTGTGAGGGTATTGGAGCCTCTGGAACTGGAGTTACAGACAGTTGTGAGCTGCCATGTGTAGGTGCTGGGAATTAGACCTGGGTTCTTTGAAAGAGTAGTCAGTGCCCTTAACCACAGGGCCATCTTTCCAGCCCCGAAATATTACTGTTTAATAGTGTTATGTTGGTATGTCAAGTTGACAAGGGGCTAATTATCTTGGCTATTTTTATGTAATTTGACACAAGCTAGAGTCATTTAGGGAAAGGGACACTCAACTGAGAAAATGCCTCCATAAGATTTGCCCCTAGCAGGCAGATTTCTGAGTTTGAGGCCAGCCTGGTCTACAGAGTGAATTCCAGGACAGCCAGGGCTACACAGAGAAACCCTGTTTCGAAAAACCAAAAAAAAAAAAAAAAAAGATTTGCCTCTAAACAAGTCTGTAACATATTCTCTTGATTAGTAATTGATAGGGGAGGGCCCAGCTAACTGTGGGTGCTGCCACCCTGGGCAGACAGTTCTGGGTTCTATTAAAAAAAAAAAAAAAAAGCAGGTTGAGCAAGCCCGTAAACAACAGTCCTTCCTAGTGCCTGCTTCTGTTCCTACCTCCAGGTTCTACTCTGACTTCCCCAGATGATGGACTACAAGTTGTGAGCTAAAATAAAGCCTTCCGTCCCCGAGTTTGCTTCTGGTCATGGTGTTTCATCACAGCAATGGAAACTTAACTAAGAAAATGCTGAGACATCAATATGTGCCAACCTGCAGGGGACAGGTGTTAGAACCACCATCATAAACATACTCCAAACTAATGACACAGTGAGTGTGTCAAAAATGATAAGAGGGTGCAGCGGAGCAATGGAAACTTTAGAGCTGAAAAGTACAATGACTGAAAGAAACTCAGCAGTGGACAAAGGGGCATAACTGAGGTGGAAATTAACCTGAACCACAGAGATAATAAAGTCAGACCAGGGGACCTGGAGTCTGTAAGCCAAGACCTAACTGCCTGTAGTAGAAGACACAGAACAGAAACAAACAAGCATCCGCTCAATTCCAGGAAGCAGAGTGAACTCCAAATTGGACAGACTAAGAAATCTTCCTAGAATGTATGATGATCAGACTCATAAAAGTTAAAGACAAGCCAGGCAGTGGTGGCATACTTGGGAGGCAGAGGCAGGTGGATTTCTGAGTTTGAGGCTAGCCTGGTCTACAGAGTGAGTTCCAGGACAGCCAGGGCTATATACAGAGAAACCCTGTCTCGAAAAACAAAACCAAAAAAAAAAAAAAAAAAAAGTTAAAGACAAAGAAAGAACCCTGAAAGCAACCAAAGAGAAATAGCATAACCTTCTTCAAGATAAAAATAAAATAGTGCTAAGCTAGAATCTGTTTTCTGAAACGGGGTCTTACCATGTAGCCCTGTTTGTCTTACAACTCGCTATGCAGACCATACTGGCCTCAGTCTCACAGAGATCAGCCTTGATTTTGCCTCCTGAGTATTTGGAATTAAATGTCTACTATGCCCGGTTTTCTGTCCTTTTTTTGAGCTTTCTAAATTGTGCTTGAAATGAAAGTTGTAGTGTTAAGTGTGCTTTTAATTTTTATTTACTTATTTTGTGTCAAGCAGGTTCCATTTGTAGGCAAGGCTTTCTTCAAGCCAAAGGTGAGCCTCCTGCTTCAGCCTCTTGAGTACTGAGATTTCATGTTTGACCCTACATACTAAATATAATTGGTACAGACTAATTAATTTAAAAAAAACAGATATTGACAGAATGCATTTTAAAACATGACTTAGTTATCGCTGTCTAAAAAAGTTCACTTAAATGCAATGAATAGATAAGTTGAAAATAAAAATATGCAAGCTGGGTTTGGTGCTGCACACTTTTAATCCTAGCACTTGGGAGGCAGAAACAAGTGGATTTCTGTGAACTCAAAGCCAGCCTGCTACAAGTTAGTCAGGATAACATAATAAGACTGTTGTTCCAATATATATGTGTATATGTATGTGTGTGTGTGTGTGTGTGTGTGTGTGTGTGTGTGTGTGTGTATATGAGAATATATATATGATATATGTAGAGAAAATCTCTTATAAGCAATACCTGCCAATAAAAAAGCCAATGGCCAATGAGCTGAAGCAGGAAATAGGAAGTAAGACACTGGCAGGAAGAGAGAGGATTCTGGGAAATAGAGTATAAGAGAGAGATTCAAGAGAGTCACAGATAAATGAACATAAATCACCAAGTAGCTGAACTCAGGATAGAATAAAGAAGAGACTAGAGAGAGATCAGAGACAGCCGCAGGAAGACAGACAACGTAAACCAGCAGGTGGATGAACTCAGGAAGATGCTGGAAGAGATGCTGAGGAAGACACTAAGGAAGAAGTGGGCCAGGACTGAAGAGAGGTAACTAACCAAGTGATAGACACAGAATAGTTTGAATGGGTTAAATAAGTTGAGTTAGTCAGGAAATGAGCCAAAGCTTGTGACCTATGCATTTAATAAATAATTAGTCTCAGAGTCATTGCTGATAGAAACTAAGTGGCCAGGAAAACTAAGTGTGGAGGAAAAACAGTTAATTTTTTTAACATGCATACATACACACATACATACATACATACATATGTATGTATGTATGTATGTACATACATATGTATAGAGGAACTGGAGAGCTGGCTCAGGATTTGGAGTATGGGCTGCTCTGCCAAAGAACCAGAGTTCTGTTCTTGGTGCCCATGTTAGGTGGCTCACAACTATCACTCTAGTTCCAGACAGATCTGATACTTCTGGCCTCCATGGATACCTGCATTCATGTGCACAGGTACACACAGTATACATGATTAAAAATAAAATGAAAATGAAAAAAAGATGTGTGGGTGGGTGGATGGGTGCACCCTGGAGAGATGGCTCAGCGAGGTTAAGAGCACTGGCTACACCCACATAGCAGCTTATAACTGTCTGTAACTACAGTTCCAAAGGACCCAAGGCCCTCTTCTGGCCTCACAGGGAGTAGTCCATAGGGAGTGGCACTAGGACACTACATGCATGCAAGTGATGCACAGGCACACAGGCAACATACTCAAGAAGCATACAATAAAAACAAATAAAATTAGTGCTGGGTGGCAGTGGTGCATGCCTTTAATCTCAGCACGCAGGAGTCAGATCTCTGTGAGTTTGGGGCCAGCCTGGTGTACAGAGCTAGTTCCAGGACAGCCAGAGTTATACAGAAGAAATCTAGCCTTGGGGAAAAAAAACAAACAGAACAAAAACAAAATAAGCAAACAAACAAAATTTTTATACACACACAGGGAGAGAGAGAGAGAGAGAGAGAGAGAGAGAGAGAGAGAAAGGAGAAGGGCTAGCTCACACAGAGTTGAGTTGATCTGGTGAAGAAGGAACAGCTGTATTCCAATCTGAAAAAGAGGCTGCAGAGCAAAGAAAGCAGAGCCCAAAGGCCTTATGCCTTATACGACGATAAAAAGTCAATCTGTAAGAGGAGGAAGCAACTCTAAATGCACACACCCCACCTGACACGCTTGCACCTGTAATCCCAGCACTGAGAAGCAGGAGCGGAACTGCCACAAGCTGGAGAGTTGCCTCCTCTAAACTGTGAGTTCTAGTCCTACATAGACACCCTGTCTCAACAGGCCCAATATAATAAAGTAAAACCTAAAATGCATATGTACCAAACAAGAGCTCTTTCTTTAAAAAAACAAACGAATGTATTTTATGTGTATTAGTGTTTTGCCTACATGTATGTATGTGTATGATGCATATGCCTAGCGCCTGCAGAGGTCAAAAAAATAGCACAGATCCGTTGGAACTGGAGTTTCAAATGATCGTGAGCCAACATGTGGGAGCTGGGAATAAACCCAGGTCCTCCAAAGGAGTAGCAAGTGCTCTTAACTGTTGAGCTATCCCTCTAGCCTTACAGAAGAGCTATATGAGAACTATGCAGATGGCTCATCTGGTAAAGTGCTTGCAATAGAAGCATGCAGAACCTGAGTTTGGTCCCAGAACTTACCCATAAAGGTGGGCACAGCAACATGCCTATAATCTCAGTGACAGGAATGAAGAGACAGGATGATCCCACAGATGTGGCCAACTGGTGAGCTCCAGTTTCAGTGAAAGGCCCTGTGTGGTGGTTTCAAAGAAAATGGCCCCCATAGGCTCATAGGGAGTGGCACTGTTAGGAGGTGTGGCCTTGTTGGAGAAGGTGTGGCCTTATAAAAGTGTGTTGTTGGAGGAAGTATGTCACTGGGGTTGGGTTTTGAGGTCTCAGATGCCCACTCCAGGCTCAGTGTAGCATTTACTTCTACTACCTGTGGATCAAGAATTAGAACTCTAAGCTCCTTCTCCAGCACCATGTCTGCCTGCACTTTACCATGCTTCCTGCCATGATAATGGTCTAAACCACTAAAACTGTAAGCCAGCCCCAATTAAATGTTTTCTTTTATAAGAATTTCTGTGGGAGGTAGAGGCAGGTGGATTTCTGAGTTCGAGGCCAGCCTGGTTTACAGAGTGAGTTCCAGGACAGCCAGGGCTACACAGAGAAACCCTGCCTCGAAAAAATCAAAAACCAAAAAACAAAAACAAAACAAAAACAAAAACAAAAAAAAGAATTTCTGTAGTCATAGTGTCTCTTCACAGCAATAGAAACCCTAAGATACCCTGTCTTAAAAATTAAAGAGCAACTAAGGAAGACACTTGATGTCAATCTCTGGCCTTTACATACACATGTATGCATATGCACACATGCCAGAACACTCATGCATATGTGTATACCCAACAACCATAACAAAATTGACTGACACGAAGGAGAGATAAACAGACTCATGAAAACTTGATACCTAGGGGCTAAGGATATAGCTCAATTGGCAGAATGCTTGCCTACTATGCATGATGCCCAAGGTTTTGGTCTCCCATGCCACATAACTCAGGCAGGGTGACACATACCTGTAATCAAAACTCTTTGAATATAAAGCCAGGAAGATCAAATTTTAAGATCATCCTTAGCTACATATTGAGTTAGAAGTCAAGTTGGGCTACATGAAACCGTTTCAAAAAAGAGAAAGGAAAGAGAAAGCTAGACAAAAACTCAGAAAGGATACAATACAGAACTCAAGATATCTTTAGGACCAGCAAGATAGTTCAGTGGGTAAGGAATCTCGATGGTACAAGCCTGGCCACTTAAGTAATACACACACATATGCATAGGATATACTCATGCACATATACACACAGGATATATATCGTGCATATATACACACAGGATATATACTTGTGTACATATACACACAGGATATATACTCATGCATATATACACACACGATATATACTCGTGCATATATACACACAGGATATATATACTCGTGCATATATATACACCGTATATATCCTCATGTACATATACACACAGGACATATACTCATGCATATATACACACAGGCTATATACTCGTGTACATATACACACAGGACATATACTTGTGCACATATACACACAGGATATATACTCGTGCATATATACACATAGGATATGTATCGTGCACATATACACACAGGATATATACTCGTGCATATATACACACAGGATATATACTCGTGCATATATACACACAGGATATATACTCGTGCATATATACACACAGGATATATACTTGTGCATATATACACACAGGATATATACTCGTGCATATATACACATACAATAATAACAAAAATTTTCAACAGCAAAATCTATTATGCAATCACAGAATGTTTTACCCAATAAAAGAACAAGACATTCCCCCCCAGGGCACCACAGCACCTCCTTTTTCCTTACATGGTGATGTTTGTTAAGGCCTAATATTCTCACATAACAATAGAAAACTAGCATTTGTGGTCCAACATGTTTTGAAGCACAGCTGGGACAGACTGTAGTCTCATCATTGGGAAACAAATAGGTTTGAAGTTTGAGTTTAGCCTTGGCTACATACTTAGATTTTGTCCCAAACAAACAAAGAAACAAAAAATCCAGTATAAAATACACAAGGAACATAAATGGGCAATGTGTCTGAGATTACTGGTGAAATGGGAGCTGTTTCTAACTCAAGGTCAGCAATAAGCCACATGTTTTGGTCAGAAACCAGCAGATAAGAAGGGAAGGTGGGTCCCAGGGCTTGCTCGTTCCCATCCTGTAGAAAAGACACAAGACAGCTTATTCCCTGAGCTACAAAAACAGGCCCAAAGAGCCAGGCTGTGGTGTTGCATGCCTTTAATCCCAGCACTTGTGAGGCAGAAGCAGGCAGATTTCTGGAGCTTGAGGCCAGCCTGGTCTACACAGTGAGTTCCAAGACAGCCAGGACCACACAGAGAAACTCTGCCTGGAAAAACCAAAACCCAAACCAACCAGCCAAACAGGCCCAAAGAAACACAAATAGCTGGGGATGTCATGTGACTTAGAGTACAGCATTTACCTAGCGTGGGTCTGAGCCAAGCCAGATATGGATGGGGCAGAGAAATACTAAAATGATACAGAGTGCATTCTTTACTATGAGCGCATCAAATCAAGTCCAGAGAGACAACAAGAAACACTTCTAGAATCCTGAAAACTGAGCAGTACACTTCTAAATAACCATGTGTCAGAAAGCAGCAGCACAGAGACAAGCAGCCGTGCGTGAGAGCACAGCAGGGCAGTGCTGGGGACACAGCTAACCAAACATACTTAGAAAAAGGGAAAACTTCCCAGTACTCAAGAACCTAGAGGAGGAATAGGGAAAAATAAATGCGAAGCAAGCAGAAATAAATAACGAAAAGAACAAAAAGCAATGAAATTGGAAAGGGAAGAAAGCACTAACAGAACAACCAATGAGCCAGAGCTGTTGTGTGGAAGACCAGCAAGATCAGCAAACTCCAGCCACACAGGTGAGAAGGAAAACTCACTAAGTATCAGGAATGGGGTGCTCATTTGACCCTGGACACCACAAACAGAATTAGAAAATGCTTCAATCACACACACATTTGACAACTTAGATGGAACTGGTCAATTTCTAGAAACACTTTCTACTGACATTGATTCTCACAGAGCACTTAGTAAAAGTACCTCCTCAGGGAAAGCCTGAGACTGCAGACTGTAGGCCCCACTGGGGAGCTCTACCACATCGTTTAACAAAGAATCCACACTAGTTTTTCTCAAACTTTCCTAACTGGCAAGAAGGACATATTTCTAACCTTCTCCCATAAGGTCAGCATTACCTGGAGACCACAACATCACACTTCATCAGAAGCCCCTGGCAGGCGGCATGCTCAGTGGCAGAAATAAGAGGAGGGCTCCACTGCTGCCACCTTTACTCCACAGTATTGCCTTTCCAGCCAGAACAACTAGGCGAGGAAAAGAAACAGAAAGCCTTTTGATTGAAATGGGAGCAGTAACATTTTGTCTGCCTTCAGATGATAGATCTTATGTTTCAAAAATCCTAAGGAACCCGTAAAAAAATTAGTGTTAACAAATAAATTCACAACATGTGGTGGGGAAGATGCCCTGTTTATGGAAATATGAAGTTGTCCAGTCACCATGGAACACAGTTTGGCAGGTCTACAAAAAGACAAATATAGGATTGACATATGATCCAGCAAGGAAGTAAAAGCAGATATTGCATGCCAGTGTCCCTTATAGCATCATTCATAGTGGTCAAAAGGTGGCACTAACCCATGTCTATTTACAGATGTGCAGGGGTGAACAGAATGCGTGCACACATGTGAGGGAATATTATTTGGCCATAAAAAGGAATGAAGCTCTTACATATGTAACAATATGAACCTTGAAAATACTATGCTGAGAACAAGAACCTACATGCCAAACACAGAAGAACAAATACTGCCTGATTTTATCATGGAAAACGCCCAGACAAACGCAGCCAGAAGCTGGGGATAGGGAGGAAAAGGCAGTGGTGCTTACTGTATTTATAGCAGTTCAATCTGAAGTGCTGGTAAAGGTTTGAAAATATTTCATAGCCGGGCAGTGGTGGTGCACGCCTTTAATCCCAGTACTTGGGAGGCAGAGACAGGCGGATTTCTGAGTTCGAGGCTAGCCTGGTCTACAGAGTGAGTTCCAGGACAGCCAGGACTACACAGAGAAACCCTGTCTCGAAAAGAAAAAAAAAAAAAAAAAGAAAATATTTCATAGTGGTGCTGAATGCAAAATACTGTGAATATTTATTTACTTTTGAGATGGGTCTTGCTGTGTGACCCTGGCAGGTCTAGAACTCAGTATGTAGATCAGACTGGGCATAAACGTGTATTGATCTTCCCACCTCTGCATCCCAAGTGCTGATTCAATATTGTAAATCTAATTAATCAATGACAGAATTGTTGCCTTAGAAATGGCTAAAATAACAAGCCTTGCTATGTATGTTATAGCGCAGATTTGTGTGGGGTTCTGGGATTCACACTCAGGGCCTTGCTAATGTTAGGCAGGCTCTTTATCACGGAGTTACATACTAGCTCTGTATCACAATATTCTGTTTTATGCCATAACTTAAAAACAAAACAGGACAAACAGTGAATGATGGGGGCTTATTTCTATGGTGGGGTGCTTGCCTAGTGTGCATGAAGCCCTAGGCTTAATCCTAAGCACTGAAAAGAAACAAAAAAATAATATACCAAAAGCCATGACATGGACACAAGAGGGTGCCTTGTGAGTTACATGTCAGTGAAGCTGTGATTTCCACTAAGGCTTCTGCATTCTGAGGACAGGAAGACAGGTTAGAATGTCATTTGAAAAATATGCTTACTACATAAAGACACAATGAGTAAAGGCCTCGTGTGATAAGCAAATCAACAATAGTGTGTGTGTCCCAAGAGTGTGTGGTGGCCTTCACAAGAGATAGTTAACTACTATATGGCTCTTTCATCACACAGCACCATGTGAGAGGCAGAGCCCTCATCTCCACAAGAGGAAACATCCCTACTGGTCATGACCTATGCAGGGTCATGGCTGCCAGTGGCAGTGCAAGCTGGCCTGGGTCTGACCCCTTACCCACAACTACCTCAGCACAGCTAGTGGAGTCAGCAGTACCAAACATGGGTGCTCACTACGATCATGGATGAAGAGAAGCCCCTTAACAGACTCAACAAACAAATTACGGGGAAAATGGAAGGGCTGCACACAAAACAAGGGTCTAGGCTGGTGAAGGGCACCCCTTCCCAAGCAAAGATCACATGTGACCATGGGCAGGGGAACCAAAAGTGCTGGGGAGGACTCAGTGCTTGGTAGCCATGAGGGTAAGGGGAAGGGTTAATGCGGAGTCGGAACCCAACTCTCTGTCTGGGGTCCTGGGTGGGCCTGGGCACACGCGGGGGACGACAGAGCAGGAGGCACTGACGGGAGAGTGGGGAGCTGGGTAGCAGGTTTAGCAGGGAGGTGGAAGAAGCTAGGGCACATGCACACACCTTCTCTCTCCACACACACACACAAACGAAAGGATGGTGCCCAGAGGCACACACATACCCCACATGCACAGATATACAGTACACAAAAAACAGGTTCGACAGCTCTGTGCCCTGGGGCATGTGCACACAGCGTACTCATGATCCAAGGAGATACATGGTGAGGCAAAGCTGGCATCACATCCTTCAAGTGATAAAAGTGTGCCCTGGGTCACAACCAGGGGCAGGAAGAAGTGCCACCCTTGCCACTTTCTACTACAGAGCAACCCTGACCACGACAGTGAGAGGCACTCTAGAAAACAGGCAGCAGCCTGCAGTTACCAAGCTGTCCGCAAGTCCAAGGGGGTTGGCTGCCAGCTGGCAGAGGCTACCCTCTGAGTGGTAAGACCTGGAACAGCCCTGTGGCCCCCAGAAAGGGAAGGAGCAGAGACTTACTCCCAGCCTAAATTATTCAAAAGGAAAGGAACGTGCCTCTTTAACAAGCCCTGGCTTTATGAAGCAAGGTTAACAGTTTCACTTGATTCAGTGGAATATTATAAACTCTCCAGGGCCCATTTGAGGACTTCTACTTCAGGCGCAAGGTGACGACTCAGCACTTTTTATATTATTTAGAGAATAAAATTAACCCTCACAGGCCCAGCCTGCTGCCTCCCCTCCCACTGGATCTGGCCTGCTCAGCGCTTTCCCCCATATATAATTACAAGCTGCTATCCATCATGTAGCAGGGACGCGGCGCTGACACGCCGAAAGGGACGCAGTAAGCACTTCCACTAATAGAAGCAGGACTTAAATATCGCTCTGATATCTTCATTTAAATTGGAATATTTTACAATAATCAGCTGCAGTTTCCATAGGGTCTTGCCCCTCACCTGGGCCAGCACCTAAAAGTGCCCCTGCCAGGGCCTGCCAGTCCGCACCTCCCCAGAAGGGCTTCCGTGCCAGGGATCAGTGCCCTTCAAGGTGACCTGACACTTCCTGCCATGCTTATGCTATCAGTAGCAATACAGAAGCATTAGTGGGCTCAAGGAAGTCATTTCTTGTGTGCTCCCTGGAATGGAGTCTCGAGCCACTTTGTTGGGGGGGCAGGATAAAAGAGCATCAAAGAGCTCAAGTACCTTTAGAGGGCTATGCCCAGGTACGGTGGGGCACATACACTGTGCTTCTGGTGCCCCCTGCGATGTGAAGCTCCTAACAGAGGGCTATGTCATGCCCAGGGTTTGTGGGATAGGGGCTGGCCTTGCACTTGCATACTCTACACTGGCTGTTAGACTTGATTTTACTTCACTGGCAAAGTGAAGTTGGGGACAGGAAAGACAGCAAAGGCGTTTTCCATAGGCCCCCAAGTGGTATGTCATGGCTCTACTTTAGGATACTAGGGACTAAAGGACACTCTCCAAGAGTACTTAGCCATGTTGAGGCCCACCTCAGGCACAGAGCCCCAGTATGAGGAGCTCAGGTATGAGAAGCTTGGAGAGGAGGGTTAGGTTCCTGGGGCTCTTCTGTAGATGTGCGGTTGATAAGATCATGCTGGCTCAGCTAGAGAGTTTCCTGTAAGAGCAGGACTGAGCTGCCTGGGCAGCCAAGTAAGTCGTCGTGGACATCTAGGAGAAGGCAGCATGCCAGCTACCCAGGGGTATGGTGGCAGCCCTCCTGACCATTCCCTAACCCCTAACTCCATACTGGCTATCTCCAAGGGGCAATGGGATCCAGTCCTAGCCTCTTTGATAAAGGATAGCTGCCCTCTATTAAAGGTGAGATGGAAGTGAAAGATGTACACACACACACACACACACACACACACACACACACACAC
>CM052718.1:25778849-25859821 GCA_028551405.1 Uromys caudimaculatus | reverse complement strand
GGGCCCTACAATAAACTCCTTGTTGCTCCTGCAAGAGGACCTGGGATGCTGTGGCCCCGTAGGACTCTAGGCAAGTTGCAGCGCTGCTCAGACATTTGTGAGATGGATAGAATTACAGACTACCTCAAAACTGAGTAAGACTACAGAAGCCAATGCAGAAGCAATCTGTCCCATGCCCAACTGTAGTCCTCACCTTCGCACCCAGTGGGCAATAGCCTTTGAGGAAGTCACTGCAGACCTCAGCCTTGCGGGACACATACACGTGGCTGTAGGGGCAGTTGCTGTTGCTGCAGATCCCCTTCAGAAAGTAGGAGCACACAGGCATCTGTGGGGGGGGGGGGGGGGGAAGAGTGAGGACCCGAAGGTCTATACCTTTGTACCATACTCACTTTACAAGTAAAATTACCACGACTTGCAGGTCCCTGAGAGAGTCCCACACCTGGACAACAGCCACCCAGATTCTGCCAGAGACTATCACCCTGGCCCTCCTGAGGAAGAAATGAACACAGAGCTGGGTGTAATGGCACACACCTTTAATCCTAACACTTGTGAGGCAGAGACAGGTGAATCTCTGAGTTCCAGACCAGCCAGGTCTACACAGCAAGCTCCAGGCTAGCCAGGGCTGCATTGTGAGATTCCAGAGCGTGGGGTGGGGTGGGGTGGGGGGGGGTTAGGAGAGACAAAAACCAAAAAACACCACAAGAAATGAACACACATGCCAGCCAGCAGCAGCTGGAGGCCAGGGAGCCACCTTGCCATCCCTGCTTCCCTCGTCTGCTCTAACTTTACCCAAACGAAGAGTTAAGTAGTCTGTAGCAGTGGCTTGTTCCTAGGTGTGCTATTCTCTCCATGTGAGCACAGGAAACAGGGCTCCTAGCCACCAACCCATGGGAGCTCTGGAACATGAGCCTACTGCCTATGTGGGGAGTACTGGACATCCAGTCTGGACATTAGTCCATCACGCTAAGTAGTAGCCACAGGGTAGCACCAAGGCCTAGCGTATCAGTAGGTTGAGTCCTGGAGCAGGCAGTCTGCACGCACCCTAGCAGCTGTGGGTAGACAGGCCTGGGCAAGCAACTCAGTCCAGGAGCTAGATATATCCTGTTCCTTTCTCAGCAGAGAGCTCCAGCAGCCCTGGTGACTGTTGGCCACAGTTGCATGTGGCCTAGAGGGGGAAGAAGGGTAACCCAACCCCAAGATGGGCAAACCCTGTAACACTGGATTGAGACCACCCAGGGAAGAGGCTACCTCTGAATTTTCCAGGCAACTTTGCTCCTTCCCTTCCTGTGGGACAGCCACCAGTCCTTCTTAGACTGTTTTGAGAATCGGCATTGTCACTGTCCTGGCCCAGCACGTTCTCCTCAGCTGCAGGCAGTCACTTATACCACACAATGCACAGCTCAGCCTTCTGACAGACGTTCCATACTCGGACTAGCAGTGGGTCTGAGGAGTACTTCCCTATCCCAAGGAGCCCATGGACTTTAAAAAGTCACTTTTCTGGGGCAAGGTGGGAGAGGGAAAGGCAGGAACCTATCTGAGGCCAAGGAGGAAGAGGCTGGGACAGCAGCCCTGGAGTAGAGAGAGGAGGGGAAATCGAAGAAACAAAGGGTGATTTACTGAGCAAGAGTTTATTTTTAATTGTCTTTTAACTGCAGCCACAGAGGGGAGAGGGGCTGGGGGCCCTGTTTGGGCTGGTGCTGGAGAAGCTATAGACAATTCCCTTAATGTGGTTTTTGATATAGAGCCCAAATTAGCTCTAATAAAAAGGGATAATAAAGCCAACTCTTGCACCAAACAGAGCTCCTCCTGGCTGTCAGAGCGGGGCCGTTACCAAGAGGAAACTGCGTTCTCATTTCAATTAACCTTGTTTGCACCCCGCCACGTCCACACAAATAACAATAACATTAATTCAGGGCGCTGGTGCGGCCCACACATTAGACAGCTTGGAGTGCGCACGGGCTTTGGAGCTGGCGCTTAATGAACCTGAAACTCGACGTGAATTTCCAAATTGCTCACGACAGAGTTTCGAAGCTCGATTAGGGAGAAAAATGCTGATTCTTTCCAAGCTTCTCAAGGGGAAAAGCTGTCGGAGCAGCAGCAGACCTCACTCACCCGCCTCCTCTGCACTGCGGCCCTGGCCCCAGGCCCTTTCTCACTCTCGGCCATCTTCTCAGAGGTCAGTGGGTGTAAGTAAGGTCAAGTGGTCTGTGGCTAGCCCTGGGCCCTGACTGCAGTACTCTCAGGCCTTCCAGGCTGGGGTCCACCTGCGCATGGCAGTCATGACTATGCTGTCATGGCTCTTCTGACCATTACACCATCCGTGGCAGGAGATCGTTGAGACCGTGGCTCCACAACTAGGAGCATCTATTAGGCTTCCCTCCCCTGTGCCTGTAGTGGAGGTGGGAAGTAGCTTGGCATCAATGCATGACCTGGGGCAATGCTGACAGGAGAAAGTGGTATGTTGGGACCCCAGGCCTAGTGCTGCTTCCAGTCAGAGGAAGAGGCAGTACAACATAGCCAGGACATGGGAGTGAGGGGGGAGCTGGAGGAGCACACAAGGTGGGAGCTGCTAACTCAAGACCAAGGAAAACTACACAGTAATCTGCCTGGAGGCTTGGGTGGCACCCAGAAATGTCTGGCAGAGAGGGCCTGCTGACCACACAATACTCACCTTTTCCTTGGACACATGGTGAGAGAAAGGGCAGGACCCATCTGTCTTCTTGCACGTGCCTCGGACAAATCTGCAGCATGGGATAGGAAGGTTTGGGGAGGGCTGGTAGCAGATTCTGCCACAAACCCCCCAAGTCGTCAGGAAAGCTGGACAGGGCACCTGGTGCACACGGCCACCTTCTCGGGGTCATGGATGTAGGGGCAGCATTCACCACGGTTACACCGGCCAAAGCGGTTGTAATACATGCAGTACTCTCTCTTCTTCTCTTTCTTCTGCTTCGCCTGCCGGATGATAGCCAGGCTCCGCTGGATGGCCCGGCTATACACAGGGAGAGGTTTGTGAGCCCATAAGTGAGCAGGGAAGCCCTTACCTTCCCAGCCTCAAGGGACGCACCTGGCCAAGGAACGACTGCAGGTGGTGGCAGGGTCCAGGCGTCCTATAGGAAAAGGAACAGGCCACATCAGGCCACAGCCCAACTGTAACCCTTCCTGGCTGGCTCACACCTTCTTCCTACCAACCCATCTTGGCAAAGACCCCTTGATTGCCCCAGCACTTAGCTCAGGCATAGATGCTTCCTCCAGGAGCCCTTTCCTGGGGGTCAAAGCATCAAGAGTGGGGAACTGTTGGGCCCTGGGTATGGGTTATGTCAAAGGTGGGCAGCTTCGGATGCCAGAGACAAGGACTAGAACAGCCTGCCAGCCCCCGATGTCTTCAACTAACTGGGCTCCCTAAGATCAACTTGTTGCTTACTGGTTCCCTACTGGCTTCCCAACTTCTGCTCCCCTCAGTGGCCAGGTGGCTCATGGGGCAGGTCCTTAGGCTGAGGTAATGACTGGCCCATGGACATGTTTCTAGGATTTGTCCTTGGTCTGGCTACCAAGGAGGCCATTGTGCAAATGACAGAGAGTACCTCACTTTGTCAAGCATGGGAAAGAAACAGAAAGGGCTGCTTATACCAGGATAGAAAAGATGGGCCAGTATATACAGGAGAAAATTTGGTTTAGACTTTAAGAATTGTTAAAAAAAGAAAAAGAAGGGAGGAGGGGAGGGGTGGGGGAGGGGAGGAGAGAAAGAAGGGAGAGGGAGAAGAAAAGGAGAAGAGGAAAAAGGAGAGAAGATGAGGGCGAATGGAGAAGAGGAGAGGAAGAGGGGACCGGGGAGGAGGAGAGGAAGGAGGAAAAGAGAGAGAAAAGGAAGAGAGGAGCAGAAGAAACAGGAAATGATAAAGGAAGACGGGAGGAAGAAGTGGGAGGAAGAGGGGGGATGGGGAGGAGGAAACAGAAGAGGAGGAGGAGAGGTAGAGGGGAAGGAGAGGCGGAAGGGGACAGAAGGAGAAGCGAGAGGAGGAGGAGGAGGAGAGGGGGATGAGGGATGGAGAGGAGGAGGAAGAAGAATGCAGCACAGTGGCTGCAGACAAGGTGTCTGGGTGGCCGTGTGGCTTGAATAAGGCAATGGGATGGGAATGGTGATCCCTGAGTTGGGGGTAGGGGTGCCCAGGCTCACCACACTGCTTTGCCTGCCTTTTAAACACACAGGCCAACTCCAGGATCACAAGGCAGGCAGGGGAGGACCTGCTCAGGATGGCTTCCCTGGTTCCTCAAATACGCACATGACCCTTCCCAGACCAGATCCAGTTTCCTACAGAGCAGCTGCTGAAATGAATACAGCACTAAGAGGCACAAGTGACATCATTCAGAAATTCTGAGGACCTGAGGTGATGACAAAGCCATCTAGGTTTTAAAAGGGGATGTTCTAACGCGCCTGAACCCACATAACCAGGCCCGGCTCCTCCATGAGAACACTTGTGATCTGCTCCAGAGCAGCACGCCTCAGTCTACCCCAGAGCCACTGCAGCCCTTCACGCCTCTCCCCTGGAAACCCTGTAAGCTACTTGGCCCTGAGAGCTCCCCACACTCCTTTAACATCCTCCCTAGGAGGGGTGGGTGTTCTGTTGAACCTTGATACCTTAGGAACATTGGGCCTAAGACAAGACCAGGCCTGCTGGGAAATCTGCCTGCTGCTAGGAAGTACCTGAGGTATCTGCAACATGAGCTGTGAGACTGGATATTACCCTCCTGGGACTTTGTGGGACACTTTGGCCAGAGGTTGTCCTACACTTAATCTCAGTGCCCTTGAGTTTGAAAAGAGCATCTGTGGGGTCCCAAGGGGAAACCGAGGCCCTGTTGAATAACTATGCCAGCTCAGGCAATTGGGGCATGGATGCAGACCTCAAGGTAGGTACAGGGAGCTGAGGGCACAGGAAAGACCGAAGGGTGTGAGGAGGAAGCAACAGGGGAAAGAAGCATGATAAGGTTTTCAGGGCATGTAGAGGAAAACAGTTTAAGGTGGCCTCTATTTCCAGTGAAGGACACCTGTCCTTAGGGTGGCAGTGGAGTACTATCCAGGTGGCACAGACACACACTCACACCTGCCAGTCTTTGTAACCAGTGACGTGCAATGTGATAGTCTGTCAATGAGTACTGGTTCCCGGGCTGTCGCCCAGGCTGTTGGTGGCACTGGCACCATCTGCTCCAGACAGGGACACGCAGGCATCACGTGCCACCTGTCAGGACCTGGTAGGGAGCAGCTTTCTCGTCTTTCCACTTTCTGCTTTTAAAAACAGCGTGGGGTTCACGGTGGGAGTTTTGACAAGGATAGGAGGCACCTTTCCAAATGCTTTGCAGTGTTAAAAATGCACATAAAGTAGCTGGCTTGAAAAGAAGCAACCAGAGGTGCAAAAAGCATAGCCCTGACCTGGGAGCACAAGGTGCTGCTTCTGCTGTGTGCTCTGGAGCACTTTCACTTCCTGGGGCTTCCCAAAATAAATACTGGCTCCCTCCAGCTCTACCCTTGCTTAGTGCCCTGCATGTTCCCTGGTCCTCAAAGGGAGCTCATCCTTCTGAGAGGTCAAAGCCTCCTCAGCCCGTGGCTATCACTCTGGCAGGGCCCATCAGGCAAACAAGGGACCAAGCTCAGGTATTTGCCTGAGGTCCACTGCAGAGCTGACTAGTTGCTCCCAGGAGGTTAGAGCATGGGCCTACTAAAGCCCAGATCTACTCGGCTGAGAGCCTGCCAGGTCCAGGCAGGGTACATTCAACAAAAGCACCTAAAGTTGCAGTCCTGGAAAGAAAACCAAAATGGCAGAGGAACTGTCAGTAGGAACAGCATGTGAGCAGGGTCTCCATGCCCCAGCAGTTCTGCACCCCTGGAGTGCAGCTGACAAGGCTTATCAGCATGCCCCTCTATGTAACCCCCTGGCACCCAGGGAGGGGAAGGCAGGCCACAAAACTTAGCTACAGAGGGCTAGGTGTGGTGGTACATGCTTTTAATCTCAGGACTCAGGAGGCAGAGGCAGGTGGATCTCTGTGAGTCCGAGGCCTAGGTTCCACGGCCTCCAGATCTACATAACAGAAGGACCCTGTCTCAAACAAACGAACAAACAAAATTACAGAGACCTCACTTGCCCAGGAACACATAGTCAGCAGCAAACAAACCACATCACACGCATATCGTCTCTTTACCCTGAGGGGCCTAGAGTCCCTCAAGAAGCCAGGGCTAGCCTGAGACTGCACTTCTGTCCCTCACTGAAAGGACTGTCAGGCTCTTTGTGTCCTCAGCAAATCCAGCCAGTCAAGGACACAGGTCCCAGGCCAAATTACAGGGCAAGGGTGCAGGAACTGAACCATCTGAATAGCTGGTAAACCTGGGAGTAGACTGAACTTCAGAAAGCCATGGCTAATGCTGACTCTGCCCTTGAGGGCCTGGAGGGGGCCAGGAGAGGAGTCAGTGCCCCATCCCTCCTGTGAAGGGTTGTACTTTCTTGTTGAAGTCAAAGGTTTGCTGACACTAGGGAAGGAAATTTATTTCTTTAATTATGACTACTGTAAGTGGGCCAGTCAGCGGTAGTGCACAGTTGGGAGCAATATACCTTCTTCACTGTGGGGTGGGGGTCATGTTGGAGGGGTTGTCTGGGCATCAGGTGCTATCCAGCCCATGGATCATCTCCCCTGGCTCAGTAGGAAGGGTGTGGTTTTGCTGGGCTGCGTCTCTCATCCCATCCCAAGTAGGGAAAAGTCAAGTCCCAGAAGGGTCCCAGGGTGGCTTGCCAAGGCTTAGTTGGTAAGTCAGGGACAGCGATAGTCCTGACTGCAGCAGGTTGAGGCCTTGGCAAGAGCAGGGACGGGAATAGAGATAGTGGTAGAGAGACCTGCTGGGACTCCCAGCCTGTTCTCAACCAATGTTCCCTTAGGTAACTGGTTGAATGGAGGCAGGTTCTGGGTAGCTTCTAGGGTACTGGGGAATAAGGCTCCAAGGGCTTGTGGGAACACAGATTCCTTCATAGTTGGGTCTATAGCAAAGAAAGAGGGCAAAAAGGACAGGCCCAGAGGAACTGTTCACAGCACAATGATATGGACACTCTGAGTGTGAGAGGCAGAACTCAGCACTTGGCCCCTGGGTCACAGGACAGACAACTTCCCAGTGAGAAGTAAGAGGAAAGCAGCCCAGCCCTCTTTGTAGCTTAGAACCCACCATCTCCCAGTGAAGAACACTTGACTACGAGAGGCCAAACCTAGCACTGTCACCTGCCCTGCCAGAATTTACACCTCTCATCTTCACCTTCTCCAGGTATGAGGGATACAAGAAGCTCAGGTGGTTGGTGTAGCCCCAGGCCCTAGGCCCATCCAGCCTGACACAGTATAAATCAAGACACAGCACAGATGGCTAGTCCCAGTATCTGAGGACAGGACCATGTGGCAGTCACTATATAGTGATGGTGGTCACTACAGGGAGATGAGAGGGCTTATTTCCCAGTTCAAGGTTCAGTCCTAACCCAAGCCTGGTGCTTAGGAAGCCTGGAATATGATACAGAGCAAAGTCACCGACACAGGGAGACCGCAGTGGGTACTGGTGGGAAGGTGGAGACCCAAGGGCATGTAAGAGTCAGGGCAGGAGCCCAGGCTACTACCACAGTTCTCAAGTCAGTCTGTCAGGCTCTCCCACCCCCAAAGGAATAAATCACAGGAGCCTCGTTCCCTGTGCACCGTCTCCAGAGAAGAGCACCTGGAAACGCTTTTCCTGAAGAGCAGCTCTCAAGCACAGCCTGGCAGGGACACAGAGAAGTTGGCTCTCCCAAATGGGACGTGTCTACTGCCCTGAGCACTGCTGTCTCCCAGGTTGAGCCCTTCTCCTTTCAGTCCCTCTGGTGAGTGAATAAGGCTGCTGGGCACAGCTGAGCCTCTGCAATCCCACAGCAATCCACAATCTTGCCGTATTTTTTGATGGGCAAAGAAGACAGTAAAATTGGACTGAAACCAAAATACTTTTCTAGTTAATTTGTACAATAAGCACATCCAAAGCATTTCCTTCTCCTCAGCCTGTCTCCAGGCTGCAGGGGGCTTGCAGCAGCAGTGATGCCTGCCTCCAGATACAGTTGGCGAGGCATCACCAATGTGATTAAGGGTGCCATGGCCCCAGGTGTTCGCTCACCCGGGCATGTTTACCATACCTGGTTCATCCTTTGTCCAAAAGCAAAACACAGGCGCTCCTGCATCATCTCCCACAGAAAATCTGGGGCTGCTCAGCCAAGCAAGAGGCAAGCGCCATTCAGACTCCCAGGGGACACTAGGGTTGCAGGGCCTCCCAATACTGCCCCCACTCTGGCTGCCCCTTCAGTTTCATAAGGGATAGCTCCTAAAGCCCTGTGTCTATCCAGTTCTCTGGGTGTATCTAGTCTTTAGCTTAGAAGTTCCAGGACCCAGACCTTGTCCCCCTTACATGGCTATGCCCACAGCTGAGAGCTTCAGGGTAGAACCAAGGTCCAGAGAAAGTGAAACACTAACATTGGGTGCCTACCCTCCCCCCACCCCGTACTCCTCACCATCCCAACTCACTTACCTGTGCGGAGGAGGGTCTTGTTGCCATCACTGGGCCTGCTGGAAGTTTTGGAGAGCTTGTTGGCAGACACCTTGTACAGAACCCCTCCAATGCAGCGGTAGCCTTTATTGCGCCATCGAGGGGAACCAGATGGGGCTTTCCCTCCTCCAGTGATTGCTGGACGAAGGCGGTTCAGCACTAGGGACCTACAGAGACAACAAACTATTTATCAGACATGGCCCAGAACAAGCTCTAGATCTGGTGGTCAGGGCTAAACCCAGCCTGAAGCACTTGCTGTATGGATGGGTGTATTGTAGTTGGAGTGGCTGGGGGTCTTTGGTTGCCAAGAGACCTCTGCCCCCTTCCCTCTCATAGAGACACTTCCGTAGCAGTAGCAATGGAGTCCCAAGGCACAGTATTATACAAGCTGGCTAGGAAATCATGAGGAGTCTTCCAACACACACCTGTCCTTGGAGACTGTCTCTCAGCCTGGCCACTAGTGAGTATTCCTATGCTGGGGATGTTCCCTGGGCACAAGAGAAGGCAGCTGTCTGGACACCTATATTTTGAAAAGTCATGCAGGGCCCTGGCCCCTTGACACCAGTACATGATACCCACTTGGGCTCCTGCCAAGGTTGGTGCAGACTTTGCTCCAGGACAAGAGATGTCATGGGATCAATAGGGACTACTGTTCATTATGCCCTTCTCTTTACCCACTGCTCTGAGAACTCTTTGCTGAGAATGTAGGAGGGCAGTCCCACAGCCCCACCAGGCCCACTATATAGGATAAAAACTGCTGTTCAAGCCGGGCAGTGGTGGCGCACACCTTTAATCCCAGTACTCGAGAGGCAGAGGCGTGTGGATCTCTGAGTTCAAGGCCAGCCTGGTCTACAAAGTGAGTTCCAGGACAGCAAGGGCTACACGGAGAAACCTTGCCTCAAACAAACAAAAGAGGTGGGGGTGGGTGGGAAGGAAGTGCTGTTCAAGAGTCTGAGGCAGCTGTGGAATTGGTGGCTTGGAGAACAGATCAGAGCTAGGTCAGTCTTGTACTTCAGAGGCTACCCTATTGCTCTTGCTAAGATTTCAGGTCTACTAGACACTCTAGGACCCCTGGAGGTTCAAGCACTAAACAAACTGAGGAAGGGCCTTGATGTTGCTATCACTTGGGAGAGAAGGCCTCTGTCCTCCACCAATGTGACAGCCCCTGCTTAACTGAGATTTGAGCAACTGTCCCCAGGGAGGGAGGGAACTGTTTTGGTGGTGTCTTATTTATGTAAATCAGACACTACTTATCATATGATCACAGGCTGCAATCACTGCCCTCTAGTGGCAAGTGTGAGCAATGGGCACCAGCTATATATCAGCTGAGCACACAGCGGTCCCCACTCCCTAGAGAACAGCATATCCTGCCTGATACAAGGTTGTGATCCATCTCTTCCAGATCTCACAGGGGTATCCCTACTAGCTTCCATGGCCCTGTGGCCTATTCAGGCCTAGCTCCTGAGTGAAGGTCTGAGATCCCACAGCTATAAGAGACCTTCTCCAGCAAACATGGGCCAAGGAGGTCTCCCCAGAGCTGAGCTGTAGAGTAACAGCTGGAGGGGGGGGGGGTTGCTTGCTTGCCTTGCCAAGACCCCTGCAGCACTGCCCACCATAGCCTGCCCTGCTACCCACAGGGGGAGCCACCCAGGAAGAAAATCACTAGGTGGAGCACAGCCATGTACTTGGGCTCTGCCACCACTCTAACACTCAGCACCACACCCCTCTCTGAGCGTTAGTCTCCTCTTGCCAGCCAGTGGCCTCAGAGGGCTCATTAGTGAGATAATGTGAGCAAAGCGAGGCAGACGTCAGGGGACCAAAGCTGCGGTGTAAGTACAAACACAGTGGGGAGGCCACAGAAGGCACTTAACCCAGTTTCTCTTAATTAAAATTCAAGTTCACAAACACCAATCTTGGAAGGAAAGAGGCCTCCAAGAAGCCAGGCTGCAGTGATCCATCTGCCTGGCCTTTCCCTGCCCCACCTATCACACACTTCACCGGCCCTGTAGTGGGTATCATCAGGGTTAGCTAGGGGCGCCCTAAGAGATTGGGACCTCCAGAAGCTGGTCTATCAGGCTTTGTGACCTGGCTTTCACTGAGCATGGATGAGGAAAGGCCTACTGTGCCGGCCCCTTATTTGTCAGTCTTAGAGGCCTGGTGGGACGTCCTGCCCTTTCCATCAGATCTGTGTCCATTCTCAACTTAGTCTCAAACCCTCAGTTAAAATAAACTGGCACTAGAGCAGTAGCTGAGTTTGGTCAACCTGAGGCTGTCTCCTCACTATACACAGGGAAGATATCCCCCACACCCACCAGCCTGGGGCTAGAGCAGCATTCTGAGGAAGAGGAGACTGGGGATTGGAGAGTACCATTCTGTAGCAGTGACTTCTCACCTAGCTTCTGGCCACCCTACAACTGGAGCTAGAAGCCAGCTCTGGTCCTTACCAGAAGACTGGTGAGCCCCTGACTGGAGTCTGTGCAGGCTCCCTTCTCATACTACTTCTCCCAAGGACTCCATCTCTATAGCCATCTATATAATATGAGCAAATACACAGCCACCAGAAATATGAGGGTCAAAAGACAAGCACACTCATGCTCAACCACAGCACAGCCCTGTGGACCACACCTGATGCTCTCCCTCTAGAAGTTTCTTAGAGGGCTATGCTAATGCACAGTGAGCCTGAATGGGGTTCCCATCTAGTTCTCCCTAGATATAGCCATAGAAAAGGAGCCGCAGGCTAAACAGTGTGAGGCAGCCAGAGACCTAGGTAGGTCCAGCCAGAACTGTGGAGTTCCTTTTCTTCTTCAAGGACTTGCCCAAGAGGGAGACCTGCAGTCCTTCCCTTATGCATGAGGGAGTCTTGAGTTGGAGACCAACAAGAACCTGCCTCAAGGAACCAGGAGTCAGGAGCCAGCATGAGGCTAGGATGCCTCAGCCCAGACCTGGTTCCCACTGCCTCCATCCTCAGATGAACAAGCCAGCTTTTCATGATTGGTTTGTAAAGCTGAAAGGCTCATCTGTGGTTATAGTTCTTCCCAAAACAATCAGTTATTCCACATGTTTATTATTTTGTTTCAGTTTGCATTGATTTTTTGAGACAAGGTCTCACTATGTAGGGCAAGATGACTTCAAACAAGAGACATTTCTCCCTCAGCCTCTTGAGTGCTGGGATTACAGGTGTATACCACATATGGCTTGACATGCTTAAATTCTTATGGATGATCAGGAAATAACCATTTGTCCTTTTAAAAAAACAAACACACACCTGCTCATTAGATAGTGAAGGCAACTGTGGGTTATCTGTGGATCCCCTTAGGCAAGATGCAGAACAGCAGCCCCTCTGCTCTTATCCCAGTCTCTGTGTGCAAAGGCCTGTGGATTCGGGTTCTGCAAGGAATGGGGACAGGTACTACCTGCTGCTTTGCTCAACCAAGAGCCTGGAAGCCTTGTATGGAAAAGACTACATTTAGGGTGTTGATATGGACGAGCATTCAAGGAGATCTGAATGGACCCTGGGGCTTAACCCGGTCAAGGCAAAGGCCTTTCCCTCACCCATCCACCCACACCCCTGCCAGCTCACTGGCTTTGGAAGCCACAACAGAGGGCGCCAGGTGGGGCCTTGTAGCTTTTTACTGCCATGGGTGTCACAGCACTCCAGTAAATTGTTACCCTAATGGAGAGGACAGCCTTTGGAAACGAACTGTACAGAGAAGAGGGGATAAAATTAATGAGATAATAGCAGGGCCAAGGACCCTGCAAGCGCCTGCCCTCGCGCGCGGCTCTGTAATTCCTTTTCTGCAATGGGAGCCGCAGATCTAAAGGCTTCTCCCATCCGTCCAGCAGGCCCATGCCGCCAGGAAATTTCATTAACGCTGGAAAATAGGAAAGGTATTAAGCGTGGATAATGAAGGCCAGGGAGGGAACAGTGCCTTAAGATAGTCTTCTTTCTCGCCTTTGTAATGGGAGGCATGAACTTTCCCTTCAAATCCATTTCTAATCCATTTGAAATACTACAGCAAATTATCTTTCCTTCAGCCCGAAAGCGGCCAGCCAATTTACTCCGAATAGAAGTGACAATGCCCCAGGATTTATCACCATAACCTTGACTACACCAGGGTGAGGCTGGGCCTCCCCTCTTACCCTTGGGGGGGCACACAAAGGATGGGGCAAGGGGAGATAACATTTTAAATGAAAAGCAGTGATAATGGGAAGAAAGACACACACCTCAAAAGTAGGTTTTTCTTTCTTTCTTAAAAAGAAAGAAAGAAAAAAATCAGAAGAAGTGCTGTGTGTCCACTTCCTTATGAGCAGTGGAAACTTCCAAGCCTGAAGCTCTCTGGTCTGGCAGAGAGGTAGTGATGTGGTTGGGGGCACTTGGGTGGCTAAGCCTGGCATTCCCTAGCTTTATAGGATCTGGTCACAACAGAATGCTCCAACACTTGTAAAACCAGCAGCAGCCTGAGGTCAGTGGGCAGCTCTTCCTAACAACTGCCTACCTGACCCTCTTGGACATACTCCTCCAGGCAGCCTAGCTGCTGCAACCCAGACTCTGGGTACTGTTCTCTTGGCTCTACAATCTCCTCATGCATGGGACCTTGACATGCAACACACCCCTCTCTTAGAGACCAGTGTGACCAGTACAGACCCAGCACAGGTGGTAAGGAGGCCAAGGACCCTAGAGGAGACTCTGGGCAAGGGACAGTCATGTGACATGCAGAGGCCCAGGCCACAGCCAAGTAATTCTAAAGTTGGAAGCCCACACATACCAGGTCCGATGGCATCTTTGAACAACAGATACTGAGATCAGAGCCAGATCTCTACAATGACTGGTGCTGAGGGAAGAGAGTTACCCTAGTAGCTGGGGCAAGGAGTATGGCTCTTACAGAGAAGAGGCCCAGAGTGGCTGGGGAAGGGACCTAAGATTCATTCCTTTCAGCATACCAAACTGCACAGATAGAAGAAATCCAACTCTTCTGGTAAGGGGAAGACCATGAAGAGTTCCACCCAGAATTGTCCTGTCCCACCCAGCTCTGCCCATACTCACTCACCCTCTTCCTCTAATCTGTTCACCTCCATCCCCAGTACCTTCTGCCTCCCAGACTTCTAAGAAACAAAGGCCTTGGTGCCTCCCCTCCAACCCCAGGCCTCATCTATTTGTCCTCTGCTGACACCCTAGACCTCCTAGAACCCAGCCTGGCTTCTACTGGGTCAGGTTAAGGGTCCCTTCATCTACTCTTTCCTGACCATTTGTTTGAAACTACACAATTGATAAAGTTCCTCCAATTTCCTCAGTCTATGTATTTCACAAAGGGTCCATAGGACTGGGCTGTTGAGTCCTTGCTAGTCATGTTCAGCACCCCCACACACCCCAGTCTACAATTTCAGTTTTCCTAGAAAGTTACAGAGCCTACAAAGTATTGTACTCTTTGGTTATTGGGCCTTTGCTCTTGATGTCCTTCTGCCTAAAGACATGATTAGATCTGGATCCAAGCTCAGGTATTATGTCCTTGGGGAAGCTTTCCTCAATACCCAGTGAGGGTGAGACACTCCCAGCCTAGGAAAGATATGAGTTCTACCTAGCCATTCATCTGTCATCTAGGACTCCCAGGGGACAAGGCCTATGCTGTGTGGAATGTGGAAAGCTCTAGAAATCTGTGCTAATGAACACATGCCAGATGGGAGCAGAGGTGTGTGGTATGGGGCTCCCAGGATTTCTCAGGAAAGGCAGGGGCCAGGGTGTATCTGAAAGCTCTGGTCAGTCACTAGCAGGGATAGCAGGAGACAGAATAAGGAGGACTTGCTAGAGAAGGCAAGGATCTGGTAAACAAGGTACCCATCTGTGCATCAAAGGCTGAGCACCAAGGAAGCAATAGGCTGGGAAAGAGGAGGAGGGTCAGAGGGCACATGAGGGCAGAATGGTGGCCCCAACATGGCTAGCCGGAGAATGGCAGCATGTGAAGCCAGGCTGCCCACGCTGGTGGTGATGGAACAGGAGTTGGGCAGGCTGGCTGGGGAGCAGAGAAAACAACCAGGGAAGCATTTTTCAGGAAATGGAGCACGGTTTTTGAAGCTCGGAGCTGAGCGATCGAGAGTGCGCAGTCAGCAGAAGAGGCAGCTTGCACGGCGAATCCCCAAGTAGGTCAGGCGGAGCCGCCGTGACAGGCACTAAACTGCTTAGCAGGGCTTTCCACCAGAAACAGACCGCCCCACCCGAGCCATTCAGCTCAGGAGAGTGAGCTAGTATGTGTGCCCATGTGTGTGCAAGTACATGAGCATGGGGGGGGGGGACCAAGCAGTATAAACACTCCTTTCCCTAGTGCAAATCCTATCTAAGGGTTTCAGTACCTGCACATCTTGGGCAGGGCAGCACATGAAATGCTCTGGAAGACAGACGCCTCACTCAATAGGCTTATCTCAATGACTTGGACAACTCAGCATCTCCTGGTTCCCAAGATGGAGACAGTTCTGGGGAAAAGACTACCAGGACCAGGAGGAACAAGCAGAGCAGAGCCAGGAGGGTGGGGGTGACTAAGAAGGCTGGGATATAGGCACCATGTACAAAAGAAAGGGGCACTCTAGCCCCAGAGGGCCACAGTGAGGGTAAGAATATGCATGGAGAAGGCTTGATTGTGTGTACTGAAAGAGACCAACCTGGGACAGGTGAGACCACCTAGTAGGTGGGGATGCAGGTGGACGGCTGTTGATGAAGGAGGTGGAACAGAGTTAACTAATTAGGACCCGAGGTTGACCCATGAACAGGGCGCCAAGGAAGAGCTCTGCTATGTCACCGAAAGACTCTTCAGGTATCACTCCTTGAAGGATCCTGCTCCACCCTGTCTTACACACACACATTAATGAGTAACAGTAATTCAGGGGCACCCCTTTCCAGCCCAGCCCAGTGGTGGTGGGTAAAGCTAATTGCACTGCCTCCATTACAAACACCACTGCCCTATTACGAGGGGCTGGGCGATTTTATGTACTTTATGTGCTCACGTCTATTCAATTGGTATTTCGATCAATGGATACATTACAAGCTTTCCCTTTAAGAGCCTAATAAACAACAAGATGGAAAGTAAAATTCTCCATAAAATGACACTTTTAAAAATCCATTTCAGTGAAGCTATTGGTGTTTTGTATGTTAGCTGCAAAAAAACAGGTATTGCTAGGCCTTAATAGCCCTACTCAGAGTGCAGAGTTCAGCAACATGGGTAAAGAAGCTGGAGCCCAGTGGCCAACACAATTATCCTTGGTGGTAATGGCTGGAATATACCACAGGCAATGCCCTCTGTCCTCTGCAACTGGGCACCAGTTTTCCCACATCATCAGCCTAGGACCCACTCAATACCGATATGCCAGCTGCTGAGGGGCATGGCTAGGCCCTCAACAATAAAAACTCATTAGAATTAGATGGATGAACAGGTAAATGTATGTGAGAATCGATATCCTTCCAAGATGTCTACACAGGCAATAAGAACGTCACAGCAGGCATACCTGGCCCACATGTGGAGGCACAGTGGCACCTCCATAGCACTGACGACAGGAAGCATGCACACAAAGGCAGGGCCTTCCAAACTGTGCAAGAAGCAGAACGCTAAGAAGAAAGTTGTTAGTTTTGAGGATGTTTGTTGGGGAAGGCTCCTAAAGTTCACCTGAAAGATCAAGTGTTAAGGACTGATTCCAATGAACAAGGCATCCATTGGTAGAACTGGAGGGTCAGACTGCCCTAGCGCTTAAGGGCCTGAATGAAAGCTGAACCCCATGTACTGGGTGAGTTAAGGGAGCGCCTTCCTTTATTTCCTTTGGGAGACAAAAGAGTGTTAACCTACCCCATAAAATAAAGCTCAGCCAAGAAGGGCTATAGACTCAAGTGGGACTTCCAAGTTCCTGGAAGAAAATATGACCTTGAATAGGCGAAGTTTTCTTAAACAGCATACAAAGAACACTATTCATAAAGGAAAAGAATGATAAATCAGAGCATTAAAAAGCACCCCTCAGACTGCTGCAGAGCTCAGCAGTAGAGCACTTATCTTGCATGTGCAAGAGCCTGGCTCCATCCCCAGCAATACAAAACACAAGTTTTACAAAACCAGAAGACATCTAGGAATATGTATCCATAATATACACAGTACTTTGGCAAATCAATAAAAAGGCAAATACATACAAAACCAGGAGAAAGACTTGACAAAGAACTTCATGAAGAAGTACGACCACAGGATGCTAAGTGTGGAAGACACTCTGCACCATTTACTTGTCAAGATGTACAAATGAAGCCCTCAGGGAAAGGGCTGGTGAGTTGGCTTAGCAGGCTAAGGCTTGTGCTGCCAAACCTAGCAACCTGAAGTCAATCCCTGGAACCTACATAGTAAAAGGAGAAAATAGAACACCACAAAGTGTCGTCTGACCTCCACACTGAGATGCTACCACATACCAGCAGCACGGTTCCAATGAGGGAACAGAGGAACCGCACATTTGTGCTAGAGTTGACTGTGCTGTGGAACGGCGGCTTAGGAGCTAGCTGTCTATCTACTAATCCTTTCATCCACCCCAAGGCTGAGCTCCATAGACGTGAAGGTTCTCTGTCACCTAAGACATGCCCAACAACGCTGAGAGCAGCTCTGTGGGCAGATGCCAAGGCAAAAAGTAACCAGGACACCCAACAATAGCAAAATGGACAAGCCACGAGAGAAAGCTAGTACCACACACAGCACCCTGGACAGCCTGAGGACCAGTGAGTGGTAAGGTGCCTATCTCAGGTTACCCCACAGAATGCTGAGCATGGTTGCTTCGACAACAGAAACAGGCTTCCTCCTGAGGCTGAGAGGCCCAGGTGCCACTGACTGGTCTCAGGGGAGGCCTCCCTTCCTGGCTCTAGAAGGTACCTTCCCACTGTTCTCACCTGGCTTTTCTCCAGGTGTGCACCTGTGGCTCTTCCTTTTCTTATATGGCACCAGTCAGACTGGATTAGAGCTGAACATGTGTGACCCCCATTAACTTGACTCACACCCAGAGACCTCTTCTCCAAATAAGGTCACATGAGGGTCAGAGCTTTACCTTATGAATTCCAATGGGACACAATCCAATTCACAGCAAGAGGCAAACAGAAGGAACTCTCTAGGCTGCTGTATGTTTCTAGTACCAGGAAGAGTCCAGGACAGAGCCTTGGAGATCAGAGTGTTATAGGAAGCAGGTAGGTGGGTTTCTGGAGCTCACCAGAGTGGGCAAGGCTGTTCTACAGAAACTGATGCATGGAGTCTTAAGAGGCAGACTTCACAGCATAGAAAAAACTGGACCTTCTGGCAAATGACCTTAAACAGAAAAAGCGAAACTGAAACTGAGGTAAATGACGAAGAGGACCCCCTGACCTCTAAAAGGGCCCTACCCATCCATGAGGACCAGGCAAGCTAGAGACATGTGAATAATAAACAGGGTTGAATTAAAGAACCAAACCAAAACTCAGGAATCTACATTTATAGTGACAGTGGCCAACAACGACAGGACAGAGCAGCTCTGCAGGGTATGTCCACCTCCTGTCTCCCAAAACTAGAACAGCCCTGCACCAGACCCATACAATAAATAGCCCAGCCAATGACACTTGCCCTAGCCAGAGCCACTGTCATCTCATGAGAGGTCCTGTGGGAAGAGGACTGCAGGGACAACAGGGAAGAATAGTGACCTTAAAGTCAGACCTCAGGGGAGTTCAGCTGCCAAAGAAGCAGCAGGATGGTCCTCCTCTAAGACAGAGGACAGCATGGAGTGTGGAATCAGTTGCTCTAGCAACACTCAGTCCTGTTCTGTCATTCCTAATGATGACATACAAGGGCTATTCTAGCACTTCATGGCACTGCTGGTCCACTCGGCAGGATTACTCAGACCTGGGACAAACAAGAGCCAGGAGGGAAGGACTAGGTCACACAACCAACCTCCCTGCAGCTGAGACACTTGAGATCATAGGTCAGGACCCTCAGAGCTGTCCCTCCAGCTGCTGCCCAGGCTCCGTGGTTAAGCCCTTACCCCGCCCAGGCCCGACCTCCCTGACCCAAACATGGAGGGGAGGAGGGACCATAATTTATGCTCCCACCTATGCTTTATGGCTTTCTTAATTCAGCTCCTGCTACTATTAATGTAGTTAATGCTGAGATTATATCTATTTTCTGGCGTCAGGCAGAGATTTATTCAAGCCATTTTTCCGGTGGAGGCTCCCACGCTGTTAAATCAAGCACCTTGCCAATTAAGTGCTGACTTGGGAAGTGGACGCAATCTTAACAGGCATCCCACTGCAAATTACACAAGGGACTATAGCTCTGGGGGTGGGGGGGCAGTCAGCCACAGGCACCCTACTGACTTGGGGAAAGCCCTCAAGAACATGGCCTGGTACTGGCAGTGGCTCAGCATGAGTTGGGGTCCCAACCTGCCCACACACCTGCAGGAAGACCAGGGTACCTGGGCCTGCTCCTGATACAAAGAGGTCTCTCAAACTTCAACTCCAATCCATATACCAGGTTGATGTCATCAGCAAAACACACCTCAGGCCTTAGCGGTCCAGGCAGTGCATGAAGTACTAAGACCTCCACTAGCCATAGCAAATGCCAGACAGGGAAGGATCCTGTGGAGGACAGAAACTGAAGGACCTAGGAGGATGTACTCCCACAAGAGGCCTGTTCCTCAGGCTCAGAGTAGAGATAGGATATGATCCGAATCCCACATCCAAAAACAGAGCATTATAAGGGGTAAATAAATGTAAACAAGAGATGGGGAGGCAGGTGAAAGTGACAGGACAAAGAGGAGCCTCACACTGTGGAGTCCTAGGGTGAGACCACCTGAATCCTAAGTGAGCACCTGGCAGGGAGCCCTAGAAATATCGTGATCCCTTCAGATAGCAGCTATCATGGGAGCCTGTTCCTAGAAATGCCAGTTTCTCAAGTTCTAAGGGAAGGCCACTACCCACGTCCAACCCCAGACCCAGCCATGAGAGGTGAAGCATGTTCTGAGGTAAGATCAGCTGAAGGATGATTTATGGGAAGTTAGATATGGTATTGATTATTTGACTGACACTTTACTACCACCTCTAAAAACAGGCTAAAGGAGGTATTTAAAACAGCATTTAATGATGTAAGGCACCCAGGTGGCACTGAGTGACAAAGATACTGTGTTTCTCCCTGTTAGAATAGCATTTCCAATTTTTCTGCTGTATATATGTCTGGAACTGTCCCGTCTGCCCCTCAGCCTTGGGGCTCAGGCACCAACTGCAACTGCATATGGCTAGCATATGCGCTCTCTAAGCTAAAGGAAAGCCTACAGGCTTTCTGAATGCCCATTCTTACCAACCATCCTCAGAGAAATGAAAAGGATATGCCTTCCAGCTCAGTCATTAAACATTTCATGGTGTGGTCTGTGGTTACATTGTGGCAGAGCCTCACTGAGGCCCTCCTGGGTCCTGGTCCTCAGGATTCACCCACAATAGCAAGAGGGACAGCCATCCACAAACCAGAATGGGGAAAGGTCATCCTGTCCAATTGTGATGTTCTTTACCATAGGCCCTGTTACAACAGATAGAACTTTAGTCACACAAGCCAACAAGAAGTGTAAAGAAGGCAGTCAACTTTACACCCTCTAGATCAAATTCTACCACATGGGGCTCAGGAACAGAAGCAAAACCCAGTGACTTGGAAGCCAGCCCAGATCTAGGATCCACAAATTTCTCAGTGGGTACAAGGAAAATCCCATGGCCCACTGCCTTTGCCTTCTGACACCATCCTAACCCAAGAAGACTGTCCGTGTGCAATAGAGCTGTGGTCGTCTGGTCCCATTGGAAGGGTAAGACCTGGGCTGCAAGGTTTCTACAGAAGGCTTGGATCCAGAGCAGACTGGAGGAGGATCAAGGTGTGCCCACTTGAGCTATCCCTCAGGCCTGCACTCAAGAGCGCGTCATCTGGGGCTACAGAACCCGTGCATGGCAATTACTCCTCTGCTGGGAAGGCCTCAGCCTCCTTGTGCCTGACAGCATATTCTGCAGAGCATCTCCCACTTGTGCAGAGAGCCTCGGGGTCAGGCACAGTTTCACTCAAAGAAGCAAAGTGAAGGCAAGAGAAAACATGTCACGGAGGGGCAGGAGCAAAGAGAAAGGAGGAAGAAAAGACAGCACATGCAACTGGCAGGCAGTCACAGAGCATACCAGACTGGGACTGAATCAAGAGACACAGACATCTCAAAGGAGACAGAACCCATGAGGAATGTCAGTGCAGAGCCCTGAGCAGGGAAAATGTGTAGGTTCTACTTCTGGATGGCTTATTGTCCTACCACATCCCAGTGCCCTCATGCTGGTCTGTCTACCTTCAGTGCTTCACTAGAGGGACAAAGAAACCATGGATGACCAAGTGACACAGGGAAACAGATCACTGCTGTCTGCCCTGCCTTCTTTCTGTACCACAGGGCCTCAACATGGGACCATTCCAAGTCCAAGGCCCTGTGCCTATATGTCCAGAAGCCTCTCACCTTGTACCTGAACCCTTCCCTGCCTCTCCTCAGATGGTCACATCAAAACACTCTAGCCATCTCTTCCTAGCTCCATGCCAGCAGCCCTGAAAGCCTGATTAACAGCAGTGACAGTGTTGGAAGAGGTTGTCAAGGGTGTGTGACTCTGTGGGAAGAGGATCCTGTAGACTATAGCCCTGCTCTACTCTTCTGAGAGGCCGCTGAGGAACAACTAAGGCTCTGCTCCTACCTGGGAGCACAGGAGCACTGAAGTCTCCGAGGGAATTCTCACGTCCTGGTCACAGCGCCATTCCTGAGCTCACCCAGAAGCTACCGCTCAGATGTGGAGTGACCAAGCAAAGGAACAGATCTGGGTGCAGAAGCTCCAGCTGGCTTCCTGCTCTGAGGCCAGAATCTAGGAAGGGTACCTATTAGCAAAGCACAGTGTTTATGTGCTGCTTGTCAGAACATTGAAGAACAGAACAGTTGTCACCAACTCAGCCATCAGCACCAGCTGGGCCCTGGCACCCAAGAGCTTCCTCCTCAGAGGTTCAAGTCTCAGTCTATCCCACCAGTTAGCAAGGGCTGAGTTTAAAGATCTCTGAGAAGGAGTGGAAAAGATGGCTAAAGTGGTTATGAGAACTTGTTGCTCTTGTAGAGGACCAGAGTTCAATTTCTAGCATCTACACGGTGGTTCACAGTGGTCTCTAACTCCAGTTCCAGGGAATCTGATGCCCTAGTTTGGTCTCTACAGGCACCAGACATGCAACTGCTATACAGATACACATGCAGGCAAAGCACCTTATACATAAATAAAATAAAGTAACAATAAACAAAAAGATCTCTAAGAAAGTATTACCCTCCCTTCCTGAGAATTGTGTATCTCTCAGGCATATCCCAGCCTCAGTGTTAGTCAGGGGCTAGAAGGTGCCCTTCCAAGATGACTCTCCTGCCAGTCCCTCCCAGAAAGGCTTTGAAAGAGTGTGGGCTTTAGTGGAAGCAGCAGGTGTCCGGCTCAGGAGGATGCCACTCAGCCTTGCTACGGAGGACACAAGCTCAAAGGCCTGCCTGCCTCAAACAGAAATAAATAACCAAGGCATGCTTTGAAATGACTTCCAAATTAAGAGTTGCATCCGTGCTGTCAAGCCCCTGCTAGCAACTTCTGTGGCACCTTCCGTGCAAAAACGTATCTCAGCCCATTTATTAGAATGATGAAGGCAAAGGGATCTAAAAATTGCACTCCTTCCTTAATGAGCAGCCGAAGGGATCGGTAAGCATAATTTCAGAAGCCAGTAATATTTTATATAATCGCCGAGTGGTTTAAATTGAAAACCCCCAACTGAATCAATATTTACTGCATTGAAACGAAATGAATAGTAATAAGTCACTAAGCTCCCTGTCCTGTTTCATAAAATAAAAAATTATAAAAATGAGCACAGGCGCAGGGAGGCCATCACATTAACTTTTACAGCACTTGGGGAGCTGTAACCGCCTGTTCTCATAAAATAAAATTCTAAAAAACCTGCCGGAAGAGGCCTCCTCCAACACCACGTGGGGAAGCCTGTAGGGGTCAGAGCAGGAGGGGATGAAGGCTCCAGGACTCATCCTCAAGAGCCCTCCCCTGGCCAAAGAGAATCCAGAGCTCTCCTGCTACAGGCTGACAACACCTCTCGCTTGCTTAGCTCCTGGCACAGAGGAGAGAAGAGCTACCTTGAATGAAGAAGAGCAACTCCTGTTCCCCACAGGCAATATCCTACTCTGGTTTCTTTACCTATGTCTCAAATTTCAGAACATCGGACTGAGTATAAGTGAGCAGTCAGAAAGTGGATACAGGGGCCCAAATAAATATACTCAGGCCTGCATCTCTGACCAGTGTAGGAAGGGACATGAGTGAGCTGGCAGGGAATGGGACCTAGTAAATGTTCCTTGATGTCTAAGCATGGGATCGGGGCTTAGAGCACAGTGGTGTTAGCAGCCAGCCTGCCTGCGAGGGAAGTGTGTGCAGGGTACACTGTGTGTATGTGCACGAGACAGGTGACAGAGGGAGCAGGTGGGACACACAGGGGGACAAGCACAAGAATGAGGTCCCTGAAGCCTCAACATTCTTGTTTCCTCAGCCTCAGCCAATCTGTGAGGCTGATGAAGGAAAGGGTGGGGGAGGGGAGAAACATGGTGCTATAAAAAACCTAAATGTACCCCCATAGCTTAAGAACAACCAAGCTTGAGTAAATGCTCAACATTATGGTCACCAGGGGATGCAGTGAGATCTGCCACACACTGAGAGGAGAAATGAAATCCAAACCGAACCGAACCAAAACCCGATAATATCAGGTATAAGGGAACAGAAAGGATCCTACCCTTTGGAAGGAAGATGAGACAATTCCATATAACCTAAGCACGTCTTCTCCACATCCCAGCAGTCCCCACTATAGGAGGGGAAGCTCCGGTGTGCACAGCTGCTTGGCGGCCTTCATTTACACCTCTCAAATGAGAATCAGCCCAATGTTCACCCACAGAGAATTCCCATCAGTGTGGACTAAGCAAAAGAACGCTGCTTGCAGTAGGTGAAGTACAGAAGCCAGAGAGCTGGTGTAAGCCAGACCCATAGGACTGTGCAAACTGGGGGAGTCATACATGTGTCATTCCAAAACAAATTGATGGGTCCACAGGAAGAAAAGTTGGATGGGAGCTGCACTGGGCTTGGAGGCCCTGGAAGAGGCATGAGACTGACCAGGGCAGGGCATAGGAATGTGTCTCTGTACAGGCAAGCACTACACATACAGCATTCAGCAAGACTTAGAGTCCTACATTTATATTTCTATATTTTACCACACGCCAAGAACAATGTGGAACTCTACTTAGTAAGCCTGCTTTTCTCAGTGCTTAATTGAAAAAATGAAGCATTCCAGGCTTGACCAAATGAACAAATGAACATCCAAGCACAAGTAGATACTGAGGAGATCCAAAAGCAACATGGCATGCTGTGCTCACCCAGAACTAAATCTCAACACTACTAATACTTGGTCACAGGAGGCTTTCTACACACTGCAAAGACTGGTCAAGTGTTGACATACCATAAGGGGCAAAGTTTTGTAAAGAAGTGACTGATTCAGGACCATGGAAGGAAGAGTCTGGGGTGAACCTGGAGCACCTTCAGCCCACTGAAGGATGGTGTCCAGGGAATGATGAGGCCTGCTGAGAAACTCAACCCAGTCTCAAGGATAAGACTGACTGGGGACCAAAATAAATAATGATAGAAACAGATTACAGCCTACTTAACAGTGTGAGTTCAGGACCACACCATTATAAACAAACAAACATACACAAGCAAGGGGTCACTACTCACAGGCAGAATTCCATCAACCCATCAGAATGAAGGAGGGATTGGAAAATCCCTAACAGTCCAGATGACTGGGTAGCAACCACTCAACAGGGAGCATGAGTCTGTCAAGTCTTCACAATCTCCAACCAATGGATCAGAGTAACATGCATAACACAGGCTGGCCAAAAGCTCTGAGACCATGTGGCTCCTCCACTGAGCAAGCCAAGAACCTCTACAACATTCCCGCCCAACAGCAAATCTACACCTAATTCCAAAGAGACATCAAAAAAGCCCAGTAAAGGGACATTCCCCATAACACCTGGGCCTTTACTCTCCAAGTACATGACCACAGAGCCCAAGTTAGGCCTCAGACATCCCTCCTGCCCAGAGACCTGTGCAGGACCACAAAGACAGTCCTTAAGGACCAGTTTAAAAGGCACAGATGCAATGTAGTAGTAAATGGGCAAAATGAAAAGAATTGGTGGGCTTGGGTAAAGAATATTAGAGTTCTATATAATTTCTGTGCCTTTTCTCTAAGTATAAAACATATCAAGATAAAAAAGTTATTCAAAGAAACCAAAGGTAAGAAACTTGTTAGGAAAGAACATGTGAGCTGTGAACTAAAGGTAACTCCTCTCCCTTTTCCAGGCACTACTGACAGAACAAGAAGAAGGCAGCGTGTGGTCCACTGGGAGCAGAGGCAAGGAACAGATTCAGAAAAGCTTTAGCCCTAGACCAGTACCACTTCTAGCACAGGCCCAGCAGCTGTGGCTTTTAGACCTGCTGGCAGCCATCTCCAGGCCACCTCACCAGACCTAGTGAGCAGTGCATAAATGTCAGCAGAGCCCTGCACAGGACAGCGGCTACATTAAGCCCATCCACCATTGTCACTGGGCAGCAAGAGCTGGGACTGGGCAGCTGGCTTACATAGCCAGGCCTTCTAGGCCCCTCCCGGGCCCCATATTAATTCTTTAAAGCCAGACTCTTCTACTACAGACCCAGCCAATCATCTGCATTGGTACTTCACTGGCCTCCATATGGGCTCCCTAGGATCTCCCAATCTAGCCTGCACCATTTCCCCTACCAAGGAGCCTCTGCTATGCCTGTGATCTCTCATTCATGAATAGGCACCATGGTCCTGAGAGCTATAGCCTAGCCGTTCCTCTCAGCCTAGGAACAATGAGCTGTTCAGGCTGGCTTCTGCTAGGCTGTAGCTACCTGGTAGGCAGGGGCCTTCAGTGATTACTGAGTGAGGGAACACACAAGCAATGATAAAAAGAGCAAGGCAGAAACCACCTGGGCTTTAAGTCAGGCTGTCAGGGTTTCCAATCTAGTTCCTAAGCAGAGAGGAGTCACCCACACGTGGCCTGCCTGCAACACCCACTTAAGGGAGCTTAGAAGAAAAGTCAGGAAGACTTGAGCCACAACACCCACACAGTCAACAAGTAAACTATGGGTGCCAATCAAGTGAATAACCTTAACCCACATGATCACCATACTATGCTACCAACCAGAGAGTCAGTTCCCCCAGAACCACAGTATGGGACACTCCTCTTCTGCCATCCTGGCCTTGAGTGAATCAGGAAACCTCTATGCTTAGGGTTACCTGTACCTAGTATCTCCTGACCTGAGGTAACAGTCTTTGCATACATGTGATCCAATGCGTCCCAATCATTCCCAATACTGACACTAGTGTGAGGAAAGGGAGTCAGAGTTGGGTGTTTGGCTTCCAGGACAAACAGCAATCCTTCTAAGTACTGTACCCACTATGTGCAGCACCACCCCAGGGATCTTCTTTCGTTACCACCTTTCTTAACACCCATGCTATAGGGACTGAGCACTCGTGCAGGAGTATCAGGTACAGAGTGACTCAGAGCTACGGCTCAAATGTAAGCCACTTGTCTTACTGACAACATGCAAGGCACCTGGATGAGGTCCTCACAGTCAGACTCTAAAGCTCAAGCCTGCAAATGCTGAGGGATCCAGCAGAACAAGTACCTGGTCTTAGGGAAGCCTGACAGTACAAGAATTGGTTGTCTTGAGACAGGGGGACAAGGTGGTTTGATAGTCAGCAGCACTGTACTGGTGTCAGTCTCTAGGGCCAAAGCATGGCCTAGGCTGAAAGAACAGTCAGAGGGGACCAGATTTGCCCTTGGGGGAGGTGGGCTATCTTAAGTGGCCCTACTTTCCCCCCACCCCAGTCAGAACTAAGGACACTGTTTACCTGCAGAGCCAGAGAGACACCCCCAAGGAGAGCTTGCAACAGTGCTGCCTCATTGGCAAGTTGCTCCTCACCTGTGGAGGGAATAACGCCTATTCTAATATCCCATGATACCCAACACTGAGTTGGCCCAGGAGCAGACCTATGGATCCTGCCTTGCATGCCAGCCTTTTTCCTCTTAGCACTCTAAATTCTTCTCCAGGCCACAGAAAGGCCCTGCTACTGTGGCCTGTGCTGCCCTTGCCCTAACTCCTGGAAGCCTTACTTGTAGATGAGTCTTCCCTAAGACTAACCCCCAACCTGCCATTTTGGGAAGATTTCAGGGCCTCAGTGTGTCCTACCAGTAGCTATTCACAAAACCACATGCCTCATTTGCCTTACGTTCCTGACTGCCATCCCCACTAGGACCTGGGTTCCAACAGGCCCCTAACCTAATATACCCTTAGCTCCTTGGCAACTAAGACCATCAGTATGAACAGGACCCCATACTGAGCTGAACTAGGGCCTTTGTAAACTCCCAGAGGGCTGTTCAAGACCAGGCAGAGGATGAGGATGAGAGTAGTCTGGAGAAGGGGGCACTGGCCTCGTAAGGAGCCACTCTAAGCACCTCTCACTACTGCACTCCCCGGAGTGTCAGGAAGCTGTGGGAACTCCAGCTCTAGCTGATAGTGGATCCTCCCTGCCGTGGATGGAATGGCCTTCAAACATCCATGCTGCAGCCCTAGCTTTAAGAAATGTCATTTGGAGGCTATTCAGAGTCAGATTAAGTACTAAGAATCAAGGCTCTCAGGATGGGATGAGGGTCCTCTAAGTGAAAAGACCAAATCAATGTTCATGAGCTCTCCTCCCATATATGAAGAAGTCCCCCAGGAAGCCAAGAGCAAGCCTCCACAATTGTCTTCACCCTGGTCTCAGATTTTGACCTCCAGAAGAGAGAGGCAAATACATACTTCTAAGCCATACACATGGTGACAGTTTGTTGTGGCAGCCCCGGCAGTCACAAGACAGTACCCTGCACAGACAGCGAGCAGGAGGCAGAACAGGGCGGTTGCTGGTAGCCAGGCTGGTGGGCGCACCTGCTCATTAAGGAAGCACATAGAGACAGAGCACAGGAACCAGCAGTGCAGCTGGAGATGCCGCCCATTCCTGGCTGAATCCTCTTTAATGAGACGTCACTTTGGAGAAGCGTTTCAGAGCCTTTCAAAATCTTGGCCTAAACCTCGTCAAACTGCACAGAGATTACTTAAGATTTACCGCACAGGCACAAAATAAAATAAAATCAGGCAACCCAGCAAGCAGCAGCTCTGTGACAGGACCATTTGTAGTTGGGCTGGAAAAGCCTCTCGATTCATCTGCTTAAGCACAGTGGCTTCTGTTTATTTCGCACTTTCATGTCAAATGAATTTGGTGAAACAAAAAAAGTGACAGGCAGTTTAGGGATATAAGTCACATCAGCTTCAGTTCAGATTAATGAACTTGCTGAAAGCCACAAGGACACAGGCAATACACAAATCTTAGGGGAAAAAAAAACCACTGCCATACAGATATGTGCCTCTGTTCTGGGATGGCTTCTCTCTGAGGCCCCATTCAATTTCTGCCCCTGCATCTTAGACCCTAGGCCTGAACAGCATCCTTTGTGTGACTTGGGCTGGTTCTGGGCCTGAAAACCCTGGGGACAAGCCCTATGCCAAGACATCAGTATTCTGCAAGGCTCAAGGACTGCTCTGGGAGGCTGACGTGGAGTTAAGACAGCGTGTGCAGTGGGGGCTCCCAGGTCCCTGGACTGAACTAAGTGAACAACAGTTCCATCCTGCTGGCCCCCCAGGCATGAGCTGAACAGCACACTCAACAGAAAGCTTCAGAGCTGAGCCAATAGCCACTACCAAATACCCAAAGAAGACAGAGGTCAGTACCACAGACACTACCCTCAAAGTCAGAGTCCTGCACCAGAAGGGACCTTCTGTCACAGGCCTCTATGCATTCACCTGGCCAGAACAACAGGTGGGCTTGCCAACCACAAATGGGCGTGGCCATCTTTACAGACTCTGAATGGGAATACTCCAAAGTACCAAGGGCTTTGCTCAACAGCCTCCCAGCCTTCTGTCTGGACAGAGACAAGCACTGACCAACCAAACAAATCTGAGGCCACGAGCTGACTCCCAGCATGTCTAGTCCAGAGTGTGCCAGCAGCAGAAGGAAGACCCATTTCCCCTCCCGTGACTATTCTGTAAGTATACGCCTGCCAGTTCTCATGGCCTTAAAGGAAGATCACCTCATATCATAAATGTGTTCAGAGATAATAGGTGATGGCAGTTTCCCTACAGTGCCACCTTAGGCTCCAAGAAAGGATGTATGGAACTTCCCAGACCCAAAACAGAAGCATTGCTAACAACCCAGGGTGCCAGAGACTTCCTGCCTTCCCAGGAAAGCAGGGAGAGAAGACAGGAAACCCCAGGATGTGGCAGGGAGGCCTCACACAAATAAATCATGGCACTGCCAGTTTGCCCACCCCATTACTCTGGTGACCTAAGGAGGGCAGAGATGTAAGCAAGCTACCTGGCTGTCAGGTGGCACAGTGCTCAGCCCAGTTACTGAGAAGCCCCGCTTAGGATGAGGACAACAGTTTGTTGTCTGGGCCTTTGAAGACCTGCCTGAAACTTGGAGCCTCCCTGCCACTCACTACCCATGTCCCCTATACCCACTACCTACTATCCCGTTTCTTATACTTCAGAATAAATAATGCCAATTCAAGGGCAGATTAGAAACTGAGGCTTCAAGTAAGAAGTGGCTTACCCAGCCAAGGTCATTTAGTAACGATCAGGAGTGGCCAAATCTCTAAGCACAGTATCTGCAACAAATGAGAAAACACCATCTCATGCCCATGCTCAGCCACCCCACCACATGCGCTTACCAGTCTCCAACTCCGTCCATCAAAACATCTAAGCCTGCTAGGGCTAACTACCAGAGTAAGGAAGATGCCCTCCCTCCCAGGGTAGTGGGCAGCCACGGCCCCAAGGTGAGTCCCAGTAAATAACACTGCAGCAGTCCTTAGTCTGCAGTGGCTTGAATCCAACACCATCCCAATCCCTCCTATTACACAAGGAAACCCAAGAAGCCTCCAGGGTGAGCTGCATGGAAGCAAGCCTGCCAAATAATCCCTGCGGCCCCTGGCTCTGACAGGGCACAGGCAGCAGGGAGGCAGGTACCAACTCTACCACTGGTTCTAAAGAAAGGCTCTGTCTGCTGCTTCAATAAGCCAAGCCTAAGTGTATGCAGCGGACAACAGCAGGTCAGGCAGCTGGCTGGCAGCCGCTCTGCTGAGTAGGCAGCTACACCAGGGCATGGGTGACCTTGGGTAAGGGAGGCCTAACCTGCTGGCCACCATTCTCTCTAGGGTCTCCTGAGAATTGTACCCATAAGCTTAGTCCCTTTCTTAGCCCTAGGCACAGAAGTCATGACCCCAAGAGTTTCAAAACCTGGCAAAGGATTAAAAATGACCAGGGCAAGTGGTCAGGGAAAAGTGGAAGGGTCCCTTTACATATCCTCAACAACTATATCCAAGCTGAACTGTTCCTCTGAGTACAGGGAGAGCTTTGAGGTCTGGTGTCCACAACAGCTAGCCAGCACAGCAAACACATGACTTCAATCCAGGCAGGCACCATGGCTATGGGACCTGAGCTATCAAAAGGCAATATCCACACCACCTCCTGCCTACTCATACACTTGACCCATACCAGGTACCACCTTGGCAGAACAGGAAGTTTAGAGAGAAGAGCCCAACTGACTTGGTGTTCTTTACCTCCTAGGCTCCACAAGAGACTGTGTGACATGCCTGCTGATTGTGTACCCCTAGCCTGTGACAAATACCTCCCTTTTCCAGGACTCAGTCCACTGGAGCCAAGGCACAAGTTTCTACATAGTGACTCCTTTAGAGCCCTCCTAGGAGGCCCTACTGAACTGAAACTTGACTCTCCAAGGTTGGAGGGAAAAGATGGCTGGGTCCCCAAACAGCATTACCTTGGGCCCCTATCCATGCCCTACAAGAGGAGAGATGCAGGCCTAATACTAGCTGTAGGAGGGGGAGGTTCTCACTAGCTGAGAATCAATAAATCTGAACCTCATTCATGATGATCTGGGGCTCTTATTAAGTAAATTAATTTAAGTTAATTTAGCTCGATCATGACTCCCGATCACAGTGATTTAGTGAGGGGGAAATTGCATTAGGAAAGGCCATGCTCACCAGATAGAGGAACGGAAGAAAATTAGATCCACTTAGCAATGTGAATTAATATGGAAATAGCAGGTGTAAATTTAACCTTATCGAGAGAGTAAAAATTATCTTCATAAATTTGTAGAAATAGCCCCCAAGATGCGTATAAATCTATTTAAAACAAAAATATTACAAAAAGTGCAGTAAAATTAATTTAAAATATACTTCCAGCTATTGCCTCCAGAAAAGTCGGCAACAGGGCCAAACCTGGTGTGGCCAGTGGTAAGGGAAGAGGCTGGTGGGCCTTGGACATACAAGCTAAGTATGTTTACCCGCCCTAGGCCCTAGAGCCAGGCAGGACTGTCCACACAGCATGATGTACCCCCAGTGTCGGCCTCAGCCCTGGAATCCTCTGGGAGGTAGCAGGAACAATAACCAAGCAGTACTGTGGAGGGCAGCAGGTCGTGGAATGCACTGTTCTGCAAGTAGGCCTGCCCAGTCTCCAGACCTTCATCTCCCCCAGGGCCATGCTCTGCCACTTCCTGCTCTCTACCTACCCACTGGGGTGCCACCTCTCACTGTGTCTGGAGGTAGGACACTGCCACCTAAAGTAAGAGAGGGATGGAGAGCAATGTTCTAGAAGACCCAACCTTCTCCTGGAACCCAGAGGGAGCCCAAGAATGCCAGACACATTGCTGCTGACACGGTAGCTAGAGCAAGGCCAGTGCCTTCTGAGGGAAGACTGTGTGAGACGGCCTACGTAGGGTAATGAGGAACCTACAGCACCATTCTTGACAGTTAACATGTTGGTAGTTTTCAGACAGGGTGCTCAGGGCCTGGCTTCTCACAGCAGGATACCCAAGGGCAGCTCATAGTAGAGGACCCAAATATCTTGGGGACAGCTGTTTCCACGGTGCCTGCTGGTATCAGCAGTGGACATATGCATACACGAACCTTGGTAAACATGCAATATATGCAAGTTGGCCATGTATATGGTATATAAACTGCTAAACAAATGAAAAGAAAATTAATCTGTTTGCTCCCCAAGATGTTGCCCCCCAAGCAGTCCCTCGAGGGAAGCTGAGATCCTATAGCCCAAAGACCTCAATCTTCAGTCCTCAATGTCCAGACAGTGAGCACAGTACGCAGGTTTGCAGAAGACTAGGCAAAGTCTTCCTACCTGGATAATGAGATGCGCCGGGCCCGCCAGGAGGGTAGAGATGAGGGGAAGGATGGAGTACCAAAGGGCGAGCTTGGGCTCTTCTTGACAATGCGGTAGCGGGTCTTGATCACCTTATTGGAGGGTGGAATCCGCATGTGCACACTGGAAGCTGCAAGGAAAACCCATACTTAGTAGGTCAGCGAGAGTTAGCAGGGCCCTCGGGGCCCAAGGCTACCCTCTGAATTAGAGGAATTTCTGTCACACCATGTCTCCAGGCTACCCTCTGAATTAGAGGAATTTCTGTCACACCATGTCTCCAGCCTCACTCCTTGCACACATAGATGTCCCCTTAGCCTGGCAGAGAAGACTTTAGGAGGTGGCTAGTGTGGCTTCTAGGAGAGCCTAGAACATCCTCACAGCCACCAAAACAAGATGGGGATACTGCACGCTTCTCCCAGAGAGAGCAGAAGCACAGCAAGTGAGCCCTGGGCTCACAAGTGAGAGTCCATACCAGGAACCCCCTGACTCTAACTCCAGGGTAGGTCCCAGAGGCCGGAGCAGACGAAGTCCTGCATGGGAGGGGCACAAGGACACACACTTCCTCCCCAGTACCTCCCAACACCATGTCCAAACAGATTTATGTACTTAATCGCTGTTTTCATAACATTCTGTGGAGTGATATCCACAATGGCTTTTTCTTGCTGAATGTTTCTTGCAATTAGCAGGGATCTGTTTTGCCCGAGTTCCCTTCCACTTGATAGCCAGCAATTTCTCCATAGCTTCAAGGAACACGCCTAATTGCCCGACTTTCATAATGTACAGCTCTAACTGCCCAGATAATTAAAGCTAACACGGCCGCCTCTCATGGCTGCTCCCCTCTGACATGAGGCACAGGGCCCTAAACAGAGCCAAGCCAAACATAGCCAGGTGGTCTGACTCCCTTCAGTCTGTGCCTAACTCCCTCCTGCCCCAGGAACCCTCAAAGACACTTGTCTGTCCCTGCTTAGTACTCAGACTATGAGGAGCTCTGAATGACCCAGCGGCAACTGTGACAGTTCCTGAGAGTATCATGCTGGACATCAGCAGAGCTCCCACATTTCGGCTTCCTGAGGTAGCACCTCAACCACATAACCTCTGGGAAGGCCAGGGAGAAGAAGAGCTCACATGCCCACCGTGCTCACATCACAACTGTCCTTCCTCACTTAGATGTGAGCAAGAGCCCCACCCCCACCACCTCGGACACGATTGCCCCACTTGCAGAGGAGTTGCAGCTTCAACCAGGGCTGACTGAATGTCTCAGGGCCACTTGGTCAAAGCTCTCTGGGCTGTGTTGGGGTTGAGTGACCCTCAGAGTGACAGTTCAAGAGCTATCTGGTTCCAGAGAATAGAGGCAGATGCCAGCCAAAACAATGCCATCGCAGCATCTAGAGGATCATCCCAACACATCTTCCACCTGCCATCGTGCCCTCGTCAAGTTTCTCTTCCCTTTTCTTTCCTATTAAAATATCAGTAAGAGTACATTATGTTTGTTTATTTATTTACTTATGCAGGTGACTGCACATGTGCACATGGACCACCTCATCCATTCGGAGGTCAGAAAACGAGTTACGGAAGTCTCCTTATACCATGTGGGCCCCAGGGATCAAGTTCAGGTCCTCACATTTGGCAGCAAGTGCCTTTACCCACTGACCCACCTCACCAGCCTTCTGACTTTCTCTTTTTCCCTCCCCCTTCCGGTTCTCTCTGTTCCCATCTTTGTCTGTCTCAAGGGGACCAAGGAGGAAACAGGAGTTCAGGAAGCAAAGCAAGAAGCTGCATTAGAGGGGGAAGATGACTCAGCAGTTAACAGTACATACTACTCTTGTAGAGGACCTAAGTTTGGTCTCCAGCACCCATATCAGGCAGCTCACAACAACCTATGACTCCAGCTCCAGAGAATCTGATGCCCTTTCTTGCCCACCAGCCCTCCATAGGCACCTACACTTATATGCACATACCCAAACACACACACACAGACACACACACACATACACACATAACACAACACATCTTTAATCCCAGCACTCAGGAAGCAGAGGCAAAGGTAAGCAGATCTCAAGAGTTCAAGCCATCCTGATCTAATAGTGAGTTCTAGACCAGTAAGAGCTACGTAAGTGAGGCCATCTCTCAAAACACCTAAATAAATAATACATCCAAGAGAAGCTGCATTACCTGGAATTCTGTGATCCTCTCTGAGTTATCAAAGTGAATCTGCAACTCTGAGCACTGCCCTGTAACTCAACATGTTTTAAGATGCAGGGGAGAGCCTGGTATATAGTGGGTATCAATAAAAAAAATGTTTGTTGAGTTGAATTTTCAAGGTCTTAGAAGCAAGTAGAGGCCAACAGTCAATCAATATAAGCTTGTTTCAACTAAGAGCACAAGAATACAGGCGTCCTTACTGTCGATAACCCCATCATGACTTCACCTCACTGTCAATAACCCCATCATGACTTCACTGCCTGCAAGCCCAGCCCAAGGCTCCCTGCTTCTTCCTAAGACGAGATTGTGGCCTACTGGAACCATTCTTTCTTACATGGGACAGTTGGGCTACCTGATGCCATATTCCCAGTAGACAGGGGCAAGTCAACCAGAGCAATGCTCAGGTTCGATGTGTTTGCTCCCCAGACTAAGGTTCCACATAAAAAAGGCTACAGGGCTCCCAATTAGTACCTAGACACCTCCTCTGTTCAAACCCTGCTCGTGGGTCTCCTGCGTCTGCGCATAGCTACTGAGATACTAAAACTCTCCCACAGCTTAGAGCCACAAAGCTCAGTTCTGTGGCCCAGCACACTCCACAGCAGCTTGAACTGGGCTGCTCTGGAACCCACATTCCCTCCGACAGCCTGTATCAGATCAAAACCAGCTCTGCTCCTTTTCTCTGGCCATCTTTATGGCTAAAAAACCTTCTTATTCAGCTTCCTCTAGGAAGCTGCCCAGAGGACTGAATTCTAGAAAGGATTTCCCTTTATGCGGCAGCTCAGAACAGTCAGCACTTCAGTGGCAGTGGCTTCTGCTGTTCTCATCCCTCCTGCTAGCAAACCTAGGGTCAAATTTCTTCACTAACTTCCTGCATTCCACTTAGTAGTGCCCAACTGTCACACCAAGAAAATACAAGGTAATAACTCTGACTCACTGACCTTGGATCACTGTAAAGCAAGGTGGGGTACCTTCTCACAACCTCACACCTACCATGGTCCCAAGGGACAGTCCTTCCACGAGAGTGAAATTATTTGAGGGGTTCAGAAAAAGGATTATGAAGCCCATGTCACCCAGTAGTTACCTGGGTAGCATCCCCCTAGTCTGGCCCCAAACTACTCACAGTCCTCGGCCTTTTCCTGATGGACAGCTTAGATATATTCATAGCAATGACCCTGGGGACACAGGGCAAATTGTCAGACAGATGGGCTACAAGAAGGAAAAACCTCAGATGCAGTAGCCAGCAGGAGAAAGAGTTTCTAAGACTATGCTTAGCACACAGGGACCAGACAGGCTTAAAAGAGGATGGGCCCCTCCCAGGTGGACAGGGGATAAAGACTTAGAGCTAGTGGGCAGCCAGACTGACTATCAGGAACAGCCTCAGCCCTCCTCCCAGAGGACACAGGTGGGGGCAGCCCACCCCGCCTTGCTGGGTGAAGGGTTTTGTGTAGATAATCATGTTATTTAGATAGGATGTTGGTTTAATTCCCTTCATTACAGACTCCCAGGGCTGTAATTTTTTTTCTCCGCATGATGTATCCCCTGTGGCACGCTTCACTCAAATCAAGCCCCTTGCGCCTTTATTGCCTACGCTGCCCTAGCTGTGTTATCAGGCCCACACATGCAGCCCTCTCCGCCCGCCGTCCAGAGGTCACTTCTAATGACTAATCGAACTCATTAGCTTTCCTAATTAAAAACTTTACTACCGCAATGGAAGACAAACTACAAAAAAACTGCTGGCATCATATTTGAATGGGATATGAGCCCCATCTATCAGCTGAGCTCCAGCTCCTGTCCAAGACTGAATCTTCTGGCTGTGAGGTTCAACACCCTCACTCCCAGGCTGGGGGCTGGTCAGGGGCAGCTCAAGGGTACCCTCAAGAGCGTGGGTTGTACCCTCATCCAGGGACATACTATCAGGAGGGAAGAAGGGAGACCACTCAGCCCAGGAAGTCTGGATAGCCCAGAAGTGGATGACCAGAGGGCCTAGAGTCAGCTACTGTCCAGCAGCACTGCTTTCATTCTGTAGCTCCACCACAGATGGCAGAATCCTCTCATGGACATCATAAGGCAGGAGCTGAGAAGCAGTTCAGACTTTTATGGAACTCCAAAGAGAAATGGCTAGGAAGAAAACAAGCTGCTAATTCCACAGCCAGTTAATAAATAGGATGATATAAGAATTAGCATTTTATGCAAAGAAATGCCTAAGGCAATCCAGGAAAAAGCTGCTTCCCCACCTCTTGCTCCAGCCAGCTCAAGAGTCAAGGTGAGTGTCCTTACTATAAAACCCACACAAACTCCCTTCAGGAAAAGGGAGGGCACTTAAGTAGAACCTTGCCCCTACAGGAGCAGAGAGCAAAAGAGTTGTGAGCAAGAATAGTATCCATGCCGGGCAGTGGTGGCACACACCTTTAATCCCAGCACTCGGGAGGCAGAGGCAGGCGGATTTCTGAGTTCGAGGCCAGCCTGGTCTACAGAGTGAGTTCCAGGACAGCCAGGGCTATACAGAGAAACCCTGTCTCGAAAAACCAAAAAACAAAAAAACAAAAAAGATAAGAATAGTATTCACCAAGCCCTGAGTTGGGGCCCCAGAAACAGGCAGGTAAAACATCCGCAGCTTCTGTGGAGGTGGGTAACACATGACAGTAGGAATCAGCAGCAGAGCAGAGCTCTGGCTTCAGAAAACATCCTTCCATTCCAGCCAGGTGATGGGGTCAGCTAAAGAGGAGGCCAGAGATTGGCACCTGAAAGTAGAACATGCCAGAGTCAGCCGTGAGGCAGACATGCCGGCGGAATAGGAGAAGTAGGGTCTACAGAGAAGAAGATGACTCTGTTGACAGAACTCTGAAAATTTCTCCAAGTTCTTGACAGCAGAGACACTTGGCAACAGGTAGGCAGGGGTCAGATCCACTGGAAGACTAAAACACTCCAGGATTCGTGAGGAGAGGGCAGAGACACGAGGTTTTCTGGAGCTGGCTTTTCAGAGCTGTTATAGTCTTGCCCAGGTTGAGGACCCTTCATGGTAGAGGACAGGGGACCAGGCCACAGAGATGGCTACAGGAGAGGGTATCTTGCCCAGTCAGGCTTTCTGCCCCTAACTCTGTATGATTCAACTTTCTTCCTATATTGCCTAATCTGCTTTTTATCAACAGCTACGCTGACACTTCTTCAATAGCTTTAAACTGTCTATACTCTTCACTGGCTGATGACAACTCTAAGAAGTCATCATGGATTAGCCCTTCCAGAAGCCACATTGATTTCTACTCTGCTCCATAAACCATGCTCCCTTCCCATTTGGCTCACCAGCCACATGTCTGTCTGTCCATCACTAGCATCTTCTTCCATGGTCCCCACCTCAGGACCAGCATGGGCATTCCCTAACCAGCTCACAGTGGCGCCAGCTAAATGTATACATCCAACTCTCTTTTGTCAGTGACAGCTGTTTAAAGGGTATTTTCTGATGAGGTACAAGCTCGAGGCTAGCTCAGGATCTGTCCTGGTGCACCTGTCCTGAGAGAACAAACATGAGGCAGAGGGAGCAGTCAGCAGGAACCAGCCTGACCCTTTCTCTAGCATACACAGGTGGTAGTGAGCTACAAGAGCCTTCAGGGACATGTTGACAAAGATGGGGCTATGCCTATCACCTTGGCCTGGCAAGTGCTCCCTAATAATGTGACCCAAGACTAGCATAGGCCTTCATGCCCACCCCTTTTCCTGTAAGTCCTTCTCTTCTCCCTTATGCATTGTTCTTGCCATCCTATAGTTCAAGAGCTAGCATGAGTCCCCACAACTACCAAAGGGCCCCGAGCTAAGGCAGAGGCATTCTCCCAGGACAGCGGACTTCTCACAGTTAATTGCCTAATTACTTGTGTTACAATAGATGGTGTTCCGGTGCCATATGTACACACAGCGGCAAGACAGGAAACAGCATTCCAGAGATTACAGAGCAACTTTTGAACCTGGTTCTGAAGGAGCAGGAGTAGCCATGGATTACAGTCACAGGCCAAGACTAAAGAAGGGCCAGGGCTTCAAGAAGCAAGCAGGGACAGTCCAGTCTTAGACAGTGGTACCCTAATCCCTGGTTGGGGGGGGGGGGGAGAACTAGAGATTGCCAAAAACGAGAGCATTTCTTAAGCCTGGAAGTCCAGCTCATGTGACAGTGTCCTGTCCCTCCTGCTGTGGGCTAGGAAATGGCTGAAGGGCAAAGGTCCAGCAGGGAAGGAGCAGGAATGGATCCCCTGCCTGTCTGGGATGAGCAAGATCCAGCGAGTAGTGGTAGTGAGAAGTCATCTGAGCTCAGTGGCATCTGAGCTGACTCTCAGCAGCTGAGACAGCACAGTGGGAAAGGGACACCGTCTTATCCCATCCAATTCCACTTCTCAGAGGCCCTTGTCTCTTCTGCTGCAGACAGCAGGTGCCCTAGGGGACGCCAGTCCTCTCCAACAACTCATCCCCCCTCCACAACTCCTGCAGAAAGGCTACATGTTACACATAGATAGGCAGAAGAGGCCAACACTCAGGTCCGACTTTGTGGAACCAGTATGGTGCACCCTGCCAGCACAGGGCCCTGTCAGACAGCCTCTTCACCAACAACTGCTGAATTGCACTCTTGGGGAAATGGCCACAAAATTCTAAACAGAACATGCAGCATACATTTCTGAAAGGCTCTGCTCCTACATTTAAAACCGTGACGCACATCTGAGCTGTCTGCAAACCCCACGAGCCGGGAAGGAGCACAGTGCCCACTAGTGCAGCAGGAGGGAGCAGAGGCAGTGTCAGCAGGACTTTCTGTCTCTCACAGAAAGCAGGGCAGGCAAGAGCTGCTCTGGAGTGAGAAGGCTCTCCGGGCTTAAGCAGGCATACCCTACCCTGTAAGGCCTGCCCCTGGGCTTGGGACCTGAGATGTAGGGCATTGTAGTCCACACTGTAGCCAGGTGGCATAGTGACCAGAGCTCAGGGACATAGCAAGACCTAACCAAAGTGAGGACTGGGAAATCAGCCACTTCCGAACCTCAGTCCACAGCTCATCACTCCTGGGGGATCTGAACCAGAACCATATGCGTGTGCAAGCTTTAGTCCCTGAGAGAGTTGAAGGCCAAACAAGGTAAGGCTCTGGCACTCCTGTGCAATAATGGAGAGAAAGGACCCACAAGAGACGACTCCCCTTGGGGATGCCTGAGCCATCCAAATCCATCGCACCCTTCCCATGGGACTGTGGGGCCTTCTCTGGCTCAGGACCATTTCTCTCCTGTTTTTGCCATAACAATGCTTGCTTAGAACCAAAGCTCAAAGTAAAATGCCCCTATCTCAGGCTCTGCCTCAACTCCTCACCTCCCAGTGTCAAAGTCTGGCTGTACCACATAGATTGCCTCCAGCACAGACATGCAACACGCGCGCGCGCATGCGCGCGCGCACACACACACACACACACACACACACACACACTATAATTTCCTTTTTCCATAGCTCAGTAGTATGATACCCACAGCTCCTGTACAAGGCAAAACTAAAGCTCCTGTTTTCATCCTGCCAGTTTCTTCAGTGTCTGTGTCACTGTTACTCTACACTAGAGCTGGGACACCCTGCTCTGAGGCTACAGAGGAATGAGCAGCTCCCACAGAGCCTAGTCCTGAAGCCCTGAGCTCACGCTTGGGAGTACACCCGGGGAGGACCATCTGAGTATGGCATCAACAGCCAGGTTCCCAGTGACACCAGGTAAAGTCGAAGACTGATCACAGTCTCCCAGGCCAGAAGCACAGAGGCTCCTTTGTGTGTCTTTTCCAATCTTTCTGATCATCTCTATCTTCACCTCTCCTCTATGTAAGAAAGGAGGGGCTTGGGGGAAAGGAGGTGAGAGGGAGGGACTAGGAGGAGGAGGTAGAAGAAGCTACCATCAGGATGTAAAGTAAATTAAAAAAAAAAAAAGTGCAACCAGGCTTGGCTGTTTCAGTGTGTAGCTTCTGCTTCTAGAGAGCTGAGGCATGTTACCAGGCCCCATTCACTCCACCCAGTAATAATTCCCTCCACTGGACCATGGGTGCTTAGAGCCAGCATGGCTTCCTCTCCCTCCTCCTAGTTATCAGTTCACGCCTCTGAATACCCAGACAATATAAGGGCCAGTCCTTGGCAGAGTCCCAAGAGTGTCCATTGGATCCTGACCCTACCTAGACCTACTAGAAGTATACAATGTTTCTACTGGTCCTTCACACCTAGAGAGGAAGTTATAACTGCTTTTCTTCTCCAGACACCAAGGATGGAGTGTGTGCTGCCTCTGGCCCTTGGTCATGGCAGCCAGGCAGTCAGCAGCAAGGCCCCTCAGAGTGCAAGAAATAATCAGTACTGATGAGTACTGCATCCCTGTCTGCTCATGCATGACACCTGCCTCCCTGCTGGTGGCACTGGCAGGCTGTGGGAACCAATGGCTGTGAGAGGAGGCAAAACCAAAGCAGAAAAAGCTAAAGGTCTGACCCTACCCCATGGCTTCCCAGGTGCCCTAGACCCTCAACTACTTAGAGAGGCAAAAGCCAGATGATCAGACATCCCTGTCATTAGAAGGAGAAAGTTCTCTGGGCAGTAGTGGCGCACGCCTTTAATCCCAGCACTTGGGAGGCAGAGGCAGGTGGATTTCTGAGTTCGAGGCTTGCCTGGTCTACAGAGTGAGTTCTAGGTCAGCCAGGGCTACACAGAGAAACCCTGTCTCAAAAAAAAAAAAAAAAAAAGAGAGAGAACGTTCTCTGCCTCTCACACACTCACATAAAACAATGTAAATCATATGGTAGAACTGAAGGTCATGTCAGCCCCTCAAAATACTGATAAGAAGACAGCAAGACTTACAGGAACTGAGAGCAGCCTGCCTATACTACCTAGCACAAGGGTTCAGGACATGTATCTAGCTCAGGTCATGTGGGCACCAGGCCAAGCAGCCTGTATAGGAGTCTCTAAAAGACACATAGGGCTCAACTCCTATCTCCAGCCTGGCAATAATTACAGAGGCACTGCATCCTCATCATGACAACTGCTAGAGTCACTGCTGCCCACTTGAACTTGGCCTCTTATACCTGTCCACCTATGCCCATGTCTTCACCCATGCCCACAGACTACAGGCACATAGGTGTAATGCCAACCTGAAAGAGCCCCAGGGATCACTCATACTTGGTGCTCCAACACCTGACCAGTTTCGGCCCAGGTCTTTAGCACAAAGAACTCCACTCTCACCCATAAGGACACAGCCCAGAAGATTACATCTGTATTATCACAACAAAATTCCTGCCCTCCCAACCACCCTCCTTTGAGAAAGAATCGTTCATGCGCTTCCAGAGCCTGTCCGTCTGTTTTTCTAAATAAGGCAGGATGGCAGCTAAGGCGGGGAGCGACTGGTGAACCCTCCCCACCGCCACGCTAGCGCGGCAGGAGCTGCCAGGGACTGTGCTCTAACAAGCTTCAGATGTGGGATGACTGGAATCACAAAGTATGAATTTTTATGAGTCTAATAAATCACTCGACTTTTCCTGTGCTTGATACTTCCCAGCAAATCAAAAGGGAAAAGACATGACACAAGCAGCCAGGGCCTTGGGTCTGCAGGTGGGCACAGGCAGCACAATGGGGCATCTCAGACCCCTTCTAAGCACCTTGGCTCTGTACTCTAAGGATAAGGCCAGTATGTCCAGAAGGCCCCTTTGGAACAGCAGCAAAGCAACGTGCTGGTGGAAGTTCCTTAGCTCTAGAAAGGCCCTGCCAGAATCCCAGATGGTAGAAAAACATGCCTCAAGTCCTTACCAGCAGAGGACTTATAGTCATAGAGGCAGCTATAGAAACAGGTCTAGTTCCCAGCTTCACAAGGGACAGTGAAACATGTGTACACACACATACACATATGTTCACCTAACACAGAAATAGCAGGAAGGGCCAGCCCTGTGAGAGGAAGAGGCCGTTGGGTGTCATATCCCAGGCCCAGCTCAGGTTCCTGACTGAAGACCCAGAAACTTCAGCCATTCTGTCTCCTCAAGTGTACATGGTCAAGTGACTGTCCACATCTCCTAGCCCACAGCTGGCTTGTCATCAGCCTTCAATGCAGCACCATGGAAACAAGGACTCCATCTTTGACAAACATTTACAGATTATCAAATCACAACGGCAGCCCCAGACAGAGCCATAAGTCACCCTAAGCAGCCATTCGCACTGCAGTCTGAGGAGTTTGGGCAGCTCTGTGATGATAAATAACTGCTGTCAGCCACCCTGTCCCCCTGTGCAAGATCCGTGTTCTCTGTTGTTCCACACTACCTGGTGTTTAATGACAACACTGTCAGCCCAACACTCAGCCACCAAAGCCACTGCCGCCTCAGACTGTCAGAGCCCTATTAGAGGGAAGATTGAGACCCTACTCTTCCTAAAGTCACTCAAGCAACACAAGCTGCTAGTTCCTGTAATTATTGTGCGCTAGCCATCGATCGTGCACGACACCTGACCCGCCTGTATGAAATGGGAGTAGTTTGCTGTGTGACAGTCGCTATAGATTATGGGGGGGTGGATCTCCCCTCCCCTTCTAACCATCACTCTACCTGCCCTTAAAGGCTGGTGAGAGAAGGAGGAAAGATAGTGCCACCCACCATCAGAGAGCTGCCACCAACAGAATGGAGGTGGGCCTGCCCTGCACTTCAGGGGAACACTCAGGTAGCTCCTAACTGGCTTGCAGCTGTTCCTAGTCAACTTCAGATCCCAGGCGACAAGAAGTAGCCTGCTCCACTTCAATATTCTATAGGCACTTAGGCATATGGACAGCATATGGGAAAGGACCTTCCTTGGTACTGTGAGTCCTGGCTGGATCATGGATCATGATGGCTTTGCCTTGTTCATCTGCTGTGACACTAGCTCCAAGTATGCAGAGGCACAGTGTTCTTTCTGTGCCATAGGACCACCTATAACCCCTAAACCATAATGTAGCACACACCAAAGATGGAAACCTGCTCCTAAACCTAAAGATAGGTATAGCCCCAACCCACCCAAGTGGGTTCATCCTTGCTCCACCATCCCTGTGACCTAGGGACCCTGTGACCCTTCTTCTCTTCCTTATGTCCCTATGCCCTCTAGAGACCATGCCCTCACATGGAAGCTAGACAAACTCACAGACATGTATGGGCAGAAGCACAGTACCAGAGGACAGGACCTGCTGGGTCAACACTGCACCTCCAAGCTCTGAGTAAGGCAAAGGCAGAATGCTCAGGCCCTCCTCACTCAATTTCAGGGGACAGGCCATAGTGACCTTTGAATGCAGAGTCAAGTCCCTTCCATTTCTGTTGGTCACAGCTAGCTAAATCCCCAGAACTCTAGGCACCGCTATGTAAACAGCAGCATGGTGTTCAGGGCAGAGAAGGAGGACAGGGCAAAAAACAAACTGCATCTGACACCCCCCAGAACCTGAGGAAACAAACAGCCTCAGCTTACCCTAAAAAGTCATAGATTGAACCATCATGGGGCTAATTCCCTCCTACCCATAGCAGTGAGCTGCACGTAACCTTCCTACCAGCAGAGCCTGCTAGACTCAGAATTCAAGAGGATAGATCACAAGGCTACCAGATCACCACAGCTCGGCCTTTTCTTGGTATCCCTGAGTTAGAGCCAAGAAAAGATGCTCTGAAAAGAAGCCTGAAAACCACGCTCTAAAACCACAGGCACAGCTAAGGGGAAGCTGTACTCCTCTTGTGAACGCCGGGTTACCAGGCCCTTCTTGGCCACTCTTCATTTTCCTTCTGGGACGCCCTGGCCTTCTACTATGGAGCAGTGAGCCAGCTGCAGAGGGTCACCCTTGAAGCTAGATACTAAGTATGCTAAGCCTTGGGGATATGTCACTGAGTCTTCACTGTGAACTACACTCTCGGGAAAGATCTAGTTCATATCACAGCTTTCAGAAAACATGTTCACCTGTGCTTCTGCACATTCACACTCGTGTGTGTGTGTGTGTGTGTGTGTGTGTGTGTGTGTACACTGTCCACAGAGCTGTCAGTACAGGTTGGGGCCTTAAGAAATCAGCAAGAACCTCCCCGACCACCAGCCCAGTGTAGATCAGAGCAGATAGCAGGGCTCCCTCCCTGGCCTCAAATGAAGTCCACTGGTAGGATAGGCACCATCACCCTCAAAATGTGAAAAATACATCCTTTTCCTCTGGAGTCTTCCAGCTGTAGCAATGACACAATCTACTTCAACATCTCCTGGTAACGTCCCCTCGGGAGCAAAGAACCTGCTAGGGCCTAAGGCCAGGAAGCAGCAAATGCTATATGAGGCCAGGCAAAGGGTGTCTCCTGGAGAGGAAGGGTCCTCAACACAACACAGCACCTGTGGGATCCAGGAATACTACTGACCACAGGACCCTCCAATGAGGCAGAACAGGGAAGGAAGGAGCAGAAGGAACTGTGCTGTGGTCTAGGGAAGGGTTGAGGGGTACAAAGATGGTAGTCAACTAGAATTAGGCAGACAGCTACAGCGGCAGACTAGTGAGCGGATCTTCAATCAGTACACCGCCCCCTCTCCCCCAGGGGCAGCCCTCTAATTTACCTACAGTGCCCAAGGACTGAGGATTCCAGGGTGATCCCTCTGGGTTAATGGCACCACAAGGAAGTTTCACATAGTAGCAGCTAATCCTGAATCATCCCAACAGTATCCACAACCCAAGCCTGCTCCCATGGCCCACCTGACCATGAGGCCTACAGAAGGAACCCTGGGATCTGAAGCCTAGATATAAGGGCAGAACGACTACTGCTGCCCCTATGTCTAGAAGGCATAGCAGAAGCCAGGTGGGCTTCTCCAGGACCCAAGGTGGGAGCTTGCAGGAGACAGACAGATGTTAAATAGCCCCCTGGAGTTGGGGCAGGTGAGATCCTGGAAAGGATGAAAGGAGTGAGTGTTCTAGAACGATACCTCCCAGGATGGCAAGCCCAGCATGGGCTCCTCAGCTGGGCTTGAAGAAGGCTCACAGCACTACTATGAGTGGAGAGAGTGGCAAATAGATGGTCTGAGCCTGGAAAACAAGTCTCAGGAGACAATCTCCAAAGCACTAATCTAATTTCAACCTTCTACTGTACACAGGACTAGACTTGTGGTGTGGTCATAGCTCAGAAGGGCTTGGTGTCCTCATGTGAGCTACTCAGAATTCCAGAACATTCTGAGAGACACACATGAGGATTCTTCACCAGCTTCTAGACTGCCCAACCCTTTCCGAAAACTATCTTCTCAGGTCGCTAGGGTTCCAGAAAGTGGCCAATGTCACCACTCGGGACTTATGCTCTTTAAGTAACACCAAACTACCACAGGAGTCAGAACTTCTACCCACGGATGTGTGTCCTACCACTTACATGCTCTGCTACTGATACAGAGAAGGCAATTAAGAGAAAAGCCGCCAGCTCCCAGCCCAGCCCATGCAGCTTTGAATACACTGTAAAGAGGAAAACTGAAGCTTTAGGACTAATTTAGATGAAAAGAGCCCAAAGAATGACAAGAGAGAAGCTGGAGGGCCAACCACAGCACCTTCTACCTTCTGCAGCCTGAAGAACCTTCACAGCCCTGGCTATAAAAGCCTGGACTCTGGATAACTATCCAGGAAAGTCATCCAGGACAGCAGCAGATCTCACAGCTCCCCACCCCTCACCCAACCCCACCCCAACCATACTTTAACAAGCTGAGAGAGGTATGTGTGCCAAGAACACAGATCTTTGGGCACTGCACTTTATCCTATGAATATGTAGCACTGGGTTCCCTCAGCATGTCCCAACTAGGCCCTGGAGCAAGGTAGCTGACATGGAGCGGGTCCAAGTAGACTCTGAAATCTACTCCTCCCAGGACAGCTGTAGCAAGTAAAGGGCAAATTCCCAGAATCTGTTGTCCACTGAGCCCTGACAAGCTGCTGTTACTTGAGTATCACAGTCTCAAGAGAGTTACCTGGAGCTATCCTCGTATGAGCCACTCAGAATTCAAGTCATCCTGTGAAACACACATGAGAATTCTGCTGCCAGCTGCTAGACAGCCCAACCCTTTCCCAAAACTTTCTTCTCAGGTGGCTAGGGCTCAAAAAGTAGTTGAGGTCATGACCCAGGATTTATCCTCTGTAGATGACACTAACCCACAGCAGGACAAACAGCAGCCTGCATCTGGGCTACTTATCTGAATTCTAGTGTACCCATTAGATACAATACTCCACAAGGAGGAGGAAGAACACAGGGAAGATTCTAGTCAGGCCCTATGTTGAACTACACTAGCCAGATCTACCTGGCTGAGAAACCCAACTGAGACTGAAGCTCAGAGCCAGTTGTGCTCCTAAGCCTACTCCACCCACATCTTACCAGCAGAAAGCCAGGCATCCTGTGACTGGTTATGTGACAGGTGCCCAAGGCAGCCTGTGCATTAGCCCCAGGAGAAAACACTAGCCCCCTGGAGACTAGATGGCTCTGGGACTCAGTACTGTGGGAGAGAATGGGGAAGACAGTGGATGGCTTCTAGTCAGAAGACTTCTCCACAGTCAGTGACCCATCAGTCTACCTAAACTAGATGCTTTGCCCTGACTCTGCAGGGCCAAGCACCAGTGGAAATAAGCATGCAGGTCATGAACAGCTGCTAGCCTCTGAAGAAGCCAGAGAAGACTCATGGATCAAAAGTATCAAAACAGAGATTGGGACCCAGGGGCTTATCTCTAAGGCCAGGGTTCCTTCCTGCCAGGCCTGAGAGATAGACACTCAAACAAAGCCACAAATAACTGGACACTTAATGATCACAAGCTGCTGGATTTACAGTCATCTGACCCAGCTATAGATTTTCTTTGCAAATTCCATCAATTTCTATGCATTTAGACTAAATCTTCAATTTGGAAGGCATAAGCCCTAAAACTCCCAGCTATATGACTATGGTGTTTTCTTGGCTACTCCTGACATTGAAAACTTCCTCTCTAGCAGGCTCAGCCTAATCCATGCCTCCTCCTCCTCCTCCTCCTCCTCCTCCTCCTCCTCCTCCTCCTCCTCCTCCTCTTCCTCCTCTTCCTCCTCTTTTTCCTCTTCTTCTTCTTCCTCCTCCTCTTCCTTCTGGCAAGACACTAGCCTCATACGGAGAATGAGGGCCCTTTACAGTAAACAAGTTATTACTGGCAATACTAAGCCACCACCATGCCCATGGCCACAAGGGAAAGGATGAGTGATCAGAAAATCCACAACAAGCAGAAGGCCACAGTGAATGCAATCTCCTCTCCAGGGATTCCTATGCTACCTAGATGCTCTGACAGCAGGAGAGGCACACACAGCCTGGCCCTGAGATAGATCCTATATCTGAAGTTCTTCCTTTGGCAGGACCACCAGAGGGACCCCAGCATTAAGGGAAAGGAAGGCACTCAGCTCCAGATTCCAGTGGGCAAGATATTATGAGAGGGTGGAGCTCCATCTGGGTCACATGCTCCCAAAGAGGATGTGAGCCAGGAAGACTGCTGATGTCAAGAGGAAGGCCAGCAAGGGATTCAGTCTGGGGAGTTGCAACCAAGAGCATCACAAATGGCCCTCCAGCCTGACCTAGACTGATTGTGGTAACTCCTCAAGGAGCAAGGTCACAGAAAAGGCCCTGCTGGGTCTCTTGGCCAGGAGTGGCCCCATCAGCACTCCAGCTCTTTTCCCTGGCTATCCTCTTGACAATAGCACTAGCTTACAATGGGCTACAAAAGCAAGGAACAAGCTGTTCAGGAAACCCAAGACCCAACCTCCCCAGCCCTTGCTTGCTATAGGTTATCCCTACTTATTCCCTTGCTGTATTCTACAATGTCCCTGAGCCAGTCAGCACTTAGGCAAAACATGAATTAGTACTAGAGACTACTCTCCACTCCCTCCCAGGCCTGAACATCAGAGACCACTGCCCTGGGCCACTCCAAAGTCCTGACTCTCCCTGAAGTTCCCTCAGGGGCTGTCAGTACCCATTACTACCCTGCAACTAGCACTCAATCTCATCCAGCAGCCCACTCTATGAGGGAGGCTCAGACACAGACATTTCTCACCCAAGTATGGCTTTATCATTAGTCTCCACTTGAACCAAGCTCTGCAGCCTCACACCTCAGTTCAGTTATAGTGGTTCAGAATCCTAACCAGGCTGGACTTCTCACAAGCCTCTCCCAGGGGCCTAGAGGTGGAACAAGGAGAAAGCTGCAGGAGGAAGGCTGCCTCCAGAATCCCAAAAGCTGCCCTACCCACCAAGCAACCCTCCAGCCACTCTGCTCCAGAAACTCTTAGAAGCCACAGGTCAGTGAGCTACACAGATCAACAGGACACAGCAGCCTTCTTCTGTTAATGACAGTTTGGGTAGAGCACCTCACACACCCAGCCTGCTGATGAGAAAGTGAGTCCAAGACTTATAAAAAGCTATATAGCTTGACTAAGTGGGTTCCTATTGCTCACTCTTCTCTCCAGCATAGACTCTGCTTGCTGGTTTGATATAAACTTGACACAAGCTAGAGTTATTTGAGAAGCAGGAACCTCAATTGAAAAAAATGCCCCCCACCACAGTGGCCTGGGGGCAAGGCTGTAGGGCATTTTCTTGCCGAGTGATTGGTGTGGGCGGGTCCAGTTCCCTGTGGGTGGTGCCACCTTCAGTGCTATAGGAAAGCAGGCTGAGCAAGCCACAAGGAAGAAACCAGTAAGCAGCGTCCTCCATGCCTCTGCTTCAGCTCCCTCCTCCGGGTTCCTACCTTGAGGTCTTGTGCTGACTTCCTTTAATGATTTCTTGCAGTGATGTGGAAGTACAAGCAAAAGAAACCCTTCCCTCCTGAAGTTGCTTTTGGTCATGGTGTTTCACTGTAGCAATCGAAAGCCTAACTGAGACAGACTCCACTCAGCTAAACCAGACCATCAAGCACAGTGAACTCTTGGGCGTAGGGAGATGCTACCAGCAGCACAGAGCTGGAAGTTCACAGGCATCCTTGGACCATAATGGACCTAAACCCCAATTCTTCCTGGGGCTTATGGAGCTATAGTCCAGCCAGAACTGCCCAACAAAGAGTCCTTCCCTGGTCAGGACAATCATCCACTGGCCTAGAAGACTGACTGTAGGCCCCATCATACAACTGAAAGAAGACGGCATCCATCCTCAAGTTTCTTCAAATCTTTCATACACATTGTCTACTACTCTCTATAAAATAACCAAACGTGTGCAAGTCACATTTGACTCAAAACTAAGAAAACACACACACACACACACACACACACACACACACCAGACAGCAAGATGGCCAGACATCTTAATAATGAATGGTCTTTAAAAGTACAGTGGCAGGGTGAATGCTGAGCTCAGTGCAATAGAGCATGCAAAACCCCTGGGAGGCCCTGGATTCAGTCTGCAGCACGAAGGGGTTAAGTCCAGACTTGGACTTGGAAAAATGACTGGTTGGAAGCTAGGTGAGTTGCACAGACCTTTGATCCCAGTACTCAGTACTCAGGAGGCAGAGCCAGGCAGACCTCTCTCTGAGTTTCAGGCCAGCCAGATAACATTCTTTTCAAATGCAATTGACACAAGTTGAGCTACAAATTTGCAGAAACATCCAATGGCCTGAAATCCAATTGCACACACAAACTGAAGTAAAGATGCATTAGTTAAAATAACTTCAAAATCCCAACATCTGCAAATTAAAAAGTACCTTTTATAAGCCACAGGTCAAAGGGGGAAGAGTCACATAAAAACTATAAAGTATATGGAGAAAAACAAAAATAATTAATTTATGGAAAATAGCTAAAGTAAGTCAGCAAGGTTGCTTAGCATATAAAAGCTCTTGCCACCAAGCCGGGTAACCTGAGTTCAATCCCCAGGACCCACATGGTGGAAAGTGTCCTCTGCCCACCACATGCATGGTGTGGCACATGTGTCCACACTACACACACACACACACACACACACACACACGCAAGCACAAGAAAACAAATCTATGAATGTAGTAATTTTGAAAAGCTACACCTGGAGTGAAATCCTAACAGACTGCACATTTAGATATCTATAAAGCCTGAGCCCACGCACTGCCTCCTCAGACCCTCACGCTGACTGGCCTTTGTGGTAGGTGGGGTCCTACCATGAGCCCATCCCTGTCTGGTCTCCTTGCTTGCTCATTTTTAAGCACTATGACCCCAACCAATCCTCATTCTCTGGGCAGATCAGGGTCCCTGATGTGGGAGTCTGGGTGAGCTTACAGCCCTTGCCTTCAGGTGCTCAGCAACCATGCCCGGCAGCCCTGATGCCCAGATCAAGTTATGGGTATAGGAGACCATCCTGAACTAAAACCAGATGAACCTCACCCAGGCATGTGTTTCCCTTAAAAATTAAGAATGCCCAGGCATGAAGGAAAGGGCCAAAGAATGGTTTTAGAGGGTTTTGTTTTGTTTTGTTTTGTTTTGTTTTGTTTTGGGGGGGGGACTAGAGCAACTTTTTTAAGCAAAGCATATTCTTAGAGACCCTAGACATGGCTGTCAGTCCTAAGGCCCAGACCTACTTGCCCAGCTAGCTGGCTGCTCATGTCAAACTCAGACACACCCTGGCTAAACTTCATTGTTGGGCTCTAGCACAGATGTCAAATAGGGTCTCTGTGCATCCCTCAACAGCAATGGCAGCCTAGCCCCATGCAGCCACACCTGCTCCTTTCCACAGGCCAGCCCCTGGAGGGGGATGGTTCCCCATTCAGCTACCTAGTCCAGAACCCTCAGCAGGCGTCTCCTTCCCCCACCCCACCCCCCCAGGCCTGCTTGTCCTTCCCAGCCAGCCCTGGCTAGGGTGCTGCCCTGGAGTTCCCAGTGGAATTCTGCAGGATAACATCCTCTCTATTTAGTGTCCTTGACTAAAGGGACCAGGTCAGGTCCTTTCACTGAGTGGGGGCAACCCAGGAAGGCTCTGTGGCCAGAGGACCAGAAGTAACCCTGCCCAGCCTAGAACACTGTCTCAGTTACCCAGCTGCTCTCCATGCTCAGCTATCTTAAGCAGGAAAAAAAAAAATCCCTCGTGGAATGCTCTCAAGCCCACCATGAGCACACCCTTCTAAGTCAGGCAGCTTCCAGCATCATTCCATGGGGCTCACGTCCCTGAGCACCAATCAGTGCAGCTGCCCCTGGCTCCGCATGGTTCTAGAGGGAAGGTTCTGCCCACCGATGGCAAGGTAGACCTGAGAAGAGCCCTTGGGCAGTCTAAGTCATGAACTGGTGAGCCGAATCAGGTTCTCTGGCACATTGTGCATCACTGTTCTCCATCATGTGAAACATCTTAACTTGGGGATTCCGAAGGGTTGTCTGGATCCATACAACATGGTCTGCCAAATCCATGCAGGATACCTAGGTTCTAGCCCCAAATGCCATAAGCAGCAATACTGGGCAGGGACCTACTGTAGACACAGTGCCATGGACAAAGCAGCACTCACAGGAAAAAGCTGGGTGGAGTTCATCAAGTGCCTCTCGCCACCAGAGGGGTATGCTCTGGACTCACAGAGTTCTGTAACCTGCCCCATTAGTGAGACTGAGTACATTCCTAAGACCACCAACCACTGAGGACTAGCCAACAAAAAGAGGCTCTCGGAAAGCCCACTATCAGGACACAGCCCAGCACAGGAAATCCATACACTAAGGCTGGCTCATGGGCTGTGTCCTGGCCCATAACTCTATCCCTTAGAATACTTAGAACACAGGTTTGGGTATGGGCTCCTTTCCTGGCCCACCTAAAACCCTGTCACTATGTCCTGATCCCTGCAATGAACCACTAACTCCACGTGAGGGCGTTTGCCTACAGCTGGCATCTACCCACTGCCAGGTACAAAACAAGGGGTGAGTATACTAAATTGTATCCACATGCTGCTGCGGTAGGCCTTGCTGCCTGTGCGTGAGGACAAACCAGACCATGGGGACAGCGTCTAGGACAGTGCTCTGAGAAAACTCCTGGGCACTCAGTAATGTAACCTCAAGGGAGTCATCGGCTTCTGGCCCTGACAGCCCAGCAAGAGGCAGCTGGACAAAGCTTAACTCTGCAGCCAAACCTAGTATGAACCTAATCTCTGGAGACCCAGTCCAGGCTCAGTGGCCAAGGTGCAGTATTTGATTAAAGGTCAGTCAGGACATAGAGAAGATAGGCAATTCTTTGACCAGGAGGAAAGTGACAAAAGAAGACTACTGTCACTTCGATTTACAGAGGAGCTAGCTAAACTGTCCTAAGCCAAAGGGGAGGGCCTGCTGTCTTAAAGATACAAGCTCCAGCCACCCGATACCACCACCCTTCCCAACCAGGAGTCAGAAGGGGCAAGCTCACCAGGAGTAGCACACACATGTGTGTTCATGCCAATTCTTGTGGAATAATTAATTAGCATGGTTGCAACAAACGTAAAATTGGAGGCCTCCAGCGTGCCTGATAATTTATGCAAGATCCAAGGATCGCTGCGGATGCCTTTCTCAGAGCCTAATTCAGCATTTTCTTTTTTCCCTTATGAAAGCAGGACTCCAGATTTAACTGTTCTCATGCCCTTTACCAGTGTTTGCCGTAGCCATAGTAAAATCGAACAGTCCAGCTGCATACCAGTGAGCAACAATGGATCGCAGAGCCTGAGGCACTGGGTGAGGCTTCCCAGGCAGCGGCGGCAGCGGCCACCACACAGCACAGAGCAACACCATACTGGTCCGAAACACCCAAAGGCTCCAGCTCCTTGATCTGCATAGAGACCCTGGGGGGGCTAGTCAACTCTAATTTTACAGATATATTTTAAAACAACAACAACAAAACAAACAGTAGTGCAAAGAACCCAGAAGGTCCAAACTCCCTCAGAAAAACAATGGCACTAACCAACCTAGAAAGAATGTGTACTTTATGTGTACAATATCTCAGGCATTTCTAGAACTTGAGTACTAGACGAGGCTGCTCCCAGCACCCACCATTAAAGGGTATCTATCAAGCCTGGCCTCTTACCCACCAGGTGCAACAAGCCAGTGTACCCCAGTAAGTACCTGAGGCTCCAATGCACTTCCCAAAACCCTCCCCATAGCATCTGCTGCCTCAGCTATAGTTATAGTTAGAGAGAAAGCAGCATGCATCCTTGCTGTCTAACTTGGGGTCCTGATTGAAGCTCTCTGCTTCCCTGCTCTGGGCTGCTTGGAGAAGGCAGCCAGCCAAGACCACCAAGAGCTACTGCCCAAGCCTAGGTCAGGTAGGAAAGGATGTCACAACCAAACTGCCAATCCTAACACTGTGCCACCAGTCTCTGCTCTCTGGCTCAACTCCATTGGAAGTCAGCTCCGCAGAGGCCACAAGGCTCAAGGCCAAGCACCTGAGAGACTGCAGATCACACTGCTGCTGTATAGCCAGCCTGTGAGCATTCTCATCTGCCAACTGTCCTGCTCCCAGACTTCCCCAGCTGCCCTCAGTGACACAAGTGGTTAGACAATGCCATTCCATAGCCAGCCAATATTATGGGATGTTCATGAACCCTTCTAGCATGCCACCACTGGCTCCCACCCACCAGCAACACTTGGAGAGGACAGGAATAATATCCTAACAGGCAGGCCTGTTGTTTCTCCGCACAGGCCAGTCCCTTTCAGACTCTCATCCTCAGATGCTGAATATAATGATGCTCAAAGAGTCCTGGGCCTGGGAAGGACCTGAGATCTCCCAGTAAGCAGTGCTGCTCTCAACAGGCAATCAAACACAACATGATGCACACCTTTCTGCCCACATATTGACCAAGCCCTACTCAGCTTAAGTCAGATGAAACAGGTATCCCCTGACCAGCAGGGCTTGCTCACCCAATAAAAGCTTTGGGTTGAAGCCAGGAATTGGCTTCTGACACATGTGGTGACAGAATCAGAGAGAACAACCTTTAGCCAGAACACTCTGCAGAAGGGAACCCTGTCTCAAACAGTGCTTCTGCAATGGAATAAGCTACCTTCCTCTGGCTCTGCACCAAGACACTCACATCTATGTGACAAGAGTAGGACAAAGCCCTCATCCAGGACCTTTCTAGTGAGGCAATATAGACAATTAACACAGAAATCCACATACTGCGGAATAAAGCAGGAGGCAGGAATACCATGGTGATCTTAAAGCAGATAGGCTTGTAAAGCTGACCACGGGCACTTAGCAGTTGCCCGAATGAAGCAGGGGCCTAGATATCTGAAGGAAGAGGACCACACTACAAAAGGTAGGCAGATGTAGAGCGTGGAGGTATGACTAGCCAGAGTGGGTAGGGCCTAATCGCAGAAAAGAAACAACTGGCTGGAGATGGGCAAAGTCTTCAGAGGCAGGGCCTAGTGAAGGGGCAAAGTCTAGTGCCTGGCCAGAATAGGTGGGACTTGGCTGAGAGGAGTAGGATCTGGCCCATGAATGAACAAGTCCGGCCAAGGGTGAGTGAGGCTTTCAAAAGGGAGCAGGTTTTTAAAGGACAAAACCTAGGCAGAGAGAAGGCAGGCTTAATCAGAGGCAAGATCCCCACAGTACTTTGGCATAGGAGGAGAAGTGAAAGTCAGGATGGTGGCTCACACCTGTAGTCCCAGCACTAGGAGGCAGAGGCAGGAGGTTCAAGAACACCCTTAACTACATATTTAGACTAGGCTGCATACATAGCCTAGGCTGCATACATAGCCTAGGCTGCATACATAGCCTAGGCTGCATACATAGCCTAGGCTTTAAAAATAAATAGGATGAAGTAAGAAGGGTTAATCCCAGCTATCCAGGAAGCTGAAACAGAGCACAATTCAAGTCCTCTCTGGGTTACAATGTGAGTCCAAGGCCACGCTGAAAAACTTAGTAACACTCTGTCTAAAAATAAAAAGTAAAAAAGAGAGCAGTGGGAGAGCATGTGCTTGGGTATGTTCAAGGTCCTGAGTTCAATCCCCAGTATCCCAGACGAGTGGACAAACTAAGGGGGAAGCTATGAATACAGGAGGGATATAGATAGGTTTCCTCCCATGCCCCAAACCATCTGGCAAGCAGCCCCTTCCCCAGAACAGCTAAAACAAAACAAAACAACAACAAACATGACTCCGAAATGACCCCTATATACCAAAAAAGTCTGCTTGGGAACTCTGTCAGAGCAGGGGATGCAAGGGGTCAAAGAACAAAGCTGACAGGCAGCACCTAAAAGTACACAAAATCAGGCTTGAAAACGTTTGTCTCTACAGCCAGGAGGGACAATGGAGAAGGTGTCCTACCACAGACACCAAGAAAGACTGACCAGAGCTCTGGGGAGACTGCCTTCAGGAGGGTAGGGTCAGCTCTCAGAGAACACTGAACATCTGAGGGGCTCCCAGCCCTCAGATTGGTACCAGTCCCAGGCTAAAGATGGCAGAAGAGCTACCCCGTTTGTATCAGGGCGAGTGAAGCTAATAGAGTTTATACTAGGAAGACTCCCTGAGCACTTCCTTAAAAGCCATTAAATGTGGGAATGAACACCCATTCCAGCAGACTCTCACCATAGGCAGGACAAGAAGACCTTCATGGAGTGATCTGTGGTCAGACAAGGGGCCAAGACCCTTCCTTATTTTTATGCCAGTGAAAATGAGTGGTCACTCTGTTTCTTATCTATAAGCATTGACAGTGGTTCCTTCATACCACAGAGCCACCACAGTGAACTGACAGATGGTTCTGCCACAAGCCAAAGAACTCTGTAGTAGAGGTAGGGAACTATCCCCAGGAGGCTCATGTGAAGGCCTAGGAGGCTGGTAGGTCTCAGTCTGCATGAAATCACAGTGAAAATTCTCCTAGTCCTCATTCTCCAGTCCTCCAGCAAGCCCTAACCCAGAACCTACCTAATTAATCCTTTACCTAGGAAGGCTCTATTTCCAGGACAAGGCCAAGGTTTTTTGAAAAGATTTTAAAATTTTATTCTATTGTTTATTTATTTTTATATAATTCATTCATTTTATTTATTTATTTTTGGTTTTTCAAGGGTTTTTCTGTATGGCTCTGGCTGACCTAGAGTTGACTTCATAGAAGAGGTTGACCTTAAACTCAGAGACCACTCACCTGCTTTTGCCTCTAGAGTGCTAGGACTAAAGGTGTGTACCACCATACCCTGACAATTTATTTTATTTTTAACAGTGTGAGTGTGTGTGTGTGTGTGTGTGTGTGTGTGTGCATGCGTGTATGTGTGCACTTGAGTATGGGTGTCCATACTAGAGTATGGAAGCTGGAGGTGTCAAGATTTCCCTAGAACAGGAGTTATAGGCCGTTGTGAGCCACCTGACTTGGGTGCTGGGAATCAAACTGGAGTGAGTACTCTAGAAGAACAGTATATCCTCTTAACTGTTAAGCCATGGTCCCAGCCTTGTTTTTTAAAACATTTTATTTTAAATGATCTCTGTATGTGTGTCCAATATTTGGGTATGTGTACATGCATGCACGTACACATTCCAGAAGAGTGACAATTCCCCTGGAGATGAAGTTATAAGCAGTTGTGAACTGAACTTGAGTCCTCTGCAAAAGCAGTAATGTTTTTAACTAAGCCCCAAGACCAAACTTAACATAGTTATAGGAAGAAAAGGACAGGCAATGGCCACACATCCACCACGGGCAGATAAAAGAGGAGGGTCTTCCTATCCAAGCCCACCTCTGAAAGGTGATGACACACAGCCTTTCTACCCACAACGGCTCTTTCTTGGCAGTGGACAGCTAATGCTTCCAAGAGGCTATTGGTTAGAAGCCCATGACTTACTGGTACTAAGCTGTTACCTAAGCTAGAGCAGCAGGTGCTATATCAGATTAAACCACCCATGCACACAGCTCAGGGAGCCAAGCCACATACTAGGCCTAGGCCACGACTTAGTGAGGAAGCCTGAGCGCTCACTCCAAGCCTCCCAGGTCCCATATCCCCACACCGACCAGAGGAAGAGCATCACATGCTAACTACCAATCGCCACGTCCCTAAAGCTTCATCTCCTCTCCTCAGATGCCTTTCCTAACATTTGTTCACAGGAGGCAGACCAGGCAGGTCTCAGCAGCAGACCAAGCACACATGCCTCCTTCACCACATCAGGGTTCTCTTGGGGGGCTCATCCCACCCTATAACCAAAGGCTAACCAGAGGAGAGATACTACAGCAGACTGGAACCTTCCTGATACTCTTGGTCCCCAGGTTTGAGCAGCCCCATGGCTGCTGAACAATGCAGTTTTGAATTCAATTAAAGTGATTATCTGTTGTGCCAAATAAATTGTGTACAGCATATATCCTGCGGCACTTTACACCTCCAGGCTCATTATTCCCTAACTGTTTCCTCCTGTTTATGCGCTCTCAAATTAAATTGCTGATAATACGAGCCAAAATAAAAAATGAGCGCACCTTGTCCCAAGAAAATTGATTCTCCTTCTCCTGAACTGGCGATTGCCAGGTTTTATATACTCGGTTCCTGGTGATCATTAGTAATTCAATTTTCTTTTTATTAGCCCCCTTATCTGCTGAGCAATATAGTGGCAGCGCTGACCTCTTTCGCACGGGTAAATGTTTAAAATCTTTTCCCTGATTAATTTTGCCAGTTAAGAAAAAGAGGAGAAATGGCCCGGCTCTTAGCCATCACAATGAATAAAGCTTAATGTTGATTGTGATGGAATTTCTAATGCCAGGGAAATTGATTGAACGCGGCAATTACGCTGCAAGAGTAACTCGAGGGAGATGGGATCGCTCTCCTCTGGCCGTAGCCTTTTGGTTATTTAAAACAATCCAATTTGCAAGGATAATTATGTATTAGTGTTTTATCTGCCACTTGAAATGAACAGGGGAGTTTCGATACTGGCCCAGCATTAGCAGGTTATTGCTGCAAATTACTTGATATCTGCTTTCTTTCACATAAAGAGGAAATTAGGCAATCAATTACCAGAAAAAGGTGGATTGAGGGATAAGAGGGGCAAGTGCGCCCTCTGCTGGCTGCTAGGCCACACAGTAGGGCTAAATAAGGACCTGGAGGAGGGGCTGGCCAGAGCAGCTAGGCTACCGAATTCCTAGGCACACAAAATCTACTGAACCATCAGGTCCCTCCCTAGATACCAGGGTACTGGCACCAAGAAAAAAATCTGGAACTAGGGTTAAGTGTTTTTCTTGGAGGGAAGCAGAAAGAGAAGACCCTAAGCACTAGCTTAAGGGGCCACCCCTATCCACTGACCCCATGCACTGAGAGACGCTGACTCTAACAGCCACAGAAGCTTGGGGATAGAAAAACTCCAATCAGCAATATGGCAAGACTCCAGCCCAGGGAATCAAACAGACTGGCCAGAGCTCTGAACATCATTCAGGCTGGAATACTTAGACAAGCAAGGAAAGACACAGACAGTAAGCCTTGCAAGAGGAAGCTGAGGAAACACAAGCCAGTTCCTAGAGCAAGCCAAATCCATCCAGAGCTCCAGCCCAGAGGAATTACTGCTGTCACTGCCATCTCCTCCCACCTCCTGTACCCAGCCTGCCCTGTGGCCTCCGCCTATCCAGAGTAGTTGAGAGTAGCAGTCTCTGGAACGCGCCCTGAGCAGCCAGGCTCAGCATCTCCCGTTTTCACAGCTCTTTTGCTGCTTAGATGATGATCCTCCCTTGAGCTCTCACACGAGGCCTTGCATGCTAGCTATCCTGACTCACTGTCTACTCCAGCCTACTAGCCCAACCCTGTCACCTGATATTCCTGAGAGCAGCAGCCCACGCTGTCTCCTGGCTCCCTCTTCTCTCTTTCCCTGAAATCACAGAACCTATTCCCTTTCCTTACTGTGGCATAAGAAGAGCTTCTCCCATTCTGCTGGAGGAATTCCCTGTTCTGATGCTGTGTAGCACATTGGCTGTATGGTCTTCCTTCTGCTCTGTGTTCCACCAGCACCTTCACCTACACAGCTGAGCACTAGTTCCTCTCCTCACTCAAGTCTCCTCAAGAAGTACTCCTAAATGCCTGTCTAGTGTTTACACTCTCCCTGTAGCCCATAACTATATGCTTTTGCTTGCTTGTTCTCAGGACACCTTTACCACCCAAAGCCAACTGTCCAGGCTGCTGATAAGGGCTCAGGTAGTCATCCATCTCCACTAGAATGTGGCTCAGTATCCCCAGGAACCAGCATGAGGATTCTTGGCCCCAAGGTGCCCATCACATGCTTGGTGGGTAAGCAGATGAATAATGGTGAGACTCCCCAGAGCCCTTTCTACAACAGAAATACCAGGGGCACCAAGCAGTCATCACATCTGTCTCTAACTAGAGGCTATCATCCCTCCACCTGTAGTGCGGGCGCCACCAACAGTTTCAATAGCCCCCCAACTCATCCAAGGCACCACAGGTAGAGCCATTGAACTCAAGACCCTCACCCTTCCCTGGCCACCTGTGGGGCTAAGGGACACTGTGGCAGCCACTACCAGCAGGAGACAATCTTTGCTGTTCCCAGTCGATATGTCCATAGACTCTACCCCACAGACACAAGCAAGAGGTGCTATCCTAAAGGATTCCAGTAAGGAGCCCACAGCCCTTCCTCATACTGTGCCAGGCAACACTAGCAGACTTTCCATCTTCTCCACCCAAAGCTGTAAGCCTCTTAACCCATCCTTCTCAACTGGCCGAGGAGAACCCAGCCATGTCCAGCCCGCCGTTCTCTCTAGCCTTTCACTTGGGCCCCATACCCCACCCTCCTAACATGGTCCCTAATCACCCCAGTAACGTGCAGCCCACCCTCAGCCAGTGGCTAGAGCTTTCCTCCTTGTCATACCTTCCTTGGAGGAGAGGTGGGTCCGGCTGGATGGCATGCAGCACAGTCGGTGCCTGTTGACCTGCATCAGACCCTTGTGGGGAGTCTTCCTTAGAATGGGGCTATTCTTCCCCCGGAGGACCTGTCTCCGTCGCTGGGTAAGATGGTTTTTGCTGGTGGTGACAGTTGAGGGGCTGCTCTTCTTGTCCCCAGGAAGGCTATGAAGATAAAACACAAAATACTACCAACAGGCTCACTGGGTAGATCTGCCCAAGCACCTTCGTCAACTGGAGACAGCACAGGTTGCAATGTTCTCCAAGTAAAGCAGAGCAGAGTGGTTTCAGGCCCTGCCCCTGCCCCTGCCCCTGCCGCTGCCCCAGCCCTGCCCCAGGCTAGATGGACTACAGGACAAGGTGATAGAGAAGGACTGCATTCATGAAAAGGACCTGCCGTTAGACTTGCATGCCAGCTCCCAAATACATCTTCAAGGATGCTACAAAACCCCCCCTCTGAGGGCCCCACAGTAGAGGAAGGCACCAGTATGACAAGAAATCTATTCTCTAGGCACCATCAGCATGGCACCCAGGCTCAGATAACTACAGACAGCACATGTCTGAAGCACAGAGCCAGAAGTGAGCATATAGAAAGCCAAAGACCAAACTAAGACAGCAGGAAGAACTTCCTTAAGGGGGTTTATGGCAAGGATAGTAAATGTCTTTTGGAAGAACACTGTCTTACGACATAGGCAGGCCCTCTGCTTGGTAAGCAGACAATACCTTTGCCATCTGGCTGATCTGAAGTTCCTGACCCCTGATCATATACTCTGGACTAGGATACCATCTTATAGTCTACTGAAAGCATGCAAGGGTAAGGACCTCAGTGATGTGTGCTCATAAACCAGTAGCTTGGCCTGGTCACTTGGCCACAGCAAAGGGCCAGCTGGGATGTAAAATCAATCTGCTTCCTCTGGAGCAATGGACACCCAACAGCTCAGCACACTTAGAAGGTGGCAACAGAGCACAAGGCAGGAAAAGCCTGGAACTGCAGCACTGTAGCCCCCTTCACAGACATCCCACACAGCACACAGGTGCATCCTCCTGTCTGGACAGGGGTAGAGAGCCCCACAAAGCCTGACTTCCTTGAACCTAAAGCCCTCAAGTAAAAACTGAGCAGGAAATGTCCAGGCACACCTGGCAGAGCCCAGCACCCTAGTCCACCACAGCTCAGACACATAACCCACTGCTCTGGCCAGAACAGCCACACAGCATTCACCTACAGCTACACATTGGACAGACCCAGGGTGCTGCTCCCCAAGCACCTAACCTGGCATGGCACCATATGTTTTTGAACCCTGCCCACCTAGAAGGGAAACTACCTGAAATAACCTAGTTTCTCACCAAGAGAAGAAAGGATGGGTCTGTCAGCATTACCAGTGCCAGAGCTCTTGCCTCCCCAACCCTACTGGGGCCCCATGCAAGCCCCTGACCCAAGTCTTTACCTGACACATCTTTATATGACAACAGTGCTTCCAGCCTCACTCCCATGAAGCATGACCCAAAATCACACTCAAAGCTCCCAGCTTAGGTCACACATCAGTGGTGCTGAACAGACCCAACAGGGGTCTTCTTTTTCCCCAACCTGGAAACCAGGAAGGGAGCACAAGCTAAGGTCCAAATTCCCTAATGCAGGAACCAAAAACACTTAATGAGCCCGCCCCCCCACACACACACACTTATACAGGACATTGTAAGACAGCACACCTGGTATTCCCCCGCCTCCGGATAATCTTGGTACGGCTCTTCACTTTGTAAGCTGAGAGCTGTGACTCTCCAAAGAGGGGCTTCAAGCTGCTGGGTCCCCCTGCTGGTCTGTCCCCTGATGAGGGCCTAGATGGGACTGGGGAGAGCTGAGAAGTATGGTCCTTGCTGCCAGCCTCAGACTGCCAACGGAAAGAGGAGGAGGAGGAAGCAGACGGGCTGGAAGCCTTCCACTTGTACTTGCTGGGAGAGGCTCCAGGCTTGGATGGTGTGGCCAGCTTCTCAGGCCTTGCCTCTGGGTCAACTTTAGGCTTCTCTGTCTTTCCAACTGTACCAAAAGCGGCCTTGTTCACACTCTCCATAGTTGTTCTGGGACTGAGGGCTCTCCGAGTGACCCGTGGGCTCTTTTCGGAGGCAGCTACCCATTTGTAGTTGTTCTTCCGAAACTTGCTGGTTCGACAAGACACTAGCAGTGAGGCCTCCCTGACCTGCCTGGTTCCCGTTGCTGGTCTGACTGAAGCCACCACTGACCCCAAGGAAGCTGGCTGATCTGCATGACCAGTGTTTGCTCTTTGGTCTCCAACAAGCTGTTCAGAATAGATGGAGGAATGAGGGCCTACCTTCCGGCCCAGAGCCACACCAGCACGTTGGGGCAGGACAGAGGATGGGAAGTGTGCCTTGATTGCAATTTCACTTTCACTGACAGTCCGTTGATGCTCAGGAGAGCTGTCACTAACCCTGCCCACAGACGTCACTACCCGAGGCTTGCCAGGCTCCTTCTGGCAGACCAAGAGGGGGTCGTCCACACAGTAGCCCTTGGTTCCTCCTGGCCTTGTGGGCTGCAGTTGTCCACCAGGGACCTCAACCTCACTTCCTTGGGGTCTTTGGTCACTCCAAGAGGGGTTATCACAGTCTTCCAAGGATCCCCGCTGAACCCCTGAAGCACTGATGGAACCTGACTTTGATGGTGGCTTGATTTTAATAACCATGTTCTGGTCTGGACTGAGCTGGACCTGTCTCTCCAGTACATACTGCTGGGGTTCAGGATGCTGACTATCCTCAGACCTGAGGGATGCCTGCAAAGCATGATCACTGGTTGGGTCAGAAGATTCCAGAGGCTGATTCACAAGGGAGTATTTCTTGCGCCATGAAGGGCCATGGTGTGAAGAGAAGCCCCTCCGACTTGGACGGGAGTAGCGGGCACCAAAGGTCCTGCCACCCTGGAACACAGGTGGCTGCCACCGAGTAGTTGATGAGTGGCCCAGGGCAGGGCCATTGCCATGGAGGGTTTTATAGTCATCAATTAGACCTGAGAAGGCAGAATCACAGGCTCAGTTACCTAGGAGATGTGAATAAAAACAGCAACAATCAAGACTACTAACTATCCCTACCCTAATACCCCAGACCCACTCACTAGCCTTCCTGAGCCCCTTGCTGACTTGAGAGCAGCTCTAAGTGACTGGAAACCACAGAAAGTTCAGTCCAAATCTCTAGGCTTGTCAATTCTATGAGCGCTTCTCCATCAATATTACTTCATTACTATTTTACCTGCTTATCCTGACGATGGCAGCTTTTGTGGTATGACTGCTTCTATTCACTGGCCTACTAGGTCTACGATGTTTTGAGAGCAAGTGTCACTCCCTATACAGAAAACAGTCAGGGACCAGAATGGTCCCTGGTGCCTGGATAACAATAGGACAAGTCCTCCACTGGCCCGGTGGTTTACCCACTCATGGGAAAAACGCAGGACTGCACATTAGTAATCTCCTCAGAACTGACGATTCTCTAACCCAGTATTTAATAGACAGAGGAAAAAAACAACAACAACAACACAATACACCCACTGACGACCCAACAGTTAACATCATCTCCTACAGAAAACACCTGAAACTACCACCACAAGGATTTTCCAATGAAGTGACTCATGGAGCCCTGGAGGAAGAGAGAAAGAACGCAAGCAGGTTCACTGGGTCCCCAAATAACCAATCCCCCTCACCCACCCCCAATACACACACACACACACACACACACACACACACCGGCCCTGCCTCAACCCTCAAACCCTGCCAGACACCTCGTCTGGTGTTAGGGAAACCCCAGAAGTAGCCCCAAATAGGCAGGCCACCTGGACTCGCCTTAGCACATGCTTTCAAACCCCTAAGTATTTTCTGTGGGGAAAACTTTGGAAACGTTATGAACGCTTATAAAGACCAACTTGGGTCTAAAAATTTGAAGCTGAAGAAGCTGATGCCTGGATAATCAGTACAAGGGGGCTGTGCCTGAATCGAGCCAAAGGCACTCAACGGCAGCGGAAGAGAAACGCTTCCGGAGCCAGCCGAGCCTGGAGATCATCTGACGCGACCATCCGCGGGCAGACCACGGTGCTGTCGTCTCCTGACAGCCCTCTGAGGCCCGGCCGGCTCACTCGCCCCGAAGCCTGGCGGGTCTGTCACCCGCGGGCCGCACCCGACTCGGCCGCTCCGATGCCCACCCATGACGACCATCAGGAGACAGCAACCGACAGCACCCGCTTCAGAGAGGGTCTACGGCGATCACAAGAAACAAGTGAACACAAGCCCGGACCGCGGACCGCTCACCCTGCAGGAGGCGTATCTGCCGCCGCAGCTGCTCCTTTTCCTCCATCTCCGGAGTCCGCGACGCCTAGCCAGACCCCCTCGACGTCATCGCCGCGCGACTGTTTCCCGCGGGCGAGGACCAGAGAACGCCGAACTTCAGTACGCGTACACTTGGTGTTGGAAGGCGCCGTCGCCCCGGCAACCCCAGGGAGCGCATGCGCAGAACGAGACAAACCGTCATCTTGAAGCGCCCGGAAGTGGCCGCAACCTGGCTTCTGCACCAATTCCTGCGCCTCATTTTCACCGCTTGGGGTTCCAATGAAGACATGGAGAAAGTGCATTGGTAACAGTTTCTCCTAGACCCAAGAATTCCTTTTATCAATTTATTTGTTTGAGACAGGGTCTCACTATGTATTCTTGACTGGGGAGAAATATAACTCGGGAACTCGCTATGTAGACTAGCTGGCCTCTTACTGAGGTTCACTTCCCTTTTCCTCCGGACCTGGAATTAAAGGGATGTCCTTTTAACGCCTTTGCTGCCTCAGCACGAGAACAGCGGAAAAGAATCGGAGGCTATTTTTTTTTTTTTTTTTTGCGGATGGTTACAGGTGCTAAAACGAGAAAATTCTTGAGGGCATCTAAGTAGGAAAGGCTGAAGCCTGTAGAAAAATACTGAAGAAAACTCACGATAGTTACCACGTGATCAGACAATCCCACGTCTAGGTGTATAACCAACAAGTAGAAAACACCGATTCTAACATACTTGTATGTCATTATTTATAATAGCTAACAGGAAGCAACCCGAATGACTGTTCACATGAAAATGGGATATTATGCAGTGTTTTGTTTTGTTTGAGACAGGGTCTCACTATGTACCTCTGGCTGTCCTGAAATTCCCTATGTAGACGAGACTGGCCTCGAACTCTCAGAAATCTGCCTGCCTCTGCCATCCAAGTGCTGGGATTAAAAGAGAGCTCCACTACATGAGGATGTACAGTATCTTTGTTTGTAGCACTAAGGCCTCGAATCCGACCAAGTATCTACCAGTGAGCTACATCTGCATAGTCTATTGTTAAGCCTGAAAAAGGAGGTCTAAAAGCTAGGTTTGGTAGTGCACGCATGTAAGACCAGCATTAAGAAGTGGGGGTAGATAGCTGGGCAGTGATGACACACACATTTAATCCCAGCACTCTAGAGACAGAGGCAGGCACTCTAGAGTCAAAGGCAGGAGGATCTCTGAGTTCAAGGCCAGCCTAATCTACAGAGTAAATTCCAGGACAGCCAAGTTAGGCAGTGAAGGAGTTGAAAAACAAAAGTTTGGTGATAATGTCATAGAACAAGGGGCCCATGTTCCAGCTCCAGCAAGCAGCAGAACTCAGCAGCTTCGGCCATGGGCTCTGACTTTAGAGTCAAGAATAGATGGAACTACTGGAACAATTGATGCTGTTTAGCTGGAGCTAAGAAATCAGGGGTGATTAAGAAGAGACCAGCATCATTGAGGTGAAATCTTCTGAGAAGTATTTTCTGAGAGCATAAAGAAGCTGTGTTCCAGAAATAACCAAGGTTGTACCTTGTGCTGCAGCTGTACTTGGTAATGTGTAAGAGTTATCCAGTTGGCACTGGTTTTGAAGGCATTAAGGGGTCATGGAGAGCAGCTCAGGCTTAGCACTTTGAGAGGCCAGGGAAGGCCACTGGTGAAAGTGCAACCTCAGTTGCAGTTGACAGCCCAGGCCTGAAGAGGTCATGCAAAGAAGCTGGAGTTTGGCACCATGAAGGGAGCCTATGAGAGTCTATTGGTGAAGCCTAATTGCAGTGAGAAATCCCAGTGTATTAGAGATGCCAGCACCATGGGATAACCACCAGGAACAGCAGCAGCAGTGGAATGGAGTCAACCAGAGCCTAGAGTGCTACAGAGGGCAGAGGTGAAGATGTGACCCAAGCCCTTTGGAGGAGCCCAGAAGATTGTGTATGGATCCCAGACACTGGGGAAAAAAGCTATAACATTGAAGTTGCCGTGGAGACCCCAAGATATTCCAGAGGCCAGAGCCGTGGGATACCTGCTAACAGGGAGTGGAACCAGCCAAAGAGAATTGTGCTGCAGTCAACAAAGCATAAATGAATCGGAATCAGACATGGAGATGCAGAGTTTGGAGTTTTCCAGCTGGCTATTGGTCTTTTGTTCAGGATTTCCTCACTCTGGTGTTTTGGAAAGGTAATGTATATCCTGTGATGTTGGAAGTTTGTGATATGCTTTTTGATTTTGATTTATAAGGGATTATAGTTAAGTGTTTGGATGAATCTCAGAAGAGACTTTGAACTTTGGACTTTTACCATTGTTGAGATTGTTATAGACTATGGGACTTTTGAAATTAGACTAAATGTATTTTGCATTATGCCATGGCTAGGTGTGGCCCCCATAGACTCATGTGTTTGACCTAGCCTATGGGGGCCAGGGAGTGGAATGTGGTGGTTTGAATATGCTTGACCCAGGGAGTGGCACTACGAGGAGGTGCGGCCTTGTTGGTGTAGGTGTGACCTTGTTAGAGGAAGTGTGTCACTGTGGGGGTGGGCTTTAAGACCTTCCTCCTAGCTGCAAGGAAACAGTCTGCTCCTGGCTTCCTTTAGGTGAAGACAATAGAACTCTCAGCTCTTCCAGTACCATGCCTGCTTGGACACTGCCATACTTTCTGCCATGATAATATTGTGTAAGCCAGCCCCAACTAAATATTGTCCTTTATAAGAGATGCCTTCGTTATGGTGTCTCTCACAGCATTGGAAACCCTAAGACTCAGACTGCTGCAACTTTCCAACCCTCAGAATTCTGAGAGAAGCCAACACCAGCCAGCAGCTCAGGGGAGAAGGAGACCTACTGCTTCCTGCTTAGCTGTGACTCTGCCATGAGCTATAAACATTCTGAAAATGAACCATAACAATTCATTTCTTACACATCTACAATAAGTAAAAGTAAAGGAAATTAAAGTACAGGGAGTAGAAATGTGTTAGTTAAATGTAAACGTCTTACTCAAAAACAAATATCTTCAGCAAAACAGATTTTATGTATAAAGGGATGTATAAATGTAAACACGCATATAATGATTCAGTGGGTACAGGTACTTACCATCAAACCTAATGACCTCAGTTTGACCCCTAGAATCTACATGGGGGAAGGAGAAAACTGATTCCTTAAAGATGTCATCTGACCTCCAGGCACATGCCATAGCATGGGTGTGCAACCAAACACACATACACAAATAAGTAAACACATGTTTCTATAAATATCCATGTGAGTAAACTGTCCACAGTGTCAAGGATTCACATGAATTGTGCTTCTAATAAAGGGTTTGCTCACACAGGCAAAGATATAACCCATGGCTTGAGCCCCACCCACTGAAGCTCCCATTGCATCTACATGCAATGACAGGGACTTTGAAGACCTCTGCGATCCTGATAGAAGCTGCAGGTAGCCTTGCAGTGATGACACATGCCTTTGGTCCTAGCACTCGGGAGGCAGAGACAGGTGAATCTCCTGAATTCCAGATTAGCCTGGTCTACAGAATGAGTTCTAGGACAACACAGAAAGAAACCCTGTCTAAAAAAAAAAAAACCACCAAAAGATTGCAGGTAGAGGTCTGCATGCAAGACTAAAAAAGCCTGGCTTTCCAGATTAGAAGGATAAGGGGAGTTGGGGAGTCTTGGCAGGAGAATGACCCACACAGAGACTTCAGGAAGCAAGGACAGAAGCCACACTCTATGGAGAGGTTGAATCTATCAGAACCATCTTTGCTTCCTGCTTCCTTCTTTACCCAGTCCTGTCTGTCTACCTCCAGACCTCACTGTCACACTCTCAACTGAACTTTGGAATGTTTCTGGTTCTTCCCAGTCATTTTCAGCCAGATGTACCCAGGGAGTAGCTAAGGAAACGTGCCAGGAGTGGTGACCGTGAGTTGGCCCTGCCCATTCCTCAACACTTAACAAGACTTAGACCATGGCAAATTCAGAAATGAAAGAGGAAATATCCCAAAATGTGTGAGATGGAATCTCTACTTGCAGTCTTTTTTTTTTTTTAAAGGCTTGTTTTGATGTGTTTGTCTTGTCTGCATGTGTGTCTGTGCACCACATCTGTGCAATGCCTAAGGAAGCTGGAAGAGGGCATTGGATCACCTGGACCTCTAGTACAGTTGATGAGCTGCCATGTGGGTGCTAGGAATCAAACACGGGTCCTCTGCATGAGCAACAAGTGCTCTTAAGCTCTGAACTATCTCTTCAGACCTCCACCTGCAGGCTTTTGTTTTTTCTTAAGCACTTGTACATTGTCCTAGCCCAGTCTTATTTCCCATAAGTCTCCCACAACTGCCATCTTGTAAAGAAGTTAAAGTTGGCCGGGCAGTGGTGGCGCACGCCTTTAATCCCAGGGAGGCAGAGGCAGGTGGATTTCTGAGTTCGCGGCCAGCTTGGTCTACAGAGTGAGTTCCAGGACAGCCAGAGCTACACAGAGAAACCCTGTCTCAAAAAAACAAAAAACAAAAAAAAAAGAAAAAGAAAAAAGAAGTTAAAGTTGGCCTACTGGAAGATAAACAGCACATACTCAGTTATGACTGTTTCTGTCCCTCCTCCAAATTCATATGCTGAAATCCTGGTACTTTGTGATGCACTAAGAAGTAGGTCCTTTGGGAGGTAAAGAGGTCATCAGGGTAAAATTCTGATGATAGATGGTTACCCTGAGAGGCCAGGGAGCTAGCTCATTCACCACCATGTGAAGATACAACAAGAAGACTGCCCTTTATAAACCACCAAGAGCCTAACTATGTAAGCACCTGTGGTGGCTAATCTTAGTTGACAACTTGACAACATCTAGAATCAGCTAAAACACAAGCATCTGGGTACTGCTGTTGGGGCTGTTGATCAGATTATTTGAGCAGGTAGAGCCACCCTAAGCTTAAGTGGCACCTTCTGGTGGCAGCCAGATAAAGGAAGTGGAAGACAGAGACTGTCTTTTGCCTCCTTTCTCCCACTCTCCCTGGCGAGTTCATCTATCCTGTTGCTGCAGCATCTTTCACTGATATTAAAACTAATTTCTTTGGGCCTCCCAAGTAGACAAGACCAGCAGCTCTCTGGGAACCCTCCGGGTCCTATTCCATGGATACAGCATTTGTTCTTGAACTATGGACTGTGAGAAATACTTAAGTCTAAGTCTCTAGAGCAGTGTTAGTTGGCTGGCCAGTTTACTAGCATTGACCCTACTGACAGATGACCGTCTGCCACATGTGTGAAGCCACTGCTTGTCTTCTGAGCATAGGACTTGAACAATGCCTCAGGAAACAGATGAAGCCATCCCTGCTAAGCCCTGCCCAAACTACCAACTCCCAGAATTAGCAGCAAATTTTAAAATTATTTTTGTTGTTAATTTTTTAAATGTAGGAGAACTCTGTCTACATGTGTACCTACATGCCAGAATATCCCTTTATAGATGGTTATGAGCCACCATGCAGTTGCTGGGAATTGAACTCAGGACCTCTAGAAGAACAACTAGCATTCTTAACCACTGAGCCATCTCACCAGCCCTTGTGGTTCTGTTTTCTGCTTTTGTTGTTGTTGTTGTTAAGTAACTACGTTTAGTTTTGATTTATTTGCAGCAAAAACTGATGTGCTCACTGGTCCAGCACTAAGGTGTGTTCTCCTCTGTGCTGGCTGAATTTTCAACTCCTGGAATCCAGGTCTGAGATCACAGCAGAGCCCTGGGCACTTGCTAAGAGAACACGGCTTGTGGATTTATCCAAGGATGGGCAACTGTCAATGAGATGAGCACTGTCAGAATTATTTTACAAACACTGATACTGGCAGTTATACTTGTCATATTGAAGAGAAAAACAATCCAGTTCTGGGGCCAGAAAGATGGCTCAGTGGGTAAAGGCACTTGCCACCAAGCCTGATGACCTGAGTTTAATGTCTGTATCCCATGTGGTGGAAGAGAGAACTAACTCCTGAAAATTGACCTTCATAGGCACTCTGTGACATACACACACACACACACACACACACACACACACACACACACACACTAAATTAAGTTTGTTATCTAGTGTTGACAGCAGGAGTAGAAGTGTGTGGTCCAGTCACCTTGAGAGCCATATCATTTGTCTGAAGAGTAGTTTGCCATGTGAGTCAAGACCATAGATACCTTTAAAAGAAAAAAGTAATTATTTCGATTATTTGAATGTATATATATGAGTGGGGGGGTGTGCACATAAGCAAAGGAGGCCAGAGGCATGGGATATCCCTAGAGATGGAGTTATAACTGGTGTCTAGTCACCCAATATGGATGCTAGGAATCAAACTGGGGTCTTCTATAAGAGCAACTGTTGATCCATGTGTCTAGCCCAATGATACTTTTTGAATATTTTATTCTTAGGAAACAATGAAGCATATGCAGTAATTAACATAAAAAATACCACCAGGCAGTGGTGGTGCATGCCTTTAATCCCAGCACTCGGGAGGCAGAGGCAGATGGATTTCTGAGTTCGAGACCAGGCTGGTCTACAGAGTGAGTTCCAGGACAGCCAGGGCTACACAGAGAAACCCTGTCTCAAAAAAAAACCAAAAAACAAGTGACACATTATTTATGAATTCCAAAGGTATGTACTATGTTTATGACACTTCATAGAAAATTAACATGATGTGTATGTGTGAGGGGTGGTGGGTTCAACTTCAACAAAACTCAGAGCAGGGAAGGGAAGGCATCTGAGAATGACTATGTTGGACTCTTCCATCATAAAGCTTAAAATGCACTTATATGGGGGCTGGAGAGATGGCTCGGTGGCTGAGAGGACTGGCTGCTCTTCCAGAGAACCTAGGTTACATACACTCCCAGAACCCACATGGCTACTTATAATCCTCCAGTCCCAAGTGATCCGATGCCCTCTTCTAACCTCCATAGGCACTGCATGGCAAAACATGCAGGCAAAACACCCATACACATAAGATGAAAGCCAAAAAAATTAATAATTTAAAAACACAAGTTGGCCAACCTTGTGCTCAGCAGGCTCACAGCCACATCCCTGGGTATGACAGGTTCAGTCTTCACAACAGCCCTATCGCATACAGAGCTGGAGTCAATACCTGAAGCCAGCACTTCAGTTAGAATGTAGGCATGGTTCAGCACCCACCCACCAAACATGATCCTGGCTCAGCTTCCTGTCCCCCAGCTCAAAGGACAGCTTTGCAATCTCCTGTCTTGCCTACCCTGAGCCAGTACTTTGTGGCCATCCACCCGTGGTCTGGGCTTTCTGCCCCCACCCCATTTTGTTTTTCTAGACAGAGTTTCTCTGTGTAGCCCTGGCTGTTTTGGAACTCACTCTGTAGACCATTCTGGCCTCAAACTCAGAGACCCACCTTTCTCTGCCTCCCAAGTGCTGGGATTAAAGGCACATGCCTCCACCGCCCTGCTCTGCCTGTGTTTTTTCTCCATGAAGCATGCCTGCTTGCAGAGAAGCCCAGATGCAAGTTGCAGTGGAGAGTAGGTAGCCTTTCAGGAAGCAGAGAAAACCGAGTCACACATCCATGTCACCCATGCTGTAGTAGGCTCCTTCTTTTCCTTCCCCAAGGAACATTTGTCTCCGGTCCCTCTCCATCCCCTCTGCTTTTAGGCACTACCTCCTGCACTCCCTTCCAGCTCTTATAATACAGGGGCTTCCTCTGATCCTCCCACGTTCATCCTGATCTGGCCCCAAGTCACCTTGAGTGTGCCCTAGGCCTGGCCATATGTATCTTCCCAACCTTAACTCCCAAGACCTCTCAGATACTGCCTCAGTAAAGTGTGTCCTGGCGCTAGTCTAAGGGGAAAGTGTTGCCACTGGACTTTCTGGTTGGACCTCAGTGGGAGAGGATGTGCTTTGTACTGCTGGGACTAGATGTCTCAGGGTAGGGCAGTACCCAAGGAGGGCTCCTCCTTCTCTGAGGAGAATGGGAGGGGACAGTAGGGAGACAGAGTTGTAAGGGTGGGACTGGGGAAAAAGGAGGGAGAGAGGGGCTGGGATGTAAAGTGAATTTTAAAAGATCAATTATTCAGCCGGCCAGTGGTGGCGCACGCCTTTAATCCTAGCACTTGGGAGGCAGAGGCAGGTGGATTTCTGAGTTCGAGGCCAGCCTGGTCTACAGTGTGAGTTCCAGGACAGCCAGGGCTACACAGAGAAACCCTGTCTCGAAAAACCAAAAAAAAAAAAAAAAAAAAAAAAAAAAGATCAATTATTCTTTTAAAATGTATTTTCATCTGAAGACCATGAACGGAATGTCAGATCCACTGTACATGTTATATGTTATCTGCAGCCACACACACTTTGTCGCCCTTCTAAAGCATCTACTCCCCCTCCACTGACTCAGCCTGCACTCAGTTTGGGAATTTTTTCCATTCCATTTGCAGGGTGTGGCTCTTCAGCTTCCTTCCTGGCCAACTCAACAATCCTCAGCAAGCAGGGGCCATCAGCTGAGTGTGACATTGAATGCTGCAATGGAAAAGGCCCTTGGCAGGCTGTCCTATACCTCCTGGGGAAAGGAGAGCAGGAAGTGATATGGGCAGAGAAAGCCAGGACCCAGCATGCATCGCTCCAACCCCCACTGCAAAGCTTCTCAGCCCCACAGAGCTATCCCTAATTTGTTTTGTTAGTGTGAAAGTGGATAATGTCAGGATGAGCTCCCTCTTGTTAGACTCAGGAAAACTAGACACAGTAAGGCTTCAGCCCCATGTGTCTGAGGAAATGACTTTCTCAGGAGCCCTCCCAGAGATTGTTCATTCTACATGTACTTGTGCTTTGCAAGCCCAGCCCACAACACATAGAGAGGTAGGTGTGCATATGTATGTATGTGTGTGTGTGTTTCTTTTTTTTTTTTTTCCTTTTTTAAAGATTTATTTGTTTATTTTATGTACGTGAGTACACTGTTGCTGTCTTCAGACACACCAGACAAGAGCATCGAATCCCATTACAGATGGTTGTGAGCCACCATGTATTGCTGGGAATTGAACTCAGGACCTCTGGAAAAACAGTGCCTTTAACTGCTGAGCTAACTCTCTAGCCTCCATTTGTTTGTTTTTTGAGGATTTCTCTGTGTAGAGCCCTGCTGTCCTGGAACTTACTTTGTAGGCCAGGCTGGCTTCAAACCCATAGAGATCTGCCTTTGCCTCCCAAGTGCTGGGATTAAAGGCATGCACTACCACGTCTGGCACATAGATTTTTGTAACTGAAACAACTCAGGTAAAATGGTTTAAACAGTACAGCAGAGCCATCTCCACCATTGCTGCTGTCAAGCCATACCCTGGGTTTCCAAAACCAGTCAAATTGGGCCCAAGCAGCCTATCCACATTTCTCCTTTCCCCCTTTTAAAAACCATCTTGCCAAGCCAGCAGTGGTGGCACACGCCTTTATTCCAACACTCAGGAGGCAGAGGCAGGTGAATCTGAGTTAGAAGCCAGTCTGGTCTACAGATTGAGTTCCAGGACAGCCAGAGCTCCACAGAGAAACCCTTTCTGGAAAAACAAAACACAAGCAACAACAATAAAAACTTCTTGCCAACAAACACCTTTCCTCTTTGAAGAACTTGTGTGGTTTAGGTTGAATTTGGCATCCTTGACCCTAGGACAGGGCATTCCACCAGGCTCTTGGGGATATATAGACGGTATGAACTTGTCAGAGACAGGAGGTATCACTCCCAGTGTCACCCTCAGCTGCCTGAAGAGTTCCCTTCGACTTTTAGGGACCTCAACTCAGACCAAATTTAGATTTGTACCTTTGACCATTAAAAAGATGTCAGGGTTAGCCTGGAGTGTAACAAACATTTTAATACAGGCTTAAGCACCAGAATTAAGAGAATGAGATAGCCTGGGGTGTAACAAACATACTTTAATACAGGCTTAAGCACCAGAATTAAGAGAATGAGAGGTGCTCAGATGCAAAGCATGGGCCTGAGGTTCACAAAGAGAAATCACTCAAAGTAAGACAAACTTATGTGGGACACAGGTGCCTCAAGGGAGAGTCAGAGCTCGCTGTCTTACAGTAATCATATATTCGATTTTGGTGGGATTTGACATTTTCTTCAAAAAGCTGCTAAGAAACCTACATGAGGCCACCAGGTGGTTCCTGGAGAACAATTTGTTAGGGGCACAAAAGTCCTTGTGCCCACAGACCACTGGGGACACCAGGAATATTAAACACACAGGGACCTCTTCTCAATAGAAGATACAAAATACCTGTTTTCCCATCCTGAAGGCTGGGAATGGATTTTGTTAACAACCTGATAACATATCTGTAAAGGCAGACCTTACTCATCTCTTTCTATAAAGGCACACCTCACCCAAATTCCCCAGAAAGATTACCCTAGACTCCTTCCGGACCATTACTCACCCATAGAGGAGGCATCACATGTCCTCTATGACCTACTGACTTCTATGTCAGTCAAAGTCCACATTATATACGAGGCATTGCACTATAGAACTCACTCTCATGGTCACATAGTCACAGGGACTTTTTAAAGGAATTTATATGTGGTCACACACCTTAAGCTTTATTGTGCATCTGGAATTGGACTGGTTGTTACCTGAAAACCTTTCTCTAAATTGTACTGTGTTAGCCGGGCAGTGGTGGCGCACGCCTTTAATCCCAGCACTTGGGAGACTGAGGCAGGTGGATTTCTGAGTTCGAGGCCAGCCTGGTCTACAGAGTGAGTTCCAGGACAGCCAGGGCTACACAGAGAAACCCTGTCTCGAAAAAAACAAAAAATAAAAAAATTAAAAAAAAAAAATTGTACTGTGTTTTAAATCTGCTGACCACCTGGCACTAGACACCCGGAAGTCTGATCCATATTGACAAGTCAGTCTGCACTGAGTTCTCATTCTTATCTCTCTGAGCTTTTTTGCTTCCTTGTCTGTCGTCTGCAAGGACCCCTGGACAACTAGGAGTAAAGAGTGAGGCCCTGGCCAAGCCTTACACCTGGCAACGCTACTGTAAATAGAAATATCTATATATGAGAATATTATCTCTATGTCAGCAGCCTTTACCGCAAATGTTGATCTTGCTTCTCTGCTGCTGAGAAGTTTCAATTCGACCCCAGGATGAGTGTCGGGGTTCTTACCCTTCCTGTGCCCTCATAAATTTCCCTTTCTCTATCCTGCCTCAGCCTGACCGTCCAGTCTTCCATCTGCTAAGTCCTGGGCCTTCAGGGATCACCAACGGATGAAAAAGAAGCCCTCCTCCCAAAGCACTGTTTGGCAGAAAGACCTGGGAGAAATGCTGTGGGGGGGGGGGGGTCGGTGGGGGTGGGGGACACAGGCCACTATGTCCTTTCATCCCATCCAGCTGGTTCTGGGATCTGATTCCCTCAAGAGGAAATAGAACGAGAAGGACATGCCAGGAGTGGGCACTTACTGGTGGGCCTGGGCTACATTAGGTAACATGGGCCCCCTTTAATTTCCACTGCCTGACTCCAGGGGACAGCTGCTGGGCCACTTTCCCTGCACTCGTTCCCTCAGTACCCTGGGTCTTTCTGCAGCCTCTCCTGACTCCTCCCATCCCATCTGTACCCAATAGGCCTATCCCATTGCTCCCATTGCTGCGGTCTGCCCAGCTTCCGCTTCAGCCACCTAGTGCTGCCTGCAAGAAGGGCTGAAAGCTGAAGGGCGGAGGAGGAGCCAAGCTACCGCCTCCCTCCCTCCGGGGCCCACCAGGCAGCGGAGGCAAGCGCTTAGGAACGAGATAGAAGCTCCTCCCTACCTTCTCCCTCACATTCCTAGATCCTCGGTTACGGAGTCCGGACTATGCTCCCCACCCCTACCCCAAGGCTGGCCACTGGACTGGTCCTGAGTCCCTCTTGTCATTGGCCTTCTTGTGTTCCACAACCTGTCCGTGTTCTGTGGCCAGGCTCGTTAGTCCCTGATGTTCATTGCTGTTACCGCCCGGTGCCACCGTTCTTGACCCAGTGCCAGTTCCTGCAGGCAGTAGCTATTCAGTATGCTTCCTCTTTACCGGGACATACATGTACAGGCGCACCTCACCTAAATCTTCCTTCTTCCACTCGTCCCAGAATTCTGGTCCAAGGGTCCCAGGCCCTGGTCGACCATAAAGGCCTATCCAGATTTTGCCCAGAGTGGCCTTGGTCACCCCCATGGACTCCGGAACCCTATAACCTAATCAGAAGGAGGAAGCCCGGCACACAGGGTGTCTGGGAGTTGCACCAATCTGCCCTAGACTCCTTGACTCTCAAGAGGAACTAGGGGCCCTCAGCCTGTGAATGGGAGCCAGAGAGGGAGCCCTGCACATACACAAATGCCTTCCTGCTGTGCTTCTTCACACCCGTCCTCTCTGACTGGCTGGCTGGAGACAACAAGCCCAGCACTTTTGGTTTGGGGTTATTATTAAAGAACTGAAGACGTGAATAAGACATGCGCAGTGGCAGCACATGCACCCAGACCAATGGCTACCTCAGACCACTGTCTGCAGAGGGCAGGCACAATGCCACAGCCTGTTTTGCCCTCCCTGTGCATGGCAGGCACCTCCCTGGCCTTGATGCCTCAGAAAGTCCTGACTCCCCATGCACTGGTCTTCTAAAAAAGCAGACCAGAGACCAGCAAGGGGGTTCAGTGAACAAAAGCCGGAGGCCTGAGCTTGATGCCCGTGGCCAACTCTGGAAGGTCTTCCTCTAACCCTAGCAAACCCACTACAGTTCGTGTGTACATACCTGCATGCACACGCACACAGATACATCAAATGTAATACAAATTCTTAAAAATCCGAGACCAAATACAGAAGTAAAGCAGAGCTTATCACATCCTGCTGAAAACCTGTAAGACAAAACCACCCTGCACTTAAAAGGCCACTTTCAGCAGGGCGCTGTGGCTCATGCCCCTAATATCAGCACTCAAAACAAAGACTACTTGCCACTGTCCCTGGAATAGAACTGGCCCTACTGGAGAGGTAGAAATAAGGAGAAAGCCTGGGCAGGGTTCATGAGGGTCAGAACTGCTTAGAAAAGGACCAGGGGGAGATCGAAGACCTGGTATGTCAGATAAAGTCACTTCCTGCAGTGGACAGCCCTGGCTTGGCACAAGCCCCACTGATACACTCAAACACAGGCATTGTGCAAATGTGCACACATAAACACAAATGAATCTATACTTCCAGGTACACACGCTTGCACATGCTCATATAGAAACATGAACACATACACTTACAGGTACAAACACATGAACAACTAAACATGCACATCACATGTCCATATAGTACACAGAGATATAAAGACATACGTGAACAACATACACATACTGTTTGGGTTTGCTTCTTGTTGTGGTGAAACAGTCTGGGAAGAAAGCATCTATTTGGCTTATATGTCTCGGTTCATCTTTGAAGGAAGTCAGAACAGGAACTCAAGCTGTAGCAGATACCTTGGAGGGAAGCTGCTTGCTGGCTTGTCTCTTGCCTCACTCCCAGGCCTATATACTCCCATAGTTTTCTTATACAGCCCAAGCACATTTAGAGATGCCTAGGGAATGATACCACCCACAAAGGGCTGGCCCTTCCCACATGAATCACCACTGAAGATGATAGCCCCACAGACATGCCCACAGGCCAAGCTAATCTAGGCAATTCTTGAGGTTCCCAATCCCAGGTGACTCTAGGTTGGATCAAGTTGACAACTGAAGCAAGCTAGGATACATGCAGCTATACTCGGCTCTGCACCCCTTGGAGCCTCCTACTGAAACCAGTAAGGAGATGGACTCATGACCAGCAAATGAGTTCAATCAGAGCTCAAGGTGTACCCAAAACCCCACAGACCCTCTACCGATGAACTGGTTCTAGGGTTTTGTCAACACAAGATAATGTTTCCCTTTTGCCTGAATCTAACTTTCTAGTTTTGTGCAATGGCAACATTCCAGGGACACCAGAAATCACCTGCAGGGTAGGACCCACTTCATCACTAGAACCTGCTACAAGAAAACAGGTAGCCGTAGCTTAACATAGCTTGTGTCTTTAGCATAGTAAGTATGCTAATTCATATTACTGCAGAGCCTTCAGAACAAGTCCCAGGCCAGGCACAGGGATGCATGCATAGGTGTGCACTTGCACGCGCGCACACACACACACACACACACACACACACACACAGAGGGGGGAGGGGGAGAGAGAGAGAGAGAATGAGAACATGACTTTAAGATAAAAGCCTAGAAGCAGCAGAATGGAATAGCCCAGGAAGGGATAAAGGACTCTATTGCTGTGACATCTCTGCCCTGGGTATCTCTAGCCAGATCCAAGGTCAGGTTGCAAGGTCTGCATTAGCAGGTGAGCAGAGTTTGGTTTACATCCCCATTGCCCAAGGCTGTTGATTCCCTCAGAAAGGAAGAAGGCAAAGAAGATAAGCCCCCAATACCTAGAGTTAGGAGCCAGCAAACCCAGAACTTTTCATTTCAGATTATTTTTAAAGAACCGAAAATGTGAACAAGGAATTGCACCAGCCAACCTTCCATCCAGACCAGTGCCCAGTCTTCATCATGGGTAGAACGCACCAGGTAAGCATCACAATTGTGGGCCCCTCCAACAGAGAGGGCCTACAAGTCCCTAGAGTCAGAATATGAATGAGCTTCTTGATTTCTGGGGTCCTGGTAGAGATCAGCTCTGTCTAGCAATATGTCTTGAAATGAAATGTTGGACAGGCTGCAAACATCCCTGAAGAGCTGGGAGATGTCAATGAAGGGGCCTGGCAGCAGCCTGTTCCTACCATAGCCAAGCCTGGGAGAGAAGACACTTCTCAAGAGCCCTACCTTAAACCTGGGGCTCAAGCCACAATGTTCCAATTCACAGCCTAAGAGAGGCCTGGGAGGGTTGGTTGTAAAGGACCGTGTGCTGGGTGTAGGTTCACAGCACCTGATACCAGAATACTTTGGCCCTGAGGAGCATGCAGCTAGATTGAGTGCTTCTACTAAACTCCAGATTTATTTAAAACATTTTTCTTTATTTTATGCTTTGTTTTCTTGTGTGTCTGTGCACCATATGTGTGTGTAGTGCTCATGAAGGCCAGAAGAACACACTGGATGCTCTGGAACTTGGTTACTAGCTACCATGTGATTGCTAGGAACTGAACTTGAATCCTCTGTAAGACTGCACATGCTCTTAACTGCTGGGCAATCTCTCCAACCCCCTGGGAGTCCAGAGCTTTTAAAATAAATGCCATTATTGAGAAGCAATCCATATACCTTATACTCCAGCCATTTAAAAGTGCATAATTCTGTGAGTCTAGTATATTCAAACATATATAGGCAGGGTGGCTCACGCCTTTAATCCCAGCACTCAGGAGGCAGAGGCAGGTGAATCTCTGTGAGTCCCAAGCCAGTCTTGTTTATCTTGTGAGTTTTAGTTGGAGACAAAGGCCTTGGCCTTCGAAACTAGTAATTGTTACAGTTTTAGGCCAGCAGGAGATACATAAAGAGACCCTGTCTCAAAATTAAATTAAATAAACAAATGCATACATAAATAAACATGTGTGGTTGTTGCCCAAACGGGCGGGGGGGGGGGGGGGGGAGAAAGACACTCCAAAACCATTAGGAGTTTCTGTTTCTTCATCCTTTAGCTATTGGCAACCACTAACAGATTGGCTTATTTTGGGGATTTCATACAAAATAAGTTACACAGTAATGGGGGGGTGTTGGTTGGTTGGTTGGTTTGGCTTGGTTTAGTTTTGGTCTGACTTCTTCTGTTTGTGGCTATGCTCTCAGGGTTCACCCACATTCCGCAGTTTATCTTAGAAGTGTGTTCATGTCTTCCATGCAAGCACCCTACTGTGGGTTGGTGACAGAGTTTAGTCATAGGGCATTTTCTTGCCTAGTGTATGCAGTACCCAGAACTGGAGAAAATACCGTACAGATTTACATTTTTTTAAATCTACGTATGAACTGATAGACATTCAGGTCACTTAAGGGTTTTCTGCTGGACTCTTTAAAATGTTACCAGGGAGACCTGGAGAGATGGTTCAGGGTTAAGAGCACTTGCTGCTCTTACAGAGGACCAGGACTCAGTTCCTGGCACCCACGTATGGTGTACATGCATACATGCAGACAAAACAGTCACACACATAAAATAAAAATGTTTTAAATCTCAAGAAAAAACCTTAAACACTCCCACGAACATTGCTGTTTGCACATCTGTTTGACCTCCTGTTTGCCTTTTAAGCAACACTTCACCAGGGATAGCCACAACCCCAGGATGACCTCTTACTGTGGATATGCACCTGAAAGTCCAATTGCTAGGTCACCTGGTAACTCTACATTCACCCATTTGAAAAATTGCCTATGTATTCTAGAGCAGCTCCACTCCACAGTATCCTGCCTGCAAGGACCTTGGGGTTTGTTTTTCTACAGTCTTACTACTATTTATTTAGGATGACAGCCAGACGGCCTAGTGACCTTGATGTTATCTAGTTTTGATTTGCATTTTCCTGATAACTAATGCTATGCTTGTTGCTATCTCTAGAGAAGTCCATTCAGATCTTTTAGTATGGCCCAGGTGTTGAAGTAAGAACAAAGCCGGGCAGTGGTGGCGCACGCCTTTAATCACAGCACTTAGAGGCAAAGGCAGGTGGATTTCTGAGTTCGAGGCTAGCCTGGTCTACAGAGTGAGTTCCAGGACAGCCAAGGCTATACAGAGAAACCCTGTCTCGAAAAACCAAAAAAAAAAAAAGAAAGAAAGAAAGGAAGGGAGGGAGGGAGGGAGGGAGGGAGGGAGGGAGGGAGAGAGAGAGAGA
>CM052718.1:25535222-25778749 GCA_028551405.1 Uromys caudimaculatus | reverse complement strand
CGCTGTTCCGGGAGGGAGGGCTCTTTGAACGCGCCCTGCCACTACGTCGGACAGCAGCTTCACGGTTTCACTTTTGTGTCCTGACGCCTCGAGAGTCGCTCCTGCTCGTGGCTCCCGTTGCTCCCGGTGTGAACAGACTAGAGCCCCCTCCCCGGCATCCCAGCACGACCTTGCTTCGCTTGGTGGTTCCAGACACCTCGGCAGGGGTGAAGATTGCGGTGAGCCACTCTGTTACTCAGCCCTCCCAGAGCCCAGCCGCCCCTACTCTGGTGTGGCCTGGATGCCTGCTTGTTGAATTAGGGATTCAACCCTTCCCAGAAGCCCCACTATACCAGACAGCTTGAAGAGACCCTAGCAGCTAGAGCCTAGCCTCATGGAACCCACCCACTAGCGATGCAGTGAGACCAGCCTGGTTTGGGCTTGACGTTGGGGGGGGGGGGGGGAGGCAGGGAGGGACGAGGACTCTCTAGGCTTCTGGGCTGAATGCTGATTCCCTGGCCCACAAGTTCCTCCTTGATCCCTTCCTGTCTTTCTCTCCACCGTTAGCCCAGAGACCCAGTTTCCTAGGGTTAGAACTGCCTCGCTGCACAGGTTGTCTGTCCCAGGCCTGTTTTGGCCCCTGACCCATGAAGGTACAACCAGGCCAGATAGCTCACAGAGCTGTACAGGAGAGCCTTGGAGGAGGAAACTACCGAACCCTGGAACACTGACTTTGCTGTGGGCTCCTGTGCCTAGAAGTCGGGGCTTGTGTTCCTTCCCCAGCCTTGGCCCTCCACCAGGGAGGGCAACAAGGTATCTTAGACTTTAGCAGGTGGCCAAGGGCTACACACAGTAATTAATGGTGTGGATAGTGCAGTACCTGCTATAGGCTACCTCCTCCTCCTCAATCAAGTGCTGGTGGCCTCAGGGAGGCACAGATAAGTGCGCCACAGAGTGAACAGTGTCCGTGTTGTGTTGGTCAGGCAGGATGTGCCAGGACTAACAAGACAAGGCTACTTTGAAGGGACGGGGTTCCTGAGTGCTGGAGGCAGCTAAGTATGGACCTCTGCCCTCTGCCCCCAGGGTCATGCCGTCGGCCTTTGAGAGAGTGGTCAAGAGTGTAATCAAAGAGGTGGGCGGCAGCAGAGGAGACCTCATCCCGGTGGACTGCCTTCAGAATTCTACCAGCTTCAGGCCCTACAGCCTCCTGAGCAGGAAACTCTCACGCTCATGGTTCTGGAAACCCCATTATACATTTGTCAACCTATCAATCAAGGACATCCTGGAACCCAGTGCTCCAGAACCAGGTATCTCCTTTCCCGTTCCCCTCTCCCCCAGCCTGAGCCCACAGATTGAATAGAAGAAGGGAATGGGCGAAGCCCAGCCTGCCATCTTACTGGGCATGTTCCCCTGTACTCCTCGGGCTATTTCCAGAGTAGGGAGTTCTTTAAAGGCCCCATTGCTACAGAGGAAAGAGAAGGTTGTGGCTACTGGAGTAGGACCTTAGAGCTGGTCTCGTTTTAGAACCGGAGTGTTTTGGCCACTTCCATGTCTCTGATGCCATCGATGGGAACATTCAGGGCAGAGTGGCATTGTCAGGCACAGGAGAAGGGAGAATCTCTGGGGAGGCTGCAGTGTCTGACAGTTCCAATGCCTCCATGAGTGTGTGTGTGCTGCGTGTGACTCAGAAGACCTGGGAGATCCTGCAGCGTGAAAGGTGAGCCCCCGAAGGGATGACGGCTCTCTTACCTTGAGCAGCCACGCTTCCTGGGAAGGTTGCTGGGTTCTGAGGCATCAGAAGGGTACTGAGGCAGAACCCAGGAGGGCTCAGCACTGAACAAAAGAAGCCCTAGAGGAAGAGAGCAGTATAGACAATGGCAGGTTGGGAAGGACGCTAAGCCTCAAGGCAAGGCCTAAGACCCTTGGAATCAGGCTGAGCTCCTGGTTGCTATAGAAAGGGAGTGACCTGGACTTGGAGATTTGTGGATCGGACATAATGGAGTCCCTCCACCGGCACATATTGCCACTTCTCTGTGTTTGAACTTGTCAGACCCCCACAACCACCTAGATAGACACTGTTGAGAGTGCCCTGGGAGGGTTCCCAAGCCTGGTATCTGCAGATTCCTGGATTCCCTAGCCTTTCCATCTCACCTGTCAGCAGGGTGGGAGGGAGGGAGGCTAGTCAATGGTGGGCAAGCCCCTGCAATCTTTCTGTAGGCACTTGCAGCAGCCTGAGAACAAAATCCTGCAACAGCTTCGGAGTCGTGGGGATGATGTCTTTGTGGTGACCGAGGTGCTGCAGACAAAGGAGGAGGTGCAGATCACCCAGATCCACAGCCAGGAGGGTTCAGGCCAGTTTACACTGCCTGGAGCCTTATGCTTGCAGGTGTGTGGCTAGCCCTAACCCCTGCCTAGCCCTACTTGGACACAAAGCAATGGCAGGAATCTTAGAAGCCAGGGGCAAACATCCCAGGCAGTGGTAGAAGACTCTTCTAAGACCCATCCAGAAGCAAGCCATAGCCCCACCTGCCCAGTTAGCTGGAACTGCTAAAGGCTGGATTGGCCACTGCCAATGGCAAGCCTGTCCCCAGTACTGCACTCACAGACATTCACTCTATACCCCTGAGCCCATATCCATCCTTCAGGGTGAAGGCAAGGGCTACCAAAGCCGGAAGAAGATGGTGACCATTCCTGCAGGCAGCATCCTTGCATTCCGAGTGGCCCAACTGCTCATTGGCTCTAAATGGGGTGAGTGGCAAGGGACTGTCTCTAGAACCCAGACTATGTGGCAGAGAAGCAAGAAATCTGGAAGGCTTCAGCTAGCCAGGGGATACTGTAGGCATCTGGCTGCACAATCTCCCAGACAGGATGGTCAAGTGTGCCAGGAACTGATATGAGGGTGATAGGGGCGGAATCTCCTGAGGTCGCAGGAGCCCTGGAGATAAGGGAGTTGGTGACCTGCTTGTTTCTTCCTGCTGACAGATATCCTTCTTGTCTCGGATGAGAAACAGAGGACCTTTAAGCCACCCTCCTCAGGTGAGGCCCCAGACCCTCTGGCCCTACATACCCCTTAGCTTTGAGGTATTCTGTGCTCAGGGCATGAGGTGGGCACATGCCACACATATACATAAATACACAATGGGTGAGGCTCAACTCAGGTGATGTTGCTGGGCCTTAGCTTTCCATCTGCCCTGGGATGGATCCAGGAGGGTCCAGGGAAAGTCTCAGCCCTCTTTGACATGAGACAATGGTCCCTGGGTCACTGCACAAAACAGCTCTTCCCCTTCTGCCACCCTCATGTGCTACCTAGGCCACAGAAGATCAATGGGCCAGAGGCACCATGGCTTTAATGTGCTTGCTGCACTACAATCAATTGGTGAGCAGCTCAAACTCATGTCAGGTCAGTACCCCCTTGACCACCCTGGGACTCCATGGGTTCTGCCTCTGCTCCCTGATCTACCCCCTCCTAACTAATGTTCCCCGAGACCTCATGAACATCTGGTGGTGTTGCCCTCTGTCCCTCCAGATGGAATCCATGAGGAAGAAGTAATCAGGGAAGACCTCCAAGGTCTGTATGCAGAGGTGGAGGCTGGCTCCTCACAACTGCAGAGCTTAGAGATGAAGTTGAGACAACAGCTACTAATGAACATCGGGAGGCTTTTACAGGACCAGTCCAGCATGGAAGCCTTAGATGCCTCAGTGAGTGAGAGTGTTGGAGGTGGACAGGGTCTGCCCAAGCCTGCTCAGCCTCACTTACCCCATCCCTACCTCAGCTAGAGCAAGGCCTGTGCAGTGGCGGGCAGGTGGAGCCTCTGGACGGCCCAGCAGGCCATATCCTTGAGTGTCTGGTACTCGACTCTGGAGAACTGGTGGGGGAACTCGCGGTCCCTATCTGCTATCTGTTGGGAGCACTGACTGGTGAGCAGCTCAAGGAGCGGTTGGTAGAGGACAGGAAGGGAGGACTAGGTTCTATATTGGGCATTCTGGAACCCTCTCTCAGCCCAGATCTCTCCCCAGTGCTGAGTGAAACCCAGCAGCAGCTTCTGGCTAAGGCTCTGGAGACAACGGTGCTGTCAAAGCAGCTAGAGTTGGTGAGAGGGCATGGCCTTGGGGATGCAATGCAGCCCTGGGTACATCGAGGTTGACACGGGCAGGTGCTGCATCCCTTGGGGCAGGCTGCATCTATAACCTCTTACCCCCACTCTGTTGGTAGGTGAAGCACATCTTGGAACAGAGCACCCCGTGGCAGAAACAGAGTTCTGTGTCCCTGCCCTCCAGGCTCCTTGGGGACAGCTGGGATGAGGAGGCACCCACCTGGATCTTGCTAGAAGAATGTGGCCTAAGGCTGCAGGTGGAACCCCCCCAGGTGCACTGGGAACCAACGTCTCAGGGCCCCACATGTGCGCTCTATGCCTCCCTGGCCCTATTGTCAAGTCTAGGTCAGAAACCTTGTTAGCCTATGGGCTTCCCTTCCCACAACATCTTCATGTCCTACCCCCCAGCCAGGGCAGAAACTTGCCAATCCCAGCCTCTAGGAAAGCCAAGAACCCAACTTAGTCAAAGGGTTAGAATGCAGTGAGACCCAGGAGTTGGGAAAACTCAATAAATGTACAAAGAAAAGCATAGTGCTGCATTTTTGAGGGGTGCTGGATCATCATCGGTAGGATGGGGAAGGGTGGGGTCTGCCCACACAGAATCAAGATGATGGCTATCACCTCATTCCTGTCTCCCTGTGAGGCTGAAGTGAGCCTGTCCTGTTGTGTGACAGACTTTTCCTGGGGAGACACAAACAAATGTCTGCTTACCCTTTGTCTTAGTTAGGGTTTCTATTGTTATAAAGTACCACCATGAGCAAGGCAACCCTTTTGTTTTTTATTTTTTTAATTTATTTTGTGTATATGAGTACACTGTCGCTGTCTTCAGACCTACCAGAAGAGGGCAGCGGATCCCATTACAGATGGTTGTGAGCCATCAAATGGTTGCTGGGAATTGAACTCAGGACTTCTGGAAGAGCAGCCAGTGCTCTTAAGCCATCTCTCCAGCCCAAGGCAACTCTTATAAGGGAAAACATTTAATCAGGGCTGGCTTACAGTTTCAGAGTGTTGCGGGAAATATTAAAAAATGAAGCCAGCATGTTCCTGTGCTTGTGCTGGCAAATCTCTGCCCCAGCAGCAGGACCGGCCATGTACTGGCGGTCTGTTTTATCTCACGGAGACTCTGACTCAGCTCCACAATCTCTCTCCCCAGCTCACTAGGTTCCCACTGGTGTGTCACTACCACGCCAGCCCCATGCTTCAAATCCCCCACGGCCTTTGTGGTGCACACCAGGCAAACCCGCACTTTGCCGCCATACTTTTCTCTCTTGAACCCAGACGAGCTGCCACGTGAAGGAATACACAACACAAACTTAGTTCAGAAACAATGGTAACTCAATATCTGGGTGTAACAACTAAAACTTAATCTCATAAGCCTTATTAAAATCTGATTCCTCTGGTGGCAAATACGGGTCCTCCATGATACCAGGAAACTCTAGCAGCTACATCTTACCCTTATGCTGTCCCCTGTTCCAAAAGAGAGTTAACTCTCTCCTGATTCCTCTCTTCCTCCGTCTAACCCAGAAGTCCCGCCTACTCGCCCAGTGATTGGTCCGTTTATTCATTTGGGGAGGTTCACAAAAAGCCACCTGAGTATGTGACACATTCCTCTTTCCAGACAGCTCCTCCCAGGAGAGCAGAATTAACATAAAAATACAGGCAACCCCAGGGCTAACCACAACGTCAGAGGTTCAAACCATTATCAGCACGGTGGGAAACACGGTAGCCTGCAGGCAGACATGGTGCTGGAGCAGGAGCTGAGAGTTCTACATCTTGATCCTCAGGCAGCAGAAGTCGACTGGGTGCTACACTGGGTGTAGCTTGAACATAGGAGACCCCTACAGTGCTGTACTTTCTTGAACGAGATCACTCCTACTCCAACAAGGCCACGCCTCCTAATAGTGCCACACCCTATGGGCCAAGAACGCAAACAAAGTCTGTGAAAGTTTTATCTGTTCAAACCACCACACCCCAATTAGGGAACCAGGACAGTCTAAATCATGAATATGGCCAAAGTCCAACTTGGTGAGCTAAGTGATTGTATTAGGATTACTCACAGGAATAGGAGTGAGGGGTAACTTACAGGAGCAAAAATGACTCCAAGACAGCTGCAACACCAAAGGGTCTCACCAGCACAGGCAACAGCTCGCAGAAGCTGGAAACCTGGAGCACACTGCACAGCCTACTGGTAGCTCTACAGTTTGGAGCATGCCCTTCCTAATTGACTGGTCTAAAAGTCCTCCAGACAGTTCAGCTGATCTTTGTTTCTTCTAGGCAGTTCTTTGTCCTTTGCATCTGTGTGGCCACTGGGCTTGACCGGGAAGTGACTATCTACATCTTTATTATTCATATACTCTTGGAGAGGGAGGGATCTAGTGAATATGGCTGACTTCCTGTCACAAGAAGCTTTCTTGAAGGATGCAAACCACTACACAACACTTGTGTGTGGACATGGCCATACACCAACATGCCCACACATACTTTCCCAGAAAAGATGCACAGAACAATTTAGGGGTAAGTCTGTACATGGGACAGGATGACCTTCTGCTTCAGGGGACATAGGACACACAGCTAAGGTAGCAGACTCTTACTCTGCGACAATGTTCTGCCACAGGCATACAAGTGTGACCTACAGACAAGCAGATTCTGGAAATCAACAGGTCTCAGGGCACAGGGGAGTCCATGGGCTCTGTGTCTAGGGAGGAGAGATGTTCCTAACTGATGTGGCCAAGGGGCTATGATCACCCCTGGGAGTTTGTACAGCTAGGAGAAGTGTTCGGTACTTGGTGGGGATCACACCACCTCCATAGTACAGCTCAGCCTTAGCTTGCTAAGAGGTAGAAGAAGCAACTGCTTCTTCCTGATGGGTATTTTCTCTTTCTAAGTGATGCAAACATAGGCCAGATTAGACCAGACTAAAAGTAAATAAAGGCAGGTTTATTAGGAGGCAGTCTCAGGTGGGTTCACCCATCTCACAGGTGGAGGTCAGTAAAGTCACACATCCCGGCTAAAGCAAGGAGGTTTTATGGTTCTAGGATGTGGGATGATGACGTGTGATCTAGGAGCTGGGATTGTGTCCATCCGTGGTCAAAAACTAAGCCCCTAGCCAGAAACTCCGAGATGAGAAGTGATGACAAGTTAGTCCAGCGGTTTCTCCAAGTGGGCGGAGTTGGGGTAAAGAGAAGCAGATAGGGTTTCTTGGCTTGTTCCAGAGATGAGCAGGGGTTCCAGCCTAACATCCCAACCTCTTTAGGTCTGGGGGGCTCCCATTCAGATGTGGCTACTTCTTGCTGAAGAAGATGGCATGGGGCAGGAGGGTCAGGAGTTGATGGGTTCACGCCCAGGGGGAGGAATGGGTGCAGAAGCAATTGGTTGACTGTCATCCTGGAGACTTCACCATTCCATTTGTGGAAGAAGAGGAGAAAGGTGTGGGGCTAGAAGAAAAAAATAGATTAGTATCCTCGGCCCTATGAATGGGCTGGCCTTGTGTGAAGAGCAAAGGCTGCCAAGAAGAGTGGAGTGGCGTGGAGATGTTTCCGGATTGTGTGGGTGGAGTTCTTTAGACAATTTGTGCAGTGACTCAGTCTGGGTCTCTGTCAGGCTTGCTGTTTTTCCCAGAACATGCAGGTCTCACCCTTATCAGTCATGAGGAAGTTAAGATCCTCTAGTTTTGTAGGGCCACTGAGGCTTATAAGAATCTTATTAAGTTTACAAAAAGAGGTAAGTTTTAGAGTATTATCATTTGTACTGGCTGGTTTTGTGTGTTAACTTGGCACAAGCTGGAGTTAACTGGCACAGAGAAAGGAGCTTCAGTTGAGAAAATGCCTCCATGAGATCCAGCTGTAAGGAATTTTCTCATTTAGTGATGGGGGGGGGGCTATCCCACTGTGGGTGGTGCCATCCCTGGGATGGTAGTCTTGGGTTCTATAAAAAAGCAAGCTGAGCAAGCCAGGAGAAGCAAACCAATAATAAACATCCCTCCATGGCCTCTGCAGCTCCTGCTTCCTGACCACTTGAGTTCCAGTCCTGACTTCCTTTGGTGATGAACAGCAATGTGGAAGAGTAAGCTCAATAAACCCTTTCCTCCCCAACTTCTTGGTCATGATGTGTGTGCAGGAACAGAAACCCTAAGACATGATTGTTTATAATCTATACTGAAACTCATATTGTAGAAAAGACAGTAGACTCCTATCTTTGTGTCATAGTGGAGGCTTGGAAAATGAACAGTCTTTAAGGTGAGCCCAGGGAAGACAACCCTTCTGTAAAACAGAAGGGGCAAAAGCTCCCTTGATCATGATTTGCAGTATGACTAGAGATCGTGAAGGAGGGGCTTCCTTCCTCTATCCAGAAGGCTGGGTCCATATAGATTAGACATACCTTTTTCATGAGAAACATTTCTTTAAATCTATATTTAGAAAACAACCAGAGGAAATTTAAAAACTTGAGCTTGTGACTAAGATACTAGTGGACCATCCAGTGGAAGGTTTTATCAGGGTTGGACTAATAGCCTATCAGAACTCTAGTGGTTAATGGTAAAATTCTGAACTTTTTAATTTTTTTTATATTTTTGGTTTTTCCAGACAGGGTTTCTCTGTGTAGCCCTGGCTGTCCTGGAACTCACTCTGTAGCCCAGGCTGGTCTTGAACTCAGAAATCCACCTGCCTCTGCCTCCCAGGTGCTGGGATTGAGGGCGTGCACCACCACGCCCGGCAAAATTCTGAACTTTTGAAGCTTAATACAACAGTAACATAGTGAGGGGTCAGAACCTGAAGCATTGGCCATTTCTCCCATACACCTTAACTCATTTTTACGTCGCCTAAGATCTCTACGCCCTCCAACTGTCATACCACATTTACCAACCTCAAAACACCTCCCTAGACCCTCAAATGTTTTCCTAGATCCTTAAACACTTTCTTGGGAGCTTTTGTATCCTCAGACCTTACATAAACTTAAAACTTTACATTTTTTTCCTGCCCAATTATTTGGAACGAGACATAGGTGGTTGATCATTGGGAGCAGTCACTGTAAAGTGAGTTTCTTTAGACATAGGAATAAAAAGTTATATTGAAATCTTTTTTTTTTTTTTTTGAGTCTGGTAAGGAGGTAAATTGTGTGGAGACCTAGCAGTGGCAGCTTTAGGTGAGAGAGACTTGAGGCCTGGTTTTTACACATGAAGAGGACTGAGAAGGCAGCTGGAGCCTTGGTTTTTGTCATTAAACTGATCCTCAAACCCACGAGACCTGGGAAGGATACATTTTATCTGAGTAAGCAAGAAGTGAAGTAAGAACGAGCAGCTTCTGAGTCTATTGAAAATGATACAGACTTACCAGCTACGTGGATAGGGTTCCTCTGTGGTCAGCGGGGCATCCATTTTTGACCTTTGAGCCCAGAAAATCCTACAGACTTTCCTTTGGAGCAGGAACTTAGGGGGACTTTCCTACCTTGTCTAGGGAAAGTGAGTCAACCTCCCAGTATCTTGCCCATCCACAGTTTGGACAGTGTGTTCTTAGCAGTAGAGACCAAGCCCAGTGGCCTGCTTTGTCATGAAGCAAACTCCAGGTGAAGGTTCTTCTGTGACCATCTTTTTTGGAGGAGATCAAGGGTGCTGTCAGGAGCCAGTATGTCTCTATTACAAAAAGCTTTTTTATTTATTTTTATTTTTATATTTTGGTTTTTTCAAGACAGGGTTTCTCTGTGTAGCCCTGGATGTCCTGGAATTCACTCTGTAGACCAGGCTGGCCTCGAACTTAGAAATCCACCTGCATCTGCCTCCCGAGTGCTGGGATTAAAGGCATGCGCCACCACCGCCCGGCCAAGCTTTTTGATTAAATATTTTAAATGCCATATTCTGTAGATCTCTGAAGTGTTTGAGGACCACCTGTCTATCTAAAGTATACCCAAATAGACAAACACTGTTTGGTTTTAGTTACTTTTTGTTTAACTCTGAAAACATATATAGGAGGCTAAATAAAACTTATTTGGGTTATTAATCATGACTATAAGTATAGTTATGAACACATTAAAGAATATGATTATTTATGAGGTACTTGAAAAGTAACTTGTATATGGTTTGATTATTTTTCAATAGTTTATAAAATTAGGTTTAAGCTGAAGGCAGTGTCAGGACAGGAAAGGGTTAATAAGTTGGGGAAAATGGCAAGGGTCTTGGCTAGGGGAACTGTTATCACAAGGTTATAAATTATTTTGTAGCTTACTTGGTTATCAGCAGTGTAGAGTTTAGCTTTATGGAGTCAGGCATGTTGGGCTGAAAGAAAGGGGCTTTTTTGAGCCAGGTCAGTGAGCAGGCGGTGGGACTGTTGGAGTGAGTGGTACAGCTGGAACAAGTTTTGAGACCCATGTCAGTAGAGGGGGGGAGGTTTGTGGGACGAACACAATAGCCCTTCACAGGCCCAAGGGAGAATGTTAGCCTGGGCTTTTTTCCAAGTGGGAGGGGGAGTTTTCTCTGTGCAGGTGGGATTTGGAAGACAGTAGCTGGGGTTTCCTAGCTTGTGCAGGGGATCAGCAGGGGTTCCAGCCTAACCCTTCCGAGCACACTACAGATAATGCAGCTTTTGGGACTTACTAGCCAGAAGGGACTAAACATTCCATTCCACTGTGGCTGGAGCATTAAACTACTGTCGCAGTCACTATTCTATTGCTGTGAGGTGACACTAAAAGACCTGACCCCCTTAGGAGGAAAGTTAGACCCCTAGCACACTTGGAGCCAGAAACAGAAATAGGACTGAAATTGCATGCTTGGCCAAACCCCACCTGGCTGCGTTCTTTCACCTAAGAAACAGTTGACCTTGGCCTGGCCCCAGGGCCAGAGGCACAATGTTCCAGGAACTAGCTAACCACAAAAATGTTTGTGCAACTGCCTTGTACTTCCCCATAACGCAAATTCTTTCTGTTCCCCACCCCTTGCTTTGTGGTTTTTTCCTTTAAATACCCCTGACTTCAGCTGCTCAGGGTCGAACTCCTCTGCCCCTGTGTGGGACACAAGCTCGGCCCCAGTGCACTGGTTCCCCGAATAAACCTCGTGCATTTGCAGCAAGAATGGTCTTTCGTGAGTTCTTGGGGGGTCGTGCCGTCCCGAGACTTGAGTGAGGGTCTCCCCAGCTTGGGGGTCTTTCAACACCATGACCAAGGGAACTCTGATAAAGGAAAACATTTAATTATCATCATGGTAGTGTAAGGGTCCATGATTCGCCAAAGAATGATACCCCGGGGGCTAGAGAGATGGCTCAGCAGTTAAGAGCACAGACTGCTCTTCCAAAGGTCCTGAGTTCAATTCCCAGCAACCACATGGTGGCTCAAAACCATCTGTAATGGGATCCAATGCCCTCTTCTGGTGTGTCTGAAGATAGCACAGTGTACTCACATACATAAAATAAATAAATAAATCTTAAAAAAAAAAAAAAAAAGAAAGAAAGAATGATACCTCGGACTCAAATAGTATGTAAACGCAAAGAGTATTTTATTCTGCAGAAGTCCAGTATGCTGGGGTCTCCCATTACCAAGATAGACAATTAAGTGAGCTCACAGGTTTTAAAGCACATTGGAATTCCAGGTATATAAGCTTTATCTTATTCTATCTCTAGGCATTCCTGATCCATTATTGGGGTGTGAAGGCTGGGGCCTGGGTTTTGTTTTTGTTTTTTGTTTTTTTTTTTCTGTTAGTAATTGACTTGCTTGGGCTTGCCTGGACTTGCCCAGTTCTTGGGCCTAGTCTTCTTAACTGCCTATTTGAAGTCTGTCATAGAATCAGCCTAGCCTTCTCATTAGGAAGCATGGTGGCATTCAGGCAGACATGGTGTTGAAGAAGGAGCTGAGAGTTCTACTTCTTGATCTGCAGGCAGCAGAAGGAGACTGTGTGCCACACTGGGCATAGCTTGAGCATAGGAGAGCTTTGAGGTAAGCCCACCCACACAGTGACACACTTCCTCCAATAAGGCCACATCTCCTAATAGTACCGCTCCCTAGGGCCAAGCATCCAAACACATGAATCTATGAGGGCCATTCCTATTCAAGCCACCATATTTACAATTATCATCATGACAAGGAGCATGGTGGCAGACCTGGTGCTGAAGAAGTAGTTAAGAGCTACATCTTGGTCCACAAGCTGGGGGGGGGGGGGATAGTGGGCCTGGCTTTGGCTTTTGAAACCTCAAAGCCCACCCTCAAGGACACACTTCCTCCAACGAACCTACTCCAACAAGGCCACATCTCCTCCTTTGAAACAGTGTCACTTCCTGCTGACAAAGCGGTCAAATATATGAACCTGAGGCCCATTCTTACCCAAACCACCACAACATCAGAACTAACAGTGGAAATGATATTACTTAAAGGGCCTCCAAACGGCCTCAGATATCTGAGGGCCATGTCGCAGACAAGCCTCTCACCTTAGTGTGCTCATACAGTGCTCAACAACTTTCTAGCCCCCCATTCTTAGGCTAGCACACAGTGATGGGGTTCATCATGGCATCTTTATACACATGTATCATTAAACCTGGTTCTCATTTGTTCCCCTACCCCACTTCCGTTCTCCACCATCCAGCTGTTTCCTTTCGTCTTCACAGTATTCCTCACTTCTGCTGGCCACTATCCCAGTGATTCTCAACCCATGAGTCATGGCTCTCCTAAGACCATCAGAAAGCACAGATATTTGCATTATGATTCATAGCATTTTGCAGTAGCAAAATTACAGTTACAAATTAGCAACGAAAATAATTTTATGGTTGGGTTATCGCAACCTGAGGAACTGCATTAAGGGGTCGTGGCATTGGGAAGGTTGAGAACCACAGCACTATCTTGCCCCACAACTTCAGATCCCCTTCCCCCCTTCTCATGATGTCCTTTCTAGTCCTGTCCCCCCAACCCCACCCCTACATGAAGGTTCCATGGAGCTAGAGAGATAGCTCAGTGCTTAAGAGCACTTGCTTCTCTTGCAGAGGACCCGGGTTTGTTTCCCAGCATTCATATGGTAACTTACAGCCAGACATCTGTAACTCCAGTTTCATGGAATCCAGCACCTTCTCCTGCACCATTTGTGCATATACATACATGCAGATAAGACATTCATACACATAAAATAAAAGTAGAAGCAACACACATTTAAAGCTGGTGGCTCATGCCTTTAATCCTAGCACTCGGGAAGCAGACAACAGATCTCTGTGAGTTTGAGGCCAGTCAAATTCCTATCAAGTTTCAAGCCAGCAGGAGCTACATAGTAAGATTTTGTCTCAAGACAGATAAATAAATAACATTCTTGTGCATATAAGAGAAAATATGGCCGGGCAGTGGTGGCACACACCTTTAATCCCAGCACTCCGGAGCAGATTTCTGAGTTCGAGGCCAGCGAGAGAGAGAGAGAGAGAGAGAGAGAGAGAGAGAGAGAGAGAGAGGGAGAGGGAGAGGGAGAGGGAGAGAAAATATGTATTTATCTTTCTGGTCTGACTTATTTCACCTAACGGAATGCTTTCCAGTGGCATCTTCTCAGCAAGTGCCGTGAGCTCATTGTTCTGTATGGCTGAGTAATATTCCATTGTGTATAAGTGCCACATTTTCTCTGTTCATCAGTTGTTGGTCATCTAGGCAGGTTCCACTCTCTGGCCTTTGTGAACAGTGCAGCAATAAACATGGATGCACAAGTGTCTGTGTGCGGCATGACTTAGTGTTTATTGGTGTTTTGCCTGTGTGGTTGTCTGTGTGAGGGTGTTGGGTCTCCTTGGAACTGGAAATACAGACAGTTGTGAGCTGCCATGTGGGTGCTAAGAATCAAACATAGGTTCTCTGGAAGAGCCAGCCAGCGCCCCTAACCACTGAGATACCTCTCCAATCCAGTGCATCATTTTCTTGCTTGTTTGCTTGCGTGCCTTCTCTCCATCTTTCTTTTTTTGTTTGTTTTTGGGTATATATTTGTTTGCTTGTTTTTTTTTGTTTCTTGAGACAGGGTTTCTCTGTGTAACGGCCCTGGCTGTCCTAGAACAAGCTTTGTAGACCAGTCTGGCTTGCAACTCACCGAGATCCACCTCCTCTTCCTTCCCGGAGTTGAGGTTAAAGGCGTACACCACCACATCTGGCAATCGCCACCACATCTGGCAACCATTTGTTTTCTTGATGATGGCCATTCTGGCTGGAGTAAGAAATATTTTCAAAGAAGTTTTAATTTGCATCTCCCTGCTAGCTAAGAATGTTGAACACTTCTTTAAGTACTTATTGTCCATTTGCATTTCTTTGTTTAAGAACTATTTGGTTCAGCCGGGCAGTGCAGTACTTCATTCATTCATTAATTTTTGTTTATGTGTGTGCCATGTGTGCAGGTATCAAAGTGGGTGTTGGATCCTCTGGAGCTAGAGTTATAGGCGGTTTTAAGCCTCTTGATGTGGATGCTGGGAGATGAACTCTGGTCCTCTGGAAAGGCAGGAAGAGCTCTTAACCTCTGTCCATCTCTCCATCATCTCTTCATCATTTCTCTATCTCTCCATCATCTCTCTACCTCTCCATCATCTCTCCACATCTCTCCACCTCTCACTATTATCCATTCATCTCTCCACCATCTCTCTATCATCTATCATCTCTCCATCATTTCTCTCTCTCATCTCTCCATCATCCCTCCATCTCTCATCCCTCCATCTCTTTATCATTTCTCCACCATTTCCCTATTTCTCCATCATCTCTCCATAGTCTCTCTATCTCTCCATATCTCTCCATCATCTCTCTACCATCTCTCCATCTTCCATCCATCATCCATCCATCTCTCCATCATCTCTCCACCATCTCTCCATCATCCATCCATTTCTCCATCATCTCTCTATCATCTCTCCTACTCTCCATTATCTCTCCTACTCTCTATCATCTCTTCATCATCTCTCCATCTACTCTCCATCATATCTCCATCTCTCCATCATCTCTCCATCTCTCCATTTTCTCTCCATCATTTCTCCATCCCTCCATCATCTCTCCATCATCTCTCCATCTCTCTCCATCATCTCTCCATTGTCTCTCCATCATCTCTCTAGCTCCCTATCATCTTTCCATCATCTCTCCATCTACTCTCCATCTCTCCATCATCTCTCCATCTACTCTCCATCATATCTCCCTCATCTCTCCATCTACTCTCCATCTCTCTCCATCATCTCTCCATTGTCTCTCCATCATCTCTCTAGCTCCCTATCATCTTTCCATCATCTCTCCATCATCTCTCCATCTCTCCATCATCTCTCCATCTACTCTCCATCATATCTCCCTCATCTCTCCATCTCTCCATCATCTTTCCATCATTTCTCTAACATCTCCCTATCATCTCTCCATCATCTCTCCACCATCTCTCCATCTCTCCACCCCAGTAGTTCATTCCTTGATTGGATGATTTGATATTTTGAAGCACAAAATTTACAGTTCTTTAATCTGCTAGCTGATGTGTAGTTGGTAAATACATTTTTCCCATTGTGTAAATTGTCTTTCCACTCTTGTGATTGTTTCTTTTGCTATAGAGAAAGAAGCATTTTAATTGCATGTAATCCTATTTGTCAAGTCTTGGGAGTTGTCCTCTGTGTTCTGGGAGTCCTGTTCAGAAAATCCTTGTCTCTGCCTGTGTCTTGATGTGTCTTCATCTCAGATTTTCAAAGCTTCAAGCCATACATTGTGGTCTTTGATTCATTTTGAAAGGGTTTTTGTTAACCATTTGTTAAAGGAGCTGCCTTCCCAATATATGTTTTTGAAAGTTTTACTAAAAATCAGGTGTATGTCACTCTGTGTGTGTGTGTGTGTGTGTGTGTGTGTGTGTGTGTGTGTGTGTGTGTGTGTATTGCTAGGTCCTCCTTCTACTCCATTGGTCTATGGGTATAGTCACACTGGCTCAGTAATAAAGCTGAGGATCCAGTACTGTCATTCATCCAGCACTGCTGAGAATTCCTTGAGCTAGGGCTGGAAAGAAGGCCCAGAGGTTAAGAGCACTGGCTACTCTTCCAGAGGTCCTGAGTTCAATTCCCAGCAACCACGTGGTGGCTTCACAACCATCTGTAATGGGATCCAGTGCCCTCTTCTGGTGTGTCTGAAGAGAGCTACAGTGTACTCATATACATAAAATAAATAAATAAATCTTTTTAAAAAAAAAAAAAAAAAAAAGGAGTTCCTCGAGCTATTTGGGTGTTTTTGTGCTTACATATGAATTTTTAAATTACTATTTCTAATAGAATGTCACATATATTTGATGGAAATTGTGTTGAGTCTATACATTGCTTTCGGCAATGCAGCCATTTCCACAGTGCTGATTCAGCCCACCCATGAGCACGGGAGACCTTCCCACCCTCTGGTGTTTTCTTCACCAAGATACATTTTGGTTTTAGAGTTAAAGTAAATGCATCTCCCCTTTGATTCTTATTTGTTTTGTGTTTTTTAAGTTTTAATATTACATATATTCTGTGTGTGTGCACATGCACACACATGTACCTGTGACCTAGAGATTCTACTAACTTGTGCTTTCATTTTCACTTAATTATAGACACTTTCCAATTTCCTCCCTGATTTCTTCACTAGTCATTGAAAGGTATATTGTTCAGTTTTCATGTATTTATAGGGCTTCTGTACTTTTTCATATTACTGATTTCTAATTAACTACACTATAATCTTGATTTGTAATCTGAGCAACGTTTACAGGGCATATTGTAAAGGTATGAATTCTGTTTCTGTTGGATGGACTACTCTGTCATTCCGTAAAAATTTGTTAAGTCCATTTGTTCTATTGTACAGTTCATCACTGGGGTTTTTTTGATTTATCAGTTTGGATTTGATATCTACAGATTAGTGTGGGGTATTGAAATCACCATTAATATATCTGGCCCTAATCTGACCTTATGTGTCAATTACTGTTTGTCTTACAAAACCCAACATTTGGGACATTCATCTTTACAATTACTACATCATCTAAAAGGATGTTTCCGTTTATTAATATCCAGTGACCTCCTATATTGTTTCAAAGCTTATGAGATTAACCAGCCAGCCTGTGTGCCAGTCCCTGTCATTTGATGGATAACCTCCTCACCTTTGACTGGCTTCCTTGGGCATCTTGAAATAGATAGCTGGGTCTAGTTCCTGGCTTCTATAAGAAAGCAGGCTGAACAAGCCATGATGAGCAAGCCAGTAAGCAGCACCCCTCCATGGCCTCTGCATCAGCTCCTGCCTCCAGGTTCCTGTCCTGTTTGAATTCCAGCCCCGACTTCCCTCAGTGATGAACTGTTACTTGGAAGTGAAATCTGAAATAAGCCCATTCCTCCCCAAGTTGCTTTGGTTACTGTGTTTCACCTAACAACTGAGACAACGGCAGAATGGCGCAGAATGGCGATTAGCTCTGGGAGAGCTGATAGAAAAAAGAATCAGGCCGGGCAGTGGTGGTACACACCTTTAATCCCAGCACTTGGGAGGCAGAGGCAGGCAGATTTCTGAGTTCAAGGCCAGCCTGGTCTACAGAGTGAGTTTCAGGACAGCCAGGGCTACACAGAGAAACCCTGTCTCGAAAAACCGAATAAAGAAAGAAAGAAAGAAAGAAAGAAAGAAAGAAAGAAAGAAAGAAAGAAAGAAAGAAAGAAAGAAAGAAAGAAAGAAAAAAGAATCAGAATGGGCGGGGCAGACTGTTAGAAATAGAGAAAAAAAAAACTTTAAAAATCCTCACTGGAAGTGAAAAGATGGTAGAGGGGCAGAACAATTATGTCTCACAGAGAATCACACGTAGCATGGCTTCAGCTGCACAAGTCCCTGGCTGGGGGGGGGGGGGCACTGAGAAGCTTACCAAAAGGCAAAGCAGACCAAACCTTGCCTCCCATCCCCCACACCACACCCCCTACCCTTGGCTGTGGACAGGGTGGCCCAAAAGGAGATACGGAGTCATCGGGGGAGGGGTGAGTCAGGTGTAGTGGTCAGGGGAACCTTGCAGCTCTGACTGACTAGCAAACAGGTTGCTTCTTATTTATATAGATTTCATAGAATAAAGACAGACTAATGATGATCCAGGAAATGCAGATGATGTCATTTTTGTCTCTGTACATGTGTGGGGTTACAAGTTCAGTCACAATTAGAAAGTACAAATAGAACAGATTTTATTTTTATGATCAGCCCTATAACTTCAAAGAATCTAAAGAATGTCTCCACCAAAGCAAACACATTTATATATGACAGTCTGCCTTTAGACTAGCAGCATTTGCAGTTTTAAAGCACTCCAGTCAAACAAAGTATCTGACCCAGTCTTTTTTTTTTTTTTAGATAAATAATTCTTTACATCATTTTCATTTATTTTTTAAAGATTTATTTAATGTATATGAGTACACTTTCACTGTCTTCAGACACACCAGAAGAGGGCATCAGATCCCATTACAGATGGTTGTGAGCCACCATGTGGTTGCTGGGAATTGAATTTAGAATCTCTGGAAGAGCAGCCAGTGCTCTTAACCTCCAAACCATCTTTCCAGCCCCTCCTGAAACAATCTTTTTATGAATAGCAAATACTAATTCCTAACTCCTTTTACTGTATAATTTTATCTTCTGTGCTATAAAGTAGGAAAAGTTTATTTTAGTCAATCTATTTTATTTACTATGTTCTATTCCTCCAGGGGTGTACCCTGTCCAGTGTAAAAATTCCCCATAATCTATCACAGTTTCAACAATGTTTAAAAGTCCAAAGTTCAGGCTGGAGAGATGGCTCAGAGGTTAAGAGCACTGGCTGTTCTTTTAGAGGTTCTATTCCTAGCAACCACATGGTGGCTCATAATCATCTATAATGAGATCCGGTGCCCTCTTCTGGCCTGAAGTCATACATGTAGGCAGAACACTGTATACATAATAAATATATCTTTAAAAAGAAGTCTGTACTGGCTACTTTTTGTGTGTCAACTTGACACAAGCTGGAGTTATCACAGAGAAAGGAGTTTCAGGTGAGAAAATGCCTCCATGAGATCCAGCGGTAAGGCATTTTCTCAATTAGTGATCAAGGGTGGAGGGCCCCTGTGGGTGGTGCCATCTGTGGGCTGGTAGTCTTGGGCTCTATAAGAAAGCAGACTGAGCAAGCCAGGAGAAGCAAGCCAGTAAGGAACATCCCCTCATAGCCTCTGCATCAATCAACTTCTGCTTTCTGACTTGCTTGAGTTCCAGTCCTGACTTCCTTTAGTGATGAACAGCAGCATGGAAGTGTAAGCTGAATAAACCCTTTCCTCGTCAACTTGCTTCTTGGTCATGATGTTTGTGCAGGAATAGAACCCCTGACTAAGACCATAAGAGTGAACATCAGTAACCATGAAATAGAATTTATACCAGGCTGTTTTGATACTTCCTTTGTCAAAGCAATTATTTAAAATCTCTTCACCTTAGCCTCAGGCAGACTCTTCAGACAATGGCAAAAACTGCCACATTCTTCACCAAAATACCTCAAAAACAGTTTCTAGCCAGGCAGTGGTGGCACATGCCTTTAGTCCCAGCACTTGGGAGGCAGAGGATTTCTGAGTTTGAGGCCAGCCTGGTCTACAGAGTGAGTTCCAGGACAGCCAGGGCTACACAGAGAAACCCTGTCTCGAAAAAACCAAAAAAAAAAAAAAACCCAAAAAAAACAAAAAAACCCCAACAACAAACAAACAAACAAACAAACAAAAAACAAAATACAGTTTCTAGGCCACATACTAACATTCTTCTCCATTAAAATCTACCGGGCCCGGTCCGCACAGTTAAAGTCATCCTCAGCACCAATGTCTTCTATATTCCACTAGGACAGTCCATTAAACCCCGCTTTAAACATTCCACTGCTTCTCAAACCCAAAGTCCCCAAATCCATATTCCTCCATACAAAAACATGGTCAGGCCTATCACAGCAGTACCCCAGTACCCTGGTACCCTGTCTTAGGGTTTTACTGCTATGAAGAGACACCATGAACTTTTATAAACGACATTTAATTGGGGCTGGCTTACAGGTTCTGAGGTTCAATTCATTATCATCAAAGCAGGAAGCATGGCAATGTCCAGGCAGGCATGGCGCTGGAGGAACTGAGAGTTCTACATCTTCATCCAAAGGAAGCCAGGAGCAGACTGTTTTCAGGCAGCTAGGAAGAGGGTCTCAAAGCCCACCCCCACAGTGACACACTTCTTCCAACAAGGCCACACTTCTTTTTTTTTTTTTTTTTTTCCAAACAGGGTTTCTCTGTGTAGCCCTGGCTGTCCTGGAACTCATTCTGTAGACCAGGCTGGCCTCGAACTCAGAAATCCGCCTGCCTCTGCCTCCCAAGTGCTGGGATTAAAGGCGTGCGCCACCACTGCCCAGCCAAGGCCACACTTCCTAATAGTGCCATTCCCTGGGCCAAGCATATTCAAGCATATACCACACAGGGTCTCACTAAATTGCCCAGGCTGGCTTGAACTTACGATCCTCCTGTCTCAGCTGCACCACCACCTCTGGTCCTATCAGGGTTATGACCTTAACCATTTGGCATTTCTCTGCCATAAGGTGAACCCATTCCAGCCCTGATCAGCTTTCGTCCTAAGCTACTGGAATTTGAGTCCTGCCTTCAGACTGGCATTAGCCCTTAAAGGGGGGGAGGGCGTATTTTTATTTTATGCATATGGGTATCTTGCCTGAATGTCTATGTACCATGTGCATGTACTGCCTGTGGAAGCCAAAAGAAGACCTTGGGTTCCCTAGAACTAGAGTTACAGAGAGCTGTTAGCCACCAGGTGGATACAGGGCGTAGAATCCCAGGCCTCTGCAAGACAAACAGTTGCTCTTAATCACTGAGCCATCTCCCTAGCCTGACTTTGGTCTTCCTGCATACGGCTTTGCTCACCTGAAGCCAAGCTAGATCTTGTGCAAAGCTCAGCTCATAACAACCATTTCTCAGACAGATGTTGAAGCCCTGCCACGTAGTCATGTTTATTTTGAACACCTTCCGTGTAGGTGCTAGGGAAGCAAATGTAAACAGGATCCCATGCTTGTCCCTAAGAGACCCCAGTGTAGGGAAACAGCTCCTCACTCGTCACCACATTGTGAGTATCCTGTGTTTGTGAGGAGGCTTCCTTGAAGCCTAAGGACATTCCACGGTAGCCATTCTGTGTGGAGGAAGTGCCTGGAGGGGCGGGGTCACACCTGTGGCTGGCTCTTCCTGTCTATCCAGCTGTGCCATCCTAGTCAAGCCCTGTACAAGGCGTTGGGTAATGACATACTCATTCACAGTCTGGAGGGTGTGGAGTGCTTGCTTCTATACTTCAGCCCAGGGGTTCAATCCTGGCCTGGGCTCTCCAGCACGTAGGGAATGTTAGAGACATTCTTCTACATCCTTCTAGAAAACACCATTATGGGGGGGGGGGCAGTTTCTGACATGAGTAGGGGTAGGAAATGGATTGGTTATCCAAAGAAATAGGGACAACAGGTACGGGCAGGAGAACAGGTCAATGCCTCTTGAACAAAGGGCACATAAGCCAGAACAGCTGTAGGGAATAGAGAAAGGAAGAATCAGGAGTGCTGGGTTACTGATGCAACTAGGAAGGCCATGACAGATAGGACTGTGGCTAGGCAGACTGAGTCCTAGGAAGGGCACACTCCAGGGAGTGGACAGACTGGTCTGGCAAAGAATAAATAGATGAACCAAGACTACAAAAGGCACTTGAGGTAGAATGTGCCATCTGCAACACAGTTTCCACATCGTGGGCCCATAGAAAATAGTTAAAGGGTGAGGGGCACTAGTGCCCAGTACCAGGCCCACAGTGACCCTTCAGGAAGGCCTCTTCTGCAGATCTGCTCTAGTGGGGACTGGCGACAGCATGGACCGTGCCCACAAATCTGGATACCGGGCCTGGCTCAACGAGGTTCAAGGCAGCTCCATCGGTCTGCAAGGCTCCGGCGCAGGAATGGACTATCGTCATAGAGTGGATGGGGCCTTGGAGGGTATGAACGGTGGCGGATGAAGCGGAAGAGGTTGGGGTGGCGTGTTTGGACCTGCGCCCGGGCAAGCAGCGCCACCTGCTGGGCAGACACGTGCGCTGCCGAGGAAACCGCAGACTCCGGGTCGCCCTGCAGCTGTCCTAGGTCTATATAAAAGGGCAACTCAGGCTGCGTGGGAGAGGAGCCTGGGGCCCGCCCTCACCCATTCTATCTTGTCCACTCCTCTCCAGAACCTTCCACCTCTCCAGCACTCTACCCCATGTTAGATCTGGTTCTCACCCTGGAACAGAGAGTCCAACAGGTCCTGACTTACTCCTTTGGGCCTAGTATGATAGACAAGGAAACCTGTACCAAAGCAAAACAGTGAGGTCTGGCCCAGCCCTAGAAAACGCTGGCCCAGCTCTCAGAGCCCTAAGTGGGTAAGTTGGCCTCACCTATTAGCACAGTGGCTGACCTGCGCAAGGTGTCCTGTGGGCTCCGCAGGTAGCCCTGGGTCTGACTCAGGAAATGTTGAACATGGCTTGGATATCGCTGAACCTAGGAACACAGACGCTCATGACAGGACGAAAGTATCAGTCCTTCATGGAGAAGGGGCTGGAGCAGGTAACGTGAACCAGGGCTATGGATTGGCCTCATAGGAGCATGGTGGTCATGTTTAGCTCAGATGGAGACTCTCTCTGTTTTGAGGGAGAGTGGACTATAAAGTCCTAGGACAAGTGAGCAGCTGACTATACCCTGATGCTTTCTCTACTAACCAGGCGGCAGCAGACGCGGCTTAGAGCCTCAGGGCTGTCGTAGTGAGCCACAGTGACCATCTCCTCCAGCAGGCCCCATCGAAGGGCCTGATCACAGCGGGCGAGTGTCCACTCTGAGCTCTGGAATGGTGGAAGCAAGCAGGGTTAGGGATCCAGGAGATGGAGATCGGTGGAAAGAAAGGGAAGGTGGCCGGAAAAGGTTAGCACAGCCCAGGGTGAGGTGCTTAGTATAGCAGCCCAAGCAAAGACCTGGACCTTGAGGTTCTTGAGGTTCCCTGTCCCTAGCTTGAAACCTTCAGAGAGGCCATGAGATAGGAGAGGAAGTACTGGATGAGACAGATAAGGGACAGAACACTGACCTCAGCAGCATCCTGACTGGAGTCATGTAGGCGCAGTAACAGCGGCACTAGACTCTGTAACACCAATTTCCGCAGGGGTCCCCGAAGCCCCAACCGGAGCCCCCGCTGGCCCCGCCGCACCAGTGTTCCAAGGAGTCCCACTGCTGAAGCGCGGACCGAGTCCCGTGCCTTCATGTGAAAATACAGTCAGAGCTCAAGGAAGTAGGAGAGATCCGTGCAGAGTAAGGAGGGACGAGACCTGGTCGGGCTGCGGAGTAGGCTTTAATCTGGTGGCAAGGTCCACAGGCAACTGGGTGGGGAACGTAGGCAGAGCCTGTGGGTAGGACTGAGTGTCTGAGGACAATTCCAAGGGGGATACAGTGGGACCACAGGGCAGGATTTTGCTCACGTCATCCAGTAGTGGTGGGAGGCGTGGTCGCAGCTCAGAGCTGAGGAGCCTCACGGGTGCTCCGGGCTGCAGCAGGAGTCTCCGCAGCGAGCCAAGCGCAGCACCCACGAGCCGTACATCACCCTCGCCCAGTGCTCTTAAGAGTACTGGTAGCAATGTGTTCACGTGCCTTATCTGTAAAGACAGGACTTGTGGCTGGACCTTTCCAGATTCTACCTAAGACCCACTTCTCCCAGCACTACCAGGTCGTCACCTTCCCATGATTCATTGCAAGGTGGCCAAGGCCAAGTAAGCCTAGCCAGCGCACAGTGGGCTCTGGGTCACCCTGCCAAGTTCGAAGGCGCTCCAGGATGACTTCCTCACGTAAGAGCTGTGCAGTGGGCTGGCTCTGCAACAGCTAAGCAAAGAGGCAGAGAGTCAGATATCTCTGTGTCTGAGCAGGCAGTCACTCCTCACTACCCTTCTGGGAAGCAGGCTCACCCCAGTAAAGAAGGCCATAGCTGTGAGGCGCTGCGGGTTATTGGAGCTTCGTAGCCGAGGGAGCAAGTCTGCAAAAAGGCCTCGCAGATGGTGATCAGCATGCGCCACCATGGCACTGGAGTGGGGCAAAAGGTAGTTCTTCTTCCGCTTGGAAGGGCTCATCCCCACCACCTCCCCCATGCCAACATCGCACCTGGCCAGCAGGGAGCCTCCTCCTGTTGTGCTGTCCTGGGGTGCCTCCTCACCTAGCCAGCAGCAGGACACCCTCCAGGTGCGTGTGGGCTCCTACCAGTCTCCTCCAGCCTCCTGCTTGCTCCATACATGTGACCACCATTCGGCCACCATCCCCTGTGAGCAGGGCCTTTAAGGCCTCCACTGTGCAGCTGGAGGTGCGAACAGTTGAGCAGTGGACAGTGAGGTCAAGGAAGGCCTGTTCCACCCCTCACATATCCCAGGATACCTTCTCACCTGGCGTGGCTGTGAGGTGGCCCTCGTTGAGAAGGCTCCCAAACCTTAGGACTGTCGGGGGAATGAACACCTTGAGCCAGCTCATGCAGCTGTGTGACCAGTGCTAATAGCAGGTGAGGGTAGAAGCCTCGAGTGGCTCCCACACAGCCAGAGACTGCCAACATCTCTCCGAGAGCGCGGGTGGCCTGCAGATCAAGTGAGCCCACCCTTGGAATTCTGCCAATTTTGGATGTGTACAGGACATCCCAAACATGTGTGACTGAGGAGCTAATCTGTAAGTCCTACCCCTACAAGGCTACTCTTTGGCTGCTTGTGGCCAGTCCACGCCCCCTGATGGCACTTGCTGAAGCCACTTACTGCCAGGGCCTCAGACTCGGGACCCGCCGCGCCCTTCAACGCCCATAGCAGTTGCACCAGCACCTGCCCGTTTACTCGCTGGTTCCGGCTTAGGCTTCGCCACAGCTCAGAGGCTGCCCTGGGGGTGAAGGGCCATGTAATGAAGAGGAGCTGAACGGAATCCTCAGGAAAGCCCACCACTACAATTCCAGGAAAAGGCTCCAGAAGTAAAAACCATCCTTTACCCTTCCACCATCCCATATCCCAGAGAAAACAAATGCAGCCAGCCCCAGAGGTCAGCAGCCTTCTGGACTACTCTGAGCCCTGTTGTGTCAGCTACAGGAAAACAGGCCTAACATTATTATTTTTTAAATTATTGTAAAGAATTAACCAACAATAACTTCTGGGGTAAACGACCCGAAGAGCCAGAGGCTTCTAGGTGCTCAAGCCTTCCCGCTTACTTATCCTGCCCACATCTTCAGGTAAAAAAGCGGGGGGGGGGGGGGTGTTAAACTAGACCCAGGTATGATTTGTAACACCAGCAAAAGTCGAGGGGAGGGGATTTCTGAGGCCCTGTTCCCTTACTGCCCGGTGCTGCGGGAACCGGATTCTATGATCAAGCAATCAAGCGGGAAGAGGGAAGGAAGCCGCGTGGGGCAGCGCCGCTGGGCGGGGAGGGTTACCGGTCCGGGGGTAGAGAACTGGGTAGCAGCGCACACACCACGTCCTGCGCATGCTCCAGAGCCAGTGCGCTTAGCACCCGCAGGGCTGCCCGCCGGGGTCTTCCCTCTGCCAGGCTAGGCACCTGTGCCAGCAGCCCACGCACCAGACTGTGGACCTGGGTAAAAGGAACAAACGTCAGTAAATAGGGTCCCTGGACCTCGAAAGGAAACTCTTGCCAGCACCACACTCAGTAAGAGCAGCCTTTGGGGGGAGTGTGGTCGAGGTTGAAGGGAGGTTTGCAGGATTCTCTGGATGGGGATGGAGAGGCTAACCTGGTCCTCCAGCCGCTGCCCCCGGGCTTCCAGGGCTGAGGACAGAGTGAGTGCTGTTGCCTGGGTCCCGGCATAGCCAGCCTCCTCCAGACACGCAGCTGTATACAACGCAAGGTCTGCAAGAGTTCCTTCCTCCCAGGAATACTGGGAAACCTATGAAGGGAGAGTGAAACACGGAGTTTCTGTAGTCCCCAAGCCAATCTCAACAATCCTCCCTAGTCCCCCAGTCTTCCCATCCCTCAGATGGCGACAAACTTTCCTCCCCTAAGATCTTTTCCATCCGTTTACCCTCGGTACTCCCCAATGCCTCCACATCCCGCCCCCCCCCCCCCCCGTACCTCTCGTCTTTCTAGTGCCCAGGTGAACAGCCAAACCCTGCATCATTCATCATCCGCCCTCATACTCACCTGGTATGGTCTCTCGGGGGCTGGCTCCTGGGCATTGTGTGGGGAACAGATCTCACTACCAGCTGCGGGGGCAACCACTTCATTCCCAGGCTGGGTCTCAAAGGCAGGGGTTTGTGTTTGAATATAGGGCTCAGGCTCCGGTCCAAGCTCCTGGGGCTCAGCCTGAGGGCCTATAGAAGAGGGTCCCACAGGCTGCCCCTGGTTAGCCCGGATTCCTTCAGCTAGAGCTGTCAGAGTTAGGGAGCCCACAGGGCCATCCCGGCCCCGACCCCACACCCCCCCAGCCATAGTGTTCCCACCAGTGGCACCTGCCACCACTCTTCCAGTGAAGCTGTGACCTAGAATCAGGCCCCGGGCAGGCCCACAGGCCGGCCTACAGACAGGCGTGGTGGCGTGGGCATATACGGGGATTCGTGTCTGAGCATGTGCAAGTGGTTGGCCGTCCAATCACAGAGATATCCTAGCATGAGCTTGTGAAAGGTTTCTGCCAGGCTGCTGGAGCCGAGTGGAACGGCCACTGCATAGTCTGGCTCTGCCCACCATGGAGATAGACTACCGAGAAAAGGAAGGTCTTTAACCTAACTGCCTGTCCCCCTCTTGCCTGGGGGAGGGGTCCAGGGCAGTTTTAGATCATTTGGAGAAATCACCTAGCAGGGTCAGGGCTGGGCTAGACCATATAGCCAGATATCCTAGGAATGGGTGTGGTCGAATAGTCATCATCCCTGAACTTGAAATACTTGGGGTGTGGAGCAAATGAGGTGAGGCAGATGATACCTCCTAAGTACCTTTGCAAGTGCTCACTATTGTTGATGTGGGCTCCTCTGTATCCTTTGCCAGTCCTGAGGTGGTTTGTCTCAGGCTCTGTATGTCCAGCCCCTCCTTCTGAGACTGTTTTCCCTGTGTCTGCGTAGGCAGTGTGGATGTATACTGTACGCCCAGTTGTATCTCTTTCCAGGTTCAAGCTCCCCAGGGCTGGCCCAACCTCTACTCTAAATCCCCAACCACACTATAGGCACTGCCCAGCGCGAAGCCAGAGGAGCTGGATGAACAAGCCGGACCGACTACTTGGGCAGGCGGAAGTGCATAGGGAAGTATTCCAAGCAGAGAGCATTCACCCTCTTCAGCTCCCATACCTCAGGCTTCCCAGCCCCAACTCTGCCTCCCGCCAAGCCATGAACATCCTGGGGTGGTTTGAATAAGAATGGCCCCCAAAGGCTCATACACTTGAACTTGGTCATCAGGGGGTGGCACTATTTGAAGATTAGGATCAGGAGGTGTGGCTTTGTTGAAGGAAGTGTGTCTCTTTCAGTATGTAGAACTCTCCCCTCTGTCACCATTACCATGTCTGCGAGTATGCCATTATTGTTCCCACCATGGTGATCATCAACTAGCTTCTGAAACTGTAAGAAAACCCCAATTAAATGTTTTCTTTGAGAAGAGCTGCCCTGGTCATGGTGTCTCTTCATAACAATAGTAGAGTGCCTGAGACACTCCAACACTCTCCTGAGCAGTTCCTCTGGAGTCTCGCCTAGCTTGCTGTGCCCAGGCAGCTCCAGCCCTCACTAAGGCAGCTCCTTGGAGCCTCAGCTCTTTAAATCTCCTCCTCCTTCCTTGGTTATTGGGTCAGAAACTGAGACCCCCAAGGCCAAATTGGCCATAACAGATCATGCTGAGCTGGCTCTGGAAGCCTGAGATAGACCCGTTGCCCTTAGCAGGTATGAGTGCCTGGGGCTATGTCAGACTCTTGACACCCCATCTCAACCTTAGAACCTCCTATCTGCTTCTAGTGGTAGGTGAGGGCTTTCACAATAATGTCCTCAAAACACAGATAAAGATAAACCCTCCCTCGGTCTTAAGGCTCTGAGGTTCCATTCAGACCAGGTTCCCACAGCCCAGCCCGATGGCTATCTACCCACAAGTTGGGTGTTAAGTTTCAAACCCAGAGCAAGCAGCTGAGGTGCCTATTTAGTATATCAAAGCAGACCTGGCCTCCAGCATCCCCCAGCTCCTACCTGTTACAGGGAATGGCTGGCGTGCCCCACCCTCTCCCATGAACTCTCCGGTCCAGCCCCTGGGTCGCCCTTTCCACAAAGGCTTTTCCTTATATAATTCAGATTTTGGTCACCCACTCTCCTTTTGTACCTCTGGCCTCCTGGCTGCTGTATTTCCTATGCTTCCCCTCCCCCTCTCCTATGGTTCGGGGTTATAATCACTCTAGACTCTCCCAGATGTGTCTGCCTCTGGCTATGCTCTCTTATTTATCTATAATAAACTCCTCCACCATACCTAGGGACGGTCAGGTCCTTTCCTTTCCTTCTTCTTTCTTTTTTTTTTTTTTTTTTTTCACTTACTGGATCTGTGCCTCCTCATACTCCTAACCCCAGCCCAGCCCTGGAAGTCCCGAGTGAGTAGCAGAAAGTTGTGAACTAATGACACATGGCTGACAAGTTGTGGGAACAGAGTCATGTTATTTGTGGCAGTTCACCGCCCCTGTGATTTCTCACTGGGGACCTCGAGCACTCAGGCTGTCCACCAGTGCCCGAAGCTTCTCTGACAATGCGACCTGCAGAGAGAAGAAGGGGATATGGCCAGCTGGAGCTGGGAAGCGGGGCAGGGGGCACATAGGACACATAGGGCGGGCCACCTATAGGCCTACCGGATATACTGCAGGGCCCTGCAGCTGCTTATGCTCAGGGCGGAGGCGGCTCAGGGACTGCTGGGCAAAGGTTCTGGACTCATCCAGAGATGGAAGTGGCTCACATAGCTGCAGGGGAGGGGGAAAAGAAGATAGGATGCTGGCTTCGGATCAGAGCTCAGCTGAAGTGAAGGCGCAGGTGAGGGGCAGTCACCTGTCCCTGTTGCAGGTAGAGTCGCAGCAATGGCTCCACCTGGGCTGGTTTCACAGTGCAGGGCTCCTGGGCTCCCAGAGGCCAAACCCTCAGTTCATGCCCAGCCTTGGGTGGGGGCTCTTCTGCCAACTGCAGAAGGTCCAGTAGCAAAGACCCTGTGTAAGAGGTGAGAAACATGTCAAAGAGGGACAGGAGACTTGAAGAAGGACAAAGGAGAGGGAGAGGGTAGTCACCATCAGGGCCTAGGAACCGGAAGGCAGCCTTGCTCCCTGGCAGTGTTTGCTTCTCAGGGTCCTCTGTCAGCTTTATTCGAGGTTGGCCTCCCACAGACACCAGCTGCAATGACAGGTGTTTGGATAGCTACACCCCTGTGCCTCCCCATGATCTTCCAGACTCATCCCACCTGTGGCCAAACATTGCTTTTTTTTACCTTGTAGACACAGCCCATAGAAGGCTGTTTGGGACAAGTGACCACACTGGTGCCAATGCCAATGACGTTCACCTCACTGCCCTGTGGGGAAAAGTGACAGTGACACTGAGCCACGCTGCCACCTGTAGGGTGCCAGGGCCATCTAGACTATCTGCCAACCTGTCCCTCTTCCACTCTACCTTCTGGGCTAGCCTCGCCAGCTCCTTCTCGTCAATGTTGTTGCTGACTGCAATGGGGACAGACTCTAGCCAGGGCACCTGAAACCTGCGTGTAATGGATTGACAGGTGGCACCCCTCAGATGCTTATGATTTACTGTGGCCTCTTTCCTTGCTCCCTCCCTCCCCATTAGCCATGTCTACACCCATCCTTGCCTTAGGAGCCCCTGGTGATCCTACCCTCCTCCTCCCTCCCTTCCGGGGCTTTCTCAGTTGCCCTTGAAATAAGCCCATGGTCTCGCTATAGGAGAGACCTTCCTTGTCGAGTCCCATCTGAGACTCCCTCTCACAAGAAGCTTCTAGCAGGCACACCAGGCTCCTCGTGGGGGACTCACTGAGCACCAACAGTTCCAAAAATCCCACGGATCTCCTTAGCCTGCTGAAGTAGGTCACCGCTGTCCAGCCTCACACCCACTGCCCTGTAGCCCAGCTCGCCCAGTGCCAGGGCTACTGCCAGGAAGTTAGGAAGACCACTCCTGCATGTAAAACAAGGGGTCAGGAGCTCAGTTGCTCTACCAAGGCCACCCTGATAGAATGCTCACAGCTCACCTGCGTACACTGTAGGAATCTAGCAGGCCCTGGAAAGCCCGAGGAAAGGCCAGAGCATAGGCCACAAATGCTGCGCGTTCCCCTGGATGTGGTTCCTGCTCCTCTAGCCCCAGGTAGATACACACACGCTTCAGCCACAAATTTACACTGGCAGGCAGGTCCACTGTGGGGCCCTCACCAGAAGCTGGAGCCAACATCTGTGGAAAGAGATCAGTAAAAGATGGTTCTAGAGTTCACTGGAAAGCCTGGGAGTGGCCAGTATGCCATGGCCTCAGGGCAAAGGTGATGCCATGCTATGCCTTAGATCAAGTGCTCAGGGCAGTATCTGCCAGTCAGTATATATAGCAGGGTCCAGCACGCCCTACTGCTCAGCCCACTCTACTTGGCGTAGGAATTGGTTTTAGGATCCTGTCTTCTAGAGTAAAGTGGGCCCAGCATGGAAGCACACACTGAGACAGAAGCAGAAGGATCAGTAATTCAAGCCCAACCTGGGCTACATGGGACCCTGACACAAAACAGTACTAACCGGGTCAGGGGGTACCTCACTACCAGAAAATGAGGTGACAAAGGAGTGGGCCAGGGTCCCTGCCACCGGTACACCTCTCAGCTGTCCAGCAAGCGTGTTGCTACTGCTGTCAAACCCTGGGTGAGAAGAAAGGCAGACTTAAGAGGACTCCCAATATGATAGAACCTCCCCTTCCCCAACCTACACCTCTTCCAAGCCTCACCACCCAGGTAGCTGTAAATTGAGGCCGTGAAGCCCCCATCGGGACCCTGAGCTCTCCGCAAGCCCATCTCTAGTAGTCTCTTATCCGGCCCTGCAATCAAGCGAAGCCGAGCAGCATTGGTGGCTACGAGGCTGTGGAGAGTAACAAGCAAGGAGAACCCAGGTGAGAGTCACAAAGCTACCCCAGAGGGAGGACTTAGCGCTTCTATTGCCTGTACCTCTCAGGGACTCTGCTCACCTAGCGTAGCTGACCAGACACAGCAGCGGAGTCTCTAACAGCTGTACCAGAAGAAGAGGCCCGGACACCTGCAGAAGTGGCACCTGTGGGGCAAGTGATCAGTTCCACAGTGGGACCTCCTGGGCCACCCCACTCCTTCTACACACCCAGCTCGGAGGGCACTCACACCAGGGAAGGCGAGGGAACCCTCTGGCAGAGCCCGCACCGTCACCCCTGAGCAGTCAAGAGCTCGAAGATGCTCGAAGAACGCAGGGTCAGTGTCTGGGGGTAGCACTGAAGCCAGGAACTGCACGTCTGGAGCGATAGAGAACACATGTAGTCTGGGCGAGGACTCGGCTAGGCAAGTGCAAGTCCCCTCAGAGGGCACGGGAGATTCGTTCGTGAGGGAGCGGGGCTTTTCTTCGAGCCAAAGGAGTACCGGTGCCGGTCGTGGAACTACCTGCATCCCGCAGACGGAAGGCTCGAAGAAAGCGCAGACAGTCCTGCAGGCCAGCGGTCAGGGCAAAAGAGCCTCTGAAAGGGCAGTGGCGGAAGAAGAGCTCGAATTCTGCTGCCTCGCAGGCCCGGCCCGCACGCCAGTAGCCCAGCGCCATGGTAGCCTGATAGAGGTCGGTGAGCAGCGGCCGCACCACCATGCGCCCCTCGCCGTCCAGCTCCTCCATTCCACAGGCTACACAGGCTCCAGGCTAATGGCGCCCTACTCCACCCCCTAGGGCACTGATCCAGAGAACCGACTAATGCGGAAGGAGTGCCTTTCCCGGCAAAAGTGGGCGGAGCAAGCCGCCTACCCGTCTAGAGTTGCCGGGACTCACACCAGCAAGGTAGCTGATCGGCACGCCCCCCCATTGCAGTCTCCTGGACTCCAGCTAGCCGCTTGCCCCTCAAAATGGTTCTTAGAGGTTTTGGTGCCCAACTAGCGGCAACAAAGGCAAAACAACTTAAAACTTAACAGGGCTGGAGTGCTTGATCAGGTTGTACTTTACCCTGGCCTCTTGCCCCAGACCTGGGAGGAGCAAACGGGGCTACATTACAGCTGTGAGCAGCTACTTTATGGAAAGCAAAGAGCCCCTAGAGGTCTGTGCTGCCTTTCAGGTGTGAGGGGAACCCAAGCACCAGCATGGGGGGAGGGGGGGTGTTTGTTCAATCAAGCAGTCAGTCTTATAGTGAGTCAATGTCCTAGGACTGTTTATGCTGAGCATGGTGGTAAATGTCTTCACCCAGAGCATTGGGAAGGCAGAGGCAGGTGGTTCTTTAAGCAGTCAAGGATATATAGCAAAATTAATTCTCAAAAAAAAAAAAAAAAAAAAAAAAGGTAAAGGTGTTTTTGTACTACAGGCAGAAGTATGCCCAGAGGCCAGAAGAGGGCATCAAATACCCTGGAACTGAAGTTACATTACAGCTGGTTATGAGTCTCAAAGTGGGTGCTGAGAATGAACCCCATCTTCTGCAAGAGCAGCCAGTGCTCTTAACTGCCAAGTCATCCTTCCCTAGGTGACAGGTTTTGTTCAGGTCCCACAGGAAAGTCTCTAAAACTTTTGAGGGGGAGGGACTACATTGCTTCCTGGTGACTAAGGATCGTGATGAACACTGACAGGAAACAGTCACACTTGGTACGCCTTCTCGACTTAGATGTTCACACGATTTCACCAGCACTATAGTCCCAAGGCCACCAATACCCAAGCACTGACAAGGAATTTTAGGGGATGGGCAGACAAAATTCCACACAGTACAGCTGGCTGTCCATATTCTAACCATCCCAGAACATAACAGAGGATGTGCCCCTCCAGAGGTAAGGAGAGTGAAGGAGTGTTAGATTGGGCCTAGGTGTACTCCACATGGTCACAACAGCAGGGACAGGAGACACAGGGTGGACAAATGTGGACTCAACAGATTCTGTTTCTGGCCCAAACACCTTTAACACAAGAGGCAAGAGGTGGGCAGGTATGGGACAAGTATGGACCAGAGCCCGGCAGAGCACTGCACACCAAGTAACACCACAGAGTCAGAGTGCGGAGTCTCAGTCTTTAATCTCAGCAGGTCCTCACACACATGAAACCACACACTCTCAGACTTTCAGATCTTGTTGAAAGCTGTGATGTCGACACTCTGCACCTGTGGACGGAGACAAAGGGTGTCACTGCAGACTGCCTCCCAGAGGCCTACCCGCTCATGCTCCACAGGGGGGGGTTGAGGTAGCTGTTCCTATAAATGTGGGGCGGCAGGAACCAGTGTCCCAGGTCCACCCGGTCTTCCCTCCCCTTGTGCCCTTGCCCACTTACATGCTCCTCAAACTTGGTGATCTCCTCTTCGAGCAAGTCGGTGCCCACTTTGTCATCCTCCACCACACACTGGATCTGCAGCTTCCGGATACCATAGCCAACAGGCACGAGCTTGGAGCCCCCCCAAACCAGCCCGTCCAATTGGACGGAACGCACACAAGTCTCTAGCTGGGCCATGTCTGTCTCATCATCCCACTGTGAGAGAATGCAGGGTGGGGGTATGGGGCTGAGTGAGCCATCTCAGAAATCTCTAGAACACCAGGGGAAAGACCCAGGACCCCTCCCTGGGACTACAGGACACACCTTCGTTTCTTTATAGAGCCCCTTAGGAACAGTTCCACTCCACACTTCTGCTCTACCCAAGAGGGTGTGTCAGAGGCTGAGCCTATGGTCCAGCCATTCACACACACACACCCCCCCCCTGGTCTCCAGCTGTAAGGTTTCTGTTCCTCACCTCCCAGAGGCCCTGTCATGCTACTACTCACAGGTTTAACTTCCAAGAGGATGGAGGATTTGGCCACCAGTGTGGGCTTCTTGGCCTTCTTCTCTGCGTACTGGCGTAGCCTCTCTTCCCGTAGTCGAGCAGCCTCCTTATCTTCTTCTTCCTGGTCACTGCCGAACAGGTCAATGTCATTGTCCTCATCGTCCTCTGCTGGTGTGGCTCCTTTCTTGGTTGGGGGCTCCACTTGACGCATAGGAGAGACATGCTGCCACAGAGGAAAGGAGGAAGGCTTGAGACTCATCTGGCTGAAACATTCCAGCTAACTGCAGGAAACCCAGCCCTCGGGAGACATTCTCAGATCTCTGCCTGCCCTGAGGGTCAGTCTTGCCTGGGACAGTCAGTTGGTAGGGACAGAAGCCAGGAATACATGTCTGAGGCTCTTTCCCAAGTGGGATGACTCACTTGGGTCTGTGGGGCTGTGGCTCGGTGAGTAGGTGAACTCTTCTCCAGAGTGCTCAGCCGGGCCTCCAACTTGGAAATGGCCTGCTGCAAATCTCGCACCACTGTGGGCACAAGGGGACACCAGTCAGATGGCAGAAGCTGAAGCTGGAGCCCCACCCATCAGGCCCAGGCCCTCACCGCCTCGAAGGTTCTGGTTCTCCACTTCCAGACTAGCAATCCGTACAATGAGCTCACTGTGGTCTCCACCAGGCCCACTGGAGGCTCCAGGGCCTGAACTCTGTAATGGAGGAAGAAACTGCTCTTAGTCCTTTAGCCTGCTTCTAGGATCCCCTAACAGCCACTCAGTCAAAGGCTCAGTCTTAACAGATACCCTCCAGTATTTGGTCAAGGATCTGCTGGAGAAGCAATAAAAGAAGGTAAGGGACCACAAGACACCCTTCCTGCTTAGGGTAAGCAGTGAAGACCTGCTGTCTTCAAGAATGGCTGTACACTGTGACCATCTCAGCCAAGCAGAGTGTATAGGAAAGGGGAGCCAAACAGAGAAAGCAACAGGACTTACAGTCCCAGGGGTGGCCTGGCCCAGGACCTCAGGGGAGTTGGGCAGCATCACCTTGAGCTAGAAACAGGAGGGAAAGCAGTTGAGAGGCAAGAAGGAAGGAGTATGCAGTGGTGCCAGCACCTGTTATCTTGCTCCTGAGGTGGCCCCAGAAGGCTCAGGGGGGCACAGGGCAGGCTCTCCTCGAAGGAAACCCAGGCTTCTGCTTCATGCTGTCAGATGTTAGCTCCACTCATAGGTTACTGGTTCTAAAAAAAGTTACATGCAAGTCCTAGCCCAGCAGGCTCTGCTAGGACTTCCTTTGGGGGACAGCCAAGCACTCTTTAGTATCTGCCAGGCAGAATCTGCTCCAAAGAGGAGGTAACAGACAGCAACCACAGGCCTCTGCCAAACATGAGCTACGTGGGCCTTCACCCTAGTGACCCAGTAAGGCAGCATTTGGGCTGACAGTAAAGAGAACCTTGTTTGTTTGGTTTGGTTTTTCAAGACAGGGTTTCTCTGTGTAATAATTGCCCTGGCTGTCCTGGACACCCTGTAGACCAGGCTGGCCTTGAACTCAGAGAACTGTCTGTCTTTGTGCTGGGATTAAAGTTGAGTGTGCCACCATGGCCGGCTACTGTTTTTTTTTGTTGTTGTTGTTTGTTTGTTTTTAAAAAAAAAAAAAAAAAACTTGGTGTGACAGCAGAGCCCTATGGAGCGATTTGGCAGAACTGGCATTGAAGGGAGGTACCTTTAGTCTACCTGCAAGCAAGGCCATGCAGTTCAGAAGACTAGAATATGTGAATGGAGGCTAGACTGGAAAGCAGGGGCTGTTTCCCAAACACTCTGGGGCTTTCCCACTCCACACAGCAGGCTTTAGACAAAACAAAGGACCTGGCAAGGGACAGCTCAGCGGAGCCAAGACAGAAAATGGCTGCTGAGCTTGACCCAGCTTTCTGGGGGCTGAGACTCAAATGTGCCTGGCCAAGTGCACAAATCTTCTACCCCAAACCACGTCTAGCTAGCCTGAGCTTCGCTGGCTAAGCACGGGATCATGAAGATGGATCTGAGAATGACAGGATGAGAACAGAAGTCAGGTTGGACCAAGAAGGGGTCAGGTATGTGCAGCTTTCTGAATGTTAGCTCACACAGTAAGGCAGGGTTAATAGATGAACTAAGGCCCTAGATCAGTGGTTCTCACCTTGTAGGTCTCGACCCCTTTATGGGGTTGAACAACTAAGACCATTAGAAAACAAAGACTTACGTTAGATTCATAACAGTAGTAAAATTACAGTTATGAAGTAGCAATGAAAATAGTTTTATGGCTGGGGGTCAGCACACCATGAGGAACTATGTTAAAGGTCGCTGCCTTAGGAAGGCTGAGCTCTGGATGCTCTGTGCACAGCAGCAGGAACTAGACAGAGAGGCAGGGATGACTGACAGGTGGAAAAGATGGAGTGGATTTTCTCCAGACTTCCAAAGGACCCTGTGGGCACCTTGGTTTTGCTTTGAGAGATACCTCTAAAGATCTGACCCCCAGAACTGTAAGATGGCAGATCTGTGTCATTTTAAGTCACTAGCTGTGTGGGGTGCTCAGTGGGCACAGACCTTAAAAGGTAGGAAGCACTATAGGGAGTTGTCCCTCTGTTTCCAGGACTTCTAAGTGAGAACCTGATCTTCAGCTGAGATTTTTTTTTTTTTACCCTCAAAGAAAGCACCTTGTTCTACAGCGCAGACCTTGAACTTGTGGCAATCGCTAGCCTTAGCTTTTCCTAGGGCTGTGACTGTACACCTGGCCAGGAAGCTGATATTCCTAAGCCAAGTGTAGAAGGTGTAGCATGCTTTCTTTTTGCTACTTATGGAAGGGAGAAGAGAAACTAAGGGAGGGGGGGGGAACCTGGAGCAGAAAGAAGCCAGGGCCAGATGGCTGGGGGGAATTATTTAATACAGTTAGTTCTTCATAGATGAATTCCCATAGCCATCTTGACAGAAGCCAAGAAATGTGATGAGACCAAAAATACCCAGAGGAACCTCTTACGAGGACACAGATTTCTGTAACAAAGCAACCTGCAAGCTACTTGAAATTTTACTAGGCAAAAACACCACTAATTTAGATTAAAAAAAAAAAAAAGTGAGGACAAAATATTAAAACAAACCAACAACAAAAAAAAGGTTTGGTTTTTTTGTTTTTTTTTTAAAAAAAGACTAAAGATCTCTTCTTCTACAAGCAGGAAGGTTGTTAAAATTCCAACCTCAACTGTGCTATTTAGTGAAAACTGTCTCCCACTGAGTGGCTACATGAGCCACAAAGGAGCCATTCAGGAGGTCTGGCTGGATTCTGAAACTTTCTGGAACCTCTTCTACATTCCCCTTTCTTGAATGGGAGTGCCTGCTGCCTATTAACCTGATGGTTTATATAGCATGCTTTCAAAAATGGCCAGTTAGAAGACAAAATAAGAACCTGAACTATATGGGTAGGCTTGGTTCCCAAGAATCCTTGTGATGGTAGGAGAGCCACAGGGGTAAGTAGAGGCTGGGAGGATGAAGTGCCAAAGGACATACATTAGCCCAAGAAATGCAAACAGGTAGATGCCCAGAGCCCCAGAAGGAACACACTCTACTGGTCTTTGGCCCTATTTCAACTTCTGACCTTCAGAACCATTTTGATGATAAATCTGCAGTTTTAAGCAATAAGCTTGTGGTAACCCATTAGAGAGCCATCAGAACACATAACTCACTGCAGACAGAGTGAGGTCCAGACTTCTTTCGAGTAAGGAAGACAGAGCAGGTCTGCCTGCTATCTGAAGGGCACACCTTCCTCAGCTAGTCCAGAAGGCTAGGGCCAGATGGGGCATATCTGGCCTTGCAGGCCACAGGGTCCCTCCCTGGGAGGTAGTCTAAGATCATGCTGATTAGCATGTCGAACCAAATTATTACCCTCTTTCCACGAAGGGCCCCACCTAATCAAGAGGAATGGAGTGGTCAGGGGATAGGAGGCACGTGCTACTTCAGCAAGGGGGCAAGCAGGAAGGAACAGACTTCCAAGGCATGTGCCAACAACACACAGCCTGCAGAATGACAGATTAGCCCAGGCAGCCCACGGCAGGCACTCCAGTATGCATGAGAGACACATGGAAAAGTCTAGAGAGCAAGACCATTTTCCATGACGGTGGGCACGGAGGCTTCGGCACTCACATCCTACAAGAGCACAGCATCACACCTTGTGCCCTAGCTTGCTCCAAAGGCCAAAATAGTCAGCAGTATTAAAGTTTTAAAAACCAGACATGCTGTTTGGCCGAGCACGAGCCCATGAATACATGGGCCGTGGGTACTCACTCCAGCCAAGGATTTCTGGATGTTCTCTCTGGCTCTTGCAATGTCTCGGAGGATCACGCTGGCACCATTCTCCTGCAGATAGTGCAGAAAGAACCAGTCTTTTTTGTTTTGGTTTAAAAAAATTGTTTTTAAACACACACACATACCAAAAAAAGAAGAAAAAAAAAGCCCACACAGAAAAACAAAAGTCCCAAGAACCAGCACTCAAAAAGCAAAAAGAGGAGGAATGTATTATTCAGAATGAAAGCTCCCAAGACAGTGAAAAGCAGGACATGATGGAGGCCAGGGCCACAGTCTGCAGGTAGCCATACATGCTGAGGCCTGGCCACACACCACCCCTAGACACCTGTCTGCTTGTTGCCCCCAGGTGGCACGTGTTAGGATCAGGAGCCAGCAGCAGAAGCACCCCAGGAGCCACTTAGCCCTAACATGTCTCTAGCCCACCCGGTTCCATCAGCCCTCACCTGGCGGGAGCCAGAGGTCACAGGCCCATTCATCTGCTCGTAGAATCTCCTTTCTGCATCGTCATATTTAAACTTGTCAAACCAGATCTTCTCGTGCACTAGAAAGTTTGTAGCCATTTTTCTGCTGAGATGGGAAAGAGTGGCTAGGTCAGCATGGCTAGGGTCAACCTCTGGCTTCACCTTCCCCACAGGCTCCAGGCCTCCCCAGCCTGAGCACTCTCAACAGGTCAGAGGCAAAGAACCGGGCAACACGGAGGCTAGCACATGCTGGGCTGGCTCACAGACCAGCTTGGCTCATCAACTGCCTCGCTGCTGCCTGTGACCACAAACAGTTCTCAATTCAACACCAAGACCCTTCCACACACAAAAGGAAGAGTCAACAGCCCTTCCGTCACCCAAGTGGGCTCCCGTACCAGGCAAGTCCTACAGCCCTGAGTTTTCTAACCATACAATCCAACTATAATCCATACCAGCAGCTAGAGCACAAAAGCAGCTCAGCTGGAAGGCCAACAGCCAGCCATACCCACCCTTTAGCCAAACAGATTCATAAATGAGCAAGCCCACTTTGTTTCCTAAATTTATTTCCCATAAAGACGTTGTTATCCCAGTTTGTCATTCAATATATAAGTACTTTTAGTACTTATCTGTTTTAAGATGGCTAAAAAAAAATAAAAAATCAAGGGTACAATGAAAGCTCTGTGAATTCCAAGACCAGAGTCCACCTCACTGTTTCTGCAAGCAATGCCCCACCATGCAGCTAGCTCCTACACTCGGCACAATATGGGAGCTAGGGTATGCAAAGTGTCCACAGAACCCACGATTCATTCTCCTGCCCTTCCTGCCAGGTGTGACAGACCTGCCCAATCTCACTCTGCCAGTTTCGGTGTGGAAGGCCTCAGGCTACTGCCAGCCCATCCTAGGTGTCTTCTAAGAATACAGCCCTGACACTGCTCCCCTTCCCCAGGACACACTGGTGAACACAGGGTGTGTGGGAGGCAGATGGGACGTAGATACCCAGGGACTACTGGGTTAGACCTGGGACCTTCCGCATCTTCCCTGACCACTTCTGTCCCTTCTGTGTTTATTCATCACACCTGTCTGCCTAGGAGACCACCTCCCATGGTCATATGGTCAGTCATCCCTGGGCCTTCAGAGACCAGTCTTAGGACTCCACCTGTGTTGGAGCAAGATCCCTTGGAGGCCGGGAGCTAGGCAGGTTTCTTTACCCACAGGTAGGCAAAAAGGACAAGCACCCTTCAGAGGCTGACAGATCTGACATGTGCTTTTGGATCTAATGCCCACCTTACCTCAATGGGCACATACTATAACCTGGGCTATGGGTATCAAGTCCTATCAGGTGCCAGAGACCCAGCTGCAAGGGGTCCCATTCACCCTGCAAATGATGTCTTTTGTGCTCTTTGACCCCTTTCCCCACCAACGCCACAACTCAGAACTCTATAATACTTCAACGACAGAGCACTACGGTGCCCACACTAACCCTACACAGGGAGTACGAGGGACCCCAGCCTAGAGACAGTTGCCTCTATTTTTGTAGCCTAAGTCAATCCCAACACCTGCAGCCATTTTTCTCCTACTTGGGTCTCAGGCTGGACATGGATGGGCCAGAACGGGGCGTGGGTCGGTGAGCCAGGGAGGCAGCTTCTAGGCGCCAAGCTATGCGCAGGGCCTCGGCGGCATGGTGGCGGCATTCAGCGCTGTCGTAGGTAGGCTTGCTGAGCCAGGGGGCCTCTGCGTCCTTGTGTAGAAAGTACCAGTAGGGCAAGGCAGAAGGAGCCTCCCCATCAGCCCGTTTTGACCCAGCTCGTTTGTTTCCTACAGTATTGCGGCTCCGACGGTCTCTGCGGCCCCTCCGAGTACCTTCTGCCTGACTGGCTCGCTCCTGCAGGCGCACTTTCCCTGGGGGGTGACCATCAAATAGGGCCTCATAGAAGCCCCTCTCAGCTGCATCATACCGGGGCTTTTCCAGCCACACCTCCCGCACCAGTGCCTGCAGGCTGCCCAGAGGAGGCTGGCCATTGGCTGGTGGGCAAGGCTGGCAGGCCAAGGCCAGGTCAGGGGTGACAGCCTGCTGGCTTGTGTCAGGAGTCTCCTGCCTATGGCTCCCCTCTGAAGCCAGCAGCAAGGCCTGAGACCACTCCACAAAAGCCCGCTCGGCTTGATCAAAGCAAGACTTGTTGACCCAGATCCCCCAGATTACATGGTGGCATGCCACATGGCTTCCATGTGTACAGGGCCCCCAAGGGGCCAGAGCAGGCGGCTGGGCTGCCTGGGCAGCTACATCTGCCAGCCTCTGGCGGTAGGAGCTTTCTGCCTGGTCGAAGAGTGGCTTGTCCAACCATACATGGTCAGCCGAGAGGCCCACGAGGGCTAGGTCCGCGTGGCCAAGCCAACTCTTTGGGGAGCGCTTCCTCTTTTTCTGTAACGGCTTCTTGCACTCATGGCTCTTCCTAGGATCACTCCTGCTGCTGGTGTTGGGGGTCTCTGCCTCGTCAGTATCCTCTGTGTCCTCCTGGCTGGGCCCGTTCACAGCTGGCACTTCGGCCAGGAGCTGCTGGACAGAGGTGGCGGCGGCTTGTGTGGCCTCGTGCTCATGAAAGCGCCGCTCGGCTTCCTCATACTTGTGCTTGTCCTCCCAGACGGTCTCCAGCGCACAAGAGGCCTTCCCACTCCTCATCTTCGGGCGCAGCATTAAAAAGCAAGCACAAGAAGGCAGTTGCAACACAGTAGAGGCACCTGCCTCCCTTGCCCTCCTCAGTAGAGCAGGCAAAGGTGGGCAGGGAGGCCTGGGGAAAGGAAAGGACAAGCCACCAAAGGGGCTTCGCCAGATGACATGCAAGGACACAAAAGTCAAATCCACACAAGGAACTTTTGTGAGTCAAAAACAGCGTACATATATATGCATACATCCACATCTTATTCCTATAAATGTTGCCTATGCTATTCAATATGCCCAATAACTTCAGAAAGGGATCTAAACAGCACCTCCAAACTCATCAGACACCCCAGCTAGGGTGCCAAATAAAACAAACAGCTGTACCCATTAACAACAGACTTTAATATAATCAGTAGGGACGTTTTGCAGCTTTTTTGTTTTAACACAAACATCCTTTGCGATGTTCTATGCTCACTTATAGCAAGAAATTACTCATGGCTCATGTGAAATCTACCTTAGCCTGGCTGTGTTTGGCATATGTTGAGCCTGGCACCTCCTTAAGGTGGCTGTTGTTTCTAGTCCACTCACAAGGACTTGTGACTGCCCAGGTGGATGGAGCACCAGCAAGCAGGGCATCCTGGAAAGTCACCTGCACCTACCTTGGCCCTATGCAGCCCAGTGTGCCCTTCTAGGGGCAAACAGTCTTAGAAGAGGGGCTTTGTCAGCAGCAGACTGCATGCACATCACCACCACCAACAGAGATCCTTAATCTAAAGGTGATACTACCTCATCAGATGGCCACCAGACAACAACTCTGGATGCATCTGAACCAAAGGGTCATCATGGGGTCCTCTGACTCAGGACACCATATCTCACTCACTACTGTAATCAGTGGACATGGTGTTACCTCAAGTGCTACATGACTTTCTGCTCCCTCAGCAGGGTGTGGCTCTGAAGCACACAGCAACAGCACAGGCAGGACTTTACTTCTGAAGCCAGATATGGCTCTATGGAAAGGATAGGCTCCAGGCTCTACCAGCCAGCCCAGAAGGCCACAGGTAAATGCTCTTAGAGCTCCCTTGCCCTACAAGGGTAAAGCTAGCTATCAAGATTCTTGGACTCATCTAACATCTGAGGACTAAGGGTCCTCAGATGCTGCTATCATGCCTCTTCTGTAGTAACAGATCCAGGCCATCTGCTGGGCACTCATGCAGTGGCTGGACAGCAGTCCTTCACATCACTGTCTAGGGCCTTTTCCTAATACACTCAACAAACACTCAACTGGAAGAGTGTTAGCTATCTAAACCTCACCCACATTGAGGAGCTCAGAAAACTCTTCCTGTCTTACCCTGAAGCCTACCTCTAAGTGAGAGCTAAAGTTCTTTAGTGCAATCTACCCAAGCTCTCTCACTGTGTGTGAGGAGCCAGGACCAGGAGCCACAGAGGCCCAGTGTAGAGAGGTCTCTAGGCCACCCCCTCACTTACCAAGGCCAAGTAGCAGGGGCAGGGGCAGGGACTGAGGGGGATCCCAGGAGGCAGAGCATTGTGACATCACCCACTGTCACCAAGGGGGCAGTATATGCCATCACAGCAGGACATGAGTGGCTCTAACCTCCTGGCTCTCAGTCCCTGAGGCTGGCTGCTGTTCTCACGGAGTACTTGCTGCAGGTCTAAGTTTACCCCCATTCCCTTCAGCAATGCCCACTAACCTGCCTCCCCTCACCAACTTAAGACTAGGACCCCCCCCCCCCGAAGGAAACAGATGTAGCTGCCTCCAATGCTCCCCACCCTACCCCCACCCTCAATGGGGCAGGACAAGGTCACAGAAACTAGATACTTCCTCAGGCCACATATTCATGTTTGGCCACAGCTTCTCAATAGGGCAGAGGGCTATGTGCTGACCTGCCTGGTGCCCGGGCCACATGGGTACCCACTTGCCACTAGAACAAGCTAACCACACCAATGCCCTGCTCCAGCAAGCTCAACTCTGCATAGGTACGCCTCCCTCGGGCAAGGCGATGGCTCAGGTGATGGGAGATACAGGGCGCTATGCAGGCGTACTTACTTTTGCTTTGGCCTCCTAGGACAGCATGAAGGAAAAGCAGCAAGGTTAGAGCGGTGGGAAAGGCCACCCATGCCAGACGGCAGCTCGGGCAGCCTTTCAGAAGCTGCTGGCCAAAATGGCATGGCAACGGAAGACAAAATGGTATATATCACCACCAAATCCCAGGCGGCTCTAAGTCCTCAAACTTGAGAGGCAGCATTCTTCCATTAGCCCTTAGAGATGGTAGCTTTTAGGGTTCCTACTAGCTAAGCAGAAACCACCATGGAAGCTGCCTGCTCCCACCCGCCTCAAGCTCTCACCTGCATCAAGGTGAGCTAGCACCTACAGATACTCCCTCCGCTGTGAAAGAAACCTAGCCCCTCTCCTTCACTGACAAGGCTTTGGAAGATAAGGACACCCCCCTCAGTCCTATGTCCAAGGGACCAAGCACTCCAGGTCCAGACAGCTCCAAGCTGAAGGTCTCTGCTGCCACCAGGGCCCAGTGTATATACACTGAAATGATGCTGCCTCTGTGTTAGGGACATAAAGACCAAGCAGATAGGGGTGCCATCCCAAGACAGTAGTAGCACAAGCAGCAAAGGCTCCCAAGGGACAAGGTCTTACCCAGCCTGCTTTCCCCACAGGTGCACAACAGGCTGAGCACTTTAGCCAGTTTACACCCAGACTTGGGCATACCTGAACTCCATTGCTTCCCTGGAGGACACACACATGCAAACCTGCAGCTGCCTAGGAAAAAAACACCCTAGAGACAAGTAGCAATGAGTGTATCAAACTTGCACAAGGCAAGTTTGTCAGTCCCCACATCCCTACACAGGGTTGGCTTTCTTTCTCCTGAGGCTTTAATCTAGGCAATAGCAGGAACATGCTGAAGAGACTGAAGTACCAGAGTTAAAGCAAGCTTCCTGTACCGGGCAGTGGTGGCGCACGCCTTTAATCCCAGCACTGAGGCAGAGGCAGGTGGATGTCTGAGTTCGAGGCCAGCCTGGTCTACAGAGTGAGTCCAGGACAGCCAGGGCTACACAGAGAAACCCTGTCTCGAAAAAAACAAACAAACAAAAAAGCAAGCTTACAGAGAAGCATGCTCTGCACATCAAAGGACCTAGAAGGAAGTGGTCTAAGCAGGCCCTGCCCTGCTCCCAGTCATAGGCTGGACTCCAGGATAAAAGACATAAGGACCTGTCAAGCTCATGCCTGAGCTCCGGGAGACCTGGGCTCAAGTGTCAGACAAGGTCTGATGGGTCTTAGGTCCTGAGATACAACACAGTTAGACATAGCTATGTAGCCCAGCACCCAGACCCAGCCTCCACTCACAAGAAGCTTCTTGTACTAGCCAGCTGCAGCCTCTGAGGACTGAGCTGCAACTGCTCTGCAGAGAGTACAGGTGTTCCAGGCTCTCATAGCTTCTACCAATCTGGGCCAGGCAGCAGTCTCTGCCAAGGGCACTTCTGGCTTGGGAACTGGACCCCAAGGAAGATGAGAAAGGGTATATCACAGCTGTGCCACATCATGGTAGCAAACACTTGGAGGGTTCCATGTGCTGGGAATGAAAAAATATCCACAGAAGAGCTGGCTTTCTGAGCCGTAAGCCCATACCTTCTGTCCTCTGGACATTTGGAGGTAGCATGTCACCCCCTCAGTCTTGATAATGATGGGCTCCCAATACTGTCTGTCCTTCACAGTAGAAATGAGCAAGGTGGGTAGGGAACGGGTCACCAGCAAGTTCAACTTGTATCCCTTCACCCCCAATAGCAACATCCTCTGGGCTCTCTAAGCCCGAGTCTGTGAACCACTGCTGCCCAGGGGGGCTTTTTGTGTGTTTGGTGTTCAAAGGGACAGCTGGTAGCACTTGGAATGTGAAGAGGACTCAGGAGCAAAAGAGACTTAGTGAGGTAGCCACACTGCAGCTTAGATAGGCACAGGGGTGATGCCTTGGTCTTTTTTTTTCTAATCTCTAAGCTCTCCCACTCTGCTTCTCTGCCTCCGAGATATCCCAGCCCTACTCAGAAACACTGGCCAGAGCTGTCTGCCCACCTTGAGACCCAGAGGCTAATGCAGTCACTCCAGTCTAAACCCAGGCAGCCCCAATCTCCTTACCCCAAATGCCATTGTTTGTTGGCTCTATTTCTGTTCCAGCTGACAGTAGCCTAACCCAACACACCAGTCTTGGGACTTTGCTAGACAGCTTGCTCTCTCAGCTCTTCCTTTACAACTGATAATATCTGTGCCATGCCTCACACTTAAGGGGGTGGGGGTGTTGGTAGTGTGTCATCTTAGACACAGGAAGGAAAACTAAGGCTCTGATTGGCATAACCACCCAAATCTGCTGAGTCAAGTGATGTGTGGAGCTGGAGACCAAAGCGTGTTCCAGCAACTGGATTTCACACGAATGTCTCAACAACTCCAATCTTCAATAGGCACACAGCATCTTAGACCCCTGGCACAGAAGAAATGTCAATGCCAGCACCTCCTACCTGCATCCCCCAAGAGTCACTCTTTCAGACTATCAAGCCCTCTCAAGCACTTTTGCCTCATCTGTACTATGCCACGGGGCCTCACCTATCCAAAAGATAAGCCTGGAGGAAAACCCTGCAGCAGTCTCCTCAGAGGACAGAAAGCCATGCAGAGCAAATCCCAGGCAACAAAGTCTAAATGGCTCCATCTGTCAACTCTCCAACTGTTTGCTGAGTTCTCCCACAGTCCGAGAGGAGGTTCATGATGAACTGGCCATCACAGAGCCTGGGAAGGGGACTCCTTGTCCCTTTGACTTCTTCCTCTTGTCTCTGCTGCCCCATGGGATTGGCTTAGGGGGCACTCAGTGGTCCTGTCACATTCGTCCTTTGCTTCATCTACGAGAATCCGCCTGAGATAAGACCCAGTTGTCCCTGAGTGACAGGGCCAATTCAGAAGCATCCCTGGGAGTAGCACCCCAAGATTTGCTTCAGCAAGTTCTTTTCCTGTGTGGTAGCCGTTCACTCTAGAAAACCATGATGCCGGGAGATAGCGCTCACGTATTAGAAAAAGGGCGACCGTACCCTTCAATGCCCCTTTCCAAGAAAGCTGCCCAGACCATCTTATTTAAATTAGTAAGTAAAGCCAGCCCTGTTACTTTTGAGCCAATCGGCACCACGTGCCCTTTTTCTACCCTGTGTTCGTGGGCCGTTTAAGTAAGTTCCAACAAGCTGCACTCGAAGCAACCTCCCTCTAAGCCTAGAGCCTGGTGTGCCCTCGGTGCTTAACCGCTAGGGCGTTGGCAAGAGCTGGGGTAGACGAACGCCCCAAAGCTCCGGAGCCCAACCGACTGCAGGCAACCGTGTCACTCAAGGCCGTGCCGAGCTGCCGCGCCGCCAGCCTGAAACAGCGCTCAGGAATCTGGCAACCATGTGGCCAGTGGCCCGCCTCGAAACAGGTCCAGATGCCCGCCCGCAGCCCGCTCTGACCCACTGGAGCCAACTCTAACGGCGCGGGGCCTGGGCATTCAAGGCCTCTGCCGCACGTGCGCTCCTTGAGGCGGGGCTCGCGGTACTCACACGCCAGCCAAGGATGCAGCAACCAAAACCCCGGACTTCGAGCTCAGGACTGCAAAGGAGAGGGAGGGCGACCGCGCAGCTCCCGGAAAACGTAGCGGCACGGACCACGAAGGGCGCGGCGGGGGAAACAATCCTAGGCACGCGCTGCCTTGCCCTCAGAGCATGCATCACGATGCATGCAGGAACCACCATAGAAGAAGACAGGACACAGATACCTCGAGGACCACGCTTCACCCAAGGAGTTGTCACTAGCAGCCGAGAACCGGATCTCCCAATACGCCGCACCCCTCCACAGCACGAAGAGTGGAGCCGCCGGACTAGGGCGGGACGAAATGAAGTTGTGCGCACGCGCTAGTGACGCGACCAAGGCCAGACTGTGCGCAGGCGCCTCGAGGTGGAGGGGCGGGACTTGCGGGCCCGTGCAAGCAAGGCTGGCGAGACAAAAGGGAGGGACCCGGGCAGCCCCGCCCCCGAGCCCCGCCCCGAGCGGCCCGCGCGGGGTGTCAGGCTTGCTGTCCCGGGTGGTCCCTGGCGCTGACGCCATGTACCCCGCGAGCCCTCCGGCCGGCCCAGCCCTGCACCCGGTCCCTCATCACGCTCGTCTTCCCCCGCCCCGGTGCCTTGCTGAGCCGCCGCGATCGCCGGCGCTCAGCCCAGGTTCCACGGCGCGTCCGCCGCCCCCAGCGCCCGGGCCGCGGCCCCGAGTGGCCGTGAAGATGACTTTTCGCAAGGCCTACTCCATCAAAGACAAGCTGCAAGCCATCGAGCGGGTCAAGGGCGGTGAGCGGCAGGCCAGCGTGTGCCGAGACTTCGGCGTGCCAGGCGGCACACTGCGCGGCTGGCTCAAGGACGAGCCCAAGCTGCGCTGGTTTTTGGACCAGCTAGGTGGAGAAGTGGGCACGCAGCGCAAGAAGATGCGTCTGGCCAACGAGGAGGAGATCGACCGCGCCGTGTACTCGTGGTTCCTCACCTTGCGCCAGCACGGTGTGCCGCTGTCCGGGCCAGTTATCCAAGCGCAGGCTGAGGCCTTTGCTCGCCAAATCTACGGCCCGGAGTGTACCTTCAAGGCTAGCCACGGCTGGTTCTGGCGCTGGCAGAAGCGCCATGGCATCTCTAGCCAGCGCATCTATGGTGAGGCTGAGCCCCCGGTCGCAGGCCCTGCGCCTGTCAAAGAGGAGCCCGCGCAACCACCGGGCGCAGGTCTCCTACCTGACGGTGCGCCGGCCACTCTACCCCACTCCGAAGGCGGCTATGGAGACGAGCAGATCTACAATGCTAACGTTACTGGTCTCTATTGGAGGTTACTTCCGGAGCAGGCCGCAACTTCGGGTACTGGGGACTCCAGGGAGCCTGGTGAGTGCAGCCGGCGCTGGCGCAGCGACCGAGTGACAGTACTGTTGGCCGCCAACCTGACGGGCAGCCACAAATTGAAACCACTAGTCATCGGGCAGCTACCGGACCCACCCAGCCTGCGTCACCACAACCAGGACAAGTTCCCGGCCTCCTACCGCTACAGTCCAGATGCCTGGCTCAGTCGCCCTCTTCTTCGGGGCTGGTTCTTCGAGGAGTTCGTCCCTGGTGTCAAGCGCTACCTGCGCCGAAGCTGCCTGCAACAGAAGGCTGTGCTGCTGGTTGCCCATCCACCCTGTCCAGGCTGGGTCACTAGTATGCCTGCCCTGGAGGAGAGTGAGGAGACTCCTAGGCAGTGCCAACCTGAGCTCCTTGGGTCCCCAGAGGAGCTTCAGACACCTGATGGTGCAGTCCGAGTGCTCTTCTTGTCCAAGGGCAACAGCCGAGCACACATCCCTGCGCCGCTGGAGCATGGTGTGGTGGCAGCCTTCAAGCATTTGTACAAACGGGAACTCCTAAGGCTTGCTGTGTCTTGTGCCAGCGGCTCCCCTCTGGACTTCATGAGAAGCTTCATGCTCAAGGACATGCTCTACCTGGCTGGCCTCTCCTGGGACTTGGTCCAGGCAGGCAGCATAGAGCGCTGCTGGCTGCTGGGTCTGCGTGCAGCCTTTGAGCCTGGGCAGCAGTCAGCCCACCAGGTAGAGGAGACTGCTGAACACAGCAGGGTGCTCAGTGACCTCACACATCTGGCAGCTCTGGCTTACAAGCGCCTGGCACCTGAAGAGGTGGCTGAGTGGCTACACCTGGATGATGATGGAGGTCTCCCTGAGGGCTACAGAGAAGAGATGGCCCCTGCAGCTCCTCCATCCCCAGCTAGCCTGCCCTCTAGCATCGGGACTGGAGAGGAGGAAGAAGAGGCCACTGAACAAGGAGGAGTGTTGGTACCTACTGCTGGGGAAGCTGTTTGGGGTCTAGAGACAGCTCTGAGGTGGCTGGAGAGCCAGGATCCCAGAGAAGTGGGGCCACTGAGGCTCCTGCAGCTACGGTCCCTCATTACCATGGCACGGAGGCTTGGGGGCATTGGCCCCTCAGCAACAGCTTCTGATGATGGTGTGTGACTACCTTGGCCCAGTGACCTTTTTCCTGCTGCACTGGGAGAGAGGAGGCATACACAGTTCACCATCTTGCCTCTTTTCTCCCTGGTAGTCCACTGTAGAGGTCCAGGGATGCAAGCCCAGCCCAGCTTGGAGGAATTCTATTAGTAAAGGATGAGCTGCCTGCCATGATCCACGGGGTCCTGGGGAAGTAGCTTAAAGAAGCAAATATTCTTTCCTGGGTAGGCACATAAGCACAGCACCTACTACTGGAGAAGAGTTGACTGTACTTCCATTCTGGCCCCTATGGGGCTCATAAACGCACGTACACACGCGTGCGCACACACACACACACCTGCCTCCATGTGCACTGGATGAGGCTGCTACTGTTTCTTCTGTTTCCCTGGTGCTACCTGGTCTCATCTCAGTGGGAAAGCCCTTGGTTTTGTTTTAAAAACACATTAAACCTGTTTGGAAAGATGCTTTTCCTGGGGAACCATGAATACTGGCAGGATGAGGTGGTCTCTGGGCTCTCTTGCCCTTGCTCTGATAACTGCAGGTCCTTATGGTGCTGGATCAAAGCCCAGGCTAGGCTCCAGTCCCTGGCCTGAGGTGGTGCACTCACAAGAGAGTGGGAAGGAGGAAATAGACCCCAGTGCTTGGTGAGGTTTTGGATGCAGCAGAGAGTATAGCAAATTCTGTTCTATTTGGATTTTTATTCCCCCCCCCTTTAAAAACTCCATTCTGGATAGGTTTTCTATTCATGAGGTTGGCAAGTGTTTGGATTTGGACCCAGGTGGTTTGACCAATGGACAGGACAAACCACAAAGCACTTTGTCTAGCTCCAGGGCAATCTCATCTACCTGGAAACAGGTCCTAGCCTTTGCAACCATCTGGGAACTCTGCAGTGCCTTAGAGTCAACCCCTAACCCCATGGGCTCTTCCTGCACCAGGCTTCCCCCTAAACTCGTCCACCTGGGATTGCCAAGGGTGTGGCTGAGGAGCTATTGCTGGACGGCCCAGGTTGAAGGAGAAAAGGCTCAAAGAAATGTCCACATTTTGTATCACTCTGCTGCACTGTCCAACGGTGGGTTCAGATTACCGCTGGCCGTCTAGAGTTAAGGCACCTGTGTCTTAAGGATGGGCACTGTGTCTTTGCAGAAATACTGTCCTGGTGCTCTCCCCTCGTCTTCACGTCTCCTAGTTCGAGTCTTGAAAACATGAAGTGGAGAAGGGCAGGGGATGTAACAGCTTGGCAATGGGCAGAGCCTTGGGTGAGGTATCCAAAAGTGATTTCCATGTAGGTCCAAGATCACAGCTCCTTGGAGCCATGACTACATCCCAGTCAAAAATCTGCATAAATATCAAAAGCTGAGGGAACTGGGGCTCAGGTAGCAGTCTCCATCTATGCACACTAGGGTCCATCTGACCACCTAAGTACCCAGCCTCCCCAATGAAGACCTAGAGAACCGTGGGCAATCATGGCGGCAGGTCTCCAGCACTAGCTATTTGGGTGGGTTTTCAAAAGTCTAATGTGTTTATACCAGCAGCCTCCATATCAGCCGGGCACCCAGGTTAGGAGCTACCATGCAGCTTTGACAGACCTGCTTTCAAATCTGCAGAGAGGCAGATCTGGGCCTTGGATGTATATTCAGGCAGGGTAGCTTCTAGTAGTTTTTCTTCAGCCTAGGCTACATGTACTGTTCTTTTGGAGAGGTTTCAGTCTGGCCTGGACTCAGACAGACTAGAGTTGGCAGACTAGGGCTCAGGAGTAGGACCTCTCTCACCAGCCTCTTTAACTGTCCAAGCCCCTTTCACTTGGGCACACAAGGCTCAGGAGGTTGTTATGACCCCATATTGCTGCTGTCCTATAAACAAGCAAGTGTGGCCTGGCTGAGTAACAGAGAGTTCCTGGCAGGTTTGTGTTCATGTGCTATCATTAACTGGGCTACGGCAAGGCTCAAAGGTGTCATCTCAGGCTAGGGCTGTAGTGCAGTGGTAGGGTGCTTGCCCAGGATGCCTAAGGCCCTGGGTTCAAACAACTGCCTACCAAAAAAAGGAAAAAAACAAAGTACAATTAGAATGAACTATTCTGGTGTTCTTTATATGCTATAGGCAGAGGTTCTGGTGCTAAGTCCTGGTTGTACAGGAGGCTACTTTGCCCAGGTTGCCTGACATATGCCCAGCATGGAGTCCTATAACTCTGAGGCTCATAGTGCTGAATAACCCAATGCACAGAGGCCTCAGCCCCAAAGGCAGTCAGCCTGAGATGTGTAATCAGTTTACCTTTCTGTACTCAGTGTCTGACGGGGGCCCAGGGGGGTTCATGGCCCCTCAGGAGAGAACCTTAGGCTCTCACTGTATATATACCTATTGGTGGCGTACCACGTTCCCTGTGGGCACTGAGCTGCATGAACTAGGAAGGAGGGTGAGACTGTAGTTCCTTTCATCAGCAGCCATTACCACCTGCTGTGTACCTGGCATCACACAGGAATCCCAGTTCACTCGCCCCGCAGAGCTCTGCCTGTTCCCCAAAGTGTGGTGATCCTTTGACTTGGGAGGTATAGGCAGTCTTTTCTGCTAGGTTCTACCTTGGGCTCATAAACAGATTGTCTGGAGAAAGCACCCAGAACAGAAAGACGGGGAACGTGGGTTTTGTTGGAACCACCAGCAGTGGGGGACTAAGCCCTTTACACTACCTAGTTAGGATGGCCTATGGGAAGCCCAGCTGGGACCTGGCACACAGTGTAGCCTCTTCTGAATGTACCCACAAGAGCATCGTGATGATAGCAGCTGTCCTCCAGAGGATCTTGGGCTTGTGGGCTTCCTGTCCTATTGTAGGGTCCTTTCTCTGTCACTCAACCTTGCTCACAGCTGAGTTCACCTGGCCACATGGAATAAAGGTGAAACAGGTCAATGTCATTAGCTACCCTGTTTTAGTCTTACTTTTGTGACTGGATCTAATGCTTGCATCTGGAATACTCCATGGGATGGAGGAGGAGTGCATCAAAGAATGCCATGAGCACCTACAAGTTTTTATCTTAGAAAGCAGCATACAGCAGGAAGAGGCCTGATGATAGCATCACAGTTGTATGGCCCCAAAGCTGCTTCTCTGAGTAACCAGCAGCCTGTGTCCCAGCCTGCTACTAGTGAACCTAACTAAGGCCATGTAACAATGTGCTCTAGACCGTGACCTAGCAATAAAGGGGTGTGATCCACTTCCCAGTCCTGTCCCAGGGACAAACAGCCGTTGGTTCACGGCCATCACTGTCTTGGCAGGTGGGCTGCCCAAGGAGTTCCCATAAATGGGTGCCTTACACCAGACCCTGAGACTCTATCCTACCTAGACTTGGGATAGCTTGGAAGCCCGGTTGTAGGGAAGCTGATTGTCATGTCTGAACGACACAGGTGATTGGCTCTGTAGCTGGGATGGTGGCGCCCTCTGCTGTCTGCATGGCCTGTCTTCTCAGCCTCATATTGGCCAGCTCACTCAGCACTTTGTCTAAAGACAACAGCTGAGCTGTTTTTCTACAAATTCTTACAAGTGAAACCATGGACTGGACTCAGGATGGCCCTTCTGACAAGTTACAATGCCAGAGTCCAATCAGTACTTGGCTAAGAGGAACTACCCACTGGGAATGGATTGAGAGCTGGGCATCCAAGGCAAGGGGCTGAGACAGCCTCTTCCTGTCTCTAACTACCACTCACTAGTCCTACTTCATGGATAAGGGTTACCTCGCTTAGTGTCACTCAGCTAACAGATGCCACCATGGGAGCTGCCCCTAGCCACAGTAATGGGTGCTTCCACCTAATTTCAGGAGACTGCTTGGTAAAAGTGAGGAGTCAGCATTTTGGCAGCTAAGTGGTGACGATTGTCTTGGCGGAGGGGTACCTGGGACAGGGCCACGCCAGGTTCTCCTATGAAGTGGTCTCGGAGCCCTGGCCCTCAATCCCATTGCCTCACTTTTCTCCATGTCCTGGTTTTCCTGGCATGCTGGTACAGGAAACGATATCAAATCCTTTTTTAGATACCCTTTCAAATCCTAGAGAGTCAAATCCTGCCAGGGCAGTACCAGGTCTAGAGGGCACTCAAGAACTGACCCAAGCCAGAGTTCTGGAGACTCAGGCTCTACCTGCCATAGAGCCAGCTTGGGTCCAGTAGGGAAGCAGCCTATGTCCAGCTAGAGGCAGGGCTCTAGTCTTCCAAAGCTAGCTACGATACACCTTTGAAACCTCAAACAGTTCTTCCCCTGGACTGCAGCATAGGGCAAGTTGGACAACTTACCTCTGCTGCAGGGGCCACGTGGGTGTACCTCCTCAACTGTGGAAAGGCACACCTGCTCGGGGGAGGTGGGTTTCCCAGCTTCCACTGGGGACTCTTTCCTCCTATGGGCCAAGACTCTGGCTTCATGGAGAAGGAGGGAGCTTTTTGGGCAAGTGACATCTATCCCTCTGCCATTCCCACCCTTATCCTCCATGAGTGTGACCACTGGCTTTTGAGAAGTCCCATGGAAAATCAAGAGAAGGGCCAGGGCTCCAGACCAGGATCAGCAGCTGGCAGAAGAAGAAGAACTTTGTTGCTTCCAAACAGGCTAGCTTTCGGGCAGGAGACCTGACATTGCCAATTATGTCAGTAGGGTTACTGCCACTCTGCGGGGACAGAGAACCATGGTCCTTAGAGCTGGGACAATGGGAAGATGGGGGTGACCTAGAGAAGCAAGAAGTTAGTGCCCAATGTTGTAGGAATTTTCCCTGAGGAAATATAAATATCTACCCTCTCTTTATAAGGTACCAAACCAAAGTACATTTCCACTAAAGTCCAACTTAGAGAACCAATGAGTTTATTGGGCTTAGAGAATATGGACAGAGTGCTGCTTACAAGAGTGTGAGTGACCCCAAAGCAGTCACAACCATCAGAACGTCCCGTGCCAGCCTGGGGTAGGATGTCCACCACCTCCATAGGCCACATATTCTACCAGTTCCTGAGACCACGAGGCCACGAGCAGTAAGGACACAATTGCAACTGGCTGGGAGGTGCAGAAGGGAGGATTTGGAATCTCAGGTAAGGGTCAAGTGACCCTCCCAACTTTTTCCTTCCTTGACTGAATGTCTCAGTCAACACACCCCGTCTTGATGGTATCTTACAAGTAGCCACGGCATCTCGGATGAAGATGGTGGCCATTACGCTTAGAGGAGAGCCCACTACAACTCCCATGCAGGGCTAGTCTCGCCACAGAGGCTGTAGCTGGGCCAAGAGCCCGTAGTCTCATCTGAGGCCTGACTTACTTCTTGCTGAGCTCCTTAGCCCGGCAGGTAGCTGCCTCCACTGCACTCATGGTAGCTGCTCGAAAACCTCCCTGCTCTAGGGCATGAAGCCCATGGATGGTGGTTCCAGCCGGTGTGAGCACATCTGTCCGAAGCTGGGCTGGGTGCTTCCCTTCCTGCTGCAGCATCTTGGCTGTCCCCTAGGGAGAAGAGTCATGGGTAGTGAGAGGCAAGGCAGCTACACATTTCCCTAGCCTGTCTGGACTCTGCAGTCTTGTCTTCCTATTTGCTGGAGACAGCACACACTCAAACCTTCCCGACATTCTCCTGAGGAAGCCTTCACTCACCAGCAGGGTCTGAGCAGCAATGCGGTAGGCCAGGTCACTGGGCATGCCCATCTTGATGGCACCTTCAGCCAGGGCCTCCGAAAATGTACACACCTGTGGCAACAGCATTGGGAGTGAGGAGGAGACATGTCAAAGTTGACCTTTTGCTAGACACAGTTCACAGCTAGAGAATGCTCAGAATCGTGGCTCTCAACCGGTGGGTCTGGCCCGTTAGGCTGGAGCCCTTGCTCATCCACCTGCACAAGCTGGGAAACCCCGTCTGCTCTCCTTCTTCCAGTCCCACCCACACAGAGAAAACTACTCCATCTGTAAACATGTCATCACCCCTTGTCTCTCCATTTCTGGCAACCCACCCACGAGTGCCCACCTAGGGCTCAGTTTTTGACCACGTATGCTATGGACACAAGCCCAGCACCTAGCTGCCATATCATCACGCTTCGCCTAAGCTCTATAAAGCCCCCTTGCTTTAGCCGGGATATGTGACTTTACTGACCTCCACCTGTGAGATGGGTGAACCCACCTGAGACTGCCTCCTAATAAACCTGCCTTTATTTACTTTTAATCTGGTCTAATCTGGCCTATGTTTGTGTCACCAAGGGAGAAAAAATGCCTATCAACAACCCCTTTGGGAGTTGAATGACTCTTATAGGGGTGGTCTAAGACCATCAGAAAACACAGATCTTTACATTATAATTTATAACGGTAGCAAAATTACAGTTATGAAATAGCAATGAAAATAATTTTTTGGTGGGGGTCACCACAACGTGAGGAACTGTATTAAAGGGTCATAGGAATTAGGATTAGGAAGGTTGGGCTAGAGAGATGGCTCAGCGGTTAAGAGCACTGACTGCTCTTCTAGAGGTCCTGAGTTCAATTCCCAGCAACCACATGATGGCCTATAGCCATCTGTAATGGGATCCGATGCCCTTTTCTGGTGTGTCTGACAGATTAGGAAGGTTGAGAGCCACTGGCTTAGAACCACAAGAAACAAGGCTCTAAACATGGTCACAGATACCTAGGCTATAAGGTCTAAACCCAGAGTTTGGTAAAAGGGCCAGCCTCAATGGTCCAATAAATGATAATGTTCTGAGGGACAGCAGAGCTCAAGGTGGCCTGAGGATCATTTGAAGCCCCCAAGGCTTGACTCTGAGACCTTGAAAGCAAGGCCTTTGCTAAGGGCTTGCCTTTAAGAGTATGGGTTAAGACAATACTCACAAAGGCTACACCACTGCCACTGAGGCCGGTGTGGATATCTACGTAGGACTCAGGAACCTCTATGCACTGCCCACAGGCTTCCAGCAAGTCCTGTAGGAGCTTAGCATCTTCATCCCCAGCATGGTGGCCCCGCGTCATCACCATGGCACCCTCCTGGACTACGCAGGGTAGATTGGGAGAGACTCGAAGCACTCGTGTGTTCGGGGGTAAGATCTGGATAGAAGAGAGTTCAGTGTTAGGCAGCCTAAGAGATGGGGCCTGCTAGGTAAACACCTCAGCCAAATGCAGCCTCTAGTCCCCACTTCCCAGCTACGCTGGCAGAACACTATCCCAGACACCTAACCCTGGTGAGCCAACTGGCTAACTTTGGGAGTTTGGCTAGGGTGCTATCTGCTTCCCAAGTACGGCCAACAGAACCTATTTCAGAGTTAGGCCTTATTCAAGCCAAGGGGTCACTCACCTCCTCCATAGAGCTCAGGGAGATCCCAGCAGCCACAGATACAATGATGTGCTCAGTGGTGACTTCAGGGGCCACTTCTGCCAGAACAGCTGGCAGGACTTGGGGTTTGGTGGCAAAGATGACAAGTGGGCAGTTTTGCAGCACCTCATGGTTGGAGTGAGTAGTCTGGCAACCCAGAGCCTAAACAGACACAAGGGCCAGAAATGAGGCTGTGTGAGGCAGCATCCTACACAGGCTGATGTGTGCCATCAGTCACTCTGCATCCCCTGGGTTCCCTCAGGCCTATATTGCTACAAACATCTGTACTTGTAGTACTCTCCGATGCCTAAGACAAACCCAACAGGCCCTGCTCCTCAAGCTCTAAGTTTTGCCTTCTGGAACCTTCCCTCCTAATTAGTGTCCACGCCTACCCTACATAGGCACACACTGCATCTGTTCTAGTCCTTCCAGAAGCTCGACTTTCTTCCTGGCCCGTCCCCCAAGTCCCCTGGATAGACCAAACCATTTCAAACCTTCAGCCATACCTACCCCTAATAAATGCTTCAGAAAGACAAGCCCCTAAGTCCCACTCACCCTGAAGTGACAGAGGTTCTTGTCTGTTGGTGCACTGGCCAGCACTTGCTTAGCTTCTACTTTGCCTGTATAGAAGGGCAAAAACTGGTGAGGGCTGGGAAGACAGGAAACAGCTTGCCTACCCTCCGGTGAGCGTAAGACTCCTTAGGGAGCTTGTTCTAGGGGCTGATCAAGTCAATTCAACTGTACCTGAATGACACTGCCATTTCTGTTGGACACTGTGGCCAGGAACCTGCCAGATCTTAACAAGAAACAAAGCCCAAGGGTCTCTGCTTTCAGGGAATATTTAGGTCTGTTGGCCAAAATGCAAAACCTCTGAAGTAACACCAGAGCTAGGGCTGCATGGTGGATAGCGAGAGAGTTGGTAAAGGTCTGGAGAGACAGCTTAGCAGTTGGGAGTATTTGCTGCTCTTGAAGATGACCTGGGATAGGTTCCTACAACCCACATGGGCAGCTGACAATCATTTGTACGTCCATCTCCAGTGGAACCAGTGCCATCTTCTGGCCTCTGAAGACACCAAGTATGTAAGTATGCGCACACGCACATGCACACACGCACACACGCACACAGAGTGCATAAACAGATAAAACACTCACACATATAATAAAAAGATAGCCAATCTTAGCCTGGTGATGGTGGTACAGGCCTTTTATCCCAGCATTTAGGAAGAGACAGGTGAATCTGAGTTCCAGGCCAGCCTGGCCTACAGAGTGAGTTCTAGGACAGCCAGAGTTAGAGAAACCTTGTCTTAAAAAACAAAAACAGGGCTAGAGAGATGGCTCAGAGGTTAAGAGCACTGCCTGCTCTTCCAGAGGTCCTGAGTTCAATTCCCAGCAACCACATGATGGCTCACAACCTTCTGTAATGGGATCTGATGCCCTCTTCTGGTGTGTCTGACGACAGCAACAGTGTACTCGCATACATAAAATAAATATTAAAAAAAAAAAAAACAAGGGCTGGAGAGATGGCTCAGTGGGTAAGAGCACTGACTGCTCTTCTGAAGGTCCTGAGTTCAAATCCAAGCAACCACATGGTGGCTCACAACCATCCATAATGAGATCGGATGCCCTCTGCTGGGGTGTCTGAAGACAGCTACAGTGTACTTAGATATAATAAATAAAAAAATCTTTAAAAAAAAAAAACAAAAAAAACAAAAACAAAGCCAATCTCATAAAGACCTAACAGAGGCTATGTTGTTCCAACAGGCAAGTGAGCTGGAATCTCTTGGAGAGACTAAGTGGCCCCTCTAGTGGAAATCAACTCTTTTTGGAGAATTATAGGGGTAGAAAGACTGGGCCAGATAGAAGTGCATGCCAAAACCTGAACACAGGGAGCTAATTATGTCAGTGGCCATGTTTGTGTAGCAGGCGAACTGCCAGGTTTTACATGTAAAAACACCTGGGGCTTGTAGGAAGCCATTCTCCCATGATCACAAACCTCTGGACTTCAACGTACAACTGAAAGCAGAGAGCCAAAGGTCACCAACTTTCTCTACCTTCAATCTGTTCATAAAGTTTTCTAAATACTGTACAGCAGTGCTGGGACAGTACTAACATCAGCTATATATACCAGCAGTCCTCAGCCTAGAAGAGTTTGTCTCTCTCCCCACCATACCCCCTACCCCCAGGTAGCAGACATCTGGCTCTGATAGAGACACTTTGGCCTTCAATTCAAGGTATTGTTGCCATGAAGAGATGACAAACCAGTGATGGCAAACACTCTTCAGAAAACAGGGCCAATCCTCCTCCTCCTCCTCCCGAATGTCCGTCCACACAGCTGCCCACCTCTGAGAGGGGAGTTAAGGCATGAATAGAAAACTAAACCAGAGGCTCAGAAGGAGGCCAGGAAGTTGGATATTTAACAGTTCAATCTAAGGCATGATTTGAGCCACATATGGGACTATAAACTCACAGCCACATTAAGAAGATAAAAAGTGGGCTGGAGAGATGGCTCAGTGGTTAAGAGCACCGATTGCTCTTCCAGAGGTCCTGAGTTCAATTCCCAGCAACCACATAGTGGCTCACAACCATCTATACTGGGATCGATTGAGCTACAGTGTACACAAAATAAATAAAATCAGCCGGGCAGTGGTGGCGCACGCCTTTAATCCCAGCACTTGGGAGGCAGAGACAGGTGGATTTCTGAGTTCGAGGCCAGCCTAGTCTACAGAGGGAGTTCCAGGACAGCCAGGGCTACACAGAGAAACCCTGTCTTGAAATTCAAAAAAAAAAAAAAAGGAGATAAAAAGTTAAAAGTTAAAAGCGAGCCAGCTGGTGGCTTTTAATCGTGGCACTCTGGGAGGCAGAAAAAGGTGGATCTCTGAGTTCAGGGCCAGCCTGGTCTACCGGCGAGTTCCAGACCAAATAAACCCTGTCTCGAGAAAAAAAAACAAAAAAAACCAAAACTCACAAACAAGCAAACCCCCCCACAAAGAAGTCACGCGTGAAGTCAGTGTAATTTTCTTTAATGCAATACATTTAAAGGAATATCATTCACCAATACAGTGTTAAATAAAATAAACTGTGCTTTTTTTTTTTTCCACACCACGCATTGCCCGCCCACTCACTCGCCTGGGAAGGGACTGCGGGCTCACTCAGAGAACCTGGAGGCCTTGATAGAAGAACCCTGTTGTGGGATTCTCACCCAGAAAAGGAACGAATTCACCCTACTGGCCCTTGGGATACCACGTGCGCCCCTCCAGCTAAGGCTTACGGGCTCCTCCCATTAAAAAGCTCCCCCAACCAGGCCTTGCCTCCCCACCTGCTCGGATGAGACCTTGGGCAATGGCCTCCGCCATGCGGCCTGCACCTACGAAGCCCACACGCCGAGGTTCCGACATTGTAGCCGCCATCCGGCTCTGAGCTGGCCTTCTCTCTTCCTAGTGGCAGCGGGCCCCGCCCAAGAGCTGCATTGACGGACAGAAGCGACTGGGCGGTTTCGGGGCGGTTTCGGGGCGGTTTCGGGGCGGGGCGGGGCAGGCGCAGACCCTGGGATTTTGTTGCTTGAGACCCAGATTTCCCCAAGTTTAGATAAACCGGCCGGTGATTTTGCGATGGAAAAGAAGAGAAAGGATAGCCGGGCGGTGGTGGCGCACGTCTTTAATCCCAGCACTTGAGAGGCAGAGGCAGGTGGATTTCAAAGTTCGAGGCCAGCCTGGTCTACAGAGTGAGTTCCAGGTCAGCCAAGACTACACAGAGAAACCCTGTACCAAAAAACCAAAAAAGAAGAAAAAAAAAAAAAAAAAAAAAAAGAGAAGAGAAAGGATGGGGAGCTAGTCCTAGGCAGGCTGTCTAATTCCTCCTGAGAAACCCGAAGCTAGAGTCTCTCCAAAAGCCTTACAGAGAGATTTAGAGAAAAAACAAAAAACAACAACAACAAGAAACCCGCTTGAACCACCCCAGGATGGGCCTGGGGTGTAAGGTAGGTACTACAAGTACAACTCTTGCCTGGCCTGTGTGCCTTGGGTTCAATCCTCGGAGTGAGTTCTGGTTCTCCTCATTAAAAGCAGCACTGACCATCAGTCACCAATACACAGCACTTATTTTTTACTTATTTTTTTAAAAATAATTTTGTGTGCTTTAGTGTCTCACCAGAATAGTTATCTCTATTGAATTCCACATATAGTCACATATAGTCACCTAGCTGGCTATATGTATAGTCATTTAGCTGAAGTGAAAGAGCAAAGAAAAGAAAAAGCAAGCAAAACAAACCCCAAACAGAACAAGGGCAGAAGATTTCACAAGTAATCAGAAGCCCGGCTGGGTGGTGCACACCTTAGGTCCCAGCACTCGAAAGTCCGAGGCAGGTAGATCTCCAGTTTGAGGCCAGCCTGGTCTACAAAGCAAATTCCAGGACAGCCAAGGTTACAGAGAGAAACCCTGTCTTAAAAAAAAAAAAAAAAAAGATAAGGATTCCAGCCTTTGTCTCATCCAAATTACCAACTCAAGCAACTAAACTTAATTTTTATTCCCTAAAGCAACTTCAAGTCAAAAGTATACATGGGCTTCCTACAAACTAAATAAAGGAGGTTTGTTGTTTTGTTTTAACTGTGTTTAATTAGGCAAAATAGAACACAGCACTTACTTAGAAGGGCAATGCTGTCCTTGGACTGTGAGGTCCCACAGTAAAGATGATTGTCCCCTACTTGCCACAATTGGGATGTGATGGACAGTCCTTTCCCCTTTCACTGTGTGAGGTGAAGAGTGGATTTCCTAGTCTTTCCCAGACCCCACCAGAAGCCTAAGAGAGATAAGTCTGCCTGTAAACCCAGGGGCTGAAAACGAAAGCTACACAAAGCTTTCCCTTCTTAGATGCTAACTGCCTAGGGTAGCAACAGAAAGCAGATTGACACAGGGAACTTGTAGAATTATCACTATGTACAGAGACAAAAATCCATTCAGGAATGTCTGGAGAGGTGGGGGACAAGGGACATATACGTGAACATGAGTGTAAGGAATTTCTGTATTCTGGGCTGCAACCAACAACATCTGGAAATGTTCAAGGTTGAGACTTGGCCTCAAGCCTGTTGGAAAATGCATGCAGCTGTCTGGCCAGAGTGATCAAGGCACTCTGATTCTTAGAACAGAGTACATTCCTCGATATAATAACACATTTAACACACTGACTGGTGGTCACTGGACAATTGAGTGTCTGGCAAGTTCTGATAAGCTCAGATCAGCTTTTCCTGGGGGCTGGAGCTATATTCTTTGCGCCCTGGCCTGCTTGGTGGATGCTCATCAGAGGACAAGGTTTAAAGAAAATCTGGAGATGGTGCTGGGAAGGCATGGGCCAGAGGCTGACTGAGCAGTACAACACAGGAGGGGCCAGCTGACACTGCTTTAGAGGGTGAATGATCAGGCAGGCACAGACTGTCATACTAGAAGACAAAAGGCCTCAGATGCAGGCTGGGAACCAAGGGTTCGTGGAATGACGAAAAACAATTGGGTATCTTTAATACTTCTAGGAGGTGAGAGGCAGAATGTATAGGAGGGTTGGACTGAGTGGAGAAAGCCGAGCAAGTTATGAGACCCCAGCCAGCAGACAGGCTGATCTCCTGGGAAGGTGGTACTGGGTGGAATGGGCGTGGCTTCCGAGGGGAGGGGCCGAGTGGAGGTGTGAGTTGTCAAGTCTGACTGCATCTGAAATTAGCCAAGACACAAACTGCTGGGCAAGCCTTCAAAGGATTCTTTTAGATTATTAGAAGCAGGAAGACCCACTCTGAAGCAAGGCAGCGCCTTCTGGCGGCAGCTCCATAACAGGACATGGAAGGAAACTTTTTTGCTTGTTTGTCACTGCTAACTAAGCCCGTCTAGGATCCCAAGGGACACAGGCCAGCAGCTCTTCAGGGACCCTCCAGGCCTTCAGTGCTGGGCTGGGACTGCTGGGACATGCAGCCTTATACACTGGATGCTTGGCCTGTCCAGTGTTAGTCATCGTTGGGCTACCCAGAGAACAGCCTGTAAGCCATTCTAATAAATCACCTTGCATGTGTAACACTTCTGTTTCTTTCGAAAACCCTGACTTGTCCAGCAGCCCGTTGTCAGCTTTAGCTATGTGTCTGGTGGCTATGATTCATCACCTGGGAAAGTCTTAGTGTTACTACACAGGTGCCAACTGTCACTTCTGCCTGCCTCAAGCTGTAGCTCTTGATTCTTGGGGGTAAATGGTCCCCTCTGCTCTCTCCAGTCTTCAGGGACAGTAGTAGCTCCATTTCAAGATTGAGAGGAGTCAAGGGGCCTGTAACTTCCAACCCCATGTCATCATGGACAAGAAACAATCCTAACAGTCGTAGGTGAGTAAATTCTAAGATGGGAGCCTGAAAATGACCCAGAGCTGCAGTAGTCAAAGACAAGCGACACCGAAGCGACCCGCCCTAGCTGCAGCAGCCTTGGGTGGATTCTCTTGTGCTGCCCTAACTAGCCTGGATTTGACCATCTAAGAATGAACAGAATGGAAAGGTCCATGATGTCACCACTCGGGTGGCTAAAGCTGATGTTCTCCAGGCCTGGGGGTTTGGGGGGGACGGGCTACAGAAGTCTGGGTCACCCATCACCAATCTTCCTTGCAGGCCCATCTTTGGCTCCCCAGATGGCCCACTGAATCTGTCCAAATGGAGACCCACCTTCCTTCACCATGGTCCTCAAGTCTGAGGAAGAGTGGCCTGTGTGAAGGGCTAAGCAGGGCCAAGATACAGGCTAGGCTGTTGGGGAGGTCCCCTGCCCCAGACCGGATACCACTGACAATTCACATCTGACCCATGCTGCCTGCTTCCTGATGCTCCTAACGCCACCCTCTGGTCCTTCACACAGGGACTCTTGCCTGGGGTCTAGCAGCTCTTAGGAGCTAAGTAGCACACAAGGGACAGTGGTCCCAGGCCAGGCCAGGCCAGGCCAGGCCAGGCCAGGCAAGCTATGCTGTGGGAAGGAGAAGGCTGCACAGCTTGAATCCAGGCTCATGAAAATTCATTTTATTGGTTTCTAGTCCAGCAGGGACACACTGAAGTCGGGCAGAAGCAGACAAGCAAGGTGTTGGTCTGGCCTTTCCCCAAGGATGGACATGGGCCCTACTGGACAGCAGCATGGAGGATCCTGGCAGAGAGGTCGGGACGTGGCTCAAGTGGCTGGATACTATCCTCAGTTCTTGGCGAGAACGGAGGGTGGTGACCACTGACTGGGCATTGCCAGGTGAGCGAGTGAGCACCTGCTTGTCCCGTGCTTTACTTCCGGGCCTGCTCGTAGTTGTCGGTAAACCAAGCACAGGTTTCCTTCACAGCTGCAGAGACAGACAAAGGAGAGGCAGTAACTACCCTGACCCCCAGGAGGTAAGGAGGCTGCCCCCCCCCCCAAACTATAGTGTCCTGTGTCTCAGTGGGTATAGGCCCTGATGAGGGTCTGGTGACCAGGCCAACAGAGCACCCACTCCATGGTCCCAGTATGGAGGCTAAGAACAGCTGGTGCTGAAGCCAAGGGCTAATTGGCAAAGGGCCTGTAAGCAGGCTGGGGTGGTTAAGGGCTTTGGAAGGAACAAGAACTCACCCTGCTTGAAAGGTGTGAAACGGAAGTCAGGCAAGTAGGACCGCAACTTGTCATTGCTGGCTGTCTTCTTATACTGCCCATCTGACTTGGTTGAATCAAACTGGGTACCTTGGTCAAGACCATAGCAGAAAGAGCACTAACCCCTCCTGCTGCCAGGGCAAGCACCACCAGAAACAAAATGGTGTCATGTTAGTCATCCTACAAGGGAAAACCGAATTACCCCTCCACATTGTCTCACCATCATCCCATCACCAGAGCCAAAGGATACAGTGACTTCCCCACAGAAGTCCATGGCCTCCACTACAGCCTCAGCTGCCTCCTTGATGGACACTTCATCTTCCTCGCCCACTGTGGGGAACCATGGGTGAGTAGTCAGTCAGGCCTCCCTGGCCAGACCCCTAGGGGTATAGCTCCCACTCCTCAGGGTAGATGCAGGTCCTGCCCTGCTGTGGGAAAGGCAGCTGCAGAATGCCCACCTGAGAGAATGATGGGCTCCACCTCATTGTACTCCCGCAGGACCCAGATGAAGAGCCGGGCTAGGTCCTGGAGGTCAAAAGGTCAGGTCAAATCCACAAGAGAGCACCAAATGCCCCTAGCGGGAGGTTGGACCGCTGTTTCTGCTCCCTTGAGAGCACAGCCAGGGCTCACCCTGATGGAGGTCCCTTATTCAGGGCACACTTTCTCCTACTGAGCCAAAGTTGCACCCTTGGGGACTTGGCAAGGGTCAAGGACTGTTCCCCAGGGCTCCACCTCCCACTCAGCTTTCCTGGGAAGGCCATGCTCCCCCCAAACATACCAGTGAGTAGATGAACTGCCTCCGTGGCTTCCCTGTACCCCACACAGTCAAGGCTGAACCACTACCTACAGATGGGGCAGGAGTCAGAGCTCTGCGGCCAGGCCCCAGTTCCCTGCCCACCCCACAGCTGAGCATAAAGCCCCCCTCAGGCAGGTAACCTGGGCCAGGCGTGTGACGGACAGCTGCACTCACTCTTGGCCAGGTGCACCTTATGGATGAGGCCAGGCAGCACGTGACCATCTTCGATATTGAAGTTGTCATAAGGCCCAAAGACATTGGTAGGGATGACAGCAGTGAAGGTACAGCCGTGCTGCTGGAAGTAGGCCCTGTGGAGGGAGGCGCAGTGTCTCCTGATACCATCCCCAGAATGTACCCCTAGTGTCCCCAGTTTCTTCTGATACTGGCTTCTTAAAAATGACATAAATGGCGCACGCCTTTAATCCCAGCACTTGGGAGGCAAAGGCAGGCGGATTTCTGAGTTCGAGGCCAGCCTGGTCTACAGAGTGAGTTCCAGGACAGCCAGGACTATACAGAAACCAAAAACCAAAAAAAAAAAAAAAAAAAAAAAAAAGACATCAATGAGGCAGCAGGAAGGCCTCACTAACCCAAGGGTCCATCCTCCCCTCTCCAGAGAGGCCTGGGCAAGACCAAGAGGGAGCACCTGTTCTGCACGTCAATCATCCTCTTGGCATATGAGTACCCAAAATTGCTGCTGTGGGGCGGCCCGTCGTGGATCTGGAGGAGGAGGAGATGCACTGAGAACCCCCACTTCTTGGTTCTGCCCACACTTTCAGGGGCCACCCCAGGAGGCCCTGCGCCTCACCATTGTCTCATCAATAGGATAGGTGGTCTTGTCAGGGAAGATGCAGGTGGACAGGCAGGAGACCACCTTGCGAGTGCCCACCTCGAAGGCTGAATGCAGGACGTTGTCATTGATGTGCACGTTTCTCCTCTGCAGTGGGTAGCACAGGTAGGTTAGGCTGCCTTGGAGGACCCAAGCCCTTCCCTGATCCTCCACAGACAGACATGGGCATATGCCCTGGCTCAGATAGGAGCACCATCTGCGCCTATGGATTTGAAGTGCTTCTAGAATAAGGCTAAGCCTCCCAGCACTAACCTCAGAGAAGCTGCCATCCTCTAGGACCACAAGGAGCTCCTGCCCTGCCTGCCTGGGTGTGGAGGCCAGAGGGGCATCCTCAGGGCTACTGAGTGCAGGGAAGGTAGCAGAGATGAAGAAAACTTTAGGTGGGGTTCCCACTATAAGGGAGACTCCTTCTTTTCACTTCCAACTCCAGAGGAGCCATGCCCTGCTGTACGTCTCAGGGCCTTGCCCAGCGCCTCTCCAGTTCTCTTCCCTAAACTGTTATGAGGCAAGCTGATCTAAGAACAGGGGAGAGGTAGTGACCAGGCAGTTTGCTGAAAAGACTGGGATGGGCAAGGAGAGGTTTGGGTGAGAGTGAGTCCTGGGGCAAAATCTGGTGGGAACCTTCGCATACTGCAGTGTCTGCTAAGGCCAGCTAGGTCAAAGCCACTGACTGCCCAGAGGCAGGTGGGCCAACTCTTAGGAGCATGGTCAGCAGAAGCAGGGCGCTTATGTTTTGCCCCTCCTCCTAAGGCACATGCTACAGACATTCCAACATACGGGAGTGGTTGGTAGATTCAGAAAGCTAAGGAAACCAAGCCTGAGAGTACAAGAATCTGGCAGCATGGGCGATGATGGAGCATGCCTTTAATCCCAGCACTCGAGAGGCAGAGGCAGGCGACGAATCTCTGTGAGTTTGAGGCCAGTCTTGTCTATAGAGAAAGTTCCAGAACTACACAGAGAAACCCTGTCTTGAAAAACAAAACAAACAACCCCCAAAACCAAACCCCTGCCCCCCCCCCCCCCCGGCTCCCAAGAAAGACAAAAGGAAAAACTTTAGGGCTGGAAAGATGGTTCAGCAGTTAAGAGCACTGGCTACTCTTCCAGAGGACCAATTCCTAGCACCCACATGGCAGCTCACAACTGTCTGTACCTCCAGTTCCAAGGGATTGGATATCCTCACACAGACAAAATACCAATACACATTAGATAGATAGATAGATAGATAGATAGATAGATAGATAGATAGATAGATAGATAGATAGATCTGGCAGCCAAGCAAGCTCAGTCCCATACACATAGTGTGGTGTGCAGGCTTCTTTCAGCTTCCCAATCCTGCAGGTCAGCACTTGGCCAAATGTCCCCAGGGCTGTGCAAAACCAGCCCTCAGGGACTTACTGGGGTAAATCTATGGAAGCTTCAAGAACCTAAGCTCTTGGCTCCCAATACTTGTTGCCCCTGAGCACTCCAACTTACCCAGAAATCCAAGTTGTATTTGATATTCCGGAAAAGGCCGCCTACCATAGCAGCAAGATGGATGACGTGGGTGGGCTGTACCTTCTGGAACAGGGCTTGGGTTTGTGCTGCATCCCTGAGGGAAGTCAGGATGTCAGGGAGGCCTGAGGAAATCAGGAGTTAGGAGCTTGGGCAGTGAGTATAGAAACTGAATGGGTCCAGGGCTGGAAGGGCAACCAAAGAGACAAGTAGCTAAGTTCAGGGCTTTAGCAGCTGTTGTGGGAATCCGGAACTATAGGAGGATGTTTACTTAAGGCACAGCCAGCAAACACAGCCAAATCAGTCACCTGGCAGGGAGGACCCAAACTCGGGGTAGATTACTGCTAGGCTCAGGAACAAACCCTGCAGGGTACTATTCAGTCTGGAGGGGGAACCAAGAAGAAGGACTGAGTCTGAATATGGACCCAACTTACGTCAGATCTGCATCTTTGGAGGAGACAAAGACCCATTCCTCTCCAGGCAAGCCGGCCCCATCTGCGACCACCTTCTGGATGGCTCTGCCCACCAGTCCAGAGCCTCCCGTCACTAGGATCCTCATGGATCCGTGGGGTTCACCCATTATGGTCTGCACCTGAAGGGCCAAATGGTGTGAGCTAAGGAGGATATAGGATGTGCCATTTTTCCTACCCCATTCTCCTTGGCCAATGGCAGCAAGCACAGAATCAAAACTCCCAAGGAGGAGCGACAACAAGCTGGCAGACACGCCCAGCTCTGTTCCCCCAGGAAGTCCTTTGCCCTGGGCATTATAGGTTCCTGCTGGCTGCCATCCAAAACAAAGCAGCTTGGTCCCAACCTGTGATCCTACTAGGCAGAGGAAAAGTACACCTTATCTCTACGACTGCAAAATTAGGGCTTGCAGTTCCTTGCACAGATCGTAGCGGCTGCTTCTCCCCACCGTTCACCCTACAGACAGACAAGGGGCGGTGACCGTGCTTGGAACCCAGTACCCACAAGTGCTGAGCTCATAGCCTACGATCTAGGAAAGCCTAGGTCCCTGTAGGGGGCCTCTGGACCAGCCGCAAGGCTCCACCGTTACCCAGATGAGCAAAGGCCCGGCCCCCAAACCCCTTGGTTCCCGACCCAGCCCAACCCCACGCAGACCCACGATGCGAGATGCACTCTTACAGCCCTGACCAGCCTGCGAAGTCCCTGGTTTGCTGAGCCGTAGCCAACTGTAAGTCTCACCTGCGATGGGTTCCACCAGTTCAAGAGCTACTTCCGGCGCACAATTCGCCAGCTACTCCCGGTTCAAGTGGAGGGGGGCGAGGCCCTCCCGAGGAACTCTGGGAAATGGAGTCTTCGTCACGCTCCAGTGAGACGCGGGCCCTTCTGGGAAATCTCTTCTGGGCCTCACCGCCATCTGGGAAACCGAGTCCTATGGGCGGGGCGGGGGTGGTCCCGTTTGACTTCCGGAACTGCAATGCAGAGGACGAGTTGCCCACATAGACACACTTTAGGAGTCAAACGGACTCAGGTACTGCAAGGGACTAGTGGGCAGGCCAGGAATCTCTAGTTCTTATCCTGCAATGAAGACCACTTCCCGTTAGCCCTTCTGGGTGTCTTTGAGCGGCCACGTGCCTGGCTGAAGCCAACATCCCTCACCAGTTGTGTGTTCCAGCCAAGAATTCACAGAAGACTCGACTTCTTTACCTAAATAGAGTATTTTAAAGCAGTGAATAAAATCTCTTCTACCTCGACATCTTTTTAATAATAATAATAGTTGTTGTTGTTGTTGTTATTATTATTATTATTATTATTATTATTATTATTATTATTATTATTATTATTATTTGGTTTTTCAAGACAGGGTTTCTCTGTATAGCCCTGGCTGTCCTGGAACTCATTCTGTAGACCAGGCTGGCCTCGAACTCAGAAATCCGCCTGCCTCTGCCTCCCAAGTGCTGGGATCTTAGCTGTTCCTGATAAAACCGCTCATGGTTTTTGCTATGGGGACTTGAGCCAGGCACCAAAGCCTAGAAATTGTCTTGGATATCTCTCTTGAACCTATATTCATTGGTCCAATGGCAACCCTTGCCACATCTCCTGTACACCCTGGGAAGCCTAGAAAAATCAATGCCACTAGAAATGGCCTGTTTATCTCTCTGGCACAAAGTACCATATTTCTCGCAGTTAACTCACTGGGCATTTTGATATCAGAGACCTCTAGCTATAGTTTGACTCATGATATTAGCATGGTACACATTAGAACCAATATCTGTGATATTCCTTATCCACTTGTCCATGAGCACTGCAAACCTTTAATGGTCTAATAACTTTTTCCCATTCAATATTTTCATTTTCATACACCAAGGTTTCTATTAACTCCTGTCTTGCCGGGCAGTGGTGGTGCACGCCTTTAATCCCAGCACTTGGGAGGCAGAGGCAGTTGGATTTCTGAGTTCGAGGCCAGCCTGGTCTACAGAGTGAGTTCCAGGACAGCCAGGACTACACAGAGAAACCCTGTCTCAAAAAACCAAAATAAATAAATAAATAAATAAACCAAAAGACAAAAACAAACAAACAAACAAACAAAACTCCTGTCTTGACTGAGGGTCTGATATGACTTTGTTTACAGCTGAGACTAATCTTAAAAAAAAAAAAATCAATGAAGGCTTCTCCAGAACCTTGTATAATCCTTGTAAAGTAGGTGGACCTTTTCCAGGGCTCCTCAACTTTTCCCCAAACTCTTTTTTTTTTTTTTTTTAAAGTGTTGAGACTCTTTTTTTTTTTTTTAAGATTTATTTATTTTTATTATATGTAAGTACACTGTAGAAGTCTTCAGACACTTTTTTTTCTTTTTGCTCGCTTAGCTGTCCTCAGACACCTCAGAAGAGGGCATCAGACCTCATTATGGATGGTTGTGAGCCATCATGTGGTTGCTGGGATTTGAACTCATGACCTTTGGAAGAACAGCCGGTGCTCTTAACTGCTGAGCCATCTCTCCAGCCCTTCTCCAAACTCTTAAAGCCACTAAATGACATTGTTCTATAAAGGCATCATCAAATTGAATCTGTTCTTGTATATCAGAGTACTGGCTTTCACTCAGCAACTGATTCTTGACTATATTCAGTCTCGTCCTCTGTTTCATTTCACTGTTCAATTACATGGCTTCTTCCCTCCATGTTAACCATTGCAATTGCAAGCCAGAGTCTAGTACAACTGTTACCAGCCCCTTCCAGTGTTGGGGAATAATTCTATTTTGAGTAGCCTAGTTACTTAGAATTTATTCCACAAGGTGGCTGGAGAGATGGCTCAGCGGTTAAAAGCACTGACTGTTCTTCCAAAGGTCCTGAGTTCAATTCCCAGCAACCACATGGTGGCTCACAACCATCTATGATGGGATCTGATTACCCTCTTCTGGTGTGTCTGTAGACAGCCACAGTGTACTCATATAAATAAAATAAATACATCATTAAAAAAAAACACCTGCCATTCTCGTTTAATAAAAAAAAGAATTTATTCCACAAAAGATGAATTCATTCCATATGAAACCACAGTCTCTTTAAAATGCCTCAGATATATCATTTCTATAGGATGATATTATATCTTGTCATAACCTTGTTCCATTCCCATTAGCAGGCATATGCTGTGTGACTACAGGGATAACTGATGGTGATCTTGTAACCCTAGGCCACCCCTCCTCTACCTCTGGTGGCACAGTTGGTTTGAGATTAATCCTTACGTTCGAAACAGATTGCTTCATCAGACTGTCCTCCTGCCTTTTCAGACATCTCTGACCTGACTAGCTTCTGGCATAGTTTCTTTCCTCTTTCCTTCTGCAGAAAACTTTTGCTCTCTTGCTCAGTCATGGGGACTGAGCCCTTTTGTTCTCCATTTTCTGCCACTACTTGCCTCCCCAGCGCTTTCATTTCTACCTGCAATTTTTCCAACTGCTCAGCCATTCTCTCAACTTTTTGGAGACAGAATATAGGAAGAAAAAAAAAAGAAAAAAAGAAAAACCAGAAAATCTCCTCTGGTAGCAAAGCAGGGGATGTCGCAGCAGAGGCAGCCACATCTAGAAAAAGAATATCCATCTGAAGTGAAAGTTTCTGGATATGTCAGGTGTTACAGACTCACATGGTGTTTTGCTGAGATAACACCTGTGGGAAGACATGTGACGTTTGGAGAGAGCATAAATAGGACTCAATGGGCTGGAGAGATGGCTCAGCGGTTAAGAGCAACGACTACTCTCCCGAAGGTCGTGAGTTCAAATCCCAACAACCACATGGTGGCTCACAAACATCCGTAATGAGGTCTGATGCCCTCTTCTGGCATGTCTGAAGACAGCTACAGTGTACTTACATATAATAAATAAATAAATAAATAAATAAATAAATAAATAAATAAATAAATAAATAAATAGACAGTGTCAGGGAGCTTGCATAGCTAGCTTTACAACGCTTCGTTGGTCTCTTGTCTTCAGCTTTGCTGATCTTTACTTTGTTGAAAGAGGCATTGCAGAGAACTTTTTCCATGCCCCCCTCCCCCCCCCCCCCGCTGGTCACGCCTGCTGTCTCATGATGATTGACTGAGGCCTGGCAGTTTCTGCTGGATTGTGCCTTGGCTGCTGATTTGTGTTTACTATCCTGACACTACTTAACTGGACTGCTAGTATCCAGACAAACGGAGATTGGAATCGCCCCAAGGAACTACTTCTAAACAGGTCCTCATCCCCTCATCCTATTTACCATCTTTTCCCCCCTACCTTTGGACAGTGGGCTAGAAGGGAGAGGGGGGCTTGAAGCATTTGAGAACCCTTATTAAAAGTATGTTTTAAAAAATCTAAGCCTAGGGTTGAAGAAATGGCTCAGCAGTTAAGAGTGCTGGCTGCTCTTCCGAAGGTCATGAGTTCAAATCCCAGCAACCACATGATGGCTCACAGCTGTCGGGGCCAGAGCAAGAAGAAAAGGTGTCTGAAGACAACTACAGTGTAGTTACATATAATAAATAAATAAGTCTTTTTTTAAAAAAAAAAAACCTAAGCCTACATCCATTCCTTGGTTCCCTGCTGTTTCCTCTACAGCATTTGAAATCAAATTCCCCATTCTACCTAGCTCCAAGTTAGGCACCAAATATCGCAGGACCTGCCTGAGGTATAGTGATGTGGAGTCTTTTAATATAGTTTAAAACTTAGGCCTTTTACTGGGGCAGTCTCCCAGCTACCATTTAAACTTAACCTGACCATCCTAACCTATGACCCTCCACATGGCTGACCCTATGCCTCTCTGTTCCACTCCTGTCCGTGTCTGTTCCCTTCTGTGTCTGATTCTGATTCTCCTGCTTTCCTCCCCTGCCTCACTCTCACTGCCCAGAAGTTCCACCCTTATAATTCCTGAACCTGCTTATTGGCTGTCAGATCTTTATTACAACCATTCAGGGCAGGCCAACGCCTGATACATCACTCAGATTGCCTTTAGCGGATGAGGAAGGACAAATTCATAGAAAATCCAGTGATCCAAAGAAGACAATACCAAAACCCTTCCAGCACTTAGCTCTCTGCTGGTACAGTATTAACAGTTGGAAATACAGAGGCACACCTTATTACAATGTAGGGAAGGTCACCCCAACAGAATGACACTTAAGTCTTTAAAGACCTTGCTGCTGAGGGCTGGAGAGATGGCTCAGTGGTTAAGAGCACCGACTGCTCCTTCCAAGATCCTGAGTTCAATTCTCAGCAATCACATGGTGGCTCACAACCATCTATAATGAGATTGGATGCCCTCTTCTGGTGTGTCTGAAGACAGCTACAGTGCACTTATATAAAATAAATAAATCTAAAACAAACAAACTTGCTGCTGTGGAAAAGATTCCTTCACAGTGGAATGCTCTTTCCTAAATTCTTTAGAAAATTAGAACAGAGCCGGGCAGTGGTGGCGCACACCTTTAATCCCAGCACTTGGGAGGCAGAGGCAGGTGGATTTCTGAGTTCGAGGCTAGCCTGGTCTACAGAGTGAGTTCCAGGACAGCCAGGGCTATACAGAGAAACCCTGTCTCGAAAAACCAAAAAGAAAGAAAGAAAAAAAGAAAATTAGAGCAGTTCTAGCTGAGGTTATGCGAGCCTGCTGGGAGCCTCAGGACCACTCACCTCCAGAGCAGAGTTTGTCTTTCGGCCTGGCTGACAAGGTATGCTGGGAGCCTCAAGGCTGGTTATCTCTAGAGCAGAGATCTAGTCCTAGAGTCTGTCTAAGAATATCCTTGGGCACAAGCTTAGTACTGTTACAATATTGTTTAATAATGATAAAGTTTTACTGTAATCTTATGCACCACTCCTGCTCTGTGGAGTCGAACAGTCCTCTGAGGAGAGACGGGAGGGTGATTACAGGAAAGATGGAAAGAAGACTCAGAGGCAAAAGTTAGAAATCGGGAGGGCTGCACATCTGTACCACACCAGCCCTGAATGTATTTCTCATAGCCCTTATATACTTTACAGTATCGTAGGAAACAAAGTCACAAGCTAGCAGAGAAATAGCTGACATATATAGGATATCTGTTCCCATCCAGAGGTCTCCCTGTTCTTTCCACCAAGATTAATAGAACGTTTAGCCCCTTGCCTTGGGCTTCAAGATCCTCTTACCGTTCCATGTATCAGCAGTCCAGGAAATCTGCCAGGAGGCCCTCATCTGCCTCAGCTCTTTCTAACAGCCAGGCTTTCACAGAAGCAGGAAAAATGGCTCCCGACAATCTTACCTCCTACTGCCTTTTTGAGCCAAGATGTCATTATGTAGCTTTGGCTGGTCTAGAACTAGCTATGTAGAGCAGGCTTGCCTTGAACTCACAGAGATCCACACAAAGCATGTGCCCAGATACTAATTATCCTTTTCAGTGTTTACTTATCCTCTAAATAAGATAAGATACGCCAGGCTGTGGTGGCGCACGCCTTTAATCCCAGCACTTGGGAGGCAGAGGCAGGCGGATTTCTGAGTTCGAGGCCAGCCTGGTCTACAGAGTGAGCTCCAGGACAGCCAGAGCTATACAGAGAAACCCTGTCTCAAAAAAAGAAAAAAAAAATTAAGGTAAGATACTAAGGACAGGATGCAGGGGTCCTGAACTGACTCCCTAATTGGTAAGTACTAAATTATAGTGCCTAGCTTCCTAGAGTGGAGAACTGACAGCTGAGCAAGCGAAGCAGCTCCTCCCTGGCAATCTAACTACCCTTGTGGTAACTGTGATGCTTTTTTTTTTTCTCTGTGTAGTCCTGGCTGTCCTAGAAATTGCTCTGTAGACCAGGCTGGCCTCAAACTCAGATATCCACCTGCCTCTGCCTCCTGAGTGCTGGAATTAAAGGCATGCACTGCGGTCATCACCAACTACTGTTGGGCTGCATGTCTGCCTTACCACTGGGATGCCAGAGTGCTGCCACTGCCTCCAGCAGGCTCAAGGAAGGCAGAACACAGTTCAAGATAGGGGTTCCCAGCCTGTGTTCTTCTGGGTGAGAAACAACAGGGGCTGGGAAGGATGTCATGGTTCTCAGTCTCCTTTGTACCCAGACACCGTTGGGGACTGTGAGGAGTTCAGAACGGTGATCCACAGGTCCGCTATTTCCTACTTGCCAGGCAGAAAGGGGATGGCTGGCCCCAGGATGGGGCGGGATCCAGTCTAGTTCTGAGTGAGTGCAGAGAGTATGGAGGGGCTGGAAAAGAGAAGGCCTTCTCCAGAAGATTTAGGCACGGCTCTTTACCACAGAGGCCTGCACCCCACCCTGTGGTGCTCCTTAATGGAGGAGACCTTCCTTGCTTGTCCAAGCTGCTTTATTCATGGCAGATGTAAATGCATAAGTCTCACTCAGGGTAAACCAGGGATTAAATACTTTTTGCAGGAAGGGATGTCCAGGAAGGGAAGCTCATTGGCTAAATTCTCGGGGCCTATCTAGATACCTCATTAGCATGGAGAACTCTAGGTTTTCATGCTATGTGACCGGTTGTCATGGTCCTTTCAGTGGGGTGTCATGGTTACGTGTTCCAGGTTAGGCAGAGCCTGGCCGGAAGCTGGTTCCAATGCCTGCTGTTCTCAATTATGAGATCCCCTGGGGTTTTTGAACCTGCTTCAACCTTGCCAGTTTTTCTGTCTGGTGGCATAGCCCACTTACCCCCACCACCTATTACTGGTGAGGTTTGTTTAAACATTTGAAAGTCCTCGGATAATTGAGAAAGCTACATTATGACCATAGCTTCCTGGTGAAGCACAAGTCCAGCTTGAGAAGGCGTTGGATTTCTTACCACACGTTTCAAATAGCTTGTACCTACCCTTTTGCCATTAAAAGTGTGGATTGGGACTAGGGAAATAGCTCAGCTGGTAAAGTGCTTGCTTTGGAGGCACAAAGAGTGGAGTTTAAGCCCATGTCCTTCTGTAGACATCTGTAGATACTGAATAGTTTTATGTCTACTTGACACAAGCTAAAGTCATCTGAGAGGAGGAAGCCTCAGCTGAGGAAATCCCTCCATAAGCCCAGGCTGTATATGTAGAGGAATTTTAATCCAGCAACAATGGGTATCTGGCAAGGGATCACATCTAAAGACCTTCTGGGTCTGTGTGATCCAGATGGAATGACACACCTTTAATCTATCTGGCTGGGATACAGACACGCCCTTAGTACACACCTTAAATCTCAAACAATGATGTCTAATTGAGGGGCAGACAAAGTAATGAATCAAAGATGTGACAGAATGAGTCAGATATAGGATCCACCCAACTCTCATGAGAACAGACAGGAAAGAGAAGCTATTTAAGAGCAGTGCAGTCAGGAGAGGAGGGAGGGCAGTAGTTCAGGCAAAGCAGTGAGGTTTAGCTGAGTTCATTTTGGTGCAGTTGAGTTCTGTTCAGTGTTTGGGGATTAGTCTGCTATTATTCAAATGCTAACTACTGGCTCCCAAGATCTGGTTGCCCAGATGAGCAAGCAGATCCTCATGCATACCAAGTGATGCCATGTAAACCTTGCTCCCAAATTTAAAGTTATTGATTAAATAAAAATGGCACCGGGCAGTGGTGGCACACGCCTTTAATCCCAGCACTTGGGAGGCAGAGGCAGAGGCAGAGGCAGGCGGATTTCTGAGTTCGAGGCCAGCCTGGTCTACAGAGTGAGTTCCAGGACAGCCAGGGCTACACAAAGAAACCCTGTCTTCAAAAACCAAAAGTAATAATAATACTAATACTAATAATACTAATACTAATACTAATAATAAAATGGCTACAGGCAATTACTGGGAGAATAGAAGTAGGTGGAGTTTCAGTTACTAGGCTGGGGGATGCAGGTAGGGACTACAAGGAAGATGGAGAGAAGAAGGAAAAAGGAGGATAGGAGAAGGAAGACAGAGAGGACAGAAGATCTCCATTAGACATGAGGGACCAGGAGCATGTGACTAAAGTGAAGTGGACCCTGAGGACATGCTGATGGAACAAAAATAACCCAGGATGATTCAAACTGCAAGTACCTGGGAGCACAGCTGGGGAATCAACAGTCTAGTCTAGGGTTAATTCCCCTAGTAATTGTGCCAAAGCTAAATAAATAAATAAATCATAGTCTCATTCATTTGGAAGCTAATGGGGTAGAAGTCATTCAATTACTTTATAGTTCAATTCAGTGCAGTTCAGTTGAGTGCAGTTGAGTTCAGTTCATGTAATTCAGAGGCAATTTTTTCAAGCAGAGCAATTCAGTGAGAAGCCAAGAGAAGCCATTTTCAATCAGTCAGCTTGGAGGAGGGTTTGAACCAGAATAGCTGAGTTGAACCAGCCAGCCACAGTTCAAAAAGAACTAGAACGTGTGAGCTTATTCAGTAGTAAGCCTCTGAGACAACAATTACATCTGTTGAATAAACATCACTTTTACATGCATGTAAGCTTGGAGGGCATTTTCTTAGTGATTGATGGGGAAGAGTCCTGTCCATTTTAAGTGGTGCCATCCCAGTATTGATGGTTCTGGGTTCTATGAGAAAGAAATGTGATCAAGCCATGTTGAGCAAGCTAGTAAGCCAACACCCCTCCATAGCCTCTGAATTAACTCCTGCTTCCAGGTTCTGGCCCTGTTTCAGTTTCTGTCCTGACTTCCTTCAGTCATGAACAGTGCTGAGGAAGTGTAAACCAAATAAATAGACCCCTTTCTCCCCAACTTGCTTTTTCAATATGGGGTTTCATTGAAGCAGTAGAAATCCCAAGACAAATTGGTACCTGAATTGTGGGGTGTTGCTGTGACAGACAATGTTGTTTGAGGTTGGGCTGTGAAAAGTGTTTAATGCTTAGTGAGCTGTCCTGTCAGAGCTTGGAACATAATACTGTCCAGCGAAGTGATGAAGATGGAGACCTGGCTTGGTAAGTATCAGAGAGAAGCTTAAAGATTCTATTGGGGCCAGTTGTTATTTTGAATTAAGATTCTGTGATTCAGGTTAGCAGAGGCTGAAGAAATCAGCTGTGATGAACAAGATACCAGAACTACTAAACTGAAACCTTTGCTGTGATACTCGATGCTGGTCAGCTGCAGCTGAGAAATTAGTGGTGATTAAGAAGAAGCTAGCATCATTGAGGTAAAAATCTTCTGAGTATTTCCTAAGAGCTACACAGAAACTGTGTTCCAAAAGCAGCCAAGGTTATGCCTCATGCTGACAGCTGAACTTGGTAGCATAAGACCCACCCAGATGGTACTGGTTTTGAAGGCATGAAGGGTTCATGGAGAGCAACTGAGGCCTGGCACTGGGAGAAGCTAGGAGAGGCCATAGGTGAATGTGCAGTTTCAGTGGTAGATTTTTTAAAAACAGGATATAAAATATAGAGATAACCTCGCAGTTTTTTTTTAAAAGATTTATTTATTTTATGTATGTGGGTACACTGTTAATGTCTTCAGACACACTAGAAGAGGGCATCTGATCCCATGGTTGTGAGCCACCATGTGGTTGCTGGGAATTGACCTCTGGAAGAGCAGATAGTGCTCTTAACCGCTGAGCCACCTCTCCAGTCCCACCCACAGTTTTTTGTTTTGTTTTGTTTTTTGTTAAGACCTAGATGACTCTTAAGGTTGTACCTTCCATGAGGCTGAAGAGATTATTCAGGGTTAAGAGCAAGCAGTTGGTGCTCTTCCAAAGGATCCTGGTTTGATTTCCAGCACTCACATGGCAGCTAAGAACTGTGTCTATAACTCCATTTCCAGGGAGATCTAACGCCCTCTTCTGGCCTCCAGGAACACCAAGCACACACATGGTGCACAGACATACACACATACAAAACACTAAAACACACAATAAAATAAAGTTCTGCCTCGATTAGTGAGCTTGGCATTCTAGCCTCTCACCTGACTTTGCAAGGTCGTAAAATAAACTGCCTCGATTTCACTACTCTGAGTCTCCAGTGGTTTATTACAAAGATGTGTCTTAGGCACAATGGCTCAAAGTTGTCCCTCCACCACAGGCATACACACATACAATAGTAATAAAGATGTTCTAAACGCCCAAAACTAAAACCAAAAGCTTCATACAGAACCATCACCAATAACCAACAAGAAACCTTTACTAAAAGCTCTCTAAAGGACCTGCCCTTCCCAGCTCTCCCAGGCGACATCTACTGCCTAACTTCGCAGCGAATCCCACACCCACGTGCGCATACAGGGTGCTCAGCCCCCGCGTCTGCGCACTGGGTCCTCCGACTGACCGCAGGAATCTGGCCCGGAAGTCTGTGACACGGAGACGGCCCCGGCCCCCATTCTTATCCTAGAGTGCCTACGGATGTCCTCCGGGCGGAGCCTCGGGCAGCTTCCGGCCGGGGCGTGCGGCGGTGGTGCGGGCTTTGTGGCCGCCCGGGGTTGCGCGCCTGGATGCGGCTCGGCTTGGTTTCGCACCGTCCTCTCGCCGCCGGGCTCCGGGTGAGTGAGGCGGTGCGGCTCGCGCGGGTGGGCGGGCTCGTGGCCGGCGGGGCTCAGCGAGTTGGTTAGTGTCCCGGCCGGCTGCACTATGCTTTTGCCGGCGTCCGCAGCTCCTCGCTTGGTTCGGGCCGGAGCCTTGCGTCTCCTCGCCGAGCTGAGGACGGTAGATGCTTGGACCGATCGTCCGTGGACATCGAAGCCCTCAAGCGTTGCACACTCAGCCTCAGCGCCTGCTCATTCAGCCTCGGCACCTGCAGGTCAGGCCTTCGAGCGGCTGCTTGAAGGCTAGCTGCTCAGGTGATGGAATGCAGGGGCTCACAACGCTGTTGTTCGGCTTGAACTTTGCCCTCCTGCCTTCTCTCAGTCCTTTCGGCTTCTGTCCGAGGAGATGCAGTGCAGGCACCCCAGTGCTTCAGGGGTTGATGATAATATGTGTGTTGGGCAGAATCAGCTCCATATGACCTGAAGGAGGATTCTTAGGTATGGTCAGGTGTCAGCCAAGCTATCCTTGCTATTTCATGAAGTGTCTGAATCAACGTCTATGACATATGTGATAATGCCAGGGACATTTAATCCTCTTTGCACCCTGCCCCACCGTGGTCCAGGAGATCCCAGGGCTTGAGTGGTATTCTAGAGGTTTCCCGGGGTTTTAGCCAAAGAACAGTTATAAACTCAAGTAGTTTCCAGGTGGAGCTGATATTCACAGTCGCCTTATGCACTTATCGTTCCTCTGAGACTCGTCCCAATGAAAGAAACAAATGTCTTATGCTCATGAAGAATCAGACCTCCTCACCCCCCCACACATACACATCACATTTTAAGGCAGAGAGCAGACTTTCGTTCCTGTCACGGATGTGGTATTGTCTCTGTTTTAATACTTGGAATAACGATGGCATTCTTTTTTATGGGAGGTACAGAGAAACTTCACAAGCCGACACATGCCCCTCTGGACACCCCTGAGCCTTAGGGGTAGAGTTCTGGAAACTTTGGAGGATGATCTAGAGAGAGGGCAGACCTGGGGAAGGCACCCTACAAGACTCATGATCTGATCTGGAAGTGGAAGGGATGTCAGAGAAGCAGCAGGCTAGAACAGAGTGGTGTCCTTGAAGTAAATCAGAGCCCTTCTCATTGCCCTGTTGGCTTATGGAAGATGGCTGCTGAAAGGCCCTGGGCTTGTTATGAAAAGAAGATTGTTTGTGTCAGCGGGAGACCTTGTATGTAGGTACTAGGGGTAGAGGTTGGAATAGGAGTCCTAAGAGGGCAGCCAGCCACTGGCTCTATTCTTTTTGACCTCAAATGAGCACGTCTTGCACACACAGCACTCAGCTACCTCCACAGCTCAGCGGCACATGCTCAGGTTGCTAAGGTGCGGTGTCAAGACCCACCTGCCTGGTTATTCCCCAGGTTGAAGCTATGCAAACTTTCCTGCTAAAATTATACTTTATGTGTATGGGTGTGTAATGTTGGTTTGTATTCCCTTGCTGTAATTCTTTACTGCCTTCATCTGCTAACTTGACCTGGAAGCTAGTCCTGGAAGCTTCTAGCCTCTGTACAATCTAATCTAGGCCTAAAATGTTTTCAGCCTCTAAGACTTGCTGCTGAATAAGCTCACCCTTTCTAGTTCTTTCTGGACTGTCCTGGTTGTTTTAACTCAGCTGTTCTGTATCAAACTTGTCTCCCAGCTGACTGATTCAATCTGGCTTCTGAGTTGCTCTGCTTGGCCTCCAAATAACTTTGGTACTCTGTTCTAATCTTCTGGCTTGTTCTCTTTTCAACTTGTCTTTAAAAACTCTCCCTGTAAAACTGCCCCTCTTCGTTCTCTGCACTGCCTCTTCAGTAGCTTTCCTTTCCTCTCTCTTCTCATGAGAGTTGGGCAGATCCTGTCCTGTCAACTCTTTCTTGATTTGTCACCTTGTCTGCCACTCAGTTAGACATCACTTTGAAACATGGGTGCTTCCTTCTACAAACTATCTTTACCTTCCTTGTTTGGGGTTAAAGGTGTGTACTAGGGGTGTGTCTGTATTCCAGCCAGAGGGATTAAAGGTGTGTGCTGAGATACACAGTCTTGGTGTTCGAAGTGTGATCATATATCGTGCTGAGTGGGTGTTTTGTTTGCTTGTCAGTCTGTCCATCATGTGTGTACTTGGTACCCTCAGAAGCAAGAGGAGGGCGTTGTTTCTGCTAGAACTTGAATTACAGAGGTGTGAGCTGCTGTATGGGTTCTGGGACTTGAACCCAGATGCTCTGGAAGAGCAGTCAATGCTTTTAACTGCTCAGCCATCTCTGTAGCTCCTGAATTTCTGATTTTGAGATAAATATTTCTTTAAGCAGGTGTATTTTATTTAAGAAACTTCCCTTAAGGGGCTGGAGAGGTGGCTCAGTGATTAAGAGCACTGGCTGCTCTTCCAGAGGTCCTGAGTTCAGTTCCCAGCAACCACATGGTGGCTCACAACCATCTGTAATGGGATCCGATGCCCTCTTCTGGTATGTCTGAAGACAGCTACAGTGTACTCATATACATAAAATAAATCTTTAAAAAAAAAAAAAAAAAGGGGTCAGCCTGCTGGCTTTGTAGAAAAGCAGTGGAGGAAGGTAGTATGAAGACAGGTTAGAAGATTGTCACCCTAGTGCTTTGAGAAATAGCAGTAGAGGGAGCATTGAGGTTCTGAGACAGGAGCAAGGTGCAGGCTAATTGCCTGGCCTATAGGTCAGCCAGCACGTTGGATGTGGGGCGTGAATAAAGTAAGGAAATGAGGGGTTATTGGACAATTACAGCCCAAACAAATGCAACTGGTGGAGATCTCACCATGGAAGAGGCAGATTGAGCAGAAGTCAGAGTGTTGTCACCTGAGCTTAGAAACCTGAGAAAGCCGAAGAGAAGGCATCAGGTTGAGAACTAGTCAAATGTGGAGGTTGGGGAAGAGCCCAGTTTCAGGAGGAAAACATTCTCAGTGGTAGATACCATCTCTCTGCTGAGGTAGGTCAGTAGAGATGGAGGCAGGGCTCCACTCTCTTCACTGAACACTGGGAGGAGGTAGCTGGTGAGGAAGAAAGCTAGTAGAGGCTATCCCAGGAGCACTGTGACAAGGTGACTTCATGAGTAAGTCATTAGATGACAGGCACTGCTGGAAGTGGGGATGAATAAGTGGCCAGCATTGGTGACACTATAGACTGCTGTGAGAGTCTAACCCCAGTGAGGTCCTTTCCATAAGAAAGGAGAGGAGGGGCTGGAGAGATGGCTCTGATGCCCTCTTCTGGCCTGCAGGCATAGCTGCAGGTAGAATGATGTATACATAATTAAAACTTTAAAAAAAGAAAAAGGAGAAGAGATGTAAAAATAAACTCAGTGACCATTAAGTGTCATTGTGAAGAAGAGGGACAGTAGCTGGAAAGGAGCTAGAACTCAGGAAGTTAGGTTGGTATTCGTGTTTTGTTTTGTTTTGTTGTTTTTAAGATTTAGCTGTCTTCAGACACACCAGAAGAGGGCATCGGACCCCATTACAGATGGTTGTGAGCCACCATGTAGTTGCTGGAAATTGAACTCAGGACCTCTGGAAGAACAGTCAGTGCTCTTAACCACTGAGCCATCTCTCCAGCCAAGGAATTTGTGTTCTTTGAGGTAGGATATTGATATGTTCCCCAGAGTAGTTCATCCTCTTGCCTCAGCCTTCAGAGTAGTTGAGACTAGATATGTGTACCATTTAGTTTTTTAAATGAGATGCTGATATTCTGTCTACAGGATGTCAAGGCCCTCTGCTCACTACTATGTCACTTCCAGCTCTCTTTCCCCAAGTATGTGGAAGAGCTAGCATTGCTGTATGCTGACTTGGAATGGGAGGCTAGGGGAGCAGAAGCTTTTATCTCAAAAGGGAGGGAATGATGGCTGGGCGGGATGGGATGGGAGAAGATGTAGAGCAAGGGGAGGTGGGGACCTTCTTTCAGGTCAAGTATGGCTTGACTCATGAAACAAGAGGGAGGCAGACTGATGGGAACACAGGTCAGTGGTAGAAGTGGCCATTCCTGTCTCCCTGCCTTTCCTCTCATTGAAGTAAGGGTTAAGGGATGAGAAAAAGCGTTAGATATTTTAAATATTCATTTTATGCATATGAGTAGTGTGTGTGTGTGTGTGTGTGTGTGTGTGTGTGTACACCTCATGTGGTCTTGGTGCCCTCGGAGGTCAGAATATGGCATCAGATCCCCTGGAACTGAAGTCACAGACAGTTGTGAGCTCCCACTGGTTTGTGTGCTGGGAACCTGGGTCCTCTACAAGAACAGCAGGTACCCTTAACCTAACTCTGAGCTGTCTCTACAGCTCAGTGATGAATCAAACAGAAAAGGAGAGTTAGGTGAGTGTGGACCGTGGATGGCACACCCTCAGGGCATCAGGGCTGTCCGTGTAAAGAGTAAGAGTTCAGACAGGAGCCAGGCAGTGGTGGCTCACGCCTTTAATCCCAGCACTTGGAAGGCAGAGGCACGTGGATTTCTGAGTTCGAGGCCAGCCTGGTCTACAGAGTGAGTTCCAGGACAGCCAGGGCTACACAGAGAAACCCTGTCTCGAGAAAAAAAAAAAAAAAAAAAAGAGTTCAGACAGATCCAAAACAGGTGGGATCTAGCCAGAGCTGGTCTCACACAGGGTAATGGGAAGAAACAGGCAGGTGAGTTGCAGGAAAGGATTCTATACCACTTCCTCACTGCAGGCACTGAAATCGAAGAATGCTTGAGTTTCTTAAAAGGTGACGTACACACCTTTAATCTCAGCACTGGGGAGGCAGAAGCAGGTGGATCTCTGTGAGTTTGAGACCAGCTTGGTCCATATTGTGAGTTCTAAGCCAGCCAGTGCCACAGAGTGAGACCCTGCCTTAAAGAGAAAATGTATAATGTTTGCATGCTATCTGCTCACGCCTTTCTGTCCTTTAAATCACCCCTGTTACTTACCACACCTAATACATTGTGACAGGTAGGTAAGTATGTTGTTTTCAAGAAATAATGGCCCTCCCCCCAAAAAGGGACATGTTCATGTTTGGTACAGATGTAGGGTGTGTGTGTGTGTGTGTGTGTGTGTGTGTGGTTTGTTTTTGTTTTGTTAATTTCTTATCTGAGGTGGGCTAACTTTGGGTACAGAACCCAACCCTTTATGGGCTAAGAATATATAACTGGCATCGTTCCAATCATCAAGGGATTTCACGGAGGGAACTAGATTATAAGGCCACTGAAAGGGTGAGGGGTTAGAAGTGTGGAGATGCTAACTGGGTTCTTGGCTTCAGGGTCAGTCACTGTAGGTCGGAAATGCTGCTAGCACTGAGGCCCTGCATGCTACAGATAGCCTAAGTGGGATGCACTCTGGGTAGGGACAAGATACAGATCACAAGATGCAGAATGCAGAAGATGGTGATTGAGGGTGGTGGGCAGAGGACTGATAGATTTTACTTGAGTAATCTTGGAATTACATGTCTTGATTTTTAAGTAGAGTCCTGACTATATCCCTATCCCTGTCGCCCACACAGAACACAAGTTAGACGAGTGCTGTGTAACACAACTTATTTGTCCTAAGGTTGGACATATCACAGGTAGGGACGCAGGAACCTTTCCCATGTGGGTGCCCACTGGGGCAAGATGAAAGCTGGTAACAGTGAAGGTCAGAAATGTGGGCAGAGGAAATGCTTCCTCTCTCAGTTGAATTGCAGTTTAACTTTATACCTTCGGCCGGTTCAGCAGCTTCTTGTTAACAAAGGGGAAAGACCAGCTTCTTTTCTCATTTCAGATTCTACTGTAGGAGCTGGTGACAAGTAGGTGATCCTGAAGCCTGAAATTCTGGGGATGAAAATTCACATAAGATGATGTCAGACAAACTCACAGTGCTGGAGCCCTCTGCCTCTGAGTCCGGGGAATTTCATGAAGACAGATTGGCGCAGCTATTTGGGAACCCAGAAAAGCAGAGCCTGGAGAGTCCCTCCTCTCAGGACAGGGGCTTCACTCAAATGACAGTGACCCACTGGAATATTCAAACAGGAGACACAGCCCAAATGTGTAGTAAGTCAGGAAGAAATCCCATTCTCAACTCAAACCTTCTTATCCTTCAGAGAGAGTTTATAGAAGGGGAGACCCATTCCTGTGGTGTTGGTGACAAAGGCTTCCCACTTAATTTAGATGTAGTTCCACACCAGATTCCTCACACGGGGGAGAAGCCTTGTAAATGTGATCACTGTGAGAAAGGCTTCAGTCAAACCTCCCTCCTCACTGAACACCAAAGAGTCCATACTGGGGACAGACTCTGTGTGTGCAATGTGTGTGGGAAAGACTTCGTTCACTATGCAAACCTCATGGAGCATCAGCACGTACATACAGGGGAAAAGCCGTTCAAGTGTGCACAGTGTGGAAAAGCATTTTGTCACAGTTCAGACCTGCTTCGGCACCAGAGGGTTCATACCAGAGAGAGGCCCTTTGAATGCAAAGAGTGTGGGAAAGGCTTCAGTCAGAGCTCCTTACTCATTCGCCATCAAAGAATTCACACAGGAGAAAGACCCTATGAGTGTAACGAGTGTGGAAAATCCTTCATTCGGAGCTCAAGCCTTATCCGGCATTACCAGATTCACACAGAAATTAAACAGTATGAGTGCAGGGACTGTGGCAAAGCCTTCCGACACCGCTCGGACCTCATTGAGCACCAGAGAATTCACACTGGAGAGAGACCCTTTGAGTGTCACGAGTGTGGGAAGGCCTTTATTCGAAGCTCAAAGCTCATCCAGCATCAGAGAATTCATACTGGAGAACGGCCTTATGTATGCAATGAGTGTGGGAAGCGTTTCAGTCAGACATCCAACTTCACTCAGCACCAGAGAATCCATAGTGGAGAAAAACTCTACGAGTGTAACGAATGTGGGAAGGCGTTCTTTCTGAGCTCATACCTTATACGACACCAGAAAATCCACACTGGTGAACGGGTGTATGAGTGTAAAGAGTGTGGGAAGGCCTTTCTGCAGAAGGCCCACCTCACTGAGCATCAAAAGATCCACACTGGAGACAGGCCCTTTGAGTGCAAAGACTGTGGGAAAGCCTTCATTCAGAGTTCTAAGCTATTGTTGCATCAGATTGTTCATACTGGAGAGAAGCCCTATGTGTGCAGTTACTGCGGGAAAGGCTTTATTCAGAGATCCAACTTCCTTCAGCACCATAAGATGCACACTGAAGAGAAGCCCTACAAGTACAGTCAGCGTGGGGAAGATCTTACCCCACCCCCAGATCTTGTTCACCAGGAGGATCTTCCGCCGAGTGAGACTTCTGCTCCTTTAGGAGAGACATCTACAGATCAGGAGTGTTGTTGACCTAATTTATGAGACAGTCACTCTGAGTCAGGTGGTGCTTGTAAATGGGCATACTTAGTACCTATATGGCCTTGAAGATGTGGATTGTCACAGTTTTTCATGTCATAGATGGGCTGGTTTGGGTCTATTGTCTGTCACCAAAGCAAGCTGAAGGACTGGACAGCTGATCTTGAGCTGTACTCTTGAGAGAGAACCTCTAGAGAATTTTCTAGATTTTATTTGAAGTTACAACGCACCCTCAAGTTAAAATCTTTCAGAGAAGAGCTATTTATTACTTGAGAAATGGTTCCCCATCTGAAAGGTTAGAGAAAGGAGCTTTTCTCATGCAAATCTGCATGCTTGTTCCCTGTTGTCTGGGACTCATCTCCGAGACACAGGTTTCATCTCTGGCCTTTGCTTCCTCAACTGTTTGACGCCTGGTAAGGCAGTTGATGTGATTGCCACCCACATCTTCCAGGCTGCTCCCACTCCTGTCCTGGTGTGTCTCCCAGTCACTCCTGATTATTATGCGGGGACTCTCTCAGGCGTCATGCCCAAAAGTGCTTTCCTAGTACTGAGCTGGGTTTGTGTCTTGTGCTTCTGTTGATCAGTGTTTACCACTGCTACTGTACTTGCTTTAAATACTACAATTATGAATTTTCTCTTTCCCGTTATGCTGTTTCCCTGAGGACAGTAATGATGTGTCATTGATTCCTATGTCCCTAGTGTCTCGCACATGACAATAAACAAAACACCCAAGTCTGTGTAACTGACATGTCCTTTATCTGTCTTTTTTTTGCTGTTGTTTTTTGAGACAAGGTCTTACTATGTGGCCCAGGCTAGCCTCAAACTCACAGTCTTCCCTTAGCCTCCTGAGTGCTGGGATTACACATGTGTGCTCCAAAGTCTTTGCTACCATTCTGTGTTGCTCTTTTTAAATTTGTGGAGTTGTTTTTTTCATCAGTGTCATCTGTTTGCTAGGAAGTACTGTCCCCCCAAGTCCTGTTGATACCTGTTCCTGTTAAGAGTTGCTGACAGTCTCCTGTCTGCAGTTACTGCCGCCAGGTGTGGTGCAGTCTCATTCAGAGCAGTCCACTGTTCTCTGAGGACAGTGTCCTCACACCTACCTCACCTCTTCTGCTTTAACAGCTCCAGGCCCAACTGCCTCTTTCTAATATCACTTGTTTGAAATGTGTTTTCCAAAACTGTGAGGAGTAGTTTTAGCTATTTGAAAGACCAGAGGTAGAAGGTGTCATTCATTCTATGTGGGGTGTGCTGAGGAAGCCAGACGGATCACAGAACACTTCATGCAGGGCTCCAGTCCTTGAAAGAGCCCTAGATAAGGCCATAACTAGTGGCACTGTGGATCTAGGAAGGCTCATCAACTAGGATGGTTTATTGAACATCACACCCCAAGACTGACTGATCAGGGACATGGTTCAGGCTCAGCTGAACTATGACCTTGAGTTAAGATCTTACAGGGGTTTTAAGCCTAAAATCCACAAACATCTGTGCCAAGTTCTTGCTCCAATCAGGATTTAGGGATGGATTTCCTTAGGAACATGTCTTTGTCGTACATTTTTCCTGTTTTCATTGGTTGGGGTGTTCAACTGTGGCAGGGGACTTGCCTTGTCTAACATTCATGTCTTGTCTATCGGATGGGACTTGTCTAACATTCAGGTTTTAACTTGCCAACCAGATGTCCATTACCCACATACATGTCTCTTTCTGCCAAGTTGGATGTCAGTTCCCAGGGAGGTCTTGGGAACTTAAACTTTACTCAGCCACCATTCAATATGGAAGCTTGACTCCAAATAGTGTCTTATATTGGTGCAGGTGTCTCTCTTATATTTGGGTCCATCCCAGGGGCAGCTTATAAAAGCAAATACCATAAAAGCTTATACACAGGTGCAGAGAGTGTTGCTAGGTGGTTAGTTCAGGTCCAAGCTATACTACTACACAAAGTTGTTCTATTGACTTCTATCATGATTGGTTTCCAAATGCATAGAACATACTAGAATATGTAATCAACTTAGCCATAAGATTTCCTAGTAACAGCAGAAACATAGGAGAAAGTTTCCTTATAATATTAGTAATAAAACAGAATGGCAGGCTAGTTAGGTAGCAGTTACCTAGGTGTTAACATTCCATCTAGGCCTTAATATTTTACCTAGGCTTTAACAGATCCCTCTTCCACAGGACCTGGGTTTGATTCCTAGTGCCCACTTGGAAGCATATAACTGTCCATAACTTGAGTTCTAGGGGATCCAATACCCTCTTCTGCCCCTTCATGGGCACCAGAGATGCAAGTGGTGTACACACACACACACACACACACACACACACACACACACACATGCAAAACACCCATACACAAGGCACACATACATGTAGGGAAAATGCCCATACACATAAATTTTTAAAGTTGGGTTTTTTTGTTTTTGTTTTTGTTTTTTGAGACAGGGTTGCTTTGTGTAGCCTTGGCTGTCCTGGAACTAGATCTGTAGTCCAGTCTGGGCTCAGATTCACAGAGATCCACCTGCCTCCACCTTATGAGTCCTGGAATTAAAGGCATGCACCACCACCACCCAACTAGATTCTTTTGGGGGGGGGGGGGGGCAGGGCAGGGATTCAACCAGGGAAAATATACTGTTAATTAGAGGACTCAGGAGAAAGTCCAACAAAACATTACTTAAAAGTTACATACAGCAAAATATACTCCACAAAAAACCAGAAAGGACTCCCAATGGTAGGAAGCAGTGTGAGGAGGGGGATTCAAAGTGCCAAGTGGAAGTACAGTCAACATAATCACTCTGCATCAAAGGTTACATTAATGGATGAGTCCATTAGATCTGGTAATCATGATTGATGTCAGAGTAAAGCTAATTGGTAGAGATTATTTCCCATTAAAGTTCTTTCTTGATCTCAGTATATGGCGATGCAATTTAGAGATTCTGCTTTCAGAGTTCAGATGAGTAGAGAATATGGTGTGCAGCCAGCGTGCAAATGTTCTGTCTTCCACTAGATGGTAATTTCATTGGAGTGTAATGAAGGCACATACAGATTAAGTAAGACCCAGCCCTAACCCTTAGGATTCGTAATAACAAATAAGAATTAAGACAACCTATAGTACAAAGATGGAGCATCACAGTTATCAAATGGGAGGATTCAAAAGAGGAACAAATCATATGTAGACAACCCAGAAAGGCTTCCCAGATATTATTGCACAGAGAATCACACATATAAATACTGGATTATAGTAATTGCTGGCATTTTTCTCTCAACATTTCTAGGCAATCAGTAATAAACAGAGTCCCATTTATCCCAAAATAAACAATTGAAAATCATTCATGAGCTGGGCAGTGGTGGCTCACGACTTTAATCCCAGCACTGGGGAGGCAGAGGCAGGCAGATTTCTGAGTTTGAGGCCAGCCTGGTCTACAGAGTGAGTTCCAGGACAGCCAGGGCTACACAGAGAAACCCTGTCTCAGAAAAAAAAGAAAATCATTCATGAGCTATTTATTAAAATAACACATTTAGGGGAAAAAATCAGTACAGTGTATACATCATTACTGAAAACTGTATAACTTCTGTCTTAGGGTTTTACTGCTGTGAAAAGACACCATGACCAAAGCAACTCTTTTTTTTTTTTTTTTTTTTTTTAAATTTATCTTATGTATATAAGCACCCTGTAGCTGTCTTCAGACACCAGAAGAGGGCATCAGATCTTACTAGAGATGGTTGTGAGCCACCATGTAGTTGCTGGGAATTGAACTCATGACCTCTGGAAGAACAGTCAGTGCTCTTAACCGCTGAACCATCTCTCCAGCCCCCAAGGCAACTCTTAAAAGAACAACATTTAATTGGGGCTGGCTTACAGGTTCAGAGGTTCAGAACATTATCATCAAGATGGGAAGATGGCAGCATCCAGGCAAGCATGGTGCAGGAGGAGCCGAGAGTTCTACATCTTCATCTGAAGGCTACTAGCAGAATACTAGCTTCCGCAGGGCAGTGGTGGTGCACGCCTTTAATCCCAGCACTTGGGAGGCAGAGGCAGGTGGATTTTTTAGTGCGAGGCCAGCCTGGTCTACAGAGTGAGTTCCAGAACAGCCAGGGCTACACAGAGAAACCCTGTCTCGAAAAAAAAAAAAAAAAAAGATTTAGGGTCAGAGTTACCCAATGGGCTCATAAACATGCTTGGACTAAACTATGTGCCCTCTATGAAACAGGCATGGTTCCATACCTAGACAAGTCAAGGAGACTGGGTCTAGGTGAGGTTTCAGCAAGACATGCTTGAACCCAGGTGGAAAGGACCATACAGCATCCTGTTGACTACGCCAACTGCCATCAAAGCAGATGGAATCACCAACTGGGTGCACTATACTCACATCAGACCTGCTTCTCCACTAAATAAGACGACCTGACTCAGCTGTACCAGAATGGAGGGTTCAAAAGGACACCAATTCCCTCAAGTTAAAGTTGACTCAGTCTCAGTCCTAAGTTGTTGTCCCTGCTAACTGTATGTACTGTGTGCATTGCAGCCCCTAACCCACACCAGACTTCTGATTTAATTTGAGTGATTCAGTTCCCCTTTTATGAAGACATTGGGTTACCATTTACTATTTGATTCCTCCTCTTTGTTAACTCTTATTTCCACCCTCATGGGACTGTTAATTCTTTTACTTCTCCCTACCTTTGGACCCTGTATCATAAATAAGCTTTTACAATATATAAAACAGAGATTGGGAACTAGTCAATTGATAGTGATGAGGTCACATTATCAACAAATTAGCAGGAACAATCCGGACCTCAAGGAGCCCAAGATTGGCCTCCAAAGCAACTAGTAGAGAGGGGAATGAAGGGACCGAGGTAGCAGAATAAACCCCAATTTGTTCTTAAGACTCCATTCTAAGTTAACTTGCTCTTAAAGAGACATGGCCCCCACCCTTGAGGTTGAGAAAAATCACAAAATGCCCCAGGCAGTAGCAAAATAGACACAGCAGCTGCAGCTAGCTGATAGCAACAGAGTGGGCTAAGAAAACATGCGTCTTTCCCAGGTCAAGATGCTCCTTTTTGACATAGGTTCCCTCCTTATGGGTTAACCAGGGCTGTAAACCAATTAGCTTAAAGACCAACATTCCTTTGCCCTCTCATGTAATGCCAAGGCTTGGAAACACCCCCCCCACCCTACCCCCCTTTGCAGGTTTTTCATTTATAACCCCTGTCACCTAGACCTGGGCATCACTCTATCCTGTTCCATCAGGAAGGTTTGTGGCCCAAGCTCAAGCTTGAATAAAGACTCTCATGTGCTTGCATCAGAGTCATGGTTCCTGGTGATCTCTTTGGGGTTTTTGTAATCTGGGCACAACAAAACCAGCTGAGCAAACTTCAAACTCTGTATCTCCATGGCTGATGTCAATGTGGTCTTCAGATCTCCAACTCCTTTTTCATCTTTGTTGACTGCAACAATCTTCTTTTCCTGGGCTGGTTCCACTCCCTATTAGCAGCTTTCCTTAGCAGAAAACTCATGTCTCTGGCATCTTGAACATCTTGGGGTCTCCAATGCAACTTCAGTGTTACAGCTTCTTGTTCCAATGTCTGGGATCCACACATGATCTTCTGGGCTCCTCCAAAGGGCTTGTGTCACTTCTCCAGCTCTGCCCTCTGTAGCACTCTAAGCTCAGGTTGATCCACTCCACTGCTGCTGCTGTTCTTGGTGATCATCCCATGGCACTGGCATCTCCAATACACTGGGGTCTTCTATTGCTACTAGGCTTCACCAATAGCCTCTCAAAAGCTCTCTTCATGGTGCCAAACCTCAACTCCTTTGCATGACCCCTTCAGTCCTGGGTCATCAACTGCAACTGAGTCTGCACCTTCACCAAAGGCATTCCCTAGCCTCTCACAGTGTTAAGCATCAGCTGTTCTTCATGACACTTTCATAATCTCAAAACCAGTAACACCTGGGTGACTCTTAGACATTACCAAGTGTGGAGAGCTTTTGGGGCTGCTTCTATAGAAACTTGGCATGAATTTGACATTGGGGCAGGACAGGGAAGTAAATATAGTGTGATATATTTAAAAAATTTCAATCCACACTATTGCTGGCAAGGCACCAATGAGCCTTGTTCTCATCTCATCATACTCTCTGACTCAGAGCTCTGAAATCACTCCACCTGACTTACTAAGTTCCCACTGGCCATTTGCTGCTACACCAGCCCCACACTTTCAAATTCCCACGGCCTTTTGGGGTGCACTTCTTGCAAACCCACGCTTTGCCACCTTACCTTTCTCTCTGGAACCCAGTTGAGTCACCACATGAAGGAAAACACCACACAAACAGAATCAACAGGTAACTAAATCACTGGGCACAAAAACTAGAATCCTATCTTGTAAGCCATATTAAATACAAATCCTCCGGTGGCGAATCCTGGCAGATTTGATATTAAACTGGGGGCCCTTGTTAGCTATATATTGTCCTCCAGGTTGTCCCTGTCCAAAAAACCCGTATCTCTCTTTGGCCTCTTCTCTTCCTCTCTCTGTCCCGCAAGTCCTGCCGACTCCTCACCCAGTGATTGGTTCCTAGAACTCTTTATTCATTAGGGGAAGGTTCACAGGAAGTCACCCAAGTATGTGACTCACTCCTGCTTCTAGGCAGCCCCTCTTGGGGAAGCAGAATTAGCATCAAAATGAGAACAGCACCAGGGCTATCCACAACAAGTAAGCTCAGGCAGGAATCTGATTTTAGGCTAGAACAAAGAAGTAGGCTTCAGGCAAGAGTCTGATTTGGGGCTAGAACAAAGAAGTACTCTTCAGGCAAGAATATGACTTTGGGCTAGGACAGGGAAGCAGGCTCAGATATCTTGGTCATCCTGATAAGCCCTTAGAAACAGTGATCTTGGGACTTTATTAATTGACTTGCTTGCTCCTTGATTATTTGTGTTTATTGTCTTGTTTGTTCTTCAACCTAGAACTGACCTTATTATCTGCATGTACATGGTATAAAAACAGATTGGGAAAAAATAAACCCACCTCATCTTCAGAACTGGCTGGGGTCATGCTACAGTGTTGTCTAATTGTCTTTTTAATCCTTGCTCCTTCACTGGAGAACCTGTTGACTGACTGAGCTGGCTTGGTCAGATGGTGCCTCAACACTGGGGCTCCAGTAAATGGGATACAGTGAAGGACACCACAGAAGAAAACCCTCAAAGGAAAGTAAAAGAAGATTTGGACCAGCGGTGAATAAACTTTGTAAAAGGGACAAGGTCATGGTAATGTGTTTTTGTGTATGTGTTTAGAGTTATGCTAAAATCTAGAGAAGCAAAGATAATTCTCGTTGATGCTTTTATCTTTGGACCCTGATGAAAAATAGTTTACACCCTAGACATGAGAGAGAATGTGTTTGAGGAAAGTAGTTCTCCCCGACTATTTGGGGATGCTTTGATGAAAGAGAAGTAAAATGCATGTAAGCTGTTTCAGAGCTCTCCTAGGAACAGGAGGAGGTCGGGAGACATCCTGCCTCTTCTCTGGATCCTGCTGGAAGAATGCTTAGTTCTGGTTCTGGGTCCCTTAGACAGGATATCTGGGTCCCTTTGGTGGCACATCTAGTTCTCTTCCCTTGATGTCTATTGTCTGTCCTTGGTGCACCAATCTGTCCATGTCTGTCAGTTTATGTCTGTGACTTCATTTCATTGCTTGACTATTGCTCTGTGTTTCATGTTCAGAAGAAAAAAATGGTTAAAACTTTATCTATGGGTCATTCAGCCCTTGATTTAGTTTTAACTCATTTCAAAACAAACAAACAAACAAAAAACCAAGTAGTCTCAACTGGCCTTTGGAGTGCTGCACCTGTAGAGTCAGGCATAGTTGGAGAAGCACTGCCAGGAGCAGATTATCTGCACAAGCCACTCTTAAAGGGGCCAGCAGCTTCTTAGCTGCTATGGTAAGGAAGCTGATGGCTGTTTTCTCCTAGAAAAATCTCTTGTAATTGTGATTACTGGGTTCAGCAGGTGACAAGGTGCTCCTCTCTTGAAATTACAGCTATAAAAAGTAAGAAAAGTTTGTCTGGTCTAAATATATAAGATGTGTGTAGCCACTTCATTTGTTTCTGACTGGTTATAAATGTATAAATATGTTCTGCATGTCTTGGTTATAGATGATTGGCTTATAAGTTATTGGGTATGATTAAAAATTTGTGGCCTAGAGAGATGGCTCAGAGGTTAAGAGCACTCACTGCTCTTCTAGAGGTCCTGAGTTCAATTCCCAGCAACCACATGGTGGCTCACAACCATCTGAAATGGGATCTGATGCCCTCTTCTGGTGTGTCTGAAGACAGTGACAGTGTACTCACATAAAATAAATAAATCTTTTTTAAAAAATTGTAACTTTGGTAACAGAAAGTTGGCTTAGAACTCAGGGTTGGAGTCACTCAGAACAACAACATGTGGCATGAACCTACCCAAGGAAACAGATCTCTAAAGATATTCTAAATTAGGTAATATTTTATGTAATTCTTATCCTAGAAACGAGACTTATAAAAGATAGAATTCAGGGCAGTGTCTCTTTGGTGAGATATTAGAGGCTGCACCATTGTGCGTTTGTGTGCAGGAACTGGCAGCCAAACTATGTAGCATGGGTGTGATGCACTTGGTGCTGATTTTGGAGAGACTGGATTGTTTTTTGGAGGTTGAGTTTTGCTTTCCATAGCTGTGGTTGTGATATTGTGTTGCAAGGGAGACTTGAAGATTGTGGTTGAACTGCCAGTGTTCCATTGACTGCAGTTTACAATTCAATGACAAGCTCAAGATTTTAACTCACACACATTTGTTATTAAGAAAAAAAAAATCAAGGGGCTGGAGAGTGGTTAAGAATACTGACTGCACTTCCAAAGGTCCTGAGTTCAATTCCCAGCAACCACATGGTGGCTCACAACCATCTGTAATGGGATCTGATGCTCTCTTCTGGTGTGTCTGAAGACAGCTACAGTGTACTCATATAAATAAAATAAATCTTTAAAAAAAGAAAAAAGAAGAAAGAAAAAAATCAAGCAGGTGGAGATTGTTGCAAGGTTTGTGAAGGGCTGCTGAGGCTATGGAACTTGTGGAGCACAGCAGCCTGGCTTGCCTACTCCAGCTGCCATTCCAGGAAATGCATATAGAATTATTATGGATTTGGAGGAGTTTTTATACTATTCCTTTGCATCCTTATGATTGTAAAGAGTTTGCTTTTAGTAAGCTTGTAATTTTAAAGAACCCATGAATCGATATCATTGGAAAGTTTTGCCTCAAGGAGTGGATAATAGTCTTACATTATGTAAAAATTTGTCACTGCTTCAATACAAGAAGTTAGGACTTTGAACCTTTCAGTGTATATTATTCATTATATGGATATTTTATTAGCTGACCCCTCTGAAGGAGTTTTACTACAAGCCTTTGCTCTTATACAATGAGCTTTAAATTTTTGGGAAGTGGTTGTTGCTCCAAAAAAAATACAAAGGCAATATTTTTCCAATATTTGCGACATCAGTTATATCCTAAACAAATTGTGGCACAGAAAATTCAAATAAGAAAGGATAGTTTACTTTTAATGATCTTCAAAAGTTGCTAGGAGATGTTAATTGGCTAAGACCTCATCTTAAGCTCACCACAGGAGAACGTAAACCTCTGCTTGATACTCTCAAAGGGGGATGCAAATTTCCCTCAACAGTAAACTGATGAGGGTCAAATAGCTTTGCAGAAAGTAGAGGAAGCTATTAGTCAACAACAGATACATTATATAGACTATGATCAATTGTTGGATGTTTGCATTCTTGCTTCTTCTCATGCACCCACAGCAGTTCTTTGGCAAGAGGGATCAATAATGTGGATTCATCTTTCTTCATCTCCAAGTAAAGTTTTAACACCCTATTATGAAGCTCTTGCTGTGATAATACAGAATTGTAGGATAGAATCACAAAAGCATTTTGGGAAAGAACCTGATGAAATATTTATTCCTTATTGGAATAAGGAATTAAATTGGTTATTGCAGAATACTGATATGTGGCCTACTGCATGTGCAAATTTTAAAGGCAAAATTGATAACCATTATCCAAAAGACAAGTTGTTACAATTTGCCTATATGCATGCTTTTGTATTTCCTGTAAATTTACACATGCAGCTGACAGAGAATGTGCTTACTGTATTTACAGACAGCTCATCTAATGAGAAGGCAGCATATGGCATTGGATCACATGTTTATTCTTTTGAGTTTCCCCTGCTTCAGCACAAATAATTGAACTACATGCTGTAGCCACTGTTTTTGAAATGCTGGAAAATCCAGCTTTAAATTTTGACCAAGCCAGCTCAGTCAGTCAACAGGTTCTCCAAGGCAGGAGGGAGGATTAAAAAGAAAAAAGACATTTAGACAACATTGTAGCATGACCCCAGCCAGTCCTGAGTATGAGGTGGGTTTATTTTTTCCCAATCTGCTTTATACCATTTTAATTACATGCAAGTAATAGGGTCATTCTAGGTTAAGGAACAAGCAGACAATAAACAAAGTCCTTTGATCACTCCCGAGACCACTCTCAGGGCTTATCAGGATGACCAACATATCTGAGCCTACTTCCCAGTCCTAGCCCAAACTCATATTCTTGCTTGAAGCCTACTTATTTGTTCTAGCCTAAAATCAGATTCCTGCCTGAACTTACTTCCCTGTTCAAGTCTAAAATTAGACTCCTACCAGAGATTACTTCCTTGTCATGGCCCAATGTTAGATTCCTGCCAAGTAGCCCCAATTATTTATGCAAATACAACTTAATTTAAGGAAACATACTGTTCCTTACTTTATAGGACATTTAAGAGCTCATACTGGATTGGCTGGATCCCTTAGTGAGGGCAATGCCACAGCAGATTTGTATTCCAAGCAGATCATAGACCTTACACAGAAACAATTGGCATACAATCTCATTCTTTACATTATCAAAATAGTAATTAATAGCTTGAGACAACAGTTTGGCATTTCTAGAGAATGTGCACGTCAAATTGTAAAGACTTGTCCTCAATATCCTCAGTTTCTTCCTGTACTATATAATGGTGTTAAACCTTGAGGACTTATACCTAATCAATTATGGCAAATGGATGTTACTCATATTTCTGATTTTGGAAAATTAGAATATGTACATGTGACTATTGAAATCTTTTAAGGCTTTCTAGTTGCAACTGAAACTTTAACAGGAGAAGCAACCAAAAATGTAATTCGTCATTGCCTACATTGTTTTTCTATACTGGGTGTTCCAAACCAGATTAAAATAGATATTGGAACTGGCTATTGCAATCAAGCATTTGAGATGTTTTGTCAACAATTTAATATTACCCATATTACTGGGATTTCTGATAATCCTCAAGGACAAGGTATTGTGGAACTTTAAAACAATATCTTCATAAAATAAAAAAGGGGGAGTTATATCCTGTACACCAAATTTATTTAAATCATGTTATTTTTATTTTAAAAATTTAAAATTTGGATGCCAAGGAACTCTCTGCTGAGTGTCCATGGCACCCTACAACTAGGCATACTTATGCCTAGGTGAAATGGAAGGATCCACGTATTTGTATATGGCAAGGTCCTGATCGGTATTTAATATGGGGAAGAGGGCGTGTTTGCATTTTTTTTCTGCAGAATGCTGAAGGAGCTTTCTAGCTGCCAGAGTGATTGGTGAGATATGCTGATGCTGGGACAAAGAACGATGCTGACCTGTGAGCTTGCTGAGTGCCCTGACCATGGTGACTGGGAAGCTGCATTGGACATCTGTTCCTGACCCACCTTTGTTTGCCTATACCCCAGATTGGAGAAGCTGCCTTGCTTCAAGCTTTTAGACCTTGTGGGACAGAGAACATGGGAACTGGAAACTACCATTCTATTTCCTTTAATGTGACCAGTTATTCTGACTCAGTCATGGACTGGTCTAGAAATTAACCCAATATTGGAAAAAAAGAAATGACAGTTTTCATTTGGAAGGCTGGTTCTGGACATTTTCCGAGACATATTTGAAAATTGATAGATGCCTTTTATGAAGTTACATTTGCAATGGATAAAATTGGAACAGGATCTGGACTTCCAACAAGTGTTAGTGTATGTGTTATGGCTCCTAATCCTTTATTAATTGGCCATGTTAAAATTACTTTTGTTTCTACAGTAGTCAGTGTAAGTTGTATTGATTGTACACTTTCTAATTGTGTTAGTGTATTGAAAACTGGCATGTCTGTTATGGTGGTCTATCAACCAGCTTTGGGTTTATTGCCTGAGTATTACAGGACCTTGATATTCTGAAGAAAAAAAAAAAGCTTGCAAATACTGGAAGAAGTGAGTCAGGCTTTAAGCAGAAGCTAGAGGGTAGCGGGCTTGCTTATTGCTGGTATAGCTGTTTTAATTACATAGATATAGCACTACTGCTGCTGCAATAGCTTTGATACAAAAAGTTAAGACAACTACTTTTGTTAATCATTTAGGAAAAAATGTTACTAATGTCCTGAGTATTCAAGAGGATTTAGATAGGCATTTGGAACAACGATTGATGCTCTTTATGATAATATTAAAATTATTGGAGAGGAGGTTCAGAGTTTAAGAGTAAGAAGCCATTTTGAGTGTCATGCTAAATACCAATGGATTTGTGTTACTTCTAAAATTTACAATGATAGTAACTATAATTGGGAAAAAGTTCAAAGACATTTGCACAGTGTTTGGCATAATTCTAATACCCCTCTGGATGTTTTAACTTTGCATACCAAGATTATGAATTTAAAGAATGCTGCTATGCTGAGCTTTGATGCTGCTGATATTGTTGATAAATTATTCATGGCTTGAGGTCAGTATTTCCATCTTGGTCAAGCTTCAAGAATGGCGTATATAGCTTGATCATTCTAGCCTTTCTTGTCCTAGGAATACTGTTTATTCCTGTTTATTGTGATAAAGTTTGCCTCTAACAACATCAACATGTTGGCAGCCAAAATACATGGTTTAGAACTGAAAATGAACCCCCAGAGTTATTGATTAACAGGCTGGCAGTAACAGGAGACAGGTAAGTTCTGCACAGAGCATTATCAACCTAAGACAGAAGTACATTGCTTTTGATAATGTATATTCCACAATGGGTAAGGAAGGTATTCTTGTCAGAACATGAAATAAAAAAGGGGGAGATGTGGAGAGCTTTTCGGGCTGCTTCTATAGAAAAGTGGCATGAATTTGACATTGGGACAGGACAAGGAATTAGGCTTCAGGTAGGAATTTGACTTTAGGCTAGAACAAAGAAGTAGGCTTCAGGCAAGAATATGACTTGGGGGCTGGAGAGATGGCTCAGAGGTTAAGAGCACTGACTGCTCTTCCAGAGGTCCTGAGTTCAATTCTCAGCAACCACATGGTGGCTCACAACCATCTGTAGTGAGATCTGATGCCCTCTTCTGGTGTGTCTGAAGACAGCTACAGTGTACTCATATACATTAAATAAGTCTTTAAAAAAAAAAAAGAATATGACTTTGGGCTAGGACAGGGAAGCAGACTCAGATATCTTGGTCATCCTGATAAGTCCTTTAGAAGCAGTGATCACAGGACTTTGTTTATTGCCTTGCTTGTTCCTTGACTATTTGTGTTTATTGTCTGCTTGTTCCTCAACCTAGAACTGGCCTTATTATTTGCATGTACTTAAAATGGTATAAAAGCAGACTGGGGAAAATTAAACCCACCTCACCCTCAGAACTGGCTGGGCCATGCTACAGTTGTGTCCAGTTGCTTTTTTCCTTTTAGTCCTCGCTCTTCCCTGGAGAACCTGTTGACTGACTGAATTGGCTTGGTCAACCAAGCACAGCTTCAGCACAAGGTACAACCCTGGCTATCTCTGGAACACACTTCTTTGGGCTCTCAGAAAACACTTGCCAGTGATGCTGGTCTCTTCTTAATCACCGCTAATTTCTTAGCTCCAGCATCAGTTGTCCCACTAACGCCTTCTATTCTAGACTCTAAAGCCAGAACCACATGGCCAAAGCTGCCAAGTTATGTTGCTTCCTGGGGCTTGAACATGGCCTCCTTGTTCTATGACATTATCACCAGCTTTCTGTTTTCCAACTCCTTCACTAAGCTTGGTTCTCCTGGTACTTGCTTGTAGAGTGACTTTGAATTCAGAGATCTGCATGCCTGCCTCCTAAGCACTGGGATTAAGGGTGGTCCATCAATCCTGAATTTAAGTTTTTCTTCACCTAGAATTTGCTCTGTTCTAGGCTGGCCTTGAACTAAGAGATCTGCTTGTCTTTGCATCCTGTGATTCAAGGCATGTACTACCATGCCGGGACCTAAACTTAGCTGGGTGGGATCTTGCCCAAGGTCACTACTCCCTTAATTCAATTTAGTATCCTGAACACAGGATTCAGATCCATTTCATTTCCTGGTGCCCCTTTAATACTTGAACCATATATTTTATATTTTTCCTTTCTAAGCTTGCTACGCTTGTTCAAAATGCTCTTCATGAGACTTAACCAGGGAACAAAGTCTCTGCTGGGGTTTTTTGAGACTTCCTTTGTCAATGCAATTAATCTAAGTCTCTTCACCTTAGCCTCAAGCAGACTCTTCACACTAGGGCAAAATGTAGCTACATTCTTCACCAAAATACCACAAAAACAGTCTCTAGGCCACATATTGAAATTCTCCACTGAAACCTCTTGGGCCAGCTCCTTACAGTTCAAATCACTCCCAGTAACAAAGTCTTCCATATGCCAATAGGATAGCCCATTAAACCCTATTTAAAGCACTCCAATGTTTTCCAAATCCAGTCCCATTGAACCTTGAAACTAAACCTCTCAAACATCACTACTGAGAAATGAAAAAAACCACAAAACACCTAAATGGAAGATAATCTATATATCTATAATGTTGTAGGCATATATTTTTCACAGTTGTAGAAATTTTTAACCTCAATTTGGAGTGTCTACCCCGCCTTGATCATTCAGTTCCTGGATATAAGACACACACAACCTTTATTTTTACAGTAAGCTGGGCAGCTGCCCACCCTCTATGCTGTTAGAATCTACTTTCCTATCTATAACCCCTAGTTATTACTTACTATGTTTCATCTGGGCTGCTTTTAACTCCGGTTGGGCCGGGCAGTGGTGGCGCACGCCTTCAATCCCAGCGCTTGGGAGGCAGAGGCAGGTGGATTTCCGAGTTCGAGGCCAGCCTGGTCTACAGAGTGAGTTCCAGGACAGCCAGGGCTACACAGAGAAACCCTGTCTCGAAAAACAAAAACAAAACAAAACAAAAAACCCAAACAAACAAAAAAATTTCTAACTCCTGTTGGCCAGCCCTCAGGGCCACATTTTCATGACTCACCTAACCCACAGTGGCTTCTCTCTCCTCCTTCACCTTTTTTCTCTCCCTCATTGTTCTCCTCCAAACCCCCATGCCTGAGCACCCTAAAATCTGCCTATGTCTCTTCTGCTCAGCCATTGGCTGTTGGCATCTTTATTCACCAATCAGAAATCACTTAGGGGCAAGGTCACATAGTGTCACTTGGGTCTATGTGAGGACTCTTTCATCTTTGGGGCAAGCAGGTCTTGAGGAAACAATATTAGTATTAGAACACAAGCAGCATCAGGCCAACCCACTACATTTTATAGCCTACTACAATAAGGGTTCAACCTCCCCTGTAGCCTACCATCCACCAGAGGTAGTGGGAAAGAAAGCTTATAAAGATATGGGGGAAGTGGACCTGTTTAAAAATAGTTCTTGGAGGCGAACTACTCAATCTTCACTGTTCACAGTCCAGTCCACTAGCAAACACCACACACAAATCAGCAGCTGCAGTCCAGTCCACTTAGCAGACACCACACACGAATCAGCAAGGTCAGGAATCTCATGAGAAGTTCTTTGACGAGTTTCTTTCTGGGAAGTCACCACAAGCGAAGTACAGTAATGTAATGTAAGGCGAACCTATACATGCCTGTGGTTAGCAAAGACTAGCGAGATGGAGCAAAGCAATCCAATACTCCAGTTCCCACTGTCTGTGGGGTCATAATTATATTTTTTCAAATCATCATGCAACCTTTCACTTGTGTCTGCTTCAGCAAAACATTCTTTCACCTGTCTGCCCCAACAAAACATTATTATAACCCGAGTTTCCAAAGAAACCAGAAATGTCTACTTTAATATGTGACATGTTTTTCAATCAAAGATAGCTTGCTGACAGATCTCTGTGAATGTGAAGCTAGTCTTCTCTACATTCCATGCCAGCCAGACTACATAGTAAGACCTTGTCTAAGAATAAAAATAAATAGCTTGGCTGCTAAGAGATAATATGTTTGTTTGTTTGTTTGTTTGTTTGTTTGTTTGTTGAGGCAGTTTCTATGGAGCCCTGGTTGTTCTGGAACTTGTTCTATAGACCAGTCTAGCCTTGAAAGGCATCTTGCCACCCACAGCTCAGCCATGGGATAATAGTCTCTTAAATTCCCACCACCACCACCATCATTATTATTATGTTTTGCTTTTTTGAGTCAAGGTCTCTTTACTATGTAGCTCAGGCTGTCCATCAAGTACCCTTAAACTCAAGAGATCCCCCTGTCTCTTCCTCCTAAATTCTGGGATTAAAGACCTGTACTACCATGCCTGGCTCTTTGTTCTGTTTTGGTTTTTGAGACAGGATTTCTCCTCTCACCTGCAATCTTTCCTACCTTCTTCGTTTCTTGTACCTGGTAAAACTTGTTTATACAAAGGCCCCGGTGTATTTTGGGAACTTGACAGCCTGAAGTAGCTGGTCTTTCAATGCTTTTGCACTGATTGCTTTAAAACTAGCCGATTGCAAAAGACTGTGAGGCCAGACCCCAGCAGATAGGGAAAAGATACAGTCACCACCTACATTAGAATAATAAGCGAACTTCCTGTCTTGGTCCACTTACTAGTTGGAGATGGGCTCTGGTGCACCCCCCCCCTTTTTTTTTTGAACAATACAAAACCTTACCAAGATATTTTTGCTTTGTTCTGTATTTTTGTGCAACACCAAGATGACCTTTTCTACTATAACATACCTCTTTAAATAAGTTATGTTAATTACAATTTAAGCAAAACAAAAAGCCTAGAAACAACCCCAAGTAGAAAATAACATGCTTGGTGAGGACAGGGGGCATTTGAATCCCTCTTGGGCTGCTGCTTAAACACAGGTGCATCTGATGTAGAGACTGTTAATTCATCAACAAGTCATAGAATTGACACATAAATCTAGAAAATTCAAGAATTTCTATTTTCTGAATATACAGCCCAAAATAGTGAATGCAACAGATAATATGCACCTATGTTCTTAGCTCTCCTGCTCAACAGAAACTACTGGAGGCCATGGTTTGGCACTAGGCTCCTGCACCAGGCCCTTATCTGACCACACTCAACACATGTGTCAACTCTAATCAAGTCTCAAGCATCAAAGGAAACTAGATTGTTATCTGACCTTTTGGGAAATCAGGAGAGGGTGGATTTCCGTGAACATGACAGTAGAGTTCCCAGTTCTGTGTGCTTTAGTCCTTACAGAAGAGCAACCTAGAGTTGTCTTTTCTATAGTCTGTCTCTGCCTTAGGAAGAAAGTAACTTTGACCAGACCAATCTTTTTGTTTGTTTATTTGTTTGTTCCTCTGTGTAGCCTCTAGTTGTCCTGGAACTTGCTCTGTAGACCAGGCTGTTCTGGAACTCACGGAGATCCACCTGACTCTGTTTCCAGAGGTCTGGGATTAAAGGAGTGAGCCACCACTGCCAGCTAACAAGTGTTATAGGATATTTAATCACACTGTGAACCCTGAGATTATGTTATTTGCTGGAAAAACAAACAAACCTGTTTTTAGTTGTAGTGTGGCTCAGTTTTAGCACACACCTTTAATCCAAGAGCTTTCTCCTTGAATATTGTAAACAGGATTAAATAAAGTCAACCATAGGTGAAGAGGCAGAGCAAGCAACCAGTTGACAGGAAGTGAACATAGGATTATTAAGAAAAAAAACAGGGTAAACAGAGTCAGTAGGATGGATAGAGAGACACACAGGAAATGGGGGAGGACAGAGTGAGAGAGGGGACTCCTTCTGGGACATTGGCTGAGTAGGAATGTCAGCTAGGTGCTTTCTCTGCCTCTCTGAACTGGCAAGTTTTCACACCAGTATCTGGTTCTGGAGTGTTCATTGGTAAAATCCAACAATTGAGATTTTGTTAAAAACAACAGACAAAACCAATCTTATTTTTTTTCCCCCTTTAGATCTTCTTCCCTCTGTATCTTCCTTTCCATCTGCTCAGCTATCTTATTGTGGAATGAAGGTTGCCTAAACTAGAATTACAAATAAGTTTGTATCTTTCAAATTTGGCACCACAGTGGCCCAAGTGTCCAGTGACCCGAGTGAACAAAACACAGTAGGAAATCCTGACCCATGCCACTGACATGAACTAACCTGGCAAACATCAGGTAGACAGTCATAGGACATATTCCAAACAAAGAATGTTGATGGCCCTGGCTGCTGGAGAGGAACTGGAGATAGGTTCTCTAGGACATGGACATTTTTGATTTGCATAAAGAGCTTTTCAGATCCAAAATGCAAAACTGCTGGTCCATAACACCACACAACTCAACAGGTTAAAAGAGAAGCTGTGTTATTATTTGTACTTTATCATACATAAAAGTACAAAAAAAAAAAAAAAAGCCTCAAGCATAGTGACGAACATCTTTAATCCTAGCACATGGGAGACAGACAGGGAATGTGAGTTTGAAGCCAACATGGTCTACAAAGAGAGTTCCAGAATAGCCAGGGCTACACAGAGAAACCGTGTCCCCAAAATCTAACAAAACAAAAATCTACTCCCAGCAGGCTCAGGAGCACCAGAGCTCAGCCAGCCTCAACGGTAGAGGAACCACCAGGCCAAGGGCAAGCCCATAAACGGGGAAACTAATCAGGAACACATGAAGACCGCCTTTAACAATCCAAGGGCCGTGCCTCTGGAGGCGAGCTCGCGCATACTTCCGCCTTCTTTTTTTTTTTTTTTTTTTTTTTTTTTTGGTTTTTCGAGACAGGGTTTCTCTGTGTAGCCCTGGTTGCCCTGGAACTCACTCTGTAGACCAGGCTGGCCTCGAACTCAGAAATCCACCTGCCTCTGCCTCCCAAGTGCTGGGATTAAAGGCATGCGCCACCACTGCCCGGCTACTTCCGCCTTCTTATCTGCCCGCACTATAATAGCCGGAAGCGGCTTCTCCTTGGCGTATTTCCGCTGGAGAGTTGAAGTCAGTGCGGCGCGCGCCCGAGTTTACGGGTGAAGCTGCAGGAGCTGGGGAATCGTCTGGAGCCGGACTGCTGTGCTGCTTTGGGCTGCTCTGCTCTGCGCCACTGCGCTTGCGCCCAAGTCGACCCTATCCCCGGCATTCCCTGCGGCCTTCAGATGCGCCGGCGTCTTACAGCTGCTGCTCCCGGTGAGGCTCAACGAGAGCGCTGCTTCAGAAGGAGCAGCGCTCTTCCGGAGCGGTGTAAGGGCGATGCCCCTCCGGTGAGTACGGACCCTCTGCCCCCATCCCTGGCCCCATGTCCACCTAGATCCTCTTGGCACTAGCGCTCGGGTTTCCTGCTTCTCGCTGGTACCGCGCTCCGGCTGTCCTCCGGTCTCAGTCTGGCTCTCTGCTCCTGCCCACCAGGACTGCAGCTTTCTGTTTTAGTGTTTCCCATACTCCTTGCTCTCTGGCCTTGAAGTCCAGCCAGGCTTGTGGCACCAGTTCTGGTGTTCAGATGAGAAATATATACTCTCGTTTTATCATGCAGAGTTTGTGGTTGCCTGTCACTACCCAGACCTGTGTTTCCCGAGCTTCCGGTCTTCCAGGTGTGTCTCAATTTGCAACCTTGCTAGTCGAGTATAGATAAAAATGATTATCAGCACGGTGTAGGTGGTAGGTTAGTCCTGTCACCAAGTCCGAAGGTTGAATGCCCCTAGGCGCAACTTTTGTGATAGCTGTTAAAATAGTTTATCTTGGTTTTGTTTTGTTTTTGAGACAGTTTCGCTTTTGTAGCCTGGCTGGCCTCAATTTGTGCTGACCCCTTTGCTTCTGTCTCCTACGCGTTAGGTTTAGTAAGGTTTATTTTTACCCCTTTAAAATGTTTTTCTCTTTCTACTGTCAGTTTGTAGAAGTTATTCTAGATACTAGTTCTTTGGAAAACGAATTGGAAATCCTTTCTCGTCGGGCAGTGGTGGCGCACGCCTTTAATCCCAGCACTTGGGAGGCAGAGGCAGGTGGATTTCTGAGGCCAGCCTGGTCTACAGAATGAATTCCAGGACAGCCAGGGCTACACAAAGAAACCCTTCTCGAAAAACCAAAAAAAAAAAAAAAAAAAAAAAATCCTTTCTCTGTTGCTTGCCTTTATTTTCATCTTCCTAACTCCCGTTTAGAACCAGAAATTCTTTTGTTGGTTTCATTAAATGTTTTGTTTGGCTTGCTGTTTAAGTATCCCAAGCGGTCTTTGACATAGCTATATAGTCAAAGTTGATGTAATGGTTAATTTCTCAACTTGACACAATCAAATTAACTAGGGAAGAATGTCTCAAGGGATTATTTAGTTCAGGTTGCCTCATGGGCACATCTGTGGGGAATTGCCTTGATTAGCTTAATTGATATGGCACCCAAATTTGGGGCTCTGGACTATGGAAGATTAGAGAAAGCTAAGTGGCTTCTAAAAATTAGTTCATTATTCTGCTTTTGTCTATAATGTGACTAGCTGCCTTGACTTCCGAACAGTAAGGGACTGTAACTTGGAATTGTAAGCTAGATAAGCTTCTCTAAACTGGTTTTTTTGGGGGTCGGAATTTACGTGCAGCAGGGATGAACCCGGCCTTGGACTCTTGATGTTTTTTGTTTTTGAGACGGGGCTCTAGCCCTGGCTGTTCTGGAACTCATTATGCAGGCCTTGCTGGCCTGGATCTCAAGAGTTGTACTTAAATGTGCGGGCCACCATTCCTGGCCTGGCCTTGAGGTCTTGCTGCTTTTGTCTCTACCACTTAGTGCTTGGATTATAGGCCTACCCCTGCAGTTACTTATTTTTGGAAAAGTATTTTCTGCATGTATATATGAGTGTGGAAAGGCGCATGTACCACTCTGCATATCAGGACAACTGGCTGGAGTAGGGCCTCTCCTCACATTATACTGGTCTAGGGGATTGAACTCAGGTGACATTAATCGCCTTTTACCAGCTGAGCCATCTTGCTGACCCATTTTTTTTCTTTTAAAGTTGGTGTTTTGTGTGTCCCATGAACAGTCTTTGCCTGCCTACCTTTATGAAGAAAATTTAATGTTGCTCTATCCTACAGACTTTTTAAATTAATTTAATTTTAAAGATTTTTGTTTGGCTGGCCCAGAACTAGATAAGTAGATCAGCCTGCCAGATCCTGCTGCCTCTGCCTACCAAGTCCTGGGATTAAAGGTGTATACCAGGGCTGGAGAGATGGCTCTGGTTGAGTTCCACCTTGTATGCCACCACACCCATCATAACCCACCCTTTTATCTTCTCATAAAAGCATGTGTTGTTGTTACAGTCAAGGCTACAACAGTAAGACCCTGTTTCAGGGAGGAAAAAAAAGAAAACGGCTGTTTTATGGACCCTACTTCTGATTGTATTCTGTTGCTTTGAGCAGTATGTCCATCTTTTGGGGTGGGAGGGGTGCTAGTTTTTGTTTTTCAGACAGGATTTTTCTTTGTAGCCCATGGCTGTCCTGGAGCTTGCTATGTAGACCAGACTGACCTTGAACTCAAGAGAGCCACTTAACCTCTGCCTCCCAAGTGCTGGGATTAAAAGCATGTGCCAACTACACCTGGTATTTTTCATGCATATTTTAAAATGGCATTCAAACTGTATCCTAGGTCTGTTGAGATAATCAAATTGATCATAGTTTCGTTTTTCTCCTAGTTCCGTAGTTTTTTCTTGGGAACTGGACAGATCTGTTCACTCTAGATAAGGTGATTTATTACTATAATCACCGATGGTGGGCCTCTGGGCATGCCTTTGAGGAACTTTTCTTTTATAGTTTATTTTGAGACAGTTTCTCTTTGTATCCTTGACTGGCCTTTGCTTACCAAGATCCACCCATCTCTCAGCCACCACGCCCAACTGGGAGATTTTCTTAATTGGTTAGCTAAAGAGAAAAGTTCTACCTTGAATATTGGTAGCCCCACTTCACCAACTGGGCCCTGTATCAAATGAAAGGGGGGGGGCAGAGCATAAGCAGCCTTGAGGGATTGGTGGGTCAGTTTTAGCGAGTGCAGTGGCCCTCCTTCCTCTTAGAGACTGTCAGCAATCTCATCATTGCAGCACACCTAGTTATTACTGTGCTGTTTGCTTACTTTGTTGTCCTGACTACAGAATCAAGATTATCTGTATTTCTTGATAGCAATGGGATGATCTGAAGGGAAGGTCGAGCTATGCTATAGCCGAACCACAGCAGTAACTAATGATGGTTCCTTTTTTATTTCTTACCAACTGTCTTTGTAAATTTATTTTTATTTGAAGACAGGGCTTCTCTGTATAGCCCTGGCTGTCCTGCAACTGTCTCATTAGATCAGACTTGCTCTGAACTCAGATCCACCTGTCTCTGCCTCCCAAGTTTGGGATTAAAAGTGGGTGCTACTACATCAGACTCTGGTGCATTCTCATTGGCACAGGATAAATTGGGGTGTGACACGCCCAGCACAGTAGAGATGCTTTCTTTATCAGTAACTTTTCCTGTTGCTGTGACAAGCAGTTTAAGGGTTTCTTTAGGCTTGCAGTTTGAAGGGATACAGCCCACCCTGGTGGCAGGAGTGTGAGTGAAGCTGGACAGATTGCATCCTTGTTCACGAGGCAGAGAGGAAATGCTGGAGCTCAGCTGGCTTTTCCCTTTTTGTCAGTCTGGAACCACAGCCCAAGGGGTGATAGTGTATACATTTCAGGGTTGGTCAGACTTCTGGGAAGTACCCTCGCAAACACATCCAGGTGTCTCCTAGGTGACCCTCAATGAATACTGACCATCACAGAGGTCATTGCTTGCCCTGCCCCTTCTCCCTATACTGCATATGGGTTTTAGCATGCTCTTTCTGACTCGATGTCACTCAGTAGCAGGCCGTCCTGGAGCCGTCTGTGTGTCAGGTGACCTTCAGAGATGTGGCTGTGTACTTCTGCAGGGAAGAATGGGAGTGTCTCAGTCCTGGCCAGAGGACCCTCTACCGGGATGTGATGCTCGAGAACTTCCAGCACTTGAATGAGCTGGGTAAGGCTGCGTGTTAGGTTCTGGAGCATGGTGGATCCTGGCTAAAGACTCTTGTGCTGTATCCAATCTTGTTTGGCTCCCCTGGGGTAGCCTGACTTTCCTCAAACCCTTGAGGCCCTGCAGGGGTTTGTGTCAACGTGTGTTTTCACATGTGGGCATGCATACTTCGGTCTCCCTCCCTCCTTCCTGCAAGCCTTCTCCGTCTTCTTCATTCCTACTTTCAGGAAGGTTCTACAAGGGGTAGACAGGCTGCTGGGTTCTTGTGCTGCCCAGAGCTACTCTTAGTCCTGGACTTATTGTCTTATACACAAATCGGATACCATTTCTCTCTCTTTTGGAAAGGATGCTGTGGCCAGAGACCAGGCCTTATTTCTCGCCTGGAACAATGGGATGAACCTTGGGGTGATGACTGGGACAGATCTGAGTTTCTGCAAGGACAAAAAAGTATCTGCCCAGGTAAGCAAGATGAACTTTTCCCACTCAGACACAGTGGGAGAGTTGGGTGCTCCTTCTGAATTAGGGACTTTGGAGGTGGAGGTGGCATGAATGGCATAGTTCTGCCACTAAGCTCTGACAGGGGGCGTGTATCTGTGTCATTGGTCCCTTGTGAGGTTGTATCTGAAGAAAGGTGTTTGAGAAAGGGAGGCAGTGTCCTAGCACTGTCTGTGAGCCTGGGAGTGGTTGGGATTTGACTGCTCCCCATTAGGCGGCAAGGCAGGGAGGAGAGAGTTCATGCTCCAGGTTTGGGACGGGGAGCAGGTTCTCTATTTCACTTGTGTTTGCTCATTTGTAGAATTAGGATAAAGCCCTGGCTCTTTCCTTAAGATATACCCAGTGGTGGTCATGAGGGGGGTTTCTTTTTGCCATGGTGGGCATGGAACCCAAGGCCTCAGATAAGCAGTTGCTGGGCCACAACTTAGCCCAGATCCCATCGCCACCATGTCGTCATGCCTGCACACCTCCAGACAAGGTTTCTGTTTAGCCCTGACTGTCCCTGAACTTGCTCTGTGAACCAGGCTGGCCTCAACTCAGAGATCCATCTGCCTCTTCCCAAGGGCTGGGATTAAAGGCATGTGCCACCACTGCCCAGCTCAAGGTTCACTTTTTTTTTTTTCCTGTGGCTGGAGAGACAGCCGTCGGTATTGGGAACCGAACGAACTCTTATATTTTTGGTTGTGAGCCTAGCCTTTAACGGCTGAGCCATCTCTCCAGCCCTCAAGGTTCACTTTTACGTCTCCCATTGTCAGTTTTGGCTCATCTGTGCACATTGAACACATTTTCACAACACTTTTCTTTGACTCCCTAAGTAGAGTGAGTTGATTTGACACTTGGTAGCTTTCCTTCACTCTCTGTTGGATGTTCCTTTATAAGTTGTTCTGTCTGTGTCTGGGCCAGTTCTGTATAAATATATCTGTTCCTCCACAGGAGGCAGAAAGTCTATAGATGGTAAGGTGGCTTCAGCTCCTGAGAGGACCCATTCAGGGACAGGAGCCAAGAGAGGAACTACCTTGAGAAAGAATGTCCTGACATCCAAGGTGCACCTTCCCAGAACTACCTCTGGGAGGAGAATGGACAAACATGAAGCTCTCCAGAACCAGATGTGTGGGAAATCCCGCAGGAAGCAGCCAGGCCTCAAGGAGCAGGGCAAGAGTGGCACAGAGGGACATCCATTTATCTGTGGCATATGTGGGAAGGCCCTGAGCTGCCATAGCCGGCTGGCTGCTCACCAGACAGTACACACCGGAACCAGGTCCTTTAAGTGCCTCGAATGTGGCCAGACGTTCCGCTGGGTCTCAAACCTTCTGCGCCACCAGAGAAATCACACAAGTGAAAAGCCCTTCTGCTGCGAGGTATGTGGACAGGCCTTCAGCTTGAAGGACCGCCTGGCACAGCATCGCAAAATCCACACTGAACACCGGCCCTATGGGTGCAGCGACTGTGGGAAGGCCTTCAAACAGAAGTCTAACCTCCTGAGGCACAGACTTGTTCACACTGGAGAGAAGCCTTTCTACTGTGACAACTGTGGCAAGGCCTTTCGGACTAAAGAGAACCTCAACCACCACCAGCGGATTCACAGTGGAGAGAAGCCCTACACCTGTGGGGAGTGTGGAAAGGCCTTCAGGTGGCCCAAGGGCTTCAGCATCCACCAGAGGCTGCACTTGGCCAAGAGGTTCTATGAATGTGAACAGTGTGGAAAGGGCTTCCGCCACCTGGGCTTCTTCACACGACATCAGAGAGCTCACGGGCGAGGGGAAGTATAGAGCCTCCTGTGGGTGGCTGGGGAAGAGCTACAGCAGGTGCTCTCACGACAAGGCCACATACGTGGCCCGTGAACCAGCAATTTTCACTCTTTGCAAGTCTCTGAGTACGTTCTAACACAGGGAAGGGATCTGAGTTACCTGGCAGAGCCAGCAACATCTGTTTTTTGGTGCTCCTTGCCTTTGGCTAAGGAATTTGAGTGTCACTTGTATGCACTTTAACTCTTTTCTCACCTAGCTCTTCCGACATGTGTGAGGGGGGTTTGAGGCTTGAGTAGAAGCAAAGCTTACTATGGAGCTGACAGGATGGCCCAGAGGGCAAAGGCCTGCAAAGCCTGATAATTGAGGTTGATTCCCAGGGATCCATATGGTGGGAGGGGAGAACCAAATACTGTAAGCTGTCCTCTGACTTCCCGTGTGTGTGTGTGTGTGTGCGCGCGCGCGCAATACAGACACAATAAACACATCAGTCAAAGGAAGAAGCCTCTTCTTCAGCCTGGCTACAGAAACAGCCTTGGTAACGGGCTACAGAAAGATCTGGATGCACACTGGGGCGGCTTGTGGGGAGGCAGCCACAAATGGTACAGGCTGTGGGGAGTAAACTATTACAGCATCCTTAGTGGTGTGTCTCCAGCACTTTGTTGAGCTAGAGATACTGGATCTTTGCTTCTACTAACTTGGTTTTAAAGTACAACCAGGTTATTTCCCAGTGGCATGGGAGCACTGCCAGGAAGGTAGGTGAGCCCTTGCTTCACGGATGGTCCTTTGTACCTGTAGAGCCGTCCAGTGCTGGGCAGGGACGGGCAGCTGGAACCTCTGCTTCTGACCCTGTTGAGAGCTAGATGCTTCTCGGTGGTCCTGTTTCTCTGTACAAGGTCATGAATTGTAGAGATGGCTGCCAAGCTGGGCCCATTCTCAGCTTCTGTGTCCCTTCAGGAATAAGACCCCACTATACTATCACAGGCTGTAGCTACTGTGATCTGGGCATCAGGTGGTGCTTGGGAAGTGGGAGCTGTCTGGGTCAGCCTGCTGCCTAGACAACATGCCAAACTGATGGCTTCACCAGCCAGTGCCCTAAATGCTCCTCTTTCAGCTCTGACCCTGGTGCCTAGGGCCATGCCTCTAGAATTAGGCTGGGCCTCACAGCAGTGTGAGGTGGCCATGTGTACCTCAGGGCATCTTCAGTTCTAAATCAGCATGTCAGCTACCAGGTGGAGCTTGTAGAAAAAGCCCTGCACTCTCCAAACTGATCAAGGGGCCAAAGCACCCTTATAAAATTAGGTTATCTCCAGATCTAATGACCGATTATAGTTTTAAAGAATTTCAGGGGGCAGGAGAGATGACTCAGCAGTTAAAAGCACTATCTGCTTTTCAGAGAATCCAGGTTTGCATCCCAGCACTCACATGACAGCTTACAACAGTCTGCAACTCCAGTGCCAGGGGACCTAACACCCTCTTCTGGCCTCTGGACACAAGGCCACACATGTTATGTACATGCAGGCAAAACACCCACTTTTTTTTTTTTTTTTAAGTTCCAGTTAACAAATGCAGTTTATAGGAAATGGGAACCAGAAGATGGTGCTAGACAGATAACCCAGTATATCAGGTGGGTGACCTTGGAGCTGAGGGATGACCTTGATCTTAAGCCACTGAAGGTTGCTTTTAAGATTTTATGTGTATGAGTCTGTTACCTACATATGTGTGCCTGGTACCCACAGATATCTAAAAGAGACTCAAATACTCGAGCTAGGTTTATAGATGGTTATGAGCACCATACATACTGGGAACAGAACCCAGGTCCCAAGCAAGTGTTCTTCACCCCTAAGCCATTGCTCAGATTAAAAAGCTTATTTAGGCCAAGCCTGATCTTCCTGCTTCTACCTCCTGAATGCAAAAAGTATGGGTCACTGCCATACAACTGGTTTATGCAATGTTAGGAATCAAACCCAAGACTTAGTGCATTCTGGGTAAACACTATTCAAACTCCGCTATCACTATATCCCCAGCCCTGTAAAAATAGGCCCCACTGGGATCCTATTCGTGTGATTACAACCAGGCTGGGTCACTTCTGTGAGTTTGTAGTTCCAACATAGGAACTGTTAAGTCTGCGGCAGTTTGGGTTTACTTCTGTAAGTCAGGAGCCTGCATTTCCTTTCCTATACTTTTATAAACTTGGATAAACAAATGCATGTTTGCCCTCCACTGAAGGGCTGTGAGTCAGGTATCTGTTCCATGTCCAGTAGTTGGAGTTGGTAAGGCCTTTCATAGGCGTGGGCACAAAGGCCTGCTGTGAAATACTTTGCCTTGTATCTGATGAGTGGGCACCTTGACTTGAGTAGTTTTGCTTGTAGTTCTGGAGATTGAACCTAGCTAGAGCTAGGCAAGTGCTGCAGAACTGCTTCCCTGCCCTCTTTGAGAGAGTCACATTGTCCAGGCTGGTCTTGAATTTTCCATCCTCCTGCCTCAGTCCCCAAGTGACTGGATTACAAGCCTATACCACCAGTCCATTGAGTTGAGTGCCTCTTGACCAGCTGGCCTCTACCTGGTGTGTGTGTGCGTGCATGTGCGCGTGCGTCTACGTGTGCACAGTTGGCATGGGGACAGAGGAGAGCAGCAGAGTGCTTGCATCTCACTGCCCACTCACTACCTCAGGACTGAATGAAGGAGTGTTCTAGAAGCAGGTGAGGGGCCAGCAGTATCTCCTGACCACGTCAGCCCTGTAGGGTGTGTGCACATGGGGGTACTTGGTTGTCCTATGGGACCAGCAAGTGGCAGGATTATGCCTATGACCTTGATCCCAGGCAACACTCATTTGTTTAGCTAGCAAGCTCTAAAACACATGGCATTCACTGGTTACCTTGAACCAAAGATGAGGTCTACAGAGCTAGGAAAGACATCTCCGGTAGGACCCGCACTGCCCCACCCACCCCAGCATCTGGAAGCCATGGCTAAACAGGTTCCCTAGGTAGTATGCCAATTAGATGAGGATTTGGGGCTCATGGTAGTTGTGGCATATTTGCTGTGTGTCAGTTTTGGAGATGCTTAAATCCACAGGAACTCAAGGTGGAAGACCTGCTTCTCGGTGCAGGTCCATCCCTAACAGTCCCCTTGTGTTTATATCTGGAACATACATTGTGGCCTCTCTAAATGACATAAATAGAATTGGCTCTTGAGTGACTTAATGTTGGAAGCACATTGGATCTCTAGCTTGAAAAAGCATCCTTGAGGGGCCAACCACCTCTTCACAATACTGTGGAAACCTGAGATCACTCACAATGGCTACCTGGGGATCATGGAAGTCTGGGGCCACCTCTCCACCTGAGTAGAGTTAATACTTCATGAGGCCCTGTCCCTGCTTCTGCATTTTGTTAGGGCATTTGACAACCTGCATCAGTTTGTTAGTTCCCATTTCAAATCTGAGGGAAGATAAACCTAAACCTACAGTGACCAATCCATCTTCCCGAATGCTCACTGGCTACCTACCTAGCACCAGAAGTAAGTGGGTTACCATTGGAGCTTAGAATGTTTTGGTGGGTTTGTCACAGCTTGGGGTATCCTCACTAGAGGGACTGGGAAGATAAAGATTGCCCGCAGCACGTTACTCGCGTGTCCTGCCTGCTGTACCCTATCTACAACTGCAATGTCATTTTGACCCCCTTGTTTGAGATAGTTTCTTACTGTGTAGCCCAGGCTGGTCCTGAACTTGATCCTTTTGCCTCCTCAGCCCAAATGCTGGCATCACAAACCTGCACTACTACAGCCATCTGCCACAACCTGGCCAACTCAACCTTCCTGGTGCTCCTTTAATATAATTCCTGTTGTGATGACCCCCAACTATAAAGTTATTTTTGTCGCTGCGTTACAACTATAGTTTTGCTAGTCTTATGAATCACAATGTAAATATCTGTGCTTTCCGGTGGTGGTAGGTGGCCTCTGTGAAAGAGTCATTTGACCCCCAAAGGGCCACAGGTTTGACAACCACTGATCTGCAGTGTCCTGAAGCTTCATCTAGCAATTGCTGTGAGCCAGCTGTCCCCAGTGCCACTTAGAGCTCCCATGCTTTCTCAGTCCTCAGGCCATGTGGAAAACTGCAAAGCCCCATACAAAGGAAAGGGAGAAACCATACTTTTTGTTTAAAAAGGTGCTTAAGAGGTGAGAGGTGAGAAGGGACCTGAGTGTCTCATGACTTTTGCTGGGACGCTGTAGTAGTAACTTCTCTGTTGCTGTGGTAACACAGCAAGGCCAACAGCAGCTTAGGGGAGAGTTTATTTTGGCTCAGTTCCAGAGAAATCTGAGTCCATCATGTGGGGGAGGCCTGGCAGCAGGCAGGCGTGACAGGAGATGCAGGAAGCTGAGAACACGCATCCTCAACCACATGCATTAAGCAAAGACAACATTGAACGTAAGATGAGGTGTTTTTTTTTTCTTTTTTTCTTTTTTTGGTTTTTCGAGACAGGGTTTCTCTGTGTAGCCCTGGCTGTCCTGGAACTCACTCTGTAGACCAGGCTGGCCTCAAACTCAGAAATCCACCTGCCTCTGCCTCCCAAGTGCTGGGTAAGATGAGGTTTTTAATGGAAAAAACCTCAGTGCCCCCAGAGACACTTCTCCCTCAAAGTGGTGCCTCTCCAAGGTCCCTGAAACAGCACCACTACCTGGAGGCCAAGGGCTCAAAACACCAAAGTCTATTGGAACATTTCTGATTCAGTTCACCACAGAAGCTGTGGCACTCACCCAACACTGACAACCAGTGTTTTCAAAAGAAGGATTCCACTCAAGTGTAACCTGGTGAACCAATATTTTACTTTATGGAGAAGCTTCACACCAAGTCCCTCCTTCAGTTCACACCCCACCTATATACTCAAGCACTTCTGGGAGCTGCCTGCAGCTGGGGCAGTATCAGGCGAGGTTGGGTGCTGGCAGCAGGGAGTAGCCAGAGTCTTGGATATGGTCTGATAGGCTCGACTTGGCGAGGATGTTTGGGTAACCATCTCAAATGGCAGTAATATCCACTGGGCGTTTCATACTTACACTGCAGCATCTGAGGGTCAGAAGATGGCTCACTGGATACAGTACGGGCTGTGCTTTATGAGGGCCCAAGTTTAGATCCCTAGCACCCCACATAGAAAGCCGGATGAGCATGTGGCCCACCCATGATGGTAGAGACGGGGTTCCTGGGGGCAAACTGGCCAGCTGGACTAGCTTAGTAAGTTCAGCCACAGACCTCATTAATACAGCAGAGGACCATCAAGGAAGACCCCTGATGTTGAACTCTGGCCTTCACAAGCATGCTCACAGGTAGCAAACATACGTCTAGACATCCGCAGCACAGAGAAGATTTCAATGTCTGGTGTTAGATCTGAGAGAAGAGTTCTGGTTTCTAAATGGGTCAGGAGGCTGCCCTTGGACAGCACGACATAACACCCTCGTGGTCTACATGCTTCTCCAGCAACTCTGGAGACCCTGCAACCTGACTATTAGATCTTATAAGATTCCATGTAGGGAACTGGAGAGATGGCTTAGTAATAAGCATTTGCTGTTCTTGCTGAGAACCCAGGTTTAGTTCCCAACACCCATACAATGGCTCACAAATAATTCCAGTTCCTGGAAATCAGACACCCCCTTTCACCTCTGCAGGCACCAGGCATGCATATATACACAGGGGTGAAACACCCTTACACATAAAATCTAAAGTCTTTATTTAAAGATTTATGTATTTTCTGTATACGGGTGCTTTGCATGTACATGTGAAGGCATCCATTCCCATTGTAGATGGTTGCGAGCACCATGTGGGTGGTACTCAAGAGTCTCTGGAGGAGCAGCCAGTTCCCTGAACTGCTAAGCCATCTCCCTAAACCATAAAAAAGATTTTTTTTCTTTTTTTTTTTTTCTTTTTGAGACAGGGTTTCTTTATGTAGCCCTGGCTGTCTTGGAATGCACTCTGTAGACCAGACTGACTTAAAACTCAGAGATATCCACCAGCCTCTGCTCCTGAGTGCTGGGATTAAAGGCATGAGCCACCACCACCAGGCAAATTATTATTTTTTTAAAATACAGTCTTGTTAAACCCTAAAACTTTCTCCTGAGGTGGCTCTATCGTTTGCATTATCCCTCAACAATGGGTGAGTGGTTGAGAAGGTTTGATTAGTCATGCTGAAGAAGGAATTCCACACTGACCTCTTGGGTGAGGTGCCTCTACTTTGCTAGTCCCAATCCAATCTTGCCCTAGCAACAGCTGCATCAGAGTTCTAGCAATTGTCTAGCCAGTCTACCCTGGTCCAAATAAGTGGAAGGTCCATGGGATTTCTGTCGATGGCCATGTCCCTGAACACGTGAACTTGAGATCTCCAAGGCAGTGGCAGAAGTACTAAGGCTGTGGGCTTCCTCATCTTGCACCTTGGGTCAGGAGGTGTCGCCTGCCCTGAACTTCCTGGACAGGAAAGGTGCCCAAAGCCAACAGACTCCAAACCTCCGTTAAGGAGTATTTTAACGACTGGCCTTGCACATTAAGACAAAGGGAGGTGGAGAGATGGTGGCTAGGAGCACTGGCTGCTCTTCCAGAGGTCCTGAGTTTAATCCCCAGCGACACATAGTGGCTCACAACCATCTGTAATGGGACTCAACACCCTCTTCTGGTGTATCTGAAGACAGCTACAGTGTAGTCATATACATAAATAAACAAATCTTTAAAAAGAAGTTAAAAAAAAAAAAAGACAAGACAAAGGGGCTGGTGGATGCCTTTAATCCCAGCACTGAAGAGGCAGAGGCAGGAGGATCTCTTGGGTTCAAGGCCAGCCTGACCTACATAGAGAGACCCTTTCTAAAAAAGAAAAAGACCGACCAGCACAGTGGAATGTAAGATGTGACCCGGTTAAGGCCCATAGGTAGCTACAGACACCACAAGGACAGACAGTCTGAGCAGTATGATTTAGTTTATAGTATTTTCTCCAAGATGCATTTCCTAATTTTTATCATGTCTTGAAGAAAGTTGGACAGGGCTTGGGATGTAGCTCAGGAGGTAGGTTTGTTTATCATTCATATAGCCCTGGGTTCAACACCCAGCACCAGAAGAAAGCGGTGAAAGTCCTATTCAGTAAACACACGGGGGGGATGTATTTAAAATTAAGGGGCATAACTGTCCCAAACAGAATCCCAGATGGCTTAAAGTACCAAATCCGTAACATTCATCCCTGTCCATCTAGATGGGTGGAATGGGAATTCCCAACAATTCTTGCAGTGTTCCCTAAATTGGAATATATATATGAAGCCCAGTAACTTCTCCCTGTGCTGAGAACAGAACCTTCTCTCTGATGCTGAAATTACAATACCCAACTTCCCCTGAGCACCACCTATGCCTGCCTTGCTGGCTGTTGGTGGAAGGACATTGAATTCCAGCAGACAAGCTTGATGTAAGCTCACTTGTAGCTCGAATGACAGGCCTCTGCTCACTTGACATACAGGGGTATCGAACCAAGCAAGTGCCAGAGCATCACAGGGTTTATTTTACACTTTTATTAACATATTTATGCACCAAGAAATCTTACAAGGTATGTCTCTCCACCCCATGCCCTACTAGTCTGCTCGCTCATGTGTGTTCAGGCTTGCTCCAAGACAGTTTCTGTGTTATCTTCAGTGTTTTCTGTCTCCTCCAACTGTGGGCTGAGAAGGATCTGATCTTCTGATAGGACTGAGAGAATCTTGGAGTTGGACTTTGCAGGTGTGTCAATTTCTGGAGTGACCTCACGCAAGGAGGGCTGTGGAGAGATCCGAGAGCCCTCGCGCGATCTCAAGGTACCTGAGGTCATGGATGGACCCCTGGAACCTTTGCGTGACGGGGTCACGGAGGAGATCCGCGAACCCCTGTGTGATGGAGTCAGAGATGGGACTCGAGATCCTGATGGACGCCGGGGAGCATTCATAGACCCAACCTTCCGAGAATCACTGGACCGTATAGATGAAGTCTTGGAGGCTCGATGTGACTTATCCATGGATGGGGGCCGGGAGGCTGTAACTGATTGGGGCACAGCCTGGGCTCTTAAAATGTGATAGGTTGAGTCCAGCTCGGTGGCAATTGACCCGATGCGCAAGCTGGGTTGGTGGCTTTGGGGTGGTTGCCAGAGTGGTGGCCCCCGGGGACCCCTGCGCAACCAGCCGTGCATTTGCTCCAGGTTCTGCATGTCCACGTGCTCCCGTCGCAACTGCTCCCGCTGTTCTAGCAGCTGCTGTCGCATGTCCTGCAGTAACTGGGACCTCTGGAGAAGCCTCATGAGTTCTTGTCGGAGACGCCCATTGTCTGCCTTGAGGGCCTGTGCGTGGGAAATGAGGGATCGCGCTGCCTCCCGCTCTGCGCGGCGTGTCAGGGACTGCACATGCAGGCGTGCCTCTCGCTCGAAAGCCGACTTGTCATCCAGGAAGCGTTGCTTTACTTGGTGGAGGAGCTGCGTGTGCTCCACGCGCATATGCAGCAGCTCGCGCTCCAGGGTCCGGATTCGCGCCAGCTGTTCCAGCTGCAGCTCCTACATGGGGTGGGGTGGGGTGGGATGGGGGCGCCGATCAGCGCACCGGTAGGGAGCGCGCCCATCCCTCTCGACCCCGCCCGGTCCGCGGGAGGGTGGGGGCGCACTGGCCTTGTAGGGCTGAAGTTCCTGCACCTGCTGCGTCATGTTTTCGGCGCGCCTCTTCATTTCCTGCAGCTGTGCACGCACCCCGTCCTCACGGCCGTGGTAGAAGGACGCTAGCTCCGCTCGCTGCCACCGGATCTGGGCCAGGTCTATGCGGTTCTGATCCTCGAGGCGCACCACGGCATTGGCACAGCGCTGAGCGTGCGCGCTCACGTAACTGGCAAAAAGCCGGTTCTCTTCGCGCAAGCGCTGCGCCTCGCTGTTCAGGAAGGCGTTGTTCTGAAGCACCTGGTCTATCCGCTGCTCACAGGCCACCAGGCTCTCGGAGAGCATCGCGTACTCGCGCTGCAAGTACTGTGCGCGCTCGGAGAGCGGTGGCTCCGCACTTTCCTGCTTGCGCCCGGCGTTTTGTCCGCGCTTCTTCTTGGGCGCCATGGCTTGAGACCCAGGCCAACTGAACTCATGAGAGCACTGTGCTCCACCCGCTCCCCCAGTTCAGTTACTCCCCCTCCTTAACCCGAAAATTCTGGAGAACTACACCCTAGGTTCAGGGACGTGTCTTCAGTGTATGAGGTTCAGAGCAGGCAGGATTAAGGATGAGAGAGTACTGTGGCCAATCTGTATATGAGTGCTCCCTCTGGACCACTGCTGTCGCATTCTGGTGCGTTCCTCTAGGAATGTTGATGTCCAGCCTACGCATCCTCTATGGAGACAGAACTTGGTCGTGGTGCCTCGACCTCACCCCATTCTGTTGCTCTGGCAACGACTTGATTCAATCTTTCATTCCCTACCGTTTCTTATATCCTTGCATGACTAAAGTCAATGCATAGCAGTCAGGCAAAGCTTCAGCTTAGCTTCAAGACACTGAACTAACTTCCAAGTCCCCACCTTCCACTGACCAGGATCTTAGAGCTCTAGCTGTCATTCCACCAGATGCTCTTCAGTCCCACAGCATAAGGGGACTCTTTCCCACGTTCCCTCTATCCAGCTTTGAGTGAGTCCCCCCATCTGTCCTTGTGAAGTCTTCATGCTCCCAGGATGAAGCCCCGCCCACAAACACATTTGTTTGTTTGTTTGTTTGTTTGTGGAGATAGGGTTTCTCTGTGTAACAGAGCCCTGGTTGTCCTAGACTCAATTTGTAGACCAGACTGGCCTCGAACTCACAGAGATCAGCCTGCCTGTGCCTGCGGAGTGCCCGGATTAAAGGCCTTCACTCATCTCCACGCAGCATTTCTAAGGGGACTCTTGGCATCTGAGGCCTTGGTGGGATGCTACTACTGGAAGGCCCTAAGACCTTTCAGATAAAATGTATGATAAACAACGGTCTTCACTTCATAATCCAAGGGCTGGAGACTCCGTAGCCAAAGGGAATTTTTATTTTACAATCTTGCAAAGTCTGTGCAACCTATCGAAAAAGGCAAAAATAGCTAGTCTACAAATTTGGCTCAAAACAGTGGTTTTTATACTCCTATATATCTCTCCCCTCCGAATCCCTCATTGGCTAGGTTCTTCAGGGAGGTAAAAATGTCCCTGCTTGCCTAGCGTAATTCCCATCCAAACTTTCCCATCCTTCTGGGGTTCAAAATCTGCCCCCCTTCATTTACACAGGCTCAGTCCCTTAGTAGATTGTAACTTTTAAATCTACGATAGATTAAAAAACGGCCCATATAGGAAGGTGCCAGCTGCCAGCTAGAGAAGACAGGGGCCTAGTGCTTCCTGCTTAACTATGGGTCATTAGTGAGTGCTAAATACCCCTCAGGTTAAAAATGGACTCTTGCCTTTTTTTTTCTTTCCCAATGCAATTTTCCATGAGGCCCATACATCTTACCTTCCTTTTCCCATAAGCCAGACATCTAGAGGATACAAGGGGTACAAGATCAGCACATAGACAAACATTCCTGCTGCCACTTGGGGTGTTTCTGATATTTTTGTCCTTAGCATTACAGCATACTTTTACCTTGCTCATTTTGTACTCTTAACCGTTTGGGGACACACGGACTCTGGCCAGCTTGAGCTTGGTGAGCAAGTCTCACCAAGGCCTTGCCCTTCCCCCCATCCCCTCTGCCTTGCTAAAAACCACTAGATTGCACCCCTAAAGCTAGATATCAAGGACTGTTCCCATATTTGGCCACTTCCTCCTGAGGCTGACTACTACTAAGGTCCAGTTATCAAAGAATTGAAGTCCAGCAATCAAAAGCCCCTTTTGGGTTGCCTAATCAACATGCCCACTTAAAATTAAACATCTCATCCTAACACAGGGGTTCCCCTTGTACCTTTATAAAACACCACTTTCCTTTTTTTTTTTTTTTTTTTTTTTTTGGTTTTTCGAGACAGGGTTTCTCTGTGTAGCCCTGGCTGTCCTGGAACTCACTCTGTAGACCAGGCTGGCCTCGAACTCAGAAATCCGCCTGCCTCTGCCTCCCAAAACACCACTTTTCTATTGACCACAAATGTCTCCTCCCTCCAGAGACAGTCCTTTGTCCTATTCCAGAACAAACACCCCTTTCCCCTCATCCTCTGTCTCCTGTGTTTAACTCTCACTTCCTGTCCTTCTGTCCTTCTGAGTCTAATAAAACTCCTTGGTGCTGAGAACAGGGCCTTGGGGGTTCCTGAGCTGATACTTTTCCTTTCAACATGTATCTTTATAATCAGACTGGAAACAGAACTTTCTGTCAGTTTCAACCTTCCTGTCTCTCCCAGATAACTACAGCCCTTACAGTGCCGCCGCCTTCTTCTTCTTTTTTTTTCAGAGAAAGTTCTTCACTGATTTTGTTTTCCCTCTGAGTGATAAACTTTTTAACATAGGAGTGGTTCTCCAGTAAAGCACCTCCCTGAGGGCTGTGTGTCTGTTTCTTCTCAGAAGCCTCAGCCTTCAGGACAACTCTGATGCAAACTTACATGTGGGCTTGTTTTGCCCACTCTTGTCAGCAGTAGAATTTCTGCTCAGGCTTGGCTACGCTTACTTACACACTCTCTTACAAATCTTATGGACAGATTTGAGGGTCACTGAGTTTATGAAACCAAATATAAAGAAAGATTTTTAGTAACCCTCAAATTGTGTGACTCTTCCTGGGTAGACATGAACAAATCACCACAGATTCTGTTCCACCTAAGTCTAGCTTCATGAACCACTGAGTTTACTGGGGTTACTTATAGGAACACAGACCATTCAAAGGTAACTGCATCACCAAAAGCCCATCCAGCATGCATGAAGGAAATCTGAATCCCTGGGAGTCCCTACAAGGGCTTTCAGACAGTCCAGTAGGTGAGTCTTCTCCCTCTGAGTGAAGGCAAAATGGGGGCTTATATAACCTTGTGGGGATCTCACTGTCAATGGGCAATGAGGCTTGAGTAACCTTGACAGGGGCCACTGTGAATCTTGTAAGTTTCAGATTTCTGGAACCTGTAAGTTTCTTTTACTTCCTGAGCTTCAGGAGTTGCCTCCTCTCTTCAAGAGGGAATGTTTCAATTCTGTGGAATTTGCTACACTCACTACAAAGGATTTTTAATGCTCTGAGAACTTGCTGTTATTAGTTAGCCCTGACTGGGTAGGTGTGTGTGGGTCACCTCATAAAAATGAATAAATACAACTGGGGTCAAGGTTTGTTCCTGTAATCTTAACACTTGAAAGGTGGTGGCAGGGGGATCAAGGAGCTAAAGGCTAGCCTGGGCTACATAAGACCCTGTCCCGAAAAAATGTATAAGTAACTGGGTGGTGGTGACACAAGCCTTTAATCTCAGCACTGGAGAGGCAGAGGCAAGTAGATCTCTGAGTTTGAGGCCAGCCTGGTCTACAGAGCAAGTTCCAGGACAGCCAGATCTGAATAGAGAAACCCTGTCTCAAAAAACAACAAACAAACAAACAAACAAACAAAAAGTATAAATAAAAATAAAATGATACTAAGCAAGATGATTTGAATAGTCATGGCTCCCATAGACTCCTGTGTTTGGTTAGGAGATGTGGCCTTGTTGGAGAAAGTATGTCAATGTGGAGGCTGGCTTTGAAATTTATGTTCAAGTTACACCCAGGGTGGCACACAGTCTCCTTCTGCCTGCAGCTCAAGATCTAGAGCTCTCATCTCCATCTCCAGCACCATGTCTGCCTGCATGCTGCCATGCTTCCCACCATGATGATAGCCTGTAAGCCAGTCCCAATTAAATATTGTCCTTATAAGACTTGCCTTGCTCATGATATCTGTTCAACAACAGTAAAACCCTACCTAAGACTAAGTTTAGGGTCTGGAGAGATGGCTCAACAGGTTACGGCACCTAGTCTAATCCACATACTGCAAGTTGTCCTGTAATATTCTCACACTTGATACACATAAATAAAAATCAAATTTAAAGACAAGGAAGAACCTGTTTTAGTATTAATATTTAAAGTAACTTGACTATGAGAGTCTTGTAAGACAACAAGGTGTTGGTCTTAAAATACTGTCTTTTGGGTTGAAGAGATGGCTCAGGGGTTAAGAGCACTGACTGCTCTTCCAGAGGTCCTGAGTTCAATTCCCAGCAACCACATGGTGGCTCACACCCATCTGTAATGAAGACAGCTATAGTGTACTCATATGAATAAAATAAATCTTTAAAAAATACTGTCTTTTACTATGAAAGTGTACCTAATCTGTTACAGAAAATTGGGAAAAGACAAAAACCATTGAGGAAGTGATCAATCTACGCCCCATCTATGATCAGGCTGCTAGATATGACTGTCCTCCAAGTCCATCAGCTGTCATCTTCAGGAGGTCAGCCATGTCCATTTGCAAAAGAGCCATCTAGCTGGGCTTCATGACTGTCTACATCCCCCCCTAGAGGGACAAGAACAGTCATGAGACCCTCACCTGAGTCTAGAGCAACCTGTTTGTTGTCTGCAACTCTGCCTTAATTGCACATGGCCTAAGAGGAGAGCTAGAGGCTATAGGGAGGGAAAGGACTAGGACAGAGGTCTCTATCCAAGGAGCTATGGGAAAGCCACCAACCCTGTTGAGGACTTTCCAATGCAGCCTTTGGGGGGGGGGCACCCTCACGCCACAGAACAACCCCTCATCCATCCCATCCGTGCTCTGTCAGGAAGCCCAATAAACTCAGTAGTCTCCAGACCTAGGGGTCTCCTCCAGAAGAGAATTTTAGCAACAGGGGCTCTTATATGTTTTCTTCTCCTCATGACTTGTTCCTGTGCAGGTCAGGGCAACTGATACACGTATTAAGCAACTTTTATGAACTTTTGATAGTCACTTGATTAAGGGAGCTGCAATTCCATAAACAATGGAGACAAATCAAAAGTGTAAGAGTCAAAGTACTTACTGGGCATGAATTGATATTTTTAAAAAATTATTGAAGAAAATGTGGAGATGGAGAGATGCTACCCCAAGGGGCAGCAGGAATGTTGATCTGTCTGCCAATCTGGAATCCAGTCATCTTTGTCTTTTGCACCCTCTTGAAAGATGTGTGTGAACTCCATGTGCTGAAATCTCTTTTGGTTAACAAGGGTTTTTCTGTATAGCTCAATAGCTCACCCACTTGAGACAACTTATGGAAGGAAAGGTTTATTTGAGGCTTCCTGTTTCAAAGGATTAGAGACCATGGTGCATTAGCAAAGGGAAGGCAGCAGGCATCCATTGAAAGTACATATGTTCTGGGGGTTTTTTGGTTTGGGTTTTTTGTTTGTTTGGTTGGTTTTTTGGTTTTTTGGTTTGTTTGTTTGAGTCAATGTCTCATTATATAGCCTTGGCTGACCTGGCATTTGCTGTGTAGACCAGATTGTCCTCATAGAGATCTGCCTGCCTGTGTCTCCCCAAGTGCTGGGATTTAAAGGCATGTGCCAACACTATTGAGAACTCTGACACAACTCCTTCAAAAAAGTCACCTCTTAATCCTTCCCAAACAGTTCAACCACCTGAGAATCAAGTGTTCTAATGCCTAAGACTTATGGGGAACGGCCCATCCAAACCATATACTCTTTAAAACAAAACAAAAAGGGCTGGAGAGATGGCTCAGCGGTTAAGAGCACCAGCTGCTCTTCTAGAGGTCCTGAGTTCAATTCCCAGTAACCACATGGTGGCTCACAACCATCGTAATGGAATCTGATGCCCTCTTCTGGCATGCAGGTGTACATGCAGACAGAGCACTCATACATTAGATAAATAAATCTTTAAAAACAAAACAAAATTCCCATCTTTTCTTGCTTGTCTGTACTCTATTCTTCTACAAGACACAAGGCACATTGCAATTAGTGACTTCATGATCAAAGAATGGGCTGAAGCCCTGGGAGGGCAGAGGAAAGATGGGTGCCCTTCCCTTCTGAGTTGTAATCAGATTATAATTAATTTTACTTAAAATATTGGGATAATTAATAGGCACGCAGGACTTGGAGCCTGAAGTTGACTGCCAAAGAAAAGGAAAAAAAATCCCACAAAACCTTCTGCCTTACACCCGGTAAGCCTTGGAACAAAGATTCCGCCGTACACCCGGTGGACCTTGGAACAAAGAACTCCACCAGGTTTAGGAAGGATGGGGACCTCACACAGGACCCTACAAAACTTCTGAGACTTCTTTCTCCTTTGAACATGGAGGAATCTTTAAGACAGCGTCTCTCCCATCTCCCTCAGGCCCAGACTTGAACACAAACCTGTGAGACAATAGGGGCAACCTGGAACTCAGCTACTATTTCCCCAGACAAGGATCAGCTAAGCTGTCTCTCAGTGAGTCCAGCGTCAGAGAAGGAACCTGAAGCCTTGAACGCCATGCTGGTGTTTACATAGAGTTCAGTTTCTGGAGGCAGAAACTGAAGCAAAAGCCATGGAAGAGGCTGCTTGCTGGCATGCTCCCGTGGTTTGCTCAGCCTGCTTCCTTATAGAACCCAGAACCATCAGCCCAGGGGTGGCACCACCCACTCTGAGCTGTGCCCTCCCATATCAATCATTAATCAAGAAAATGCCCCACAGATACACATAGAAGCCAGCCTGATAGAGGGACTTTCTCAATTAAGATTCCTTCTTCCCAGTGGTTCTAGTTTGTGTCAAGTTGGCAAAAGAAAAAAAAAATCTAAGCTGAACATTCATTGATTTCTGTTCCTTAATTTTTTTGTGACACAAGAAAACTCAGGTGATGTGTGAGGGAACCTGAGTGCACATGGCAAGAATCTGAAAGTCTGCCTCTATGTTTTGTCAGCTTCCTGATTGACAGTAGAAGGGGACAAATCCTCCACTGACTGACACAGAGGGAATCCAGGCCTCTTCACAAAGCTGTAGGGTCACCTATGGTGTCAGCTGCCTTGGCTCCAATAGACTGGTGTCCCCTTTAGTGTACATCCCCCCCTCTTTTTGGGGGGAACAATTATCCCCTGAAACGGTCTGAGAATAAGCTAATGGCTTGAAGATCTTTCCATATGTAGATTTTACCGTGAGCATGGCTCCCTGAGAAGGTGCCAGAATTTGGTACATAGGATTGATGAATAAAAAAAAGAAATAAAAAGGGAAAGGACCGCCCTTATGCTGGAAGAGCATAGGAAGCTCAGCCTGAGGCACACATCTGGAAGAGCCCAGAGTGGTCATGACCCTGAACCACGTGGGGGGGAGGGGGAGGGGGAGGGGGAGGGGGAGGGAAATCACTGCAAGTAAAGTAGCCAGGAGGCCAGAGGTACAAGAGGAGAGCAGGTGACCAAAATATCTGGATTATATAGGGAAGAGCCTCTGGGGGGGAGGAAAGTCCAGCCCCTGGGCTGGGGAGTTCAGGGTAGAGGGCAGCGTAAGCCAGCCACACCCTGTATCAGGTAGAGACTGAGGTATGTGAAATAGACTCTTCAGCTGCTTGCCCCTTAAAATTTTTTTTTGAAATTAAAAACTCACAAACCGAAGAATGTGCCAAATCTACCCTCAATTTTTTTTTTCTCAAGGCCAGAGAAATGGATCAGTAGCTAAGAACACTTGCTGCTTTTGTAAAAGACCTGATTTTGGTTCCTAGCACACAAATGATAACTCACAATCATCTGTAATTTTAGATCCAGTGACTTTTGTGCCCACTCTGGCTTCTGCAGGCACCAGGCACACGTGCAGTACACATACAAACATTCAGACAACACACTCATACACAGAAAATAAAATAAAAACAATAGATCTTTAAACAAAACCCACCAGAGTTTTGAAGCCCAAAGGAAACTGGTCTTGAACAGAAATACTTTGCAGCTAACATAGATTTAGTCCTCGTTGTCCTGGAACTTGATATATAAATCAGTCTGGATTCAAACTCACAGAGATTTTCCTGCCTCTGCCTCCCAAGTGCCGGGATTTAAAGTGTGTGCCACCATACCCAGTGAAAATAAATAAATCCTTTTTAAACAGTCCTATATTTTAAGTAAGGAAACTTGTATTTTCCTTTAGAAACATTTCCCCCAATTCCTCCAAATGCACTGTTCCTGTGTTCCACCTAACAAACTTGGAGACCCCAGGTCACTTACGCTTGTGATCTCTCTCTCTCTCTCTCATTTCTGGGTATATGTGTGTATGTGTGTTCATGTTTCTGCAGGTGCATATGTGTGCCACTGCCCATGCAAGTGTGTCTGCACATGTGCCCATATATGAAGACTAGAGCTTAATGCCAGGCCTCAAGAAACCTACACTTTGTTTGTTTTGGTTTTTTGTTTTGTTTTGTTTTGTTTTAGACAGGGTCTCTCAGTGGGACCTGGAGCTTAATTAGGCCAGGCAGGCTAGCCAGCAAGCTCTGGGAATCCACGTAGCTCTGCTTGCAGGCAATGGGATTGGTTCTTAAGTGGTGCTGAGGATCAAACTCAGGCCCCTTTGTCCTCACAAATGCACACATACTGAGGCAGGAAGTCCAACTTTACTCCAAGCACCTGGGGAATAACAATGAAACGAATTTGCGTAATAGCATGCACCCAGTTCTGGCTTGACCCCAAAGAGAAACTGGACTTGGACAGAAACACTTTGCAGCTAACATAGATTTTTAAGCTAGAAGATTCTACACTTGGACTTATCTGTAAATCTCTTTTAGGTCCCAACCTCAAGTGACTCTTTGAGCAATTAAACATGTGTTACAGAAACTGCAAGCTTGGCCATTTTGGACAAACGGGAGATTGACGTAGCAAAGATAGTTCCCAGTTATTTTGAAATAGATCACGATTGTTTCTAGGTCGTTGTTAAGCAGAGTCATCCTGCCACAGGATTACACTCCTTTTGACATGGAAACAGATCCTAATGGGCAGTCTTGGTGAACAAAACCTAACCAAAATATACTCTCTGTAACCCCAACTACACTAGAGTATGGCTCTAGGTTTCTTATCTTTCTGTAGTTCTTAATAGGTCTGGTTAGCTCACTACTTATCTTCCAGTCATATTGGAAGCAGAGCACTTTAGCTAAATTTAATTCTGTGTAATGATACATCCTAAACATGTTTATTGGTAAATCCTTTATAAGTTCAGCTTATTATTTCCAGTTTTTCTGTTATCAAGGCTTCCTGAGTTATCTCTCTCCAGCCCCACGTGGGGCATTTATTACTCCCTGGGATGCAGGAGGAGCCCTCTGTTCCTGCCAGTGGTCAGCGTGTATGGCAGACATCCCAGCAATTGAGTGGTCAGACTTCACAGTGCCACCAGATATGCATTGTACTTTGGCCACTAGTTGCCACAGGCCTGACATATCTGCTACCATGGTTGATGGCAGACATTCAACGGGGCAAAACAGGAAGGACAGGAAAAGCTGGAAGCTCTTTCTTCTTATTATTTTTTAAAATTTTGTGAATTTTGCCTGCATGTATATCTGTATGAGGGATTCCCTGGACCTGGAATCACAGACAGTTGTAACTGAGCTGCCGCTAGGAATTGAATCTGGATCCTGAAGAGGAGCAGTCGGTGCAATCTCTCCAGCCTTAAACTCTTTTCAAAAGCTGCAGCACAGGGTAATTTAACTACCCAGTCCAGAAACTACATGATAATGATGATGGTTTCTTTTGTAAGTTTGAGGTTTACATTTTATTTTATTTTATATTTTTTTGGTAATTCACATTCACTGTATTTTACACATTTTGTGTCAACATTTTACACAAATGTTTATCTCGACAGATTTAAATCTTGCTAAAACGGCTGGTCCCTAGGCATGATGGCAATCTGACAGTGAATTTGAGAGCTCAGAGCTCTGCCTGATTCTCTACTGCCCCCCAAGTGGCATTCTAGTCCAATTCCTCCTGTGTCATCTGTTTCCTCTACCGTCAAGGCTCTCTAATACATACAGATTAACTCATATACACCCAGGCTCACATAATCCCTGCCCTTATTGTATGTACCCCTCAGGCTTGGGGGCCCTGCTCTTGTGACCCTGAGCCATGATGATGGAAATGGTCCTTCACTCTGACTGCGGTGGGCCAGGCCTCCCCAGAGCATCTGACGGAAACAAGAGAAAGGGCCCTAGAAGTAGGTGACTGACAGGTGGAGAAGCATTGGGATCACTCTCCCTCTGGCTTCTGGGGGCGACCTGCTTTCAGGGATGAGGTCCCTGGTCTCACCCATATTCTTAAGGAAACTGAGGCATAGGAACCTGGGGGAGGCATAATCGGCATTTTCCATCTTTCGTTTTGTTGGGGATGCTAGGGGTGAAACTCTGGTCTTTGCACATGCTAGGCAAGCACTTTGCCACATTCTGGGTCTCTCTGGTCAGCCCAGGCTTGCTACCCTTCCCACATCCTAACAAAGGCCCGGATGCAGTTCCACACACTGCTCTTGCGTGGTGTCTCCAGCCCTGCATAATCGTGACTTCCTGGCCCCTTGCAACCTCCTCCCTCTCATCAATGTGCCCAGTATTTTGGTCCTCTGGGTGGCCCATGCCTTTGGGCCCCATTCAACTCCCCTGCCAAGCAGGCCTGGAACCTCAAAACATTGGGCTCACTTTCCCAGTCGCCTGCTCTAGTGCTCTTCCACCAGGGTCTAGGGCACCCGCTACACCCTGATCTTGGCAACTTTTGATCCACTATTGCATCCATCAGCTTCGCTCCTGAGAGATCCTGGATCTGTATCCTCGATACTCAGCAGCCCCTTGTACTTTGAGACGTGCACAACCTAGGGGCTGGCAGAGCCGCCCTAACTCAACCTCCAACCCGCGTGCAGCCCCGACCAGGGGAAACCAAGCGGACAGGTGGGGCTGGCCACAGACCCCGCCCATTGGCGCAGGCGCAAGGGAGGAGCATCGCGGCTGCCGGTTCCCAAGCCAACGGATCAACAGGTCCAGCTCCAAGGAAAGAATAGGTGGACCCCTGGAGCCAGCGCCTGCCTCTTGCCATGTGTGCTGCCGAGGTGGATCGTCTTGTAGCCCAGAGATACCTGATCAAGCGGAGGCTTGGGAAGGGGGTGAGCGCGGGGACGTCCTGTCATGTGAGGGGCACTGCAGTCACTTGCGGGTCTGGTCAACCCCCTCAAGGTCTAGTTCTTCTGACATTCCTGGGATTGCGTCCTGTCTCCTCCGAGGCTCCTGTACCCCTGTTTCCATAAGGAAACTAGGTGGCACTCGAGAACCTCGCCCTGAAAGGCAGACTCAGGAAGGTCTCAGTGGGTACATAGAATCAGAGAAGGGATTGTGTGTGAGCATGGATGTATTCGTGATTGTAACTGGGTCTGAGCATATGGGGTTTATATGTGTGAATGTGTGTGATTGTGCGTGTTTTCTGTGTATTGTGGAGGGGAACAAGTAAACAGCAATTGCAAAGGCCCTGAAGCAAAGACCTGTTGGCTGTTGGAGACACTACATTTTTTATGCATGGAGCCAGGAGAAGTTGGGAGAATGACAGTGTTGGTTCTCCATTGTGTGGAAGGGATCTGGGGAACCTTTAAGACTCTGACTTTAATTGGTGACCTGTAGCACTTGTTATAACACTTTTCAAAGCTCATCCTATTTACTCTGGTGAAGCTCCTCGGGGGTGATGGGTGGGAGTGGCCGAGAAGGTAGAGAGCCAACCTATAAGGGAGGCTGGGAGCTTGGGCCAGTGTACAGCACAGATGGGAGAGAGGGAGGCTGGCAGGTCCTGGATATATTCTGAAGGTTAATTCTGAAGGGTTTGCTAAGTAGGTGGGATGGGGTTATAAAGAAAGAGGGTCAGAATGTGTGGGGAGTTGGAAGGGTTAAAGGTCATTCCAGAGACAGCAGGTCCTACCCAGCAGTGTCCACTTGTGGCTTCACGTCCACATAGGGGCCTCTCTAGCTCTCACCCCCTTTCCCTCTCCAGAACATGATACAATTAGTTGTTGTAGGCTCTGTCACTCCAGACCTGTCACACTCTGACCTCTCCCAGTATCCAGAGTTGGATGGGGCAGCCTGGCTGGCTGGAATATATATGTATGTGTGCTAGAGGGCCTGTGTTCAGCAAGCTGACCCATGTGTTCCCCAGGCCTATGGCATTGTGTGGAAGGCCATGGACCGGAGGACTGGCGAGGTAGTGGCCATCAAGAAAATCTTTGATGCCTTTAGGGACCAGATAGATGCTCAGGTAAGTGAGCAGGGAGGAACTATGGGTCGTGTGGGGGGTGTGTGTGGGAGGGTCCGTCACAGCAGAATTCCTGGCATTTCTGGGTCAGTCCTGCTGGGCATTTCTGTTTCTTACAGAGGACCTTCCGTGAAATCATGCTTCTCCAGGTAAGTGGCCCAGGCCACCCTGCCCCAACGTCCCTTCCCTGGGTGTAGGTCCCCACAGACAGGGGAGAAGCTGGCCCCAGTGGCCCAGAGCACAGCTTCAGTTTCCCCGCAGCAACAGTCTGTCTTCCTAGGAGTTTGGGGGCCATCCCAACATCATCCGCCTGCTTGATGTAATCCCAGCAAAGAATGACAGGGATATTTACCTGGTGTTTGAGTCCATGGGTAAGTGAGGCCTTGGCCAGAAACCAGCCCTACTTGAGTAGCCTGGCTCCCTCCTTATGTTCCTTTGCTGCCTGGCCCCTACTGTATCTGTCACTCTCATCTGTCCCCTGAACCTGAGCACAACACTGGTGACCATTGACCTCCAAAGCCTGGACATGAACCCCTCTCCTCTTACCTGCCTGCACTGGCCTGACAGTGACCCACACACAAACATACCTAGCCCCTCTTACGCAGAATCCTTGCTTTGCCCTCATTTGTTGTTCTCCCCGTCCTGCTCAGCGTGTATACCAAGAACAACATGAAATGGGACGAGAGCAATCCCACGGACCATTTTGGTTCTGTTGACAATGTAGACAGACACAATGGCTGGGTAGCATGGCAGAGAGAGCCCAGGATGGGCTGAGGGCTGGTGCAGGCTCAAAGTGGTACAGACCTGCACTCTTCACCCTCCAGACTGACCTGCGTCTCCTTCCCTGGCTCCTGCCCCTTCCCAGACACCGACCTGAATGCAGTCATCCAGAAGGGCAGACTACTGGAGGACATCCACAAGCGGTGCATCTTTTACCAGCTCCTGAGAGCCACCAAGTTTATCCACTCAGGGCGCGTCATCCACCGGGATCAGAAGGTTGGGTCTACACTGTGCCCACAGGTCCCTGGCTCCCCTGCGCATCTGGCCCACTGGGTCTCAAGCCCATTCCTCTTTCCAGCCAGCCAATGTTCTGTTGGATTCTGCTTGCCGGGTGAAACTCTGTGACTTTGGCCTGGCACGCTCCCTCAGTGACCTCCCTGAGGGGCCTGGGGGCCAGGCCCTGACAGAGTACGTGGCCACACGCTGGTACCGAGCTCCAGAGGTGCTTCTATCTTCCCGACGGTAACAGCTGGACGCCCAACCTACCTTCTCCCTTCAAGTCCCTGTGTCCTGGTCCTGCTTGGGCCTACCTGACACTCATTGCCCTATCCCTGCACTCCCATTCTGCCTCTGCCCCTGTGCTCCCTGCCCTTGCACATACCCCTTCCTGCCCCAGGTATACCCCTGGGGTGGACATGTGGAGCCTGGGCTGCATATTGGGAGAGATGCTTCGAGGGCAGCCACTGTTTCCGGGCACATCTACTTTCCACCAGCTGGAGCTGATCCTGGAGACCATTCCATTGCCCTCCATGGAGGGTGAGCATGTCCCAACCTCAGCAGCCTGTTCCTAGGCATAGGATAATGAGTCAGAGGGCACAGCCTTGGAGACAAGCCCCAATATTGGGCATAGAAGAAAGTCCTTTGCCCCAGGAAGACTGAAAGGGCCCTGTGGATTGGAGGGCTCAAAGAGTAGCTGCTGGGAGTGGCCGGTGCAGAGAGGCAGAATTGGCCCCAGGGACAGAGAAAACTAAACAGTAACAGGAAGGGGCTGCTTGTGCAGAGGGTCTGCAGAACAGGAGTGAAGTGTCTGTGCTGGCTGCTGAGAGCATTTGTTATAGAGAGGGGCATGGCAAGAGAGAGACACCTTTAAGACCCAGCAGGGTGCCTCTGTTCTCTCAGCAAAGCCCTGGTTTTAGGGTAGAAGCAAAGGGAGGTGTGACCCCCAGGATCCTCTGAGCATGTTGCAATGTATGGTTTCCAGGTGAGGCACAGCTAGCTATGTGCATTCATAAGCTCAGACAGGGCAAACGACTGGCTTTTAGGGGTCTAAGCCCTTCTAGACCACAGACTGTGCAGAAGCGATGGCTGATCCCTCTCCCAAACCTGCTTTCTCATACCTGCTTCCTCCACCCACCCACAGAGCTCCAGAGCCTTGGTTCAGACTACAGTGCTTTGATTCTGCAGAATCTTGGGTCCAGGTGAGTGAAACGCTTAGGCGTGGGGGAGGGGCGGCAGGTCGCAGGAGGGGGCCGCCATCTTGCAGCTGGCCCAGGAACCAGTTTGTACCAGTGCAGAGCTCCGTACTTAGCCCCAGCCTCTTAAAGCTTACTTATGAAGCGGGAGAGGGGGGAGGAGGGAAGCAAAATCTAGGAAGACAGACAAGGAAAAGAGAAAACTAAGAAGAAAACTAAGACCTATCCCCCCAAAATGAGAACACCCCAGACTTAGAAAGGGGGGAGGGAGCGTCCTACTGCGCGAGGAGGAGGTGACCACCTCAGAAAGAGGACTCGAGTAGGATTTACACAAGCAGAAAAGCAGAGGTCACGCCACAGACAGAAGGTTCCTCGGGTGGGGTCTTAGAGAGGAGACGACAGGCGGCTGCCCGCAGGCCACGGCAGACGCTGGACGCCCTCCTGCCGCCAGACACCCCCCCAGAAGCCCTGGACCTCCTCAAGCGACTCTTGGAGTTTGCTCCGGACAAGCGGCTTAGTGCAGAGCAGGCACTGCAACACCCCTATGTGCAGAGGTAGGACGCGAAGAGGGCGGACCTCGGAGTGAACGGCAGGGCTGGCACCCCGAGTGGCTTGCTCTCCTGCCATTTGTGTCCTCATCGCGCCTGCATCCATTTTTTTTTTTTTTCTGGCCCCGCAGATTCCATTGCCCCGACCGCGAGTGGACACGGGGGTCCGACGTGCGGCTCCCGGTGCACGAAGGAGACCAGCTCTCTGCACCAGAATATCGCAATCGCCTGTACCAGGTGCTGGGGCTGTGGACTCCCATGATCCGCTTTCCACGGACACCCTCGACCCCAGTATTGTCCGCGGGCACTGCAGTGACCCTAGTATTGTCCGGCCTCCTCTTGAGTGCCCCTCCCATCCCGCAGATGATCCTGGAGCGGAGGGGGAACAGCCGCAGCTCTCGAGAGGAAGGCCTGGGAGTTGTGTCCTCGCGGGCAGAGCTCAGGACTTCCCCGGCCCGGACGCAATCGCTCAAGCCGGGAGTCCTCCCCCAGGTCCCGGCGGAGACGCCTGCGCGGAAACGCGGACCCAAACCTCAGAGTAGCCCTGGTCATGACCCCGAGCATGTGGGTGAGCTTTGCCTGCCTCCCACGCACCCCTGGCCCCTTCTGTGTAGGGCCACCAGCATGTGCAGCAGCGGGGACCTAACTCCGGGGGTTGCTCTTACGACCCCACAGAAGTTCGCAGGCAGAGCTCAGACCCCCTGTTCCAACTTCCGCCGCCAGGCAGGGGGGAAAGGCCCCCAGGGGCCACAGGGCAGCCACCCTCGGCACCCTTAGGGGTAAGTCGAGGCTGGGTGGGCACGGAAGAGCCACTTGCGGTCCCTTTCCGTGTCCCTGTGGGAAGAGCCACTTGCGGTCCCTTTCCGTGACCCTGTGGCGCACCCCTTCCAGGTGAAGAGTCACGTTAGGGCGATGGCGCCCTCCCTGACTTCACAGGCCGCGGCTCAGGCGGCCAATCAGGCTCTGATCCGCAGTGATCCGGCCCGGGGCGGTGGGCCAAGGGCTGTCGGCGCGCGACGGGTGAGCCCGGCCCCGGCCCTTCCCAGCTCCCTCCAGTGCGGTTCGTACCCCCCAGAGCCCTGCTCCACTCTTCCCCCTCCTGAACAAGACCCTCACCTGCGTGCAGGTCCCTTCCCGCCTGCCCCGGGAGGCCCCGGAACCCCGACCCGGCCGAAGGATGTTTGGCATCTCGGTCTCGCAGGGGGCCCAGGGCGCAGCCAGAGCTGCGCTTGGCGGCTACTCCCAGGCCTACGGGACCGTGTGCCGCTCGGCGCTGGGCCGGTTGCCCCTACTCCCCGGACCGCGAGCGTGAGCCGCCTGCCTACCTCCTTGCGGCAACCTGGCACCGTCCCCCCGCTCCCAGCGAATCTTCTCCCTCCTCTGCCTCCCTGCCTTCGAGTTCCGGGAGGGTTCTCTGAGCCTCTCTCCCCTAAGGGGGAGTAGATGGAGGTTTCCACTCCACCCCCAACAATTTCTTCCAATAAAGTTTTATCTTTCCTAGCCCAGCTAAGCCATCTTTCACCCACTACCATCCGAGGATTCCCTTTCTAGGTCCTTTTGACGCCCACTCTCCTGAATGCTCCGCATTTGAATCCTGTGCTCGGCACAAAGCTGAATGGCCATGTGTGCTCTCTCAGAGGCTTCTGCCCACTCAGCCTAGTCCGGCGGGACACGGATCTTGGATCCATTCCCCACCCAGGTGCAAATTACCAATGACTGAGACCTAAGCCACAAAGAAAAGGGTCTTTGCCCAAAGGTTCTTGCTACCTTTTGTGAATGCAGTCTGTGCCCTAACCACACACACACACACACACACACACACACACACACACACACACACACGTGCACACACACACACACACACACACACACGTGCACACACACACACACACACACACACACACACACACACACACGAGTGACGTTCCTGGCCTGTCTCCAGGTCTTGGTAAAAAGGAGGACAGGAAGACACCTTGAAGACCTTGTGGGGTTCAGACCAGACTTGTGCAGAAGCCCAAGTACTCCACACAGTCTCTAAAGCTGGGCTGGAGTAGACCACAGAAAAGCCAAAATTTCCCCCACAACCTGGCAGGGAGAGCTGTCTAAAGCTGTTGGCCACTGTAGGGCAGATGGCAAAAGGGACAAGGCGTGAGTAGGGCAAGCCGGGCAGAGTTAGTGCTTGCATAGCCGTGGTAACTGTGTGAAATGAGACAGATTTCAGAAATCAAATAACTGAGTATAGGAGAGGGTGGGGTATGATTACAACACGTCGGGAAGCCAGTCAGAACTGGAGCCGAAAGGTTCGTCTCCTGCGGTGGCTAACTGCCAGCGGGGGTCAGTGTGTGGTTTCAAGAGTCTGAGGCATAGCTCCAAGTTGCTGATGAACAGAACAAAGGAGTCCGTGAGGGCAAATGCTGGAAACCAGTGTGCCTGCAAGACCAAAACTGGCTATCAGGGCAGGAAGCATTCGGGCTGGACAGGAGCTCCGAAGATAATGGTTGAGAGGTATCTGTTGGCTTTGGAGTCTGGAGACCCAGATGAGTGTGGATGATGGCCCAACTAACCAGGGGTTCCAAAAAGGAAACTAGGAAGGCCACAGGATTAAAGACTGGCATACATTGGATAGTTACACCTATTTATGTACATGCTGGCCTTTTTTTTTTTTTTGTCTTTTATTTATTTTTGCATAGGATCTCGCTGTGTAGCCCTGGGTGGTCTAGAGCTGCGGTTCCAGGCTGCCTGAGAATGTAGAGACCAGCTCACTTCTATCTCCCACACTGGACTATGTTGGGAGTTTGTGTGTTGTGTTTATCGTTAATGTCAGAACACAGGGCACTGTGCTTCAGGAAATGTCCTCTTAAAGGTGTGAAGGGTGCAGCCAGGGGGCTCAGAGGGCCCCAGAAAGGACTGCTGGCCTCCACTTTTCCATTACAGAGCTCAACAGGTCTGAGCATGAGCAGTGACGCACAGGACACCAGACTACGTGCCCTAAGACAAGACAAGCAGTGAGCATGTCAAGACTAAGAGACACTCCAGATCATCTAGTTCCCAGGGGGCCATGTGCACCTGGCCAGGAACTTGGGGATTTTTGAGTGAAATATCACAGCACAAATTGGGTCACTGCCCAAGTCCCAGTATCCTCTCTTCTCTAGCTGCTGGAGTCAGAAGTACTTACAGTGGCTTTGTTCTCATGTCTTTGCCCCCTTGGGATTCCATAGACACAGATATAAGCTATTTGGAAAGAATAGCACTCGAAAAAAAAAAAAAAAAAAACAAAAAACCAGACAGCAGAAACATATTTCTCAGTGCCTCTGTGTGTGTGTGTGTGTGTGTGTGTGTAGGAGCTTTCTTTATGTTTGGTGCTATTCTAGATCAAAATTAATCCTTAGTGATAAGAAAAATGTAACCAGGGATCTTCTTCTGCCTTTTGCTGAGGACACACTACATACAGCCTCTTTCCAGACTTTGGCTTAGGAATTTACTGAGGCTTGGGGTCACAGAAAGTCTGTCCAGATTCCTTTATTGTACTGCAAAGTCCAGTGCTCCCCAGTCTTGGCCCCTCTTCAAGTGCTACCCAGAAACTTGCTGGAGAGGGCAGACGTGGCTTGAGGCGGGTCCTAGGTGTTTGGCAACTACTTTCCAATGGTCTGTCCTACCCAGCATCCCTCTCTTCCCTTAAACTGCCCAATGCCAACTCTGCCATCCGCACAGCAAGAGGGCAGATGCCAAGAAAGTGCTAGGAGGCAGTGAGGAGACAGAGTGGGAGCAGGCAAGGTATGTTCCAGAGAGATGGAGATGAGAGGATGGGAGAAGGCTGTCACCAGAGGGAGCGGACCAGGAGCTGTGAGATGTAAACCCTGAGAAAAAGCCCTGAGAGAAAAGGCCTTAAGAGAGAATGGAGGCACAAAGCGATAGAATTCCTGAAAAACTGGAGCATAAGGCAGAGAGATAGATCCCTGAGGTGAAATAAGACCCAAAGTAGACCTGAGCCCAGGAGATGGCGGAGGCTGAGGTGGGGGAGGTGATTAGGAAAATGCACCAGGTGGAGGGACTGAGCCCCTCGTGGAAAAGCCAAGAGTGAGAGGCAGTGCAGCTGCTAGGCGAATTCAAGTGGAGCTCAGTTCAGGTGGTTGTCAGCCAGGTCCCAAACTGCTTTGATGCCAACCTGGCAGCCACCACTCCAGATGGATATTGTAGGTTCAGTATGGCAGTGATGCAGAGTCCTGACCTCCCAAGACCAGGAGATCATTTTTTGCTTTTGAATGTGCCCAGGATCTTGGGAACAAATTTGCCCATCTTACTGTCCCTGGTGTCCTCATCTGCCAAGTTGTCTCCTGCCCCACTACTGCCAGCTTCTTCCTTTTTGCAGAAGACTTCGAAGCGACTGTAGACACGCTTCTCTTTGCGCATGCTCTCCATGCGGCGAAGGAGCCGGTCACGCTCTTCCACACTGGCTGGCAGGGTGCGGCTGTGCCGGCCTTGTGTCCCTAGGCTGTCTGAGCGGAAGATGGCTGAACACTTGTCCTTGTCAGACATGTCTGGGGTCAAGTCTCCTGCAGTTGTTGGGCGACCTACATCAGGACTGCTATGGGCTGGACCTGGAGCAGGGACTGTGCGGTGCTTCTGGCCGTGGGCACTGATTTGCTCCAGAATGGCCTTCGTGTCATCTCGCAGGTTGCTGCTATACAGAGCATTGGCGGTAGCTGAAGCTAGGCGGACCCTTGAGCCTCTCTCCTCTGCAGCAGCCTCTGTGCTGTCACCCCGACTCAGCGAGGGCCGCCGGGGGCTCTCAGGCTGCCCATTTTCCTGCGGAGCTGGGAAGCTGCTCTCATCCTCTCCACGCCGCTCACTCTTGGGGCTCAGCAGCTGCCTGAGGCGGAGAGAACCCTTTCGCAGGACTTCCATGGGGCCGCTGGACACCTCCTCTGTAGGCCCAGTCTTCGAAGACTCCCCAGCGAAGGTGAGACTGCCCCTGCGCTCGGGCACCGGGGGTACTGGACTACCTCTGCGCTCAGGTACTGGGGGCACCGGGCTGCCCCTACGGTCTGGGTAGGTCGAGGTGGGACTCCCCTTCTGCTCCATCAATCCTGTGGTTGGGCTGCCCCTCCGATTGGGAAATCCAGACGTGGGGCTCCCCTTGCGCTCAGGGTAGGCTGGGGTGGGGCTCCCCTTGCGCTCAGGGTAGGCTGGGGTGGGGCTCCCCTTGCGCTCAGGATAGGCTGGAGTGGGGCTCCCTTTTGGCTCAGAATAAGGCAGCTTTGATGTCCCAAGCCCTTCTGGCGAAGGGCTAGCTCGACCTTGTGGAGACAAGGAGCGGCCCTGGGAAGGGAGGAAGCGTGATGGCAGGCGGTCTGTGCTGTCCAGCGTGTCGAGCAGTTGCGCGGCAGTCAGCGAAGCGACTCCTGGGTGTCGCTCTGCCTCCTGGTGCAACTGCTGGGCAAAGGAGTCGCGCAGGTCAAGCAAGCAACTCTCGAGGCTGCGGCGCTCAGTTCCCGCTCCTCCTGGTGCTACCACCTCCTCCCGCCAGGTCTGGGACACTACAGCCTTGCTGTGGCTGGAGGAAGTGACGGCACCCCCTGCACCGCCAGGGTCCCGGGCAGGGCCCTTGTATTTCTCCAGTAGCTCCGCCACTTTGGCTGAGGCGCTGGAACGAACAGCCTCTCCGCTGGGACCCAGAGTTTCACTGACTGTTTGTTCTTTGTGCATCAGCTGTACTTTTTCAGTGGTGGCTGCTGTGGTCCCAACAGCACCCTCAGCCTGTGATGCAAAGATGAGTGATGAACGCAACCTGGAGCTGCGCTGGATGAGCGGGTTCAAGCGTGAGCGGAAGGAGTCCTGCTTAGCCAGGCTTGTCTCTTCTGGGCCCTCTCGCTCGGAGCTGTCACCACCACCGCTTCCTGAGCCTGGCTTTGGTCCCTTAGCTGGGAAGGCTGCAGGAGTACGGAAGGCTGAGGGGAGCAGGTCCCGGCCTCCAGGAGCCAGCACTTCATCTTCACAGGCCTCAGCCTCCATGGGTAGCCCCTCCTCCCCACCATCACCATGGCAGCCGCTCAGGTAGGAGGCAAGGCGCCAGTGACGCAGCCCAGCCCGGCCCTCGGGTCCACCCCTGCGCTCAGGCTCTGCCTCCGGAGCGGTGTCCAGGCCTTGCCTCAAGGTTGCTTGGCATGGAAAACGCTGGCCCAGATTGGGACGTGAGGCCCCACTGGGCTCCAGACCACGGGGGCTTGGTCCAAAGGCGGGATCCGAACCGTGGCGTACCTCCCGGGATGCGCTGGATGGCACATATTCCAGCCGTTGGTGCACATCAGCACCGAGTTCTGGGAAACGGTGCCCAGCACCTAGTGCAAAGTCGTCAGGGTCCGCAAAACCAGGTCGACCTGCACGAAGCTTCTCGAAGAGGCCCTGTGGGCGCGCAGGAGCAAACTGTGGGTCCCATTGGTAATGCTGCTGGTGGTAGAGCTGGTCCCGTTGGAAGTGGCTGGTCTGGAAACGGAAGTCATCACCATGACTGAGGAATGTTTGTCGTGACACCTGCCGTGCAGCTGCAAAGTTCTCCACTGCTCCAGCTCCATCCGCTGCTGTGTAGCTGTGCCTTTTGAAGGCATCCATTTCCAGGTGCCGTGACTGGAAGAAGCCCCGGGGGCCCGCGAGCTCTCCAAGCGGCCCAGCCTCTGCTGGACGCGCCAGTGGCCGGAGCCCTGGGTGAGGCTCCATCGCACCCCCAGGCATCCGTTGCAGCTCCTCTCGGCGGAAAGCCGATAGGAAGTGGCGGTCAGGGTCTAGGAAAGAGGGGAAGCCCAGGCCTTCTTCCCTGGGCGGTGGGAACAGGAGGTGCGCCCGTTTAGGGAAAGAAAACGGTGTTGGTGCTCCAACCCCGGGGACGCCCACCAGGGGCCCAGCCCCAGAGTATGGAGCAAGCGCATAAGCATCCATGCGGGCTAGCGCCCCAGCTGACGGCACCAGTGGCTCCGACTGAGCAAAGAGGATGCGGAACTCTTCGTCGAAGCTGGAGACCAACTCTCCCTGGAACACATGAGCCAGGCTGCGGTGGATTTTCTCGAAGGACCACATGAAGCTGTGGACAGGATGGCAGGAATCAGGGAGAGGAAGTAGGACCACAAAGGCTAAAGGCACCAGTTGGATAATCAGGGATCTGTACAGATTTGGGCTCGGGGGCTGTGGCAAGGGGAGCTTTGTGGGAAGGAAGTGGGACCACGGAGGAGGACTAGGCAGGAAGGGCCAGGGCTAAGGGAAACCCACTGGGCATACCTGTAGCTCCCGCTCATCACTACAGCACAGTCCACAAGCAAAAATTTCTCCTTCAGATGGCCCTTGAAAGACTTCCCAGTGCGGCAGTAGTAAGTAGGACCTGACACCGTGCGCACACGCAGGAACTAGAAGAGAGGGGAGTCAGGTCTTCACCAAAGGTAGTTTCCCTCCACTCCCCTGGCTTGGTCACTCACATCCACATGGTGCAGGTTGATGCGACACTTGTCGGCCATGTCTAGGAAGTGCTGGGCGTTCATTTCATCCAGCAGAATGTAGACCGGGACTCGCCTTGCAGCAGCCTCTAGTACTTCACTGAGCAGATCCACGTCAGTGAACAGGTCCATCACCACTGCTACCACCTGGGAGGTGGGTACCAGATCAGCGGGGAGGGAAGGGCCCCACCATTCTGCCCATCTCTGGTCACATTTTTACTCACAAGCATTGCAAAATGACCATTAGCCTGCCCCAGAATAGAGTGGCCATGAATGGGAGGGTGGTTGAAGGGGCCCAGCAGAGGGACACAAAACAATTGACACTTGGTAGTCCTTAAGGGAGCCTGAAGCAGGAGTAGGGGCTATACTTTTAGGATGCTTCATTCAGAGGGGGAGTAGCTGCAGCTCCATGTATTCAGATCCCAAGTTGTCAAGGCAGGGAAAGCTTGATAGGCCGGGGAGGGGGGGGGGTGTCAACTTCCTGGAGCAAGGGCAGAAGCTAGGCCTTTACCATCTGGCTTTGCTACCTCTCTTATATTCCCGGGTTTTGTGCGAGTGCTCCTGTTTCTTAAAATAAGACTGGTCTGTTACTGTGTAGTCCAGGCTGGCCTCAACCTCCCTCAGTGCTAGGATTACTGGCATGAGCCAGTCGTCCTGGCTTAAACACTTGGTTTTGTTTTTGTCAGTTTACCAACTGCTTGGTGGGGGAGGGGAGTTGCCTTCAGCTGGGCAAGGCCCTGAGCTTCTGGGTACTGACCACGATCCTAGACAAGCAAATGTCTACAGAGTCCACTAACCAAGTCCCAGATGATAATGAACAAACTCTAGAGGGCAGCCCTACTGCTGAGGTCTGGCTGACCAGCCCTGGCATCCCAAGCACCAGGAATGCTTTTATATCTCCCACACCCTCCTATTCATGCTTCAAAACCCAGCTCAGGCTGCCTTTCACCATCCATCGAGCTGTGAGAATGCACCTGTTGGGCAGAGCGGATCATCCTCCGAGCTTCGTCTTTGATGCTGGGGCTGTCAGGTGGTGGCGGCTGTACCAGTGTGGTGACCTCTGTGCCTTGGAAGCCAAATGTCAGGGGCCAGCCTAGGTCCAGCTCAGGCACGGCCTGGTCTGAGTTCACTGGCCAATAGGTGCCTGAGGAACCGTCCATGTCCACATCAGGAGGGGTGCCTTCAGGGGGTTCCCGGGCCACATATTGTGGGGGCTGCAGGTGGCGGCTCACATGTTCCAGCTCCTCGGGGCACAGGAAGTCAGGCGCCCCCTCAGATGCCAAGAAGCGCTTGTAGGCTTCTGGCCCACCCTCAGTCAATGCATCCACCGCTAGGCGGTAATATTCTTTGTAGTGAGGTGGCAGGTACCCAGGTGCCAATGGGTTGTCCCCCTGCGAGCTGCTCTGGGAACGACGGGCCATGTTGGGGCCAGGGGCCTGGAGGGGCAGGAAAATGCATTAACTAGGGGCAGTAGGACCCACTTACCTCACGCCACAAGTGGACACACATAGTTGATGTAGCTGCTAGATCTTCAGTTTAGCTTATGCCTGGGAGCTCTTCCAGGCCCTAGTGAAGACAGGTTCCGAAGCAGCACTACGGGCCATAGCATGCCCCTAGTGGGGAAGACACGGGCCAGTGGTACTCAGCCCTAAATCCCCTTCCTGGGGCTGACACCTTGTTTGCACCAGTCTCAGGGACTGCCAGTGTTTGCCCCTATTCCATTCAGGTAAGAGGCCCCACCTACCCTTATTTCAGAGTCAGTTCATTCACGGCCCATTTACTCTATGGCTCCCTTCTCCTATAAAAGTTAGGTTTTGGTTAAGATACAAATGCAGTCCTGTTAAAGAGATTATTCTCTTTTTTTTTTTGTCCAGAGTCTCCACTGCCTGAAAATCCCGGGCAGTGTTCTGGCCTGTTACCTTCACTGCACACAGCTGGGAGGGGTGGCAAGACACCATACCTGGCCCAAGGTGAGCACAGTGGAGTAGAGACTGAGTCACCCAGGGATGATGGGCCTTAAGCCCCACCCACACCTCTTTCCTCAGTCCACACCTGCATCTGCCCACAGTCCCTTCACTGATCTCCCTGCCCTGACTCCTCAACCTTCAACCTCTGAAAAACTTCACCCTTTGCTACCATCTCACCTCAGCTAAAAACCTCCCTGGGCCACAGTTCCTTGGGAACAGCCCCTCCCTGTAGGGTCTCTCCTTTATACCCTCCCAGACTCACCCATCCTGATGGCAACAGAGACATTTCCAAGACCCTGGATCACCATCCTCTCCCCAGTACACGAAGAATGAAAGGGAGAGCCTTTGCTACAAGCCTTGTCCCAAGTTCTCTGTCAGTGTCCCCCATCACAGGTGCCTCAGTGTATCACTGTTCTTTTTCTCCATTGACTGGTGTGTGTGTGTGTGTGTGTGTGTGTGTGCACGCGCACGTGCATGACCTTTGTACCTTGGAAGCCAAATGTCAGGGGCCAGCCCAGGTCCAGCCTGGTCTGAGTTCACTGGCCAGTAGGTGCATAAAGAACCATCCATGTCCACATCAGGAGGTTCCAGGGCCACAAGCGTGAATAGCAGAAGCTTGTGGTTGAAGAAGGCATTAGAAGTGACAACTAAACACCCGGAAACCTGCTGGCCTCTGGCCTGGAAGTTGCCTTAGGGCAGGCTCACACCATTCCCCACTGCTCCTCAGGTTTAAAATGGCTTGGGACTCTTGCCCTGCCTAGCACACAGGTTCCTGGATGTTAGTCCAAACTAAGAAAGTATTTCTGCCCAGGAAGAGGAGTGCCTTGAGGGGTGGGCCAGTGATGCTGACAGGACGGCAGCTCTGGTATTAGGGGACACTTGCTCAATGATGTTGGGGGCCAGCGGGACTCTGCTGTGTATGACCCAGGAGCTATGGCGTCTGCCACCCCTAGGGGCATGGTGTAACACATTAGCAAGTCCAAGTATGACAGAGATTGGAGGTGGGGACACTCCTATGTCTACCAGCCCAAAGAAGAGTGCTCTGACTTCCCTCTGGGGCATTGCTCTGACTGGAGGCCGTTGGTTTTCCTTCCTGTCTGCAATGTGAGGTGTGGCACTGTTCTGGAGAGATGGAGGCAGTCCACCTGGGGTCTAATGCTGGCCTGTCTGCTTGGACAGGTCCCATACTGCACCCAGCTTTTAGGCAGCATCCCCACACTTGGGGCACTAGCATGCTCACTCTGAGGGGGCACTTCCTGCTATAAGGAAGATTGAGAACTGATATTGTCCAGCGCATGGACTTCTGGTGAGGAACCCTGAGATATATAGGCTTGGAAGTGGCCTTCGTCCTGAGTGGCCACCGTGGTACCTGACCTCCCAGCAGTCACACACGACCTTAAATGCCCTTATACTCTTTCACTGGTACACATCACCCCTTGACTATAGACCGGGGAGTGACCACTCCTATCAGCAATGAATCCAAGAGCCTGCTCACTGACATCTGCCTATCCAAGTGGGGCCCTGCTTAAGGAAGGAGCCTATCCCACCCAAACCAGTGACTCAGCAGGAATTTTTTGTTCCTGACCTCTTACCTGAAGCTAGTCCCCAGGCCCTTCACCACTAAGAGCATAAGAAAATGACCCTTTCCCTTCTATCTGGCAGGAGGTAGGAGTATTCCTGTGTCTGGAAGGGGGATCCCATGGGATAGGACCTTAGGCCACTACACAAAGAAGATGACTGTGAACAAGTAGGATTGGGGTAGTAGGGGACAAAAAGAAGCTGGGAGGTGGGATTCGGCTCAGAGACCGGAAGTCGATGAATTCTACAGCTCTCGAGTTAGGCACTGCAAGGCCCAAGGGTGTTACTGTACCCCAGGAAGTTAGCGGCTACCCAGACCAGGTATCTTATCTGCCAGTCCAGTCCAGGGATATGAGATCAGGAGTTAGGAGAGTCCAGTTTTCCCTGCCCTCCACACAAGGATCCAGCCCTAGACACTTCGGTTCATGGCGGCTTGGGGAGAGGCTCGGGAAAAGGTACAGGTCATGTCCTGACAACACCTAGGCCGCCAGAGCGAATCGCACTCTTCTACCTCCTACTTGCCAGTGTCCTCCTGGGAAATCCCTCACCCAGTGCCCCGGAGTGCAGTCCCCCTGTCTCCGACCCAGCCCCACGCACGCGCTCACTGCACCGCACGGCCCAGATCCAGACACCAGATCCAGGTGCCACCGCGCGGAGGCCCGAGCCTCGCGTCCTGTGCACCTCGCCCCACCGTGCTCGGCCCACTCCGGGAAGGGAGCCCTACCTGGCCAGGTGAGCGGGGTTTCGGCACAGGGGCAGCAGAAGCCCACCGCCGCCCAGCGGCCTCGCGGTCCGGTCCGTCCGACAGCCACTCCCCGCCGCGGCCCGACCGCCCGTTCGGCCTGATTCACGCGCCCGCCCCCGCCCCGCCCGCGCTCTGCCTCCTGCCTGCCCGGGCAGCACCTGGGCGGGGCGGCCCCACCCCGACGCGCCCGCATTCCTGCGCCCTCGGCACCCCGGACCCCGGCCGCGATCCCGGTCTCCAGTGTGGCCTCAGTGGCGCCCCCAGCCCACACCCCAACCCCGACCCCCGAGCGCTCTGGTGGAGCCCCAGAGCTGCTCTCCGGACCCTGGCCAGCGCCACTCAGGACGGCTAGAGACTCTTCTTTCAGGACACCGAAGCCCCTTGAACCATTTGCAAACCGATCGCTCAAAGCCCCTACTGCCGACCCCTGACCCTCGCCCCGGAAGTTGGGGTGACTCGGAAGTTCCGGCTTAGTCGCTAGGAAACTGGCCAGCTCGACTCCAGGGGCGGAGCTTCTGGCCTCTGTGTTGCGAGAGGCAGGTGAGGCAGGTGAGGTCGCAGACAGGGGGGCCTAGGTACCCAGCTCACTCAGGTGACCGCCCTATGGTACGCAGACACCTCTGATTTCCCAAGTCCACTCCCCGGTGGCTCATCTTCGCACATAAGACCGACAGCATAGGAACTCCACGGGTCTCCCCCCCCCCCCATATGCCCAACCATATAGGATCCTGCACACACACTCGTACCCGTGGGACCCCTCAGGCACAAGGGAATCTGGGATGATCCACAAGCAGAAGACCTCTGCCACACAGAATCCAGCACACCAATCGGCCCCAACCCCCCATCCCAAATGAGGATCACTCTCTAAACTGCCCCAACAGTGGTCCGTCCTGGCAATCCACGAATACTTTCTTTGTGCACACTAACTGAAGACACAAAGGTCTCATCTTAACACATGCACATTAAGGAGTCTGCACCCAAGATGCTGCAAGTACTGGACCCTCTACAGACAGGGAACCCCATGCTCATATCAACCCCTGCACATCGCCGGTACACCTAAGGACTTAGTTCCTCCTAGGTCCCTAATCTACCCAGCCCTCCCTCCAACCCACTCCCCTTTTTATGCTCTTCCCTGAACTCAGTCATATGTCCATGCTAGCTCCCTGCCTACCACTTCTCCTGTCCCAAATTCTCAATGTCTGCCACCTGTCTGAACATTTTCAGTCACTTTCTGGTCCCACTTTTAGGATAACATTTCATTAACTTCGTTCCCAAATGCACTATGGCAACCTGTGGACCATTCTAGTGGGCACATAGGTGTATGGAGTCAGCAGTTGCACTACCTGGTCTCCTATTCCTTGGCCCTGTGAGGGTTTCTAGGGCACTGAAAGACCCTACTACAGCAGGTGTGGAAAGAAAGCTCTTCCAAGGGGATTGAATGGGGTCCAGCCTTGTATACTAGCGAGAACGGTATTGCTTCCAGAACCAGACAGCAGAGTTTTCCAAGGCCAAGAAGAAAGAGGATTTGAGGGTGGAGAGGGGTTGTGTTCCGCAGGCCCACACTGACAGTAGTTGAAGGCAAGTCTGCAGAGCTCAGGCAGTTGAGCTTCTAGCCCAGTGATTTAGAGAATGGTGCTAGAACACAGCAGGACAGGCAGAGCCAGACTTGTAGGGGACAGGCATACCAGCATAAAAGGAGACATCATCTTGCTAGACATCCTTCCTCAAGCTACTGGGCACATACTCAGACAACGAGGGGCAGGCAGGTGGACCAGGAAGCTGGCTGGGGAACGTGCTGGAGGTCTATGCTCCTACTGTGTGTTCATCCAGGGCCAGAGCAGTATGCGCACTGCCTTGTCTTCTGCCCTCCTGAATGTACCATCCCTGGACTTTTCCTTCCCACCCCCCAGGAGAATGAGCACTAAGAAGGGGGGGCCCAAAGCTGCAGCAGGGAAGGGGCATGCGCTCCTCCCTGGGTCCAAGCTTCGAGCTGCTGCTGGTGAGTGCTCCCTCTGACCCCCAGGGCACTACCCCAAGAAACCCTGTCTCTCCAGGTGATTTCCAAGAGATCTTTGAGTTGGGCATGGGTATGATAGATTTGTGAGCTCAAAGCTCAGACGTCCACTGCACCCCGAACCTCTAAAGCTTTGATGGGGTGTGGGTACTGTGCTTAGGAGGGTATGATTTAGGGAAAAGGGTCAGGAGGACATTGGAGGGGCAGATAGCTTAAAAACAATTTTGAAGCAGGTCATTGGTGGCGCACACTTTTAATCCCAGCACTCGGGAGGCAGAGGCAGGCAGATCTCTGAGTTCGAGGCCAGCCTGGTCTACAGAGTGAGTTCTAGGACAGCCAGGGCTACACAGAGAAACCCTGTCTCGAAACAACGATGACAGCAACAAAGCAATATTGAAAAAGCAGGCCTTGAATCCGAGTTGGGAATCTTCATGCTAAGTGGTTGTCTATTCATGGTTCCACAGTTCTGCCTCCCCTTCAGACTGTCTCTCCATAAGCATTTCCAGGATGAAAGGTTACAACTAGCCTGGGCTGGCTCCTGCAGAGCATCAGAAAAAGGATTCCCTTGCCCTCCCCACCCCCGTGCCTACCCTCCTTCAGCCTTTATGGCTCCTCTGCTCTGAATCCCATTCATTCTGCCAGAGCTGTAAACTTCTTTCCAGACTGTCTCTTGCACCGGAGCTTGCCTGGAGTCTGTGCCTGCTGCAAGAGCTCCCACCCCAGACCCACACGCAGCCATGCAGATATGACCACACAGTGCCAGATTTCCTGGAGCTGACAGGCAGTGGTGACTCCACACTACGCTGGGGTGAGATCCTAGTTGCCCAAAATAGCCCCAGCTGCGTCTGAGGCCAGTCTTCCTCCTGGAATGAGGGTAATGAGGAGCGGCATTGCGTCCTGCCTCTGTGATCTCAAGCCCTGGCCACCAAGCTGCAGTAAACATGGGGCAGGGAGGGTGGACCAGACGAGAAGGTGTCCAGGATACTCGGGGTGAGGACTGTTCCTTGGTTCTGATGTTGTCTATCAGCGATGCACCCAGCCCTCACCCCACACCCTACTATGTATACTGCCTTGGACAGCTCCTGTAGCTACTTATCCTGGTCCCCTGACACCTCCATCCCCAAACAAGTTCCCTCCCTCAATGGCCTTGCCTACCAAGCCCTGTGTGGTCTGGGCAGGCTTGCTGTCCTTCATCTGGGCAACATTCCATGTAGTGAGCACTGGCCTCTCTTGGTGTACAGGCCCACAGACGTTCTACAGCCAACCTGGCCTCTCAACCTTCACACATTTATAAGATGCTCAAGTGTCCACTGTACCATCACTGCCCGAGCCCCTGCCCGATACCCCTCTAGGCCTTACCTGGCCTTGGGTTTGCAGTGCCTCGAGGCCCTCACTCCGGAGCTGCTCCAGGGCCACAGCCAGCTGCAGCCCCTCCATGTGCACCCAGGCCTGCTCCTCCTGCAGCTGCTGCAGCCACAAGTGCTCCTCCTGCAGCTGCTGCAGCCACAGCTGCTCCTCCTGCCACAGCTGCATCTGCAGCTGGACCTGCCGCCTCCGGTCCTCCAGCAGCAGCTGCTCCTGGGCTAGGCACAGCTGGACTTCATGGAGTCTCAGCAGTTCAGGGCCCAGGGCTGGCATGGGGGCCCCAGCTTCACAGCCCTCCATGTGCTCAGGGGCCAGCACCAGCGCGGATTCCAAAGCAGTGGCCTGAACTGGCCTCCAGGCTGCCTGTAGCTGCTCTGGCCTGGTGGCCCTGGAGTGTCCCTGAGGAGCCGGCTGGGCGCTGGTCACGTGCTCTGTCAGGGCCACCCCCACCTGGTCCTGAGGGCCCCCTGTGTTGGGGGGCGGGGGCTCAGCCTCAGGGCCCTGCTGCCCAGCTCCCCTCTGGGCCCTGCCCACCCTCTTGCCTCGGGGCTTTCGAGCTCGCCCTCGTTTCCCAGACATGGCCCTGGATCCAGTGCCTCTTTCACCAGATGTCTGCTCCCCAGGGGCCTGGCTCATCAACTGGCCTGGTTGGGGAGCTCAGAGGGCATCCCGAGGCCACAGTAGGTTGCTTGCTCTCAGTCAGGTTCAGCCCTCTGCTCCTGCTGTCCCAAGTGGCTATGCTGCCCCTTGACTGATCTCTGCACCAGGGCAGCAGAGCCCAGGGGCCTTCCTCTGCCTATAGGCCCCACAGGTCCCACTCTGTGGCACTGGGCCACACCAGAGAGTTTATAGAGACCTTGGCGGCACAGTGGCTCACCCTAGCTGAGGAGGCTGACTAACATGCTGACACAGGGTGCGAGACTTTACAGGCCACAGACTTCACTGGCCAGACTGGGAGGGAGACTGAGAAACTGGGGGCGGCTCTCAGTAGCTAAACTGCAACTTGAGGACTTGCCTGGTCCTGCCTGGGCGTCACCAAGCCCCCCCCCTTTACCCCACTCTCAGTCGCCGGTTGCGGGAAACTCAAACTGGCCACGGAGAACCAAGAGCTGCATCCCAAACGCACCAGCCCTAAATGCCCAGACCCTCACTGGCCATAGGCCATCCCAACCCAGCTGACCACTGGAGCCTCAGGCCTACCCAGATGAACCCTGCTGGGCAGGAGCTTGCCAGAGATGAAGGGCCACCATAGTCCCAGCATGAAGCTCTTGGGCCACACCGTGGGCTGGTGAAGACACTGAGCCTTCAAAAGCCTAGATAAAGAAAAGTCCAGCTTGACTCCTGGGATGGGGTGTGGGATCTGACTACTGTCACGATCAGAAGTACAGCACCCCCTTTAAATTAAAGCAAGGCCCAAGGGACCCTCACATGGCCCACCTGTTAGTCCCAGGGGTAGATCTGGGGGTCCAGGACCAACTTTCATCTGAGGCTTCCTTCCCAGGCTCCTGTTTCGAGGAGTCGCTCCAGGTGACATCCTCCCCAGTGGTTCCCCAGCTTCAGCCGGCTGACTCACACCCACGCCCAGAGCCTCATCCCAGCCAACTCTGCTTCACTGGCCAGACTGGTTTGCCTGGCCCAGCCCTGCCCAGCACCCCCCCCCCCCCCATCCACCCTGCCCTTGCCTAGAAACCTCAGGCACAGACTGAGAGCACCTGTCTGGAGAAGAGCTGGAGAGAGGCTTTGCTGAAGGGCTTAGAAAGTAGTGGCAGAGCGTTGTTTGGGTGGGAGACAGCAGTCAGGACTACGAGGGGCACACTTTTTTGGGGCTTCCACATGCCCAGGCCTGGGGTTTTGGTTCCAGATACGGGGGTAGATATGTTTGTTGGTTCTTGACGGTAGCAGGCTAAGGTGTATCTGCTGTTGAAAGTTGATGCTCATTAAAATTGTTGAATGTGCTGGCCTCGTGAGTCCTTCCCTAATAGCCTGGGAACAAGCCTAGCTGGTGGTGTCCCATAAATGCCACCTGAAGTTGATGGGCTAAGGAACGACTCACATCCTTACACCTCTGCTACTTTCCTTCAGGGAAGCCGAAAGAGAACCGTCAGCTGCATAGGAAGGCAAGTCATCCAAGCAAAGGATCCTTCTCTGAGAACTCCCAGGTCCCTGAAGGTGAGAACCTGGGTGTCATACATTTGCTGGGGGTGGGGGTCGGGGGGACTGGCAGTAAGGGGACTGCCCTGGGCTCAGACTTGCATGGTATGCATGAGTGTACATATGCACACGTGTGTATGCATGAACATGCAAAAGCATACATGCCTACGTGTATACATGTGTGTGTGCTTGTATAGTCTATGCAGCGGGCCAGAAACAGGCAGAAAATCCCCCTTCCTATGTCTTGCTCGCCCCTGGCTCCAGTCTACCTCCCAAAGGTCTCACTGAGTGTCTCCTGCCCTGAATCTGTCGCCCTCTGGTGGCAGTAAAATGATCCAGCCACAGCTGTGCTTGGGGAGTCCCACCATAGAGTCCAGAGTACGGTGCCTGCTTCCTGGGCTCCAGTGCTTATGGACAGGAGGGACCAGGTCTGTCCAGCCTGCTTATCTCCTGGCTCTGGTCCCAACTCTGTGTTCCCAAGGCTCAATTAGGTTAAGATCTCAGTGCCAGTGCCCCAGCCCCATCTTCAGCTGCCCCCTAACTACTCTTTGGGTGTCTCCAACTCAGCACATCTAGCCAAGCTGCTCCAGGCTCAAGCCTCCACCCACGATGCCCCCAGTGGCTGGTGCCTGGACCCACTTCAGCTGGCCCTGGTGTTCCATATTTTCCCTGCCTGGTTTCTGGGTCTACTTAGGCTTCAGATGCCTGCTCTCATTGGCCACTCTGCCTTGCCTTGCCCTTTGCCTCTCCCTCCAAAGTTCTCTCAGTGCAGCTCTCAGGAATGCCACACCTGCCTTGCGTGTGAACGCCTGTGTCTCTTGTGAACGCCTGTGTCTCTTGTGAGCCTCCTCCCTTCCCATCCTCGGGTGCTGGGAGCAGGAGACCCAGCCTTATCCTGAGGACAGGATGCATGTGAGGTCTGTAGGTTGTTCTAGTGTATGTGTGTATGCCTAATTCATTGACCTGGGTTCTGCATAGCTCGGGGCCAGACAATCCTGAGACTCATCACAGACGGATGTGTGGGGACGCAGGCCCCAGTAGAGACTCAGAGCAGAGGGGATGCCAGATGAGAGGAGCCAGGATCCTCCAGAAGGACTAGGGCGGTTTCCTGTACGGCAGCAGCACCTCTGTTGCCCCTCGTTCTTGCATACCCTGGGAAGATTTGCAGCAGTTGGGCAGGGCAGCCTCAGAAATATTACTGCTGGGGGGCTAGGAGTGCATTTGGGGTTTTCTAGAAGAGACTTTCACTCAGTCCAGAGTGATGATAGCTCCTTTACAGCATCTGGTTCTGGCTCAGAGCTAGGCAATGGAGAGGAGTGAGCCTGGGCTCCACCTGCAGCCAAGGCTCCTGGGCTTATGAGTGGTGGGACCAAGTTCCTCTGTCCACGTGCTGACTCTGTCTTACTCAGAGCGGACAGCTGGCTGCTATCCCAACCTGTTGCTATCCGAGGGCTACTCCAAGAGACCATGAGAGCATACCATTCTCCGGTCTTCTGCTGCTCAGTCCTGATCTCTGTGGCTTTCTGATTACTCTCTGGGCCGTCAGCCAGAGCTGATGGCCTGAGAAGAGAGGTATATTTGGCAGGGGTAGTCTGGTCCAGGTCAATCTTACAAGAAGGATGCACGTTGGGATACAATCCCTGCCATCACAGTCACTCTGTTCACTGCTTCCTGCCTGGGGTTCACAGGATGGTTTCCAGGTGTCCCCAGACTGTAGATCCTCTCTAGGGATGTCACTCCACATGCCACTCTGTCCCCACAAACCTGTTCCCCACCTTTCCTCAGACCTCTCCTCCTCATCACTGTTTCCAGGCTGATTCCTCTCAGTATTCCCGGGAGCCTGTCTTTAACTAGAGCCCACTTAGTACACACTTCCTGCCCAGACCAGTGGGTGGCCAAGCCTCCTAGCGGGGGGCTGCATCTCCCTGCCATGCCTCAGGAACTTCTGGCATAGGGGATATAATTGAAGACAGTTCATCTGGGTCAAGGTGTATATACCACATCTGGCCTGCCTTACCACCATCCACTCCCACCCACAGGCACAGATGAACAACAGAAGACGGTGTGACACCATGTCTAGGCCTGGGTTGGCTCAGAGTTGATGAACGGAGATGCAAATATGACAATCTCTCTTCTAACTTAGAGTGTCTGTGTGTGTCCCAGACCTGCGGACTCCAGAGCCTCAGTCCAGATGTTCGAGGACTCTTGAGCTGTTTCCTTGTGCTGCAGGGACCATTATCATAAGTGGGGATTCTTACAATATGCAAGCATGCGTGCTTGCTATCCAGAAGTCCTGTGGGGTGGCAGTTGGGTAGCCACATCAGCAGGTGACACAGAGTCTGTTCCTTTTAATGACATTGTGGCCAAATCTGCCCCCCCCCCCAGCTTTAAGACCCCTGCCCTACTAAGAGCCTCTGCTCTCTTTTCTGAGTAACGGCTATCCTCCGTTGCATTCCTTGCCTCTATCTTCCTGTGCGCACAGTGGGTTTCTGCGGAGGCTGGTGCATCACCTCGAGCATTGGTCACGTTTCCTGTTGCTCTGAAAAAAGTACCTGCCGAAAACCAACCTCAGGGATGAAGGGTTTCTTTTTTGGCTTATGGTTTAAGAAAATCGCAGTCCCTCATAGCAGGGAAGCCATGATAGCGAGAGCCCAAGGCAGCTGGTCACGTTGTAGCCCCAGTCAAGAAGTAGAGAGGGATGAAAGGGTCTGGCAGCGTGGTGGCACATGCCTTTCATCGCAGCGTAGTAGAGAAACTCTGTCTCAAAAAATAAAATATAAAATAAAACAATAACAAATAAACAAACAAAGAGAGGCTGGGATGGCAGGAGAATGCCTGGTATTCTTCCCCTTTCTCCTTTTCATCCAACCAGTGACCTGGGTCCACTGTATGATGCCACCAACATTCAGGGTATGTCTTGAACAAACTCAAGAAACTACCTCACAGACACACCCGGGGATGTGTCTCCTGGGAGACCCCAAATGCTGTCAAATTGTCATGGTTAAGCACCCCATTTCCTTGCTGATGACCCTAGGTCATCTGCCACCTTGATTCCCTTTTGGCCATAAACTCAACATACTGACCTGTTCCAGGGAGCAGGGCACAGGCATCTTTTGGGAGCCGTTGTTAGGCCTGCCCTGGCTTTATGAACGATACCCCAACAACAGAGAAGCTGTGAGCAGCCTCAGTCTCAGGTTGGAGAGGGGAAGTATACTGTTGTCTGTGCTGCACGAGGCTCGGCTGCCTCGACACTTCCTCAGGACATAGAAAAGGAGAATGTTTGCCATCTTAGTCAGCTATCAACAACCAGGAGTGTGTGTGGATCTTCCCAGGAAGTGCTTCCTGTGATCAACTGATTTCCATCAAAGTTGATTTGCTTTTACAGAGACCAGAGAAGTGGATTTGGACGGGGGTGGTGGTATCCATGATTCCTCCAGGAAAACACTTTGTACAGGCTCACTGCTGGAAGGGAGGAAGTTCCTTGGGTTCTCGCTTGGCCCCACCTCCCATGATGACCCTTGCTCCACTGACCTGTGCTGAGTGGAGTGAGCCACTAAGCCTGCCCATTGCTACATACAGGATACCCCCCAGAACTCTTCTGGACCCACTGGAACCGGGCCTAGCACAGCGCCACCTGCCATGACCTCTGCTCTATACTCAGGACCGGTTTTAAATCCCACTCTATAAACAGAATCAGTTTTGAATCTGTTTATTAGTTCTCACAAGATTTTGGTGGCCTGCTTAGAGTTTTCAGGATCTAAAGGTATTCTATCCTTCCTGACACCTTTCCTACTTTTGTCTCACCTGGTTGCTGGGGGGGAGGGGGATTTTCAGTTCTGGGTTATATAGAAGAGAAGCTGCCTTTCTTCTCCCCAGTCTTTTTAATTTTCATATATATATGTGTGTGTGTGTGTGTGTGTGTGTGTGTGTGTGTGTGTGTGTGTGTATGTATATATATATATAGATACACACACACATACATATGTATATATATATAAATTTTATTTATTTAATGTATGAGCTCTCTGCTTCGTATACCTCCACCTGCCTGAAGAGGGCATCAAATCCCCCATGTGGTTGCTGGGAATTGAACTCAGGTCCTCTGGAAGAGCAGCTAGTGTTCTTAATCACTGAGCCATCGCTCCAGCTCCCTTGTTTATTTTTTTAAATTAAAAAAAAATTTGACGTGTATTGGTGGTTTTCCTGCATATAAGTTTGTGCACCACATGTCTGTCGAGGCCAGAAGAAGGCAATCGATCCCCTGGAATTGGGGTTATAGTTGGTCGTTATCACCGTTCTGGTTGCTGGGAGTTGAACTTGGGTCCTCTGGAAGAGCAACCAGTGCTCTTGACTGCTGAGCCATCTCTTCAGCTCTGATTTTTTTTATTGTTTAAACAGGATCTCTCCACATAGCCATGGCTGTCCAGGCTATTATGTTAGACCAGGTTGGCCTCAAACTCACAGAGGTTCATCTGCCTCTGCCTCCTGAGGGCTGGGATTAAAGATGTGGGTCACCACACCTGGCATTTCTCCCTAATCTTATAAGAAAGCTTTTGGACTTTTGCTGTTGACTATGATGCTCACCACAGGGTTTTCATAAGAACCTTTATCAGTCTGAAGAAAAGTTCCTCCATTTCTAACATGTTAATGTCTTGAAAACCTGCTGACTTCTTTCAACATGTTTCTGTATCATCTGGGGGTGATTATACGTTTCTTCCCTCATTCTGTTGGTGAGGTCTATCGAATTTGTCAGTTTTCACATACCGAGTCATCCTCACAGCCCGGAGATAAATCCTACTTGATCACGGTGGAGAAGACTTGGTTAGGTTACTGAGCTCCGCTTGGGGTGCGTAGTGGAGGGAGTCCGTATCCATGACCCTAGGAGGCGCTGACCTGGGTTTTCTTGTGGTTGCCTTGCCTGGCTTTGGTAGCAGGGGATGTTGGCCTCTAGACTAAGGTAGGAAGTGCTCCCTAGTCTTTACCACCCGGGAGAAGCTGAGGCAGAAGGGCATGAGCTCTTCACCTGTTACCCAGAATCCAGCGGGGAAGCACTGCGTCTAGGACGTTTCTTTGTAGGGAGGTTTTATTCCTCAGATTTTTATTTATGTGTATGCCTGCTTACACTTATGTGCACCATGTACACGCAGGTGCCTGCTGATTCCAGAAGGCCCCGGGTTCCCTGGAACTGAAACGGGTTGTAAGGCACCTGGTGTGTGTGCTAAGAACTGAGCCTGGGTCCTCTGGAAGAGCAGAAAGAGCTCTTGACTGTGGCCCCCACTACCTTTTAAGAATTTATTTTTATTATTTAAAGTATGAGCATGTGGGATATATGTATGTAAGTGAGGTGCCCACAGAGACCAGAGGCCTTGGACCCCTGAGCCTGTGTTTATATCGTAACTGCCCCTCATGAGTGCTGGGAAACAAACTCAGGTCCAGTAGGTGCTCCTAACTATTGAACTATTTCTCCAGGCCCTGCTGGGAGAGAGATTTCAAGCTCTTCACTACCCATTGGTCTACCCTACCTTACACCAATCCATATTCCCTTGCAGTCACCCTATTTTTTCCCTTCAGAATCAGTAGTATGATCCCCCTTTCATTTCTCCTATTAAAAAGATTTTAGCTTTTATTTTTCAGTTATGGGCATGTACCTTCATTTATGTGTGCGTATACCTGTGCATGAAGGCACCTACAGAGGCCAGGAAAGGGTGGTGGGTCGTCTCCTGGAGCTAGAATCCCAGGCAGTTGTGAGGGGCCTGATGTGGGTGCTGCAAGAGTAGCAAGTGATTTCTGCTTTTTTCCCATTTCATTTCTGTCTACTCTTTATTTCCTCTCCTTTGCTGTCTTTGGGTCTAGTTTTCCTTGTTCCTTAAGTCATAAAGGTGGGCTGCCGGTTTGAGATCTGTGTCTTGTTTACTAATGTAATAGTAAATCTCTAATTCCCTTGAGCACTGCTCTCACCGCCGCTGGCAGATCTTCCCGTGCCATGTCTTCGCCCATCCCTAAGACTTTCCTAATCTCCCTAGTGATTCTGTCCCTGACCCCTTGGTTAAGAAGATGGAGCACATGCTCTGCAGAGGAGTCACGGGGACCCAAGATAAGATCCCCTGTATCCTCGGGCAGTGTGTGCACGTGGGTGTTCAGTAGTCCGGCTTTCTTGGGGACCCCATGGCTTTCTAGTGTTACTCATTCTCTCTCCACTTACTTCTATCTGGTGTTCTGCCCGTGTCAGGGACACGCCAGCTTCCAGCTATGGCCGTAGAGTTGTTTGTTCCTTCCTTAACTCTGAGATTCTTTCTTTCTGCACGTTGATGGTTCGCCATGACAGGCACGCATGCGTAGAACTGGCAAGTAGTAAAACGCTTGATTATAGAATGTTCTCCTTCCCTTCTTTTAAACCTTTTTGCATTTTTATTAGCACATATTACTCATAAACAATTATATAATAATTGTACATCCTGACATTTGTGCATAAATATATAATGTATCTTGATCATATCCACCCTCATTACTCTCTCTCGTCCCCCTCCCGCCTCCACTAATCCCTAACGTCTTTCCGACAGTCCCCTTCAATTTTCACATGGGAGGGGACACATTTCACTAAGGTTGCTTATAGTAGTTCGGGTGTGACTATTTACAGGAGCACGGCCACCTTATCAGTGGCTACACCAATGGATAAAATGTCTCTTTTTTTCCCCAGCAACCATGAACTGACCACAGGTCTCAGGGTGGGGCCTTGTGAGTCCCCTTACCCCACAGCATGGCAGGATGTTGATGGACCCGATCTTGAGCAGGTCTTGTGTAGATATTCACTGCTGTGAGTTAAGATTATAATATCCACATCCTGCCTGGAAAACAACATCATTCAGCAGGCTACGCCTTTTCATTGATCGTGTTATTTCTTCCATCTCTTTCTGCAGCGTTCCCTTTAAACCTTTTTGCATTTTTATTAGCACAGGACCATTTAGATGTCTCATTTATGGTTGAGCACTCAATACCCACTTAACCTCAGCTCAGTAACCTCTGTAGTTACTGCCGCCCATTACAAAACAACAACAGCGTTTCCTACCACAGCTGACAGGAGCACTCTATGCATAAACATAACTATTTGGTCACATCATACCCATTTAGCAAAACAACAACCGTATCTCCCATCCTAGTGTCCGTGAGCTCACCAGCTGTGGCTCTGGGCCAGGTCTACAGGACCAGATGAGAGCTCCCTCCTGTGGAGCCGGCCTCAAGTTCAACCTGAAAGCAGTTGCTTACTACACAACAGACTTGCTACTATTGCACCAATGGACACATCTTGTCTGGACAGTCAGCAGTGTTGTACTTAGGATCCACAGCTGTGGCAGACTGTGGATGACAACCCTCCCCAAGAAGCCTGAACAGCACCGTCCACCATTAAGAGGGTGAACCACCATGGGGGGAGCGTGCTCAGTTGCAGCTTGACTCCTCTGTGTCCTGTGACCACAATACATGCTGTCTTCAGCAGTGGGGTCTTAATATTTTTATTACTATACTAACCCATTTGTAAACATACGGGTGTTAGAGGACAGTTTTTAGAAGTTCACACTCCTCTACTATTTAGGTTCCAGTGATCAGGCTCAGGTTGTCAGCCTTGGTGGCTGACTGCTTTACCACTGAGCCATGCATTGACTAAATAAGGTCTTTGTTCATTTTTTAAAATGTAAAGTTTGTTTCATCTGCTAGTAACATAGGCCTTCATTTCCTCCCTCCCTCCCTCCCTCTCTCCCTCCTTTCCTTCCTTCCTTCCTTCCTTCCTTCCTTCCTTCCTTCCTTCCTTCCTCCCTTCTTTAGTTTTTTGAGACACAGTTTGTTTATGTAGCCCTGGCTGTCCTGTAACTCACTTTGTAGATCAGGCTGGTCTTGAACTCAGAAATCCTCCTGAGTGCTGAGATTAAAGGTGTGTTCATCAAGCTGAGCTCCTTGTTGTTGTTGTGGTTTTTTTTGGCATATTTTTTATATTAAATATTTCTATTTTATTTGTGTGTGTGTGTGTGTGTGTGTGTGTGTGTGTGTGTGTGTGTGTGTGTGTGTAGGTAAGCACATGTTTGCCACAGTGCATGTATGGAAGTCAGAGAACAACTTAGAGGATCTGATTCTCTCATTTCACTGTTTGGGTGCTTAGGGGTTTTGGGAATTGAACTCAGATCATCAGACTTGGTGGTAAGCTCCTTTACCCACTAAGCCATCTTGCTGTCAGCCCCTTCCCCCCTTTCTTTTGGTTGTGGTGGCTTGAAAGTGGCCCCCATAGGCCCATAGGGAGTGTCACTATTAGGAGATGTGGCCTTGTTGGGTAGGTGAGGCTTTGTTGGAGGAGGTGTGCCACTAGGGGGTGGGCTTTGAGGTCTCTGAAGCTTCAGAGTGTCAACTTAGAGCCACCTGTGAAATAGACTTCAGATAAGTACTCCTGTCAATCAACAGCCTAATTCTCTGTCCACTGCTGGAACCTGAGGATGAGATCTATCTCCGTTTCTTCTCCCACAACCCCAATAACCAAGGTCACAGACCTGGACGTTTCCAGTGTACACCTAGGGTAACAAGTTTCCTCTGAGCTCCTTAACTTTACCTTTGGCTCCTAGTCTATATCTGTCCCAGCAGATCTCCAATTAACTGTAGACCCAAAGCAGCCACAACACATGTGGTCATGGTTTCTCTTCATGGCAGTAAGTCCCCAACCAAGACACTGACTGCGGTGAAGTTCTGAGTGGATCTGTGTCATTGACAGGGGTGCAGCCAGGACAAGGACCAAGGCCTCATGGGAAATGGACACAGCCTATATCCCCATAAGAGTTAGGGTAGGGGACAGCAAAGGCTTCTTTCTGTGGTCAAAATATGCCTGTGTACAAAGGCACAATTGGTCTGAGTGTGTAAAACTAGCAACCACAGCCTTTTCCTCCTGGGGTTTACAGTCCGAGACGAGCTAACCCCTCCTCGCTGTGCTGTACACAATAATCGCACTGAGGCCCAGGTTACAGCAGCAGTAGGTGGAGCTCCACCAGAGTGCAACTTCTCCCCCGACCCCAGCCTTTCTGCATGTGTGTCTCTACCCTTTCTTCAACCCCTAGTTGGCCCTAGCCAGGGTGCCAAGGCAAAGCTGCACAGGGTGTGGCACCTTTTTCTATCATTTTACAAAGAGAGAGAAAGTCTTGGATACATTAGCATCACTGCTGTTTGTAATATGCACTGAAATCCTCATTGTAGGAAAAGCAGTTCACTAGTGTCTGCCAACAGCTGGAGTACACTCAGGCCTTTGAGCCGTTGCAAAAGCTGGAAGACCCCAAAATGATTTTGGGTTAAAAGCATGAACACTCTTTCCTCCTTTGGGGGCTGGGTATACACACACACACACACACACACACACATATACGTGTATATATATATATATATATATATATATATATATATATATACACATACGTATATATACATATACATATACATATACATATACATATACATATACATATACATATACATATACATATATATATATATGTCAGTGATGTTTTCAGCATAATGGGAGACACTAGACTAGACTTAGAAAACAACCAAAGGACATTTTAAAAACTGAGCTTGTGACTATGGTATTAGCAGTGCTTTACCAGGGCTAGATTAATAGCTTATCATAACTCCACTGATTAATGCCCAAACCTTGAAATCTTAATATAACAATAGTATAGAGAGAGAGGGGAAGAAGCCTGAACCTTTCTCATTTCTCACACACCTTAAATCACTTCCTCCGACTTTTACAGCATGTACTTACATGCCTTAAATGTCTTTTGTAGACCGTTGGAACTTACAGACCTCAAACCTTTCCTTTTTCCATCTAGTCATTTCCCAGGAGACATGAGTGGCTGATTTCTGAGAGCAGCCATTGCCAAGGAAGTTCCTTTAAATAGGGGAACAGTAAAGACTGATCCTAGAACCCGTTTAGGCAGTTTATCTCTTTTCTGAGTGAGGTCGCCAGCAAGGGAAATTGTGAGTCTTGTTTTTACATGAAACGGACTGACTAGGCAGCTGCACCCTTGGGTAGTGTGGAGCTGGCTGCTTGCTGCTAAGTTTAGCCATCAACATCATCAGAGCTCTGAGAAGGATGGATTAAAGCAAGAATTTCAATCCAAACGGCCTCTGTATCGGTTGGAATGACAGGGACTTAGCTGCTGCCTGGACAGTTACCCTGGGTTCCCTCATGGTAATCTCAATGATTTCGTTGGGGGTGGAGTTTGTTGGTCTGTGGCAGTCACAGAACACAGCATTAGCCTTCAGCCACCAGACCCAGAAGGTCTGAGAGATTTTCCTGTGGAGAAGAAACTTGGGAAAACTGATATACCTTGGTGAGGCAGAGTAGGATAGTCACCCCAACAGTGACTACAGTGTGGGCTGGGCCTTGGCGGTAGGCAAGGCATGGGGCAGTTCTTTTCCCAGTGGTTAGTATTAACACAATTAACACAGGCTCTCTCTCTCTCTCTCTCTCTCTCTCTCTCTCTCTCTGATCTGTTCCCATCCCATGGTCTTCTTTGGAGACCTTAGGGTTGCCACTAGGAGTTGGCATTTCTGTCTATCATAGGAATTTTTTTTTTTAAACACTTTAAATGCCATATGTAGCAGACCTCTAGGGACGGTGAGAGCCATCTATTATGTTTAATAAACTTTTCTTATTTTTATTTACTTGTTCAGGGTTAACCTTGAAAATATTCAGGAGGCTAAATAAAGCTTGTCCCTGTAAATGGATTATATTTGTACTTAGCATGACTGTGTGCACAGTTCTGAGCACATAGTTCTGAGCACATTAAAGAATTCTATCATTTATAAAGTGACTGACCATCAACATGTATGTCTTAATTATCTCTAGCAGTTTACAAGTTAGTAGCTTTTACAAGATCACAATATTATCCTTGTTAAGTTTAAGTTGAAGATTTAATTAAAGATCCTTTAGCATCAAAATAAAAATGTAAACCATAAACACAGTTCACAGAGAGACTGGGAACTTTATTCTTTTTGATTCTTTCATAGTGTACCTTTGAAGAGCATCACAGTTTCTTATATGACTCAGTTTATTCAAATGGCTAAAGCTCAACAAAGTTAGCAAAGTCAAAGATGCTAGACATATATCTTCAGTTACTATTAACCTGAGTAAACTTTCAGAATTTATATCAAACATACCTTATTTATCAAACATATGTTCCCTATTTAAACATTTCTAGAAGCATGGGTTGAACACTGAAAAGGCAGAAGAGATTAGCTGTAACTCTTAGTTGGCTTTTGTTAACCCGAGTAGACCCCTTTATAACCTTAGGAATTTATCACCGTACAAAAATCCATTCTAATCCAATATATCTTGGAGACCTGTGTCTCTTTAGTTTAAAAAGGAGACACAATGATGAACAGAAGGCTCAGTAGGACTAAGAAGTTTTAGGGGTGCTGTCTTAGTTGGTTTATACCACATGGTCATTGTAAGATGGGGGGTGAAGTTACATGACATGTACTCTTTTTTTAACCTTAGTAAAAAAAATGGCTTCCAGCTACCTAATCACTTCCATCACAATGAGGTCATAAGCTGAGCTGGAGGCAAGCCACAGGGTTGTTATTTTAAAATACCTGTTTTCTTAAATAAGAGTTTAATTCAGGGGTTGGGGATTTAGGTCAGTAGTAGAGCTCTTGGCCATGGGTTTGGTCCTTAGCTTAAAAAAAAAAAAAAAAAAAAAAGACAAAATAATAACAAAAAAAAATTGTCTTGCCTGGAGGTTGGGGTGCATACTTTTAATCCCAGCACTTTAGAGGCAGAGGCAGGAAAATCTCAGGAGTTCCAGGCCAGCCTGGTCTACAGAGTGAGTTCCAGAACAGCCAGGGCCACACAGAGAAACCCTGTCTCCAAAAACAAAACAACATTCCCACCAAAACCAAAAAACAAACAAACAAACAAACAAAAACAAAACCTGAGATAGAGAGTTTACATAATATTCTTAAGAGATTTGTTTTGTTTTTGTTTTGAGAGCAGAGAACAAAGAAATCACACAGAGAAAAGATTTTTAAGAGTGGAAAGGAGGAAAAGCTTACAGATCAGAGACTTTGGGGATTATTTGCTAGTGCGATGGTATACGTTGTTGCGACCTGCAAGAATGTGGAAACAGTGTGCCACTTAGTAACCACCCAGGAAATCAGGCGAACAATTGACAAATGGAATCTCAAGCCCTCAAAGCCCTTCTTACAGCGAAGGAAACAGAGTGGAGAGAATTTGTGGCCAATGGAATGGGAGGAAACTGTTTCCAGCTATGCATCTGACAGAGGTCCAGTACTTTCAAACATACAAAGAACTCAAGAGGGCTGGAGAGATGGCTCAGAGGTTAAAAGCACTGACTGCTCTACTGCTCTTCCAGAGGTCCTGAGTTCAATTCCCAGCAACCACATGGTGGCTTGCAACCATCTGTAATGGGATTTGATGTGTTAGAAAACAGCTACAGTGTACTAATATAAATATAATAAATACATCTTTAAAAAAAAAAAAGAACTCAAGAAACTAAAGACAACGAATGACCCAGTATAACATGGTCCGTGGGATTGAACAGAGCATTTTTAAAAGAAGAAATATGTTCAGGACAGACAGAGACACACAGAGAGACCCCATCTTGAAAACAACAACAAAAAAGAAACCCCCTCCCCATCCAACCAAACAAAAAGCAGCCAACAAATATTTTTAAAAGTGTTTAACATCAGTAGTCATCAAGGAAATGAAAACTAAAACTATTATATTCCATCTCAAGCCAATTAAAATGACAAAGTGGCTACCATCAAGAAAGCAAATGATAAATCCCAAGGAGGATGTTGGGGGAAAAAAAGGAACCCTTATTCATTGCTGGCAAGAGTCTAAACTAGTGTAGTCACTAAACTAAAATAAAAAATAGAACCACCCTCTGTCCATCCATAACACTCTCGGGCACAAACCTGTATCCAACCACAGGGACACTTGTAAATCTACTGCTGCTTGGCTCATTCTCAGCAGCTAGGGGATGGGATGAGCCTAGACACGCATCACATGATGAACGGTAATGGGAACGTGGTACCTACACACAATAGAATCTTATTCAGCTATACAGAAAAATGGAATCTGGAGGGAAACGGATGTAACCAGAAAACAATACATCAAGTGAGCTCACCAAGGTTCAGAAACAAGCATTTCTCCTGTATGCATGTTGTACCTTCTAATTAAAAAAATTATTTTATGTGTTTCCCCTGCATGTATGTCTGTGCACCACGTGGTGTCCGTGGAGGTCACAAGAGGGCATCAGATCCCCTGGAACTGGAGTTACAGATGGCTGTGGGCTACCATGTGGATGCAAAGTTGTATCCTCTGGAAAAGCAGTCAGTGCTCTTAACTACCAAGCCACCTCTCTAGCTCCTACCTTCTAATGTTTCTAAATGTACATTTATGTGGAAGTGAGTGTGTTTAAAGTTTCCAGGAAACTAGAAAGGGGCCCATGAGAGGGGGAAAAGGAGGCTTTAGGTTGTTGGGACGAGGGTAACAGAACTCATGTGATATGAAGGTGAGAGGAATACTCAGGGTTAAAGGCTTAAATGGGGAGGGAAGAGGGAATGGGAGCAGATAAACCAAAACTGAGGCTGTGTGGGAAAGCCACGAGGAAGCCGATACTTGGTCATCTAGTTTAAAAACATTTCCTTTTCTAAAAGAAGTTTGAGGACAGGAGAGGTGGCTCAGATGTTAAGAGAGCTCTGTCTGTTCTGAGTTCAATCCCAGCAACCACATGTTGGCTCACAACCGTCTATACTGGGACCTGGTGCCCTCTTCTGGCATGTAGGCTTACCTGCAGGCAGAATGCTGTATACATAATAAACAAATAAATCTAAAAAAGGAAGAGGAGGAGGAGGAGGAGGAGGAGGAGGAGGAGGAGGAGGAGGAGGAGGAAATAAATAGATAAATAAGTTTGAATGGAGGTCCCCGCATGGTTAGATAGAGCTGCTTCCAGAAGCTATAGATTGTTAAATAAAAATTCCAGTGCCAGAAGTGAGCTACCACTCAATGATTTGTAGGTCATGGAGACCCCTGAGCTCCCACAATAATCCATGCAAATTCCACTGCAGTTGGCTGCCCACCAGAAATAAATGTTAAGAACCTAGTGCTAAAGACATATTTTCTCTAAAGACACAGAAATCAAGCTGGGACTGAGCTGGAAGCTCCCTCGTTGCTAGCTCACCTTCTTAGTGTTAGAAAGGGCTGTGCAGGTCGCTGGGTGAGGATTGTCACCAAGAGTCTAACCCAGCTGTGGACCCTAACTATGACATTGTTGACTGTCCAGGTAAGACATGTCCATTGGTGCAAGTCTGTTGTGTAGTAACCAACTGCTTTCTGATTGGACTTAAGCCCTGCTCCACAGGAAGGAGCTCACATCTGGTACTGTAAACCTGGCCAAAAGCCATGGCCTGTGAGGTCATGGACGCCAGCGTGGAAGATACTGCTGTTCTTTTGCTAAATAGGTATGATGTGTCTAAGTAGTTATGTTTATGCATGGATGAGCACTGCTGTCAGAATTTGTTAGTGCCTTAGTTACAGTTCTGTTGCTGTGATGAGACACCATGACCAAGACTGAAGCAATTCTTATGTTTTAAAAAAGCATTTCATTGAGGGCTGGCTCACGGTTTCAGAGGTTTAGTCTATTATCATCATGGTGGGAAGCATGGTGGCATGCAGACAGACATGGTGCTGGAGAGGGAGTACATCCTGATTTGCAGGCTGAGAAAGACACTGAGTCTAGCATGGCTTTTAAAACCTCAAAGTCCACCTTCAGTGACACACTTCCTCCAACAAGGCCACACCTCCTCAATCTTTCTAATCCTTTCAAACAGTTCTATTTTCCGGTGACTACGCATTCAAATAGATGAGCCTATTGGGTCTATTCTTATGAAAACCACCACAGTTAGAAACAATTTGGTTGTTGTTCTGTAGCAGGCAGCAACAACTGCAGAGACTCACAACTGGTTAAAGTACTGAGACTAAAGTGGCTACAGAATGCTCAAGCCATAAGCATCCCTGTCAGCCTCTTGCAAGACTCAGGGAACATCCTAGGAAAGAGGGTAGAAAGCACAGAAGAACCATGGGATGGGTGGAGTGTTGCAGAATGCAGTGTCTTTCTCATGCTGTTCATGCGTGTGTGTGCGTGTATGAATTTTAATGATCATATGATCATTAAGTTGCATTACTGTTTTGTACATGTTTATTCACACATCTGTCTTCTTACGCACTTCATTCTTTCTCGAACCGATGAGTCTATTTTGTCAGAACTCCTTTCTGTGAGAAGCATGCCTTTTTTTGTTTTTTTTTGGTTTTTTTTTTTTTTTTTTTTGGTTTTTTTTTTTTTTTTTTTTGGTTTTTCGAGACAGGGTTTCTCTGTGTAGCCCTGGCTGTCCTGGAATTCACTCTGTAGACCAGGCTGGCCTCGAACTCAGAAATCCACCTGCCTCTGCCTCCCAAGTGCTGGGATTAAAGGCGTGTGCCACCACTGCCCGGCGGGAAGCATGCCTTTTGTGTACACATGCCCACACATGCCACTGCTTTGTATTAATGCTTTTTAATAAAGTTACTGCTTCTTGGATGTATCTTTTCCCCCCTTTTGCTTTGACAATCTTCTCTAGCTCTATAGTTTTGTGTGCTTGCTAGCTTTCATATTTACCATTGCATCTCAAAGCTGTAGCTTGATGTCTTTTATTAACTTTCAAAGATCTCCTCCAGTCAAATAAAAGAGCTCAGCTAGGGAGTTCATGGTATGCGCTCCTTTAATCCCAGCACTGGGGAGACAGAGGCAGGCAGAACTCTGGGAGCTCAAAGCCAGCCTGGTCTGCAAATCAAGTTCTAGGAAAGCCTGTTGGAAAGAGAAACAGACAGGCTGTTACACAGAGAAACCATGTCTCAAAATGCTCTCTTCCAACATGGATAATCTGTGTTATTCCAACTTTACCTGCATTAAACCATTTTCTTTTGTCTCTATCTTTTTCCAAATATTTTATTTATATTGTTTTCTGGGTTATTGATTCTGCCTTCAGCTCTCCCTATTATGCTGTTACACTTATCCACTACATTCTTAATTTGATTTGTTTTGTTTTTGAAACAGGGCCTCACTAATGTAGCCCTGACTGGGCTGGAAACTCTCTCTGTATATACTAGGCTGGCCTTGAACTCACAGATTTACCTGCCTTGGTCTGGTCTCCAAGTGCTGGGATTAAAGAGCCTCAGCTGAGCTCTTAAGAGTTTTGTTTGCTTATACTCTTAAGTTTATAACTGGGTCCTGTTCTCTGACGAATGTTTTCAATCTTACCTTAATTTCTCAAACACTTTTATGTTCTTAATCATCATTATCTCGTGTCTAAGAACACTCTTATTATTGTGCTCTTGATCTATTTCTAATTTTTTGGGTCTTTTGAGACAGGGTTTCTCTGTGGAACCCTGGCTGTCCTGAAACTCACTCTGTAGACCAGGTTGGCCTCAAACTCAGAGATCCATCCATCTGCCTCTGCCTCCTGAATGCTGGGACTAAAGGTGTGCACCACTATGCCCAGCTACCATCTTTTTTAAAAAAACACATCTTCTTTCTTCAGTTGCCTACTTTGGAGGGCCTTTGCATTGCCCATGAAACATTTGGAGGAATGTTAAATATCATAGTTGATTTTCTTCTTGCTGTAACCTATCTCAAAACCAAACAAAATAAAACAGGGCCTGGGTATAGCTTGCTTAGCAGAACCACCAAAGACTGAATCAAAAGATTCAGTTCTAGGGACCTGGAGATGGCTCATTCAGCAAAGAGCTTGCTACACATGCATGAGGACCTGACTTCAATCCTGAAAAACCACAGAGTTCCAGCCCCTGAGAGACAGAAACAGAAGGATCCCTAGGGCTCACTGGCTATTCAGCCAAGTACACCTGCACACACGTGAACACACAAGATTAACTCCAGGGTTTCCTTCTTGTTTGGGGAAATGGTTGAGAGAGGCTCTCGCTTTGTTGCCCAGGCTAGCCTCCAACCCCTGGGATCAAGTGACCTTCCTGTCTCTGCTCCTGGAGTACCTGATTCTGCGGTGTGTGCCTCAGGGTTGGCTCCATTTTAGGATTTTTTTTTTTTTTAAATGCTCTAAGCACAGTCCTCTTTCCATCCACCATCTGCCTGTTTCCTGGAGATAGCAGGTTATCAGGTGACTTTGCTGTCTGTGCCTTGCTCTGGTTCTCTTCCCCCTGGCTTCTGCTCCATGCTATTCCTTGACTGGATTACCTGGGACCTCCCTTCTCCACAGAGCCACACAGTGCCCACTCTTCTGGCTCCTGAAGCTCTTCACATCTATCCAGCTAAGTCTTGTTTTCTGTTTCCTTCTTTGCCTGTCCTGACTCATTTTTCACTTAGGCCGGTGCTCCACCCAGCCTGTCTCAGAGCCCCTGTTAGATAAGACTTGCATCTATCTCTTGTGCAGAAGGTACTCCTGACACTTGGCTCATTGCTTGTCTTTTTTCAGCTCTTCAGTTTTCTGTGAATGCTGCTGATCTCACTGCTGCGGCCCTACCATAGCAGACAGACAGACAGACAGACACATACACACAAAGGAAGGGACACAGAGACCCTGTGAGGTAGAACAGCCCCCATGACTTTATTCACCAGTAGTCAGCTAGTGACAGGAGGGACTGCATTGTGTTTTCCTGTGTCCCTGCTCCCGGAAGTCACTGTGCCAGGCCAGCACGTAGACCTCTGTAAAATGGTCTGAATGTGGGGTTGTGCCCACGTTCTAGACTCCCACCTTCTTCTGAGTGTCCTGGGCCGTGGGCTGAGACCACTTGAGAACATCCTCTACCTGATTTACTGCTTAGCTGTGCCCACCAGTCTTTGAGGATTTGTTGGGTCAAGCCCAGTAAGAGCCTATGGCTCTGGTGGGTGGGCCCTGAGGACCAGCGGCTATTTTTCTGTCCTCCTTACTGGGCTTCCTACAACTTCTTTCTAGCTGTGGATTGCTAGAGATTTTCACACCCTGGGGTTGGGGACTTCGTGCTCATGTCTGGCTCTCTCTCCTCCCCTGGCCCTACTGAAGGAGCATCATTGTTTAGGAATTTTTATCACTGCTCTATTGAGAGACTGTGTCTACCACATAGCCCTGGCTGGTTTGAAACTGTTGGACTCGGAGGGTCCTCCTGCTTCAGCCTCCTGAGTGCTGGGAGACGGCATGACAATCACTGCATCTGTCCTCCATGCTTTTTGAGAACCACTTGGGTTCTCTCTGTGGCCCCAGCAGCTGCATGGATGGTGGCTAGGGAGGAGGACTGGAGCCCAAATCCCTACTCTCCTCACTCCAGAGCCAAGCACAGAGGACAAAGCTGCCACTGTCATCCAGTGTGCCTTCCGGCAATACCTGGCGCGAAGGGAGCTGGCCCGTCGTCGGCAGGAGCGCCAGGAGTACCTGGATGAGATGGAGAAGCTGCAGAAAGAGGTGAGCAGGGCCCAGCCACAAGACCCTGAGTGCCAGGACCCGAATAAGAAGGAAGGTCTAAACAGTGTGGAGGGGAGCCGTGACCTTTGGGCTTTAGGCGGGGACCTCAAGGTTGTGGGCTTGATGTCTGGGCTACACAGTAACTGTGAGCTGCGGACACTGCAGCAGTATTCTGGGCGCTGGGGACGGTGACCGCGGGCCATGTCTTGCAGGCCTATCTGGTCTTGGTGCGCAGGGAGCAGGAGGCGGCGCGGAAGCAGCGCGAGAAGGAGGAGGCGGAGGAGCGCGCACGGAGGGAGGAGCTGCAGCGCCGCCATCGCCTGCTGGAGGCCGCCTTCGAAGGGGACCTAGGCGAGATCCACCAAGTGCTCAAGGAGGTTTGTGCTTAAGCAAAAGGGGGGCGAGGGGGCGCCGCTGATGGGCGGGGCGCTGGGCGGGGCGGACGCCGAGGTGACACAGCCCTGCGCCCAGGTGGATCAGCTGATGACCCGCGAAGGCGTGGGCTACGACGAGGACGGCAAGGCTCGGCGGCTGCAGAGGCGCATGGCCACCGTGGAGTGCGAGGACAGCCACGGGAACACGCCTCTCTCCGAGGCTGCGGCGGGCGGGCAGGCCATGGCCATCCAGCTGCTGGCAGAGCTGGGTGCCAACCCCAACAGCAAGGTGGGCGCGGTGCGCACGGCCGCGGCGTGGCCTGGCCCCCGCACGTACTCAGAGAGCCCCTTCCGCAGGGCGCCTTCGGCCGCACGCCACTCTACCGGGCAGCTTTTGGGGGCCACTTGGAAGCCGTGGAGGTGCTTCTGAAGATCGGAGCAGACCCCCGGGTGTACGCCGATGACGGGAGCACTCCGGAGCAGGTGCGGCTCTGGCATGCGCATCCCCACTCCAAAGGTTTCTGGTGTGGTGGTGGTGCACGTTTGTCATCCCAGCACTGGGTAGGTGGATTAAGGGAAGTTCCAGGCCAGAAGCCTGATAGAGAGACCCTGTCTCATAAGGAAAACAAAATACAGGATACTGGGATCCCTAGATTCTGCATCTGGTTCCATCACACCAACCAAAATCCTGTTTCTAAACAATAGTTCTCTGTCAGGAACGCCTTCGGCGCGGGTTTTGTCTTAGCTCCTTCAGTGCTCTGGCCACCTGATGGTGGATCACTGGCTTCTGTGATGGATTAGGAAGCAGTCCTCAGAGATTGGCCAGGTATCACAGGTGCTAACAACTTGGGACGCACCCTCTGGCCCTAGTCTGTTCCTGCTTCTTCCCTTCCAGTCAGTGGAATTGCCTCGAAGCTGGAAGGAGTACTACGGTCCCCTTGCTGACCACCAGGAACTGTGGGTCCAGGAAGTCGCTAAGGAGGCTCACTCAGCAGCAGGGGCAACTCTGAGAAGCCAGGCCAGGAAGTGCCCCCACCTTCTATTTGTTTGTTCACGCACATGCAGTGCGCGCGTGCAAACATACACACACACACACACACACACACACACACACACACACACACACACACACACACACTCCATAGTTCAGTTTGGCTGGGAACTAACCCTGATCCTTCTGCCTCAGACTCTCCAGTTATGGGGTTACAGGTGTTTGATACCACACCTGGCATTACCTTTATTACCTTTAAGTCACCAGAATTTAACTCTGGTTACTCAGATCCCTTAAAGCATAGGGTGCCACCAGAAACGGTGGGATAGGTGTCAGACCTGCTGGCAAACATTTGTTTCTGCACCCCTGAGGAAGACACACCAGAGTCTTTGCCCAGCCTGGGACCCCCAGCCTCAGGTGCCACTCCCACCTTCAACTTCTGAGGACACTTCTTTGGGTCTAGCCCTATTCTCTTTCCCTCTTGGGCTAGCAGGTAAAGTGGTGTCAGCCAAAGTCAGGAAGTTCAGAGAGCACTCCAAGAGCCATAGTCTCTTGGAGGACATAGAGGCCAGAGGACAGTTGGCTAGGTACAGGGCTGGTAACTGGGAAGTTACAGTAATAGAGATGTGCCCTAAATCTTAGCTGTCAGGAAGGACACTCAACACAAAGTACCGGAGCCACTGGCAGCCCACAGGTCAACAAACGAGTTCTGACCTGATTCTCATACCTGACACAAAATTAACTCACCAGACCTGAGATTTCAGCATAAACAATGACGTATTACCCCTTTAGAAATAGGGAAATATCTCTGGGCCCTAGGGCATGTTGAAGCATTCTTAGACACCACACCAAGACGAGAAAAGAAAGAAAAGTTGGGCCTCATGGAGATGAGAAGCTTCCCTACACATACCTACCTGGCAGGGGGCCGCCTGTGGTCGTGAGGATGGTTTTCCCAGGGTGAGGCTTCTCTTTGGCATCTCAATATATGCCAACCTCTGCGATTTTCCTAAGTATGGAGATGAGTGCTTTGTGGTAGTGGGTACTGCATTCATACTCTCCCCTGGAAAGGGGAAGAAGGAAGGAAGGAGGGAGGGAGGGAGAAGGGAAGGAGGAAGAAAGGAAGGAGGAAGGCAGACAGGCTTCCCTTTACAAGACCCAGACAATGATCAGTGGCCAGCTATGAGGAAAAGCTGGTCACACATCATATACCTGGCCAAAGATACTTCCCTGGGGTATTGAAGCAAATCTCATCTCAGCAGCAAATAAACCTGATGTCCAGCCATGACGGACAGGGATGTGTTGTCTCTCCATGATGGACAGAGAGAGGAATGTCTCTGCAGAGGACGTGATGACTGCAGACCAGCCCGGAACTAGGGTGTCCTGAATCAGCACACACCATGACCACTTGAGTGAAGGGAGGGGTGAACCCCCTGCTGGGGAGGGTGTAGACAAACTGGATTCTCACACCTTGCTGCAAACAGGAACAAGGGCTCCTCCCTCTGCAGACTTTGAAGAGCTAAGCACACTGTGTACCTCAGCAATTATATTCTTGGGCACTTAGCCCAGTAGATGAAGCTTATGTCCATGTAATGTTGTCTACTGGAACCTGCGTGGTAACAACCTCAAACTGGACACAGCCCAGATACAGATATCCTTTCCTGGTGAAAGTTGGAACACAGACATTGTGGACCACCTTTCCTTTCGGCCACAGAGGATGGAGGTGGTAGTATGTCAGCGACCCACAGAGCTCTCCAGGGAACTGTGAGAGAGCCCCCCCCCAACCCCCTGCCACAGTACGAAGTACATCCTTCCATCTCCAAACGGCAAAATGATAAAATGGAAGACAGATCACTGGTTTTTACAGGAAGAAAAGGAGAGGTGGGTGTGGCGATCGGGAAAGGACAGCGGGACAATGACCTTGGTGGGATAGAAGCTTGTGTTAAGTGAATCTGTCAGCTCGTTCTTACATTTGCTGGACTCAGACATCGGTTAACTGAACTAAGTACCACTTGCTGTGCTCGGTCTTCCTTTTGGCGAGCCGCGTCTTCATCCTGCTGTTTCATCAACACTAATCTACTGATCTGCTCATGTGACCCCCATCAGCTCCAGCTCACCACGTCACCCTCTTGTACTCTCTTTGGTTTCCGTTGATTACAGTTCTTCCACCCACAGACCAACCCTCAAGTTCATAAGCTGTTTCCACACACCAGAAGGCAACAGCTCAGCTCTGCAGGACTAGAGATAACATCAAGTTCATTGGCAAAATCTTGCCACAAGGTTCTCAATAAATATTCTTTTAGATAAATAACCACGATTTATTTAATATCTAAACTTCTGGCTCACGCAGATGACTGTCCACCTGTGTGAGCATTTACCAGAGCTTCTTATTATCTCTTCTCTTGCATCCACTCCTCTGTCTACCCTTTGATTTGTACTCATCTTAGATCTTATTTTGTAAAATACAGATCATTAGCTGGACATTGAAATGCATCAAAGTTGTTCGAGTGGCTCTGTGGCTCACCACAAGAACACCCAGCGGAAACCATATAAGGAATGTCATTAGTGCCACCCCACCCACCCCCGCTGCCCAGGGGATTACATGGTAGACTGTATAGGAATACTTTCCTTGCTTCTCCTGTCCTGCATTTACTCTGTATTTAAACCACCATTCATTCATTCAGTGTAGGGAGCGGTTAGAGTATTCGCCATTACAAGATGGCGCTGACTTCCGCTGTCGCACTGAGGAAACTTGTGGATAGCGCGGGGTGGCTCGCCCGAAGCGCTTGCGCATTATGGGTGTACATGACTAATCACCGCCCACTCCCGGGGCACGCCAATCAGTGGAGGACACGCTGCCTCAGGGCTATATAAGCAGCGCCATTCTGGGGCCCCGGGGTCTTCCTCTTCATGATGCAATAAACGCATTGCTACAGAAGGATCCATGTGTCCGCGTGGGTTCTTGCTGGCGAGACCAAGTAGCGCGCAGGACAATTCAGTCAGTCATTGACCCATTTAGTTGGCCATCAATCCATTTTTAGGCCCAAATGTCCAGGCACAGTAGCTTAGTCCCACTGTTTTGAATCTTGCGCACATGAGTTCATGAGGCATTGTTGGCAATCTCTCATCATAAACTGTCTGTGAGAGTCCGTCATTTGCACAGAGTTGTATTTTCCTCCCTTTCACTGGGATGGGGAAATGAGTTCACTGATATGAATCTTGAATTACTTGATGCCTGGTGCTGGGTTTGGAGTTCCAGGCGTGGCTGTGGTGTGCTGTGCGCATCCTCGCGTGGCTGCTGTGCACACTCACAGTTCCGTGGCCGGAGCAGCCCATTCACTCCTACCAGCAGTGCCCGGAGGTCCCGCCGTTCAATATTCATTCCCATGATGTGATTCTTGTGAATTTTGAAGACCTGTGGTGGATATCATTGCTGCATTCATTACTTTTCTGTTGCTGTGATAAAATCCCATGACCAAAAGCAACTTAAAGAAGAAAGAGTTCACTTGGCCTTGGTTCTAGGGGAATAGACTCCATCATGGGAAAGGCTTGTCATGGCAGCAGGAACAGGAAGCTGGCTGATCACATTTTTATTCACATACAGGAAGGAGAAAGGATAAGGAGTAAGTTGAGACCATAGCCCCTCAAAGCCCACCCCCATCAACATACTTCCTCTAGCAAGGCTCAGCCTAGTAAAAGGTACCATAACCTCCCCCAAACAGCACCGCCTACTAACGAGTTTTAGACAAGGAGACAGACCACACTGAGTGAACTATCGGAAGCTTAGTGCGAACAGCAGAGTTTGCCAGCAAGGCAGGTCAGATCCCTGTTTGCTGGGAAACAGACACAGCCACACAGTTGGAAACAGAGGACAGAGATTCAATGGCTGTGTTCCAGCAGCAGCAGATAGCTTTAGTAGCAGATAGCTACTAAAGAGGGAGGCTGATACTTTTATTCTGGAACTTTGTCACAAACCAAGACTACATTCTCAATCAGAAAGCTGGGGTTCTGCACACCCTGGCTACTCCCCTGCGGCTTTCTCTTTCTTTTTCTATCCTAGTCCTTCACTGGATACAAAGTACCTGGTGTGTGTACACATGCACACCATGCTTTTTCTTTTCTTTTTGTCTCTTGTTTCTTTGTTTTCAGAACAGGGTTTCTCTGTGTAGCCCTGGCTGTCCTGGAACTCACTCTGTAAACCAGACTGGCCTCGAACTCAGAGATCCGCCTGCCTCTCTGCCTCTTGGCCTCTCGAGTGCTGAGGTTAAAGGCGTGTGCCACCACCACCGGACTTGAACTTTTTCTCTTAAACTAAATGCCAATGTGTTTGACTGGCCTCAGATGGTGATGGTCTGGGGAGAGCTCTATGAAAACATCCTCATTAGCACCATTCTCCCTTGGCCCTCATCCTTATAGTCTATGAAGTTATTTTGCTCTCATTTGTTTGAAGACTTATTTATTTCATGTATGTAAGTACACTGTAACTCTCTTCAGACACACCAGAAGAGGGCATCAGATCCCATCACAGATGGTTTTGAGCCACTCTGTGGTTTCTGGATTTGAACCCAGGACCTCTGGAAGAGCTGTCAATGCTCTTAACCACTGAGCCATCTCTCCAGCCCCCTTGCTCTCACTGTTTTAGCAAAAGAACCCAAACAATGCGAAACTCTCTGCATAGCTCCTTCAGTCTGGGAACTTCAATGTCTTTCATTTATCATGGTAAAAACCAAGGACAATTTTGTAACCTTTCTGCCCGTAGCTGTTATGTGTAGGGCAATCTGTCTTTGAGTAGGGACAGATTATTCTTGAACAAAATGTTCCTGGATAAGTTTCCTTTCAAGTCAAGCATCTTGTTTAAATAAACAAAAAACCCCAACATCTCCTCTGAGACTCGAGGCAATTCCTAAACACGACCCCACTGTAAAATCAAAAGCACTGACATGCTGCCAGTGTACGACAGCAAGAAATGTGTGCTGTCATTCCAACATGGAGGAATGGGAGCACAGTGAGGAAGCCCTGGACCAAAGAAAGCAAGACGGAAGCCCAGCAGGGAACACAGGGCTGCCTGGAGCTCTACATCCTCTTTCTGGGACTTTAACTGCAGAGGACTCAGATGACTCCTCCAGCTTTGCAGGCTGCAAATAGATCTGCATCGATCGGGCTGCTTCCACGCCATGTCTGCAGCGTCTCCCCTGCAATGTCTCATGGCTCTGGCATCTCCAGCATCTCAGGGTCTCCACTGCAACCCAGTTTTCACCATCACACCTTCATCCAGTCATTGGTCTCTCAGAGCCTCCTTGTAAGGACTTCAACTCTGACACACACTGCCTGGACTCAGCAGCTCTCATGCCGTGAAGAAAGAAAAACATTTGTAGCAGTAATTACACAACCGGATGATAAATGGCTGTCACAAAACTAAATGATGCATAGAATCAAATCTGGTAGACTGAATCTACAGGGAAATTCTAGGGTTTGGCATGGGTGGTACATACTTCTGATCCCAGCACTTGGGAGGCAGAGGCAGGAGGATCTCTGTGAATGTGAGGCCAGCCTCATCTATATAGCAAGCTCCGGGAGAGCCAGGGGGTTACATAGAGAGAACCTGTCTCAAAACAGTAGATAGATAGATAGATAGATAGATAGATAGATAGATAGATAGATAGATAGATAGATGGAAGATACATGGGAAATCTAAAGGTGTGTGAAGGAAAGGTCTTCATGTTTGGTTATGAAAAGGTTTGAGGTGATCCCACAAGCATCATCTAAGGGGGGAAAGCTTTGGAGGCTTCCTGTGAGGAAGATCAACTTTCAGCCACTGGTAACATAGAGAGAAAGGTAGTAAAAGTTATTTATGTGTGTACCTCTTATATGAGAGATGGCTCCACATACCTACTAATGAGGGAAATAAATCAGACAACCCGAGAGCGAAGTAGAAACTCACCAAAAAAACTTCTTTACAAAGATGTGTAAGCCTAGGCTGATGAGATTATTCAGTGGGTAAAGGTGGCTTATCACGAAGCTTGACAACATGAGTTTGATCCCTGGGACATGGTGGAAGGCGAGCACCAACTCTTACAAGCTGTCCTCTGACCACACACACAGGCACGCACACATGATAAATAAACTTATGCAGCACAAATACACCTTTTAAATAGTGGCACATGTCTGCAATTCCAACACTCAGGAGGCTGAGGCAGGAGGATTGCCATGAGTTTGAGACCTGCCCAGAGTACACGGCAGTATCAGACCAGCCAGAGTTACAGAGCAAGGCCTTTATAAAATCAAACAAAACAAACACCAAGGGGCTAGAGAGATAGCTCAACAGTTAAGAACACTGGATGCTCTTCCAGAGTTTAATTCCCAGAACCGCATGGTGGCTTATAGAGTCAAAATGGCCAGTAACCATAAGACAGGTTTCTCACCAATATTAACAGGGAAATGCATGTTAAAATTGTAACTGCAATGGTTGTGGTTTGAGTAAGAATCAATTGTCCCCATAGGTTCAGGTATTTAACACTTGGTCCACAGTTGGAGGGGCTCAGTAGCTGAAAACAGGGGTCACAGGAGCTTCTGTTTATTATGGAGTCTTTTGAGGAGCCCAATGGATAGAACTGCCACTGTCCTGAATATCACTTGTCTTTGTCCCAGAGGAGAGGCATCCAGAACATTCCGTGAAAAATCACTTGCTGTTTATTGACCAAACACGGTCATTTGGCAAGCATTTCCACTGGGAGTAGTGGGACACACCTGTAATCCCAGCTCTGGGAGGCAGGTAGAGCTCTGTGAGTTCAAGGCCAACCTGGTCTACATGGACAGTACAGCCAGGGCTGCATGGCGAGACCTTGTCTCAAAGCAAAACAAAGCAAGCATTTAAAATTACATATTCCAGGACTGGGCAGTGGACCTTAGTTGGTGAAGTTCTTACCTAGTGTGCATGATGCCTGGGTTCCATCCCCAGTACCACACATACTGGACATGGTGGTACATGCCTATAATTCAGGACTCAGGAGGTGGAAGCAGGAGGATGAGGAATTTATGGTTATCCATGGTTATGTAAGACCCTAGCTCAAAAAGAAAAAAAAAGTCATATATTGGGGCTGGAGAGATGACTCTGGCTGCTCTTCCAGAGGATGCTGGTTCAATTCTCAGCACCTACACCATGGTGGACAAGCAACCATCTCTAACTTCACTTCCAGGAAATCTGAGTCCCTCTGCTAGCCTGTGCACATAATGAGCACACAAATGGAGTCCAGATATACATGCAGGCAAAACACTCATACACATAAAATTAAATTACAAAGTCACCCAAGGCTCAGGGAACATTTTAGAATGGGGGACAGAAAGTTTGCTCTGAGGTTGTGTCTCCATGGAACGTCAGAAGATATGTCCATACGATCTTACCACATGACCACCCAAACAGGAGCCGAACAAGGACAGCAATAGATACGTTAATGGGGGACAAGAACAAGCCTACCAGGCCTCAACCCTACACAGAGAACTGCGGGCAACCGAGGAGCGCCCAGAGCAGGAGAAACAGCCTTCCCCAGGGAAGAGCGCACCAACTGGTTACCCCGCCCCGAGTGGTCAGCCCCGAGAACATACGTCCAAGCACCGCCCACACAGACTAAGTGGGTTGTATTTGGGGACGTACGTGTATGTAGCACCTGCATGTCGCAACTAAAGGCAAAAGAGGACATGAGTTGGAAAGAGCAAGCAGGGATTATGGGAAGGTTTGGAAGGAAGAGAAGGGATACATGATATCATCTCAAAACCATCATATATCCATTCATAACTTCCTTCAGTTATCCGTGTATCCATCCAACTGTCCGTCCATCTATGCATTTCTCTATACATTAATTTATCGATGAATCCCCCAACATGGGCATCTTTCCTGCCTCTCATCTATTCACATCAGTACGTTTACATGCATATGAATAGATTCCGCCATTCACTGCTTCACCCGGCCACGGAACTGACATAACATTTGTGCTGCGCAACATTCTAGGTGCTTGGGGGGAAACTCTTCAACAAGTGCCCGACAGATAGCTACTCCATAGTGTAAACGCCGTGAAAGAGTGTGAGAAGTGGGGCAGGGTGAGGGGCTGTCCACTCGGGTGGTCAGGCATGTGGTGGTGGTTTCAAGGTGTCCATGCTGGGATATATATCTTCAAGGAAGCGTCACGAAGGAGAGATTTGGAGATTAGGGTGTGAGTGCCGAGTGTCCAAGGATAGCACAGAAAAGGAAGGCTCTTCACAAAAGGAAGGCTGCTGCCTTGGGCGAAGTGGGAGGAGCAGGTGCAGGGAGCCTCCGGGTTGGCTGATCAAGGAGGGAACTGGACAAAAGCTGTCAGTGGCATACCATCTGTGGGCGGTGGACCAGTGCCATCTGATGCCACTCAGCACCAAGGGAGCTCAGAGCTGTGAAGGGCAATGATGGTCAAGAAAGGCCCAGGCAGCCCTTGGCTTTGTCTTGGCTGAGGCCCTACAGCGATTGGGTGGTGATTTGTAGGGTATGAGAACCAGGAAGGCAGTCTCTGAGTTTCTAAAACTAAACTTAGGCTACATTTAAAGCAGTTGGATGTGACAGAGTTTACATTTGTCTCTTCTGGGCTTTGAGTCAGTATGAAGCCAATGAGATGGGGGTCAACAGATGGGCTGACTTTCCAGCAAGAAGGGGCTGGAGAGATATATTCCGTATGGGTCAGCCATGTCCCTAGCCTCACAGAGGCTCACAGCCCTCTACTGTAAATCCTCCTCCATCTCTCCTCCACTATCTGTGGGCGATGGCCAAGTCTGCCAGGTCCCATCACCCCCGTTCTTCCTGTGACTTCTTGAGTGTCATCTCAGGCAGGGGAGCGAGTGTCAGGATTACAAGGGTACATCATGACATCCAGAAAGGCTGGTCTCTTTGTGGCTCTTAGGAGCTGGGTCCTGGAAGGGTAGATCTTCAGGTAGACAGCAGATAAAGCAGCCTCAGACAGCAGTGTCTGTGCCTGTCATGTAGGTAGCCTAGAGGCCTTGGTGGCTTTGCATGAGTGGGGGACAGAGGCAAGGAGCTTGGTTGGTGAGCAAACGGAAAGAGGCAAACATGGTCCTGGAGGCTCTGCCACTGGGCCTGGGTCTGCTTGAGTCTGGATAGTGAGCCCAGGGGACCTGGGGCCTTGGCCTGTGGTCTATCAGTTCCCAGACATGGCACCCCGATCTTTCCAAATCTGAAACAGAAGTGCCTCCTTCCCAGGTTGGCAGAACACTCAGGACACAACGTGGCTCTAAGCATCAAATGCCCTGTCACTAGGTGGCCTCATTGGCCGCGGTGGCCAGCGTGCTGCAGTCGTGGGACCTGAGCCTCACAGAAGTTATGCTCCAGAACATGGAGGCAGAGCAGCACCGCCGTGCTCAGGAGGCCCAAAAGCACAAGGAAAACGAGGCCAAGCGGTGAGCAGAAGGGAGAGCGTTCCTGGGGCCAGGTTGGAGGGCAATGACGTGGAGGACTCTGACCAGCCTGCCTCTTTCCTCTGCAGCATCAACATCAAGGTGCAGCAGCTGACTAAGGAGCAGCAGAGGTGTCAAAAGGAGGTGATCTGTGACCCAGGCCTCCCTGCAGGAAGGAGACCCTCTGGGAGGGCCTGGGAGCTGAGGGATCAGGGTGGGGGCAAGTTGCTGGGGTCTGCAAGGTCTGTCTGCCCACCAGCTCCAGCAGGCCTACTGTGAGCTCAATCGGAGGATCATGGAGCATGACAAGTGTGAGAGGAAGGGCATGGGCAAGACTGAACTCACACTAGAGGTGGGGCTCTTACAGACATTGCGTACATCTTCCCCATGCCCTGCATCAGCCCGAAGTCTCCCCTTCCAAGGGAATTTTAGGCATCTCTGCCCTCCACACCTAAGCATCACTTAGTAGCAGTGGGCTCCCTGGGGGGGAAGGGTAGAGTCAGGAGGTCCTAGCAGGCACTAACCTCCTGTGTCTGGGCAGCCAACCCCACCCCCACCCTTCCATAAGTACGTGGTAGCTCTGAGGAGACAGGGAGAGCCATGGTCAGCATGACCCCTTCTTTAGGCCATCAAGGATGCAGAGGTCCAAGTGGACAGGTTGCGGGAAGAGGCACAGAAGGCTGAGGAGACACTGGCCATGGCCAGGCTAGAGCTGCGGGAACAGACCCTGGAGGGTGGGCAGGGCTGTGGTGGGGGAGCTGGGGGACCTGAAGAGGCAATGCCAGGGAGGGAATTTAGCAGTGGGATCTCCCATGCTCTGCAACTAACACCTCCACAGACGAGGAGATGACAGAACCCGGGCTGAGGTGCCGGGTCACGGAGCTTCATGATGTGTTGCTGAAGGATGTGGGTGACCGCATCCGTGCTGATGGCCGGTCAGTACCCAGGCTGGGTGTGGGTACGAGCCAGAGGTGCCCACAGACTGCAGTGACCAGGTGGCTGCCTTCAGGTGGCCTCTTGTCATCGACCCTTCTGGCCAGGCAGCCACTTTCTTGAGATACCAGGACACCAACTATGTGGACACCGTAAATCCGGAGCACTTGAGACCTGAGAGGATTCGGCTGGCTCTCCTGGGGGCACTCAGGTGTGTCAGGCAGGGCCCAGGACAGCCCCGCCCTGGGCCTTCCCTGCCTCCTCACCAGACACACCTACAGGTACGGGAAGCCACTGGTGTTTGACCTGCGTGAAGTGGACCTGTTCGCAGTAGTACAGCAACAGCTGGAGGCAGTGCAGCCTGGCCTGGCACAGGCTCTGTTGAATCGTGGGCTGCTGGCAAAGGAAGGGTATCTGTCACTGCTTCGGCCAACAGATGGACCCGAGTATGACCCCTCCCAGTTCCAAGAGGCTCGCCTAGAGAACTTCCGCCTCTTCTTTGTCACCCAAATTCAGTGGCCATCAGCTAACCAGCTGCAGATCCTGCTCCCAGTGCGTGTGCAGATGCCCAGTGGACAATTCTAGTCATACCTCAATAAAGCATGTGCCCAAGGCATTTATGTGCACAATTCCACATCCCCAGTCTGGACCCAAGCAAGCTAGAGGACAGTGGCTTTTAAATCCCCAAGGGAACTGGTACCAGGTAAGGGAGGGCATGGGAAGGCAGCCGTGAACAGGGGCTTACAGGGCAGGCGGGTCAGTACGAGCATGCAGGATAAAAGAACAACAGAAGGTAAAACGTAGTTAACTTTATTCTTCTTAAACCACAAAATAGAGTCTTTGGTTGTACAAACATCACTAGTTACAGTCTCGCCACGAGATCCCGGCTACAGGGGCAGTTAATCAGAAGCCGTAACTCCTGAGGGGTTTCTTTAAAATGCTAACACCAAGGCTAAAAGACTTGGGGTAAGGGAGGTGATGAAGCTGGCAGGCTCCCCACCCTAAGTCTGGGGAAGCACCTGGCCCTAGGAGGGCACAGGGCCCAGGCCCCGGCGTCCTGGCCGCACGGCCCGACGGCTACTGCATAGCGTCATGTCTTCAGGGCCCACAGAGCCAGGTGAGGGCCTGCCAAGGAGCACCAGAGCCACTTCTCCATCTTCTTCCTGTGGGCCTAGTAGAGAGGGGTAGGAAAGCCATGAGGCAAGGGTGGTCAGAACTCTGGGTGTCCAGCACTCATGCAAGACAGGTGTCAACTCACCAGGACTGGGAGATGGTTCCAAAGTCCTCAGCTCCTCCACGAAATCTGGTGACTGATGGGGAGACAGGCTGGTCAGGGTAGGTCCCAGACCTGCCTGAACTTACCCATGCAGGCGTGGCCGTCTGGGGATAGGCCCACAGAATCTAGGTCATGGTCAGAGCACACTGGGCTGAAACCAAGGTGGGTAGGGAGGCCCCACATACAGGAAACAGAGTAGGAAGCACACAGAAAGGAGTGGAGGAAGGCAGGTGACAGGCAAGGATAGGCTGATAGGACATGCAGATGGGCCAATTGGCCCCCAGTACCTGGATGTCATACACAGGTCTGGAAGAGGGCAGGGCTGCGAAGGCCCTGTAGTCAAACTTCTTTCCAGACAAAGGCTTGAAAAGACAGCATGAGGGGAAAGGCAGAGTGCAAGGGAGAAAGGTGAGGCTGGGGAGTCTAGGGCCCTGCTGCCTCAGGCCACAGTACGGGGAAGGGTCCTAGCTGTAGGTTCCTTACCAAGCGTCCAGGGGAGGTACTGGTCTGGAGGCCGAAGTCTAGGGGAACAAGAAGACAGTTAGGAGTTCCCACAGCAGGTGGGGCCCTTCGCTGGCCCCTGGAAACACATACCTTCTAATGGTGTGGGTGATGGGGTGGGTGCAGGTGAAGGGGCCTCAGCCAGCCTCTCCAAAGGTCCTCTCTTGCTACGGCCTTCCTGGGACTTGCTGAGGACCATCTGTGCACGGAGGGCATCCTGCTCCAGAGACTTCATTCTGTGGAACCAAAGGGGATGATGCTGAATGGACCTTGTGTGCGTGGGTAGGTCTGGAAGGGAGTAGAGAGGCACTCACCTGGCTGCCCTCCACAGTGCTCGCTTCTCTGCCTCTAGAGCCCGTCGCTCTGCAGGAGACAGGGCCCGCTCTGGGACAGGAAGCTCAGGGCTCTGCATGCGCAACCGTTCCTGATGGCGTCGCTCAGCTTTGGCTGTCCTCACAGGAGCGCTGCCTCCCAGGGGTGGAGGTGATGATGGGCTAGAGCTGGAGAAGTAGACAGGACACACTGTGGGAAAGGGGACGCAGCAGAAAAGCCAGGTAGTGGGGCTCAGCCTCCGTTACTCACCCTCCTGCATGGCTTGGCACAGCCCAGGGCTGCTCAGCCTCCTGCTGATCATCTGGGGACTCCCTGTCTGAGGTGAGCCCCATGTCAGGCCCTGAGGTTACTGCCTCTTCCCGAAGCATCTGTGCCCTCTTCTGTTGCAGCTTGCGAGCTGTAGGCAGGCAGACACATCAGACAAGGCTAGGTCATCACTCCGCCCAGGCCGCTCCTCAAGTTAGGCTCCTTACCTTCTTCCTCCTGCATCTTCCGCAAGTCATCAGCACCCACCAGGGACACACGCTTTGGGGGACCCTCTGCTTGAGGTACCCGTACCTCCAGTTCGAAGTACTTTTGTCGTTCACGGAAGGACAGCTGCTCTGGGGAGGCTGCGGGACCAGGTGTTGGAGGCTAGAGGGGGAGCAGGCCCTCAGACTTGGCTGGTGTTTCTCTTGGGGCACCCACTCTATAGAGCACACTATACATACCTGGGTAACACTGTTCTCAGGAGGGTGCACGGTGGGCACAGCCGCGAAGGCCCTATACGCCTGCTTCACATTGGCTGGCAGCTCATCAGGAGAGGGCGGCTGGGGAAATGCCCACACGTGAGGCCGGGCAGCTGTCCTAGTGCAGCCGCTGCCCAGACTCACTGCCGTATCCTCCAACCTCTGACCCACATCCCCATCCTGCTCTGGGAGGAACTATGCCACCCTCACCCACTGTGCATCAGGACACTCACAGAACAGGGACCACCTCTGCCCCTGGGGAATGGGGAGTCCCTTGGCCAGGCCTGAGCCAATGGCTGGATCACCCCTGGTTTTGTCTGCAAAGGTGAAGGGGATGGTGGCAAAGGAGAGCAGGATCAGAGGTCCAGGAATAAAAGTAGGGAAAGATAAGAGGGGGGAGAGAGAGAGGAAAGCACACTGGAGACACGGTAGGCTACAAGGGGACACTCATCCAAATATCTACCTCGGCAGGGTTGAGGCTAGGAGCTAGGCTGTGCCCACCCCCACCCTCTAATGCACTGTCAGGAGTACTGTTGCATGAAGTGAGAAGTTGGGAGTGGGTGGGACCCAGAGACAAGGGCGACTACAGCGATCTCATGCCCGTCTTTAGGAACACTTGAACCCCAGCAGCGTCCCTGCCTTCAAGGCCAGCTTTAATTAGAAAGGTATCCTGGGACAAAAAAAGTATGACAACACCACCCCAAGGGACGCTGCATACCAGTACCCATCTGCTGCCCCAGTGGGGCACCTGTAACTGGGATGCTCACTTGTTGACTGCCAGGGGAACAGGGGGCCTCAGTCATCTTCCCTCCAGTGGTCGCAGAAGGGCCCTTGAGGAAGAAGGCAATGGTTGGGAAGGAGAATCACCTAGGCTAGCAGTACACCAGGGAAGGAACAGGTCTGAGCATTTATCCTGGCAGCACAGAGACAGCTCCTGTGTGTCCTAACTGGACCACAGTCCAGGGATGCCACCAGTTAGGCTTGGGATGACCAGGTGACCTCCATAAAGGATTTCCCTTTCCCAAGGTTGGACATAGGTGACCCTGGCCCTCAGCCTCTTCTGCTCTCCCTGGGGCTAGGTTGGACAGTTAGGTGCCTGCTCACAGCAGTGGGTTACTGCCAAGGGTGTAGCCCTAAGCTCTCCAAGGGGAGCTGGGAACAGATGAACAGATTGAAACCAGATAGTTGGGACCCAAAAGCCCACCCACCACCAGTACCTGACCCAGGCTTCTTTCCCAATTGTAAATGAGCCAGAGAAGCATCTCAGCCTAGACCTGTTCCCTTTCTCAAATCATGCTGACTTCTCTGCTAGGGCTGCTGGGGAGGGGAGAGACGGTACCCAAACATCCAAATGTGGTCCTTCCATATCCAGGCCCTTCCTGGCCTTCCCCATCTCCCCAGTGAGCACTCACATTCTGGCAATGGTCTCCCAGCATCTTCTGGGAAGGATGGTTTTAAAAGCCTCCCGGAGAACAACGAGGACCAAATGTCCTGTCTGCCTGACCTCAGGCCCACAAACTGTCTTGAAGGCCACACCCATAGCTGAGGCCCGAGTGGCCACTCCCAGACCAGCTGTTAGTGCTGCATCTCTCCCACCCACAAGGCCTCCTTCCACAGGCTGCAGCTGCTTCTTCAGCCCACCCTCACCATGGTGACCATGTACATGAGACCCCTCCAGGATGGTTGTGAGGAATGACAGCTGCCTCATCTTCCCAGCAGCCTGCCTGCAGATTAAGCTCTGCCAGGCCAACTATTTGGGGCTGTACTATGGAAGAAAGAGGTTGGGGCTTTCAAAGGCTATCCTCTTCGCACCTATGAGGGAATCATAGTAACTGCCACCAAGTTAGGTCAAAAACTAGACAGACAAGGGCTGGGCATGGAGGTGAGTGGCAGAGTACTTGACTACTGCATTCAAGAGGCTCCATCTTGTACCCCCAGCACTGCCAAACAAGAACAACAAAAATCTCAAATGTTGCCTAGCTGGGAGGCAGAGCTCCAGCCCTGATATCTACAAGCCATGCCTGATCCAAGATAAAAGTTCTCCGCATGATGACCTTGGGACTCAAGCAGCAGCAGCTCCCACAGACAAGGAAGAGACGGACAGGCAGATGAAGGTTAGGGCACAGGTCAGGGTGAGTAACACCCAGCATGCATCACTCACTCTGTGCAAACTCCCAGCACTGGGCACAGCAGCCAGGACACGGTAGTCCAGCTTTAGCGGCTCTAGATTCCGACCCTGGAGAACAGAGTGGACCACAGTGTTAAGAGACTTATGTCCCAGGGATGTCCACCTGCCACTTCTGGGATGTGTTTACCACTGCAATGTCCTGACAGGAGAGGCTACCCCAGGCTCAGAGCTGGGCCTGTGTGGGACTCACCATGGTCTCTGCAGACTCAGGCTCCCAGGGTAGGGTTTGACTGGCCAACTCTTTCTCCTGAAAGCAGAGCAGACACGTTCAGGGACTAGTAGCTCAGAGCCAGCCCCAGGCTGCCAGCCACTCTGATCCTGACCTTGCCTGGACCTTCAGGACTCAGTTCCCGGTCTATGGATGAAATGCTTTCCAGACTGTTCCTGTGGCCAAGGCCTGCTGCAAATGGGTTGGCAATGATACCTGGGGACACCTGAAAGGAAAGGAGTAGGCTGAGAGAAGAGACCCGCTGGCAAGGTCCCACTGCTGAGGCAGGCTGGAGCCTGGACCCAGGACCCCACATCCTCAACAACCTGTTGGTCCACCCATGACCCTTGTGTACCTGTCCCCAGTCTTCCAGGGACAAAGAGTAGTTGTGGCCCTAGGTTCATGGAGTCACTGTGGGTGTGGCCGTGTCTGCACATGACAGGGATATAACAGCTTTGCTCGGCCACACTGCTTGCCATGGGGATAAAACAAGCTGAGTGCCGCCACTCTGGGGACAAAGGAGGAGTGGCCATTACAAAGGGGTTAGGAAAGGAGCAGCCAAAGGCTTGGCAGCAGAATGTCACTCTCAGACGGGTGGGCTGCATCTAGAATGTGGAGTCTAGGTGCTGAGTAAGACTTCATAAAACACTGTAAAGGGAAATTCAGCTGGCTCTGGGACTAGAAATCTAGGGGGCTGGGAGTGGGGGGATATGCACGTGAGTGTCTGCGTGTGAATGATGCCGGGCAGGGAGCAGGCACCGGAGAGCACGTGGCCTAACTGTGCCTGGATAAAGGGTAAACACAGGTAACAGAAGAGTGTTGCACTACCTGCCTTCTAGCCCACAAAGCACGGGGACTAGCTCAGTTCTCTCTCACCATGACAGGAGTAGGAGACAGCAGAGCCAAAGGCAAGATGACAGCACATGGCCGCCATGAGCAGTCCTACTATGCAGTGTGGCCTGACACAAACCCAGCTGCTCAGAGAGCACTGAAATGAGAGACCAAGGGAACAAACTGAAAGCACAGAGCAGCTGCTCACAGCTAGGAGGATGCAACAGGAGGCCAAGAGCAACAAGCAGGGACACGAACAGCAGAAGTGCGTTTACAGAGGTCCACTGCACACACGAGTGTACACAGCTAAACACAGAGAGCAGGGTCACTAGAAGTAAGAACACGGGGTAAGAACGCTCATGATGGGAGATGGGTGTGGCTCTCTCCAACGCTGACAAAACTACTAGATCAAACAATAAACAAGGTGCCTCCCTTCTTAATTTCTGGAATAATTTAGTCAAAAAGACACTGGGGAGGCCCAAGAGAGGCAGGCTCGTCAGGGTGGGAAGGACTGTCACACAGAGGGACTGAGCAGAAGGTAAAAACAGCAAAGGCGGGGAAGTCAGGTTTCCCACGTCAGAAAAGGCCACTCGAGAAAGAAGGGCTGGCCTGTGGTGTTGACTGGAAAGATGGACAATGCCCAGAAGTGACCTGAGGCTTCCTATGGCCCCAGAAACTATTCCCGCACTGTCCCTATCTCTGGCCACAATACCCCAAGAGCACTGTACTAGACCTTGGCTTCTAAACATGACTGCTCACTAGAAGAACTCAGCACTCCTGGGAAAGTGGCCAATCCCACAGCTGGGCAAAGTGTGGGACCAGGAAGGGCTAGAGCAGACAGACAGGAGCAGCCGAAGCCCTTCCCTCAGACAACACTGAAACAATCTGACCACTAAATAACTGTGACTGGGGCTGAAGAGATGGCTCAGCAAGAAAAGCAACTGCAGAGGACCTGGCTTCAGTTCCCAGCATCCACATGGAGGCTCACACCTGTCCGAAACTCCAGTTTTAGGGGAAGTCTAAGCCCTCTCTGATTTCCATGGGCTCATGCATGCATGCTATGAACACACATTCATGTAGGCTAAACAAAACACTCACGATTACAAGATGATAAATCTTAAATGAAACAAAACCGTGACGAATACACAGTACACCTGTGGAAAGCCAAGTCTGGGCTGACAGGCAAGAAGATGGGACTGAGACACCACGAGGATGGAGCCAGTCCTTAGGGCAAATGCTCAGGAACAGGCACAAGAGCAAGATGTGAGGACTCACTCACGCACCAACACAGGCGTTCAGACTGACTGGAGGGTGAGAACAGGAGAGGCAGGTGTTCTTCAAGGTGGCTCTAGCTGGGGCGGGGTGGTGAAGCAGTTTCTACTGTGGACATCACTGCTGCAACCACTTTCAAGTCACAAAGCCCTGAGTTCAACCATTGCAAGTCAAGCACCATCTAGATTGGAAAGACAGGCCAGTGTGATGAGAGAGATGAACACGTGACCCACAGGGGAGAATTAGAGAAGCAACAGAAAATATTCTCTTTACACCAAACACATAGGAAGCAAAATAAGTTTCCTTTGAGAAACCAATGACTTAGGCCCTCTAGGGCGGTATTGAGGTGGGGTGAGCTTGAGCTAGTCTGTGGCATCCTTTTCAAGACCCACCAGCTGCTGTGGAGAACCTGGGAAGTCCAACAGCTGCAGGTCTGACAGCAAGCGAGAGCCTACATCTAGGTACCCTGCAGGAGCCCTGAGAACACCAGTCCTTAGCACAGGGCAGGCAAGATAGAGCCAGCACCCAAAAGCCTGAGGAAGGCAGAAGGGTGCAGGAACAAACAGCTGGCAAACTGATCCCACAGGTCAAACAGGCCCAGATGACTCAAGTGGGTACTTTGAGAAAAGTGAAGTGCCTGGCTAGTAAAACAGCTAGGGGGTGGGGGTGAGGGAGAAAAGCAACTGCTGCCAAGACTGACAACTTAGTTCACTCCTCAGGACTGACAGGGTGGAGAAGCAACTCCCACAAATGTCCCTGAAAGGACAAGACACTTATTTCTTCTTTGGCCTAACTTGACTTAGGACATGAAAACAGAAAACCACTGGCTTCACTGTTAATGTACAGTCGGCTACCAACAGCCTAGAAGAAAAGCTAGGAAGATGCTGGGCCATAGTGGTGCACACTTTTAATCCCAGCACTCAGGAGTAGAGGCAGGTGGATCTCTGTGAGTTCGAGGCCAGCCTGGTCTATAGTTGAGTTCTGGACAGCCATGGCTACATAAAAGAAACTCTGTCTTAGCCGGGCAGTGGTGGCGCATGCCTTTAATCCCAGCACTTGGGAGGCAGAAGCAGATGGATTTCTGAGTTCGGGGCCAGCCTGGCCTACAGAGTGAGTTCCAGGACAGCCAGGGCTATACAGAGAAACCCTGTCTCGAAAAACAAAAAAAAAAAAAGAAACTCTGTCTTAAAAAACTTAAGGGGAGGGGGAAAAAAAAATCAAAGCAGTGGAATAGGCAGAGTGCTACTTTCCCAGCCTTCCAGAGGGAAAGGTTCTATAAGAAAAACCAGCTGAGAATTAAATGAAACAAAGGGGTCACAGAGACTGAGCCGCCAACCAAAGAGCATGCAGGGGCTGGAACTAGGCCCCCTACACATTTATAGCAGGTGTGCAGCTTGGTCTTCATGTGGGCCCCCTAAAAACTGGAGTGGAGGCTGTCTCCGACTGTTGCCTGGCACTGGATTTCCCTCCCTCCCCAACCTGGTTGGGCCTCAGTGGGAGAGGATGTGCCTAGTCCTGCTGGGACTAGATGTCCCAGGGTGGGATGGTACCCAAGGGGTGAGGGGATGATAGGGGGAGGGGCTTGTAAGGGTGGGGCTGGGATGGCTGTGATCAGTATGTAAAGTGAATAAAAAATTATTGAAGGAGAAGTGAGTGGGGCTGGAGCAAGCGGGGTGGGATGGAGAAGAAAAAATGTCCGAAGACAGCTACAGTGTATTTATGTATAATAAATAAATAAATCTTTAAAAAAAAAAAAAAGGAAAGAAAAAGAAAGGAGAAAAAGAAAAAACATCTGGGCGTGGTAGCAAATACCTTTAATCCCAGCACTTGGGAGGCAGAGACAGGTAGGTCTCAGTGAGTTCAAGGTCACTCTGATCTACATAATGAGTTCCAGGACAGCCAGAGCTACATGTGAGATCCTGCCTTTTTAAAAATCAAAATAAAAATCAAAACAGAACCCACACACAGCCCTAAAGGAAAAGCCTTAATTCATAACATCGGTAAATGTTTGCAACCAAAGCAGCCCATTCTAAAAGGGAAGCAAAACCACAAGTTGGAGTGTAACTACCACTTGAGAGGGTCTTAGGGACTGCCAACCTTGCCTACGCAGGGAGACCCACCTGAGAGGGTCTTAGGGACTGCCAACCTCAGCTACACAGGGAGACCACCTGAAGGCCTTAGGGACGGCCAACTTCGCCTACACAGTGAGACCTGTTTCAAACAAACTCTGGAGCTAGAAGCATCAAGAAAGAAAAAGCTCAGAGGAAGTAAAACAGCTCTGTGCTGGGAAGCACGAGACAGGTTCCCAGGGCTAGAAGTGGAGTTCCCGTGAGGTTCCGTGGAGCACTCCCTGGTACGTGGGAGGCGCGGGATGAACTCCCCCTGTCGGGTGGGGAGTAGACCACAGACTATGTGAAGGTGGAGTGCATGTGCAACAAAAGAGCAGCCAAGGCATCTTGAGAGGAGACAGACAGAGGAGACCATGGTCATAGCAGACACTCCTTAAAGGCTCTTGGTCAGTTGCCCGGGGCCGTAGCTTCTCACTAGCCTTGCTCTTCAAAGAGGATTCAGATAAGATCCAGCCAAGACAGGCTTTGGCAGGACTCAGTACACACAGTTATGCAGCTACTTCCCTAACTCGTGAGCCACCTAAGTACTGTAGGAACAGCCGAGGTTACAGCGCAGGGCCCAGATGCACAGCCGAGAGGACCCAGGACCACACCAGCCCTCCAATACTGAAGTTCCTGCTCTTTCCACAGAGCTTCATTCTGAACTCATAAACTGCAGTCTGCATGAAGCAGCACACTTTTAAACACATGTGCTACTGTGAGGAACAAAGCATGTCTTCTCTAGGGTGAAGTCACCCAAAATACTTCCCAGGATTCCCCTAGGGAGAAATGGGACAAGGTAGTAGCACCTCACACCGGCTCCATCTAGCCCAGTATCCACCTAGATAAGAAGACAAAGGGTAACTTGTGTCCCATCCAAGTGATGCTCACAAGCTAGTCCCTAACAAAGTGCATGCAGGGTTTGTGGCCAGAGGGTATCTTTCTGCCAGCATCTGACAGGAAGTCACAAATCAAAGATTCACTGCAAAAGAAGACCAACAACCTAGGATGGCTGTCCGTCCCTAAGGTTGAAGCAATAAAAGCAAGTGAGTGGTAATACAGCCGACAACACACGAGACCAGCATGGTTCCCAAGGGTGTCTGGGAACAGCAGGCAGCCAGTGCACATAAAGATCCCTTCAAGACTCACTTGGAACTACAGCTGAAGCTGTTGAGGGGTCCCAAGGACTTCGGGTAGAAAGTGGGACAATGACGAAGCATGAACCCAGAGAGGCTAGAGGGAGACTTGTCCAGAGTGCTGGCCTCTTGGGCCTAGGCCTAGTCCTGATGGCTGGATACTCATGTTCTGCTCCAGGGAGCAAGAGAGCAGTAGACGCTCTACCCTGTGCCCATGCCCTGTGGCATACAGAAAGAAGCCAGTAACCAGAAAGCGAGAGTAAGCTCCACCAAGGGATTGCCAGAGGGGCACCCTAAGGGCCAGCTGAGCTAGGAAGCTGCCTTCCTGCTTTGGGAGGTTAGGTTCAGGAGGACTCTGAGCAGGGCTCCTTGTCCTTTCAGCTAGCTGCCACATGCTCTCAAGTACTGCCTTCTCAGAGCCCTTTTCTCAAGACCTGATCACACCGAGATAGACACACCCACCTCTGCATTGCCTACCTGCCCAGATCACAGCCTTCAGTACAGTGACCAGAAAAGGGTCTACTAAACACAGTACCCACCATTCCCACAAGCTCAGTACTTTTCAAACTGAAGAAAGACTGCAAACTATAAAGGTCAATGCCAGGACAGCACCTAGTCCCCAGGGTAGGCAACTAACCTCCAGGGCTGTGGTGGTGCTGGTATCAAAGCCATCACAGACAAGCACAGTAAGAGTGTCACCCACGCTGCGCAGCAGCTGCACTGCCTCAGCATGTGTGAGGCCCAGCAGGCTCTGTTGGTTCACTTCCAGCAGCCGCAGCCCCACACGCAGCCGCCCATCACGCCCAGCAGCTCCTGTTGGGCTCACCTATGGGGAGAACGGTGTGAGACCAGCACCAGGCACCTATCCATAGTCCCAGGAAGAAAGAGTCCTCACCTTGGAGATAAAGATGCCCTCATCTGTAGGGTCACAGGGATTCCCCGCATGACCCTTGGCGCCTCCTCGGATGCTGATACCCAGCTTCTCCCCAGGGGCCTTCTGGATGCAGAGTTCCCGCATGCCTGGGGGTGGTGGGTCCCTCCGCACAAGCAGACACAGCTCCAGGCAGGGCCTGAGCAGGGCACTAACTGCCTCTTGATGTGTAGCCTCCCGAACATCCTGCCCATTTACTGCTAGGATGCGGTCCCCAACCCGAAGGCCACAGCGAGCAGCTAGGCCCCGAGGAAGCACCTGTAGGGTAGGAGAGTGAATCCAGTAGACTGGGGTTGCACTAATGGCTGCCCCAAGTGGCTGGCTGGCTGCTTCTTGCAGAGTTGCCTGCCAGGCCTACTTACCTTGGAGATGAATACACCAGGATCCTGGACACCAAACGGGTGGCTGGAGTGATCAGAACCTCCTACAATGCTAAGCCCCAATGGGCCACCAGCCCTGGGCAGACAGATTTCCTGGGGACATAGGGTGGACCCCAGTCAGAACATGGCAAGGTTAAAGGGACTAATATATTCGCTATGGGCTCGGCAAGGATGGGATGGCTGGGCCTGTGCTGCCCCATCTACCTATCTGCGGGCAGTCTGCTATCCAGATATGCACACAGCCTGACATCTATACATCCTTATGGACCACAGCATGTCCATACATACAGAGCAGGCTACTCTGATTATGCCAGAGCAGATGGGAAACACCGTGGAGGCTGACTGGGATACCTTAGGTTCTTGGGCTCATGTAGAAAGGCCGTGTACTGAGGGGTCAAGGACACCACAAGCCAACGGCCCACAGAATCAACTAGCCAGGGCTCACAGGGAGCCTCTGTGGGTCTGACCTAGGTCCTCTGCATATGTTATTGTTGTGTAGCTTAGTGTTTTTGTGGGACTCATAACAATAGGAATGGGGGCTGTGTTTGACTTTTTTGCTTGCTTTTGGGACCCCTTTCCTCCCGAGTTACCTCCTCAAGCCTTAATGTGAGGGGATAAGCCTAGTCTTATCGCAACTTGATATGCCATGTATACTTGGTTGCTATCCCTGGGAGGCCTACCCTTTTCTGAAGGGAAAAGGAACGAATGGAGGTGAGATGGGAAGAGGTGAGCGAGGGACTGAGGAGAGAAAACTACAGTTGGGATGTAATATATGAAAAGAATAAGTAAGAAAAAAAAAACGCCCTGAAATTAAAAAAAGAAGGAAGGCTGTGTGCTACTTCCTGCCCGGAGTGGCTCTAACACTCATGACCAGAGGATCCTGGGAGGGCTTTTGCTCTACACCTGGAGCTGAGTGGATACTGAGCAGGAAATGGGCAGGCGTCTCACCTCCACGGGGTATGGTCCTTCCAAGGCAGTGGCCAAGAGGCTAGGGGACAGCCTAGGTAGCAGAGGTTCCCCGGGGACGGCAGTGGTCATGGTAGCAGCAACAGTAGCAGTAGGGGTTGGGAAGGAATGTGGTGGGGGGCTAGGTGGGTAAGTCCCTCCAGTCTCCCTCTCCAGAAGCAGGGAGATGGTGGGGGAAGCAGCGGTCAGCAGGGAGACAGCATGATCGTGCCTTGCCTCAGTCATGTCCACTCCATTGATCTGCAGGGACACTCACATCAGAGAGGATAAGCAGGACAAACAAAAGGCATTAGTCAGGCCATACCTGGCCCCACTCACCGAGAGGACACGGTCGCCAACCTGTAGAGTGCCTGCCCGGTGGGCAGCCCCTCCCTCTGCAATTCGAGATATAAAGATGCCCTGTAAGGATGGAGAAGCCATACTAAAGCCATGATATTGGAGACCTGACATGCCTCTGTTCATCAGGGAGAGCTCCCTCTACACCCCAAACCATTGTCTCACCCCATCACCAGCCCGGTAAGGTGTGGAGCCCTTTCCACCAGCAATGCTGAAGCCCAGCCCCTTTTCACTGCGCACAAGACAGGCAGCATGGCGCTGCCGGAGGGGTACAGGAGTCTCGGGCTGAAGCAGGGGCAGGCGCAGGCCGCCTCCCCGCCATTCCCGGGGGCTATAGTCATCTTCAGGACGTAGGGGGGTGATGGTGACTGCGTTCTCAGGCTCCACCATTCTTTCCCTCCACACTCGCATCTGCACTGCAGCACCTGCCCCCCGAAGTGCTTCCACAGCCTCATGGTGCTCTGCATCCTGCAAGGCCACACCATTCACCTGTGGGCGACAGAAGACAACGTCATGGCACAAGTCAGCCTCCAGGCACAGCCAGCCTAACATCAGATTGTGCGCTTATGCTCTAGGTTTGTTCCGCGCCATGGTCCAGGCTAGCCATTCTATACTGGTGCCCTCGTTCTAAGCAAGTGTCATCTGCCTAGCAGAGAACATGGAATGCACTCAGCTGCCAGCTCCATGCACTCACAGGGAGAGCTATGCAGAAAGCATGAGGAGCAGCAGCTTCCCCTTAGAACCCCATAGCCCTCTTCTGCCTCTCTCATCCTTATCTCCACAGGAAGGTCAAAGCTTTCCTGTGAGTTCTCCATCGGCCAAGGAGCCAGGCAGAAACCTCCAGGGTTTCCACAAAGGGACCAATTCCCTCAAGGACTACAGAGGTCTGACACCACTAGGCTACCTAGGATCTGCCTGGTGCCTCTTGTCTAGCCCGAGGGATGCTTCTTTTTTGACACCCTGTTCTCTGGAGAACTGGGGATTAAACCCAAAGTATCACGCACAGTAAGCCAGTGATCTAACTAACATATACCTAGACCCAGATGGAGAGAGAACTCAGCACAGAGGACTTCTAAGCCTACTGTTTAAGAGCTCAATAGCCTTACCCAGTTATCTTTGGGCCCGGGGCTTCTGGATAGGGAAGATAGGGCTCCCACCTTCTGGACAGCCAAGTGTCTCAATAATCAAGACTATGTGGACCTTGGAGGGTATAGCTGTCCCTTGCTGTAAGGCAAGGGGGTCACTTACTTACCTCGAGAAGTTTGTCACCAACTCGGACTCCAGCACGGGCTGCAGGACCCTCCTCAGACACTCGAGAGATGAAAATGCCCTAGAGGACAAGTGGGGACTAGTTCACAGAGCACAAGCAGAAGTAGGTACCTTCTCCTTATGGGTGTGAAAGGTGCAGAGACCACTGAACAGTAAGAGAACTACTTCCTACAAAGACAGCCCTGGCCTGCCCTCTGGAGAGGATGCAAAGACCCCAAACCCATTAAGAAGAACAGTAGGCTTCAAGGCCAGATGGGTTGTTCTCAGCTCCTGGGAAGGCTCTAGCTCATGAAGCTAGAATATACAAGGCAAGCTTGGAAGAGGCTTTGACCCCAGAACTGGCATGAGAAAATGGGGAAGGAAAACCTCTCTGTAAAGAGAACGGCTCAGCTACCCTGTTAGCTGTTCTCAGACTCCTAACATCCTGCTTGATGACCACCCACTGACCTGTCACCCTGGGGTGACCCACGCAGCACATTCTAAAGGACACTAAGCAGGACATTTGGAGTGACCACTGACATCCCTTAGAGAAAAAAGAAGTTTCCTGAGACAAGAGTGGCATGTGTGGGCAGGAGAGGGCTCATGGAGACTGGTTACGGACATGGCAGCTGCTCACCTCATCGTCTCCTTTGTAGGGAGTGGAGCCTTTTCCCCCTGCGATACTGATGCCCAGGCCCCCTGTCTGCCGCACGATCGTGAGTGTTAACTGGAAACAAGAGTGGACATAGATGCCTGAAAAGACCTGAGATGCCTGGTGCTTGCAGCAGCAGGAAGGGCTGGCTGCAGAGAACCGCACTCAGCTCATCCCTGGGTATCTGTGCCCACTTGGGTAGCAGAGAGCAGCAGGGAGGCTCCTGCGATTCAAGGGCAGGCACAACTTCTGTGAGCTAGCCCATGCAGTGTGAAGCTAGCTATCCTCCAGAGAGTGAGGCCTGGCCTTGCTCCTGTACCTCAAGGCTCACAGTAGGATATAAAAACGGCTCAATACCTCTACTCATCCCTACAAGGCAGGCTGCCCCAGTGTGGAGACATGCTTGCCCTGTCAGGGGACCAGAGGCCCTAGGGAAGTGGAACCAGCAGCCCAGTTCTGTGGCAGCTGTCAGGAACTCTTCTGGGACAGGGTGTGAGTTGGAGTCATGGAGGTGGGGAGAAGTGAGAGCCCGCAGCCCAGGAAGCAAAAGTCAGCAGTAGCCCCGGGCCCAGAGCAGAGCAGCAGCGAGCAGTACAGACCTCTTCCTCCTCAATGCGAGCAGGCTCTATCAGCAGGTTATTGGCCTGGTCAAACGACACCCCCTGTTAGGACAGGAGCAGCGAGGCATGCAGGTTAGCCACCGCTGGGAACTGCCACCACCTTCCCCAGCCCTCACCATGAGTAGACAGGACAGAGAAAGATCCCGTCAAGCCCCTGTGATCTGAGTCAGGACCTTACCGCCTAGGTACCCCAAGTTTGTAAAATCATGAGCATTTCTGCAGATCACATATATGGTGTGGCTTGGCTGGCTAGGATGAGGCTCCGGAGGGCAAGGTCTATTCCCGGCTGTCTCTGACTTAAGCCCAAAATTGTCCCAGAGATCATATACCAACAGCCTACACTCTCAGGGAAGGGGTTGGACTTTTAATAGCTGGGCCTTTCTCTGGCCTTGAGGAGTCCCCAGTGAGTGGGTAAGCTCTTTTGGGGCCACCAAAATCAAACAAAGATAAGGAAGAGATGTCACTGCCCTACAGCTTTGCCTGGATCCCAAAAAGACCTGACAAGGCACAAAGAGCTTCTACCAGACCCACAGGATGGGCCATGGACCAGCAGCAAGGCCTCGAGGATTGTCACTTTCCAAGGCAGGAAGGATCCTGAGAGAGCCAGCAGCTGCTGAGGAGGACCTTGACCAAGACTCCCCCAAACACACAGGACACAGAGGGACCCTCAGTTTTCAAGTGTCCTTAGCCTCCCACCCCACCAGGTAGGCCTAGGGAGCTGCTGAGAACTTCAAAGATCAATGGCAGAGAATCCTGGGACTAAATGGTGATCACATGGTGACAACAAGGCCAACACATTCATTACCCTTCTCCTGACAGCCAAGGAGTCTGGACCAGAGCCTGACCTGTGTGCCTATCAGATTAGGGCTGGATGTCCTCCATGCTGTTACCCCCAGGTTCCAAAGCAGTCTGCTAACAAGCCAGCAGAGCCTGGGTCAGATAGAGTATGAATGACAAACCTTGACAGAGGGAGCAGAAGCCACAGCCTCTTCTTTGTCATCTTCTTCTGTGGTAGCTTCGCCTTCTTCCTCATCCCTGTTCTCCTCCTCCTCCTCTTCTTCCCCATGGGCTCGAGGAGCCCAAGGTGTGTGTGGGCCATTGTGCCAACCTGCGGTGGGACCCTCCCTGTCTGTCTGCACCCCTTGCAGCAGAGCCACAACAGCTTCGGGCTGTGGGAGCTTAGAGATCTTGAAGTGCTTCTTGTAGTGGGGTGTGTCTTTGCGGATGAGCCTCTGCCGGCCACTGGGCAGTGGCCAGGGAGCCTCAGGCTGCCCCTCTTCACTTTCACCGTCTTCCCTACGGATCAGTGTGTCCTCTGCAAAGTGCACTGTGGGCTAAGTGGGAAGAAAGATGAGGGTGGCAGCCTGGCCCTGGCTCAATCCTCCCAGGGCCCAGTTATGGGGCTGACAGACAAGTAATAGCTTGAGGCTGACCAGTTCCCCACTGTACATGTAGAAATACAAAGAAAATTCAGCTGCTAAGATCAGAAGATGCTGCTCTTCCCAGACACATGCAAATGGAAAGAGCTAGCAGGTAGGAGCATTATACTGGGACCAGCAAAGTGGGGGATAGCATCTAGGGCAAGCCCACAGGCACTAAATCTGACAGTCCTGAGCTTGGCTGAGAAGCGAAACTTACCCTCCCCCGGAACCTTTTTCCCAGGGACCCTCAGGACCACTGCCCTGTACTGCTCTTTGCAAAACTGCCTGAGGAAGCCCTTTAATATCTCATTATTGCTCAACCAGTAATTGGCGTGGCCCCAATCACACAGCTGGCTCTGGAAGACACATAGGATGGACAGCATTGGCCCCAGAAAGCTCTTCTGCCCCACAGGTCTTCCTCCTGTGTGCTCTTACCTCATTATAGTCCTCCTCGGTATATCCCTCCTGTCCAGGCACGGCCTCTTGCTGGCCTAGCCCTTGTACCTCAGCCGGGATCTCGGGCTCACCTTCGGAGGCTGTGCTTGCTGATGGGACAGAGCCTCCACTCAAGGCAGACTCTACACTCAGCCTCTTCTCCTGCAGCAAGTGGTGATGTCAGGCTGCACAGAAGTTTGTTACCCAGGGGCTACCCCCGTGTGGCAGATCTCTACTAGGCTTCCTGCTGCCCTGGCTGTAACATCCCCAGCAGGCTCACTTCTTGCAATCACTCCCAGTCTGAATCCAGTCATGCGTGGTCATGGTTCTATGGCTCAGACCTTGGCAATGCCTTCTCCCAGATTCAGGAGAGTAAATACAAAGATCCTGGGAGGACATCAACCTGAAGTGAGTTCTATCCCTACAAAGTTAGGGAGTAGCCATGCAGAGTCAGTACACGCCCTGTTCGTCTAGCCACTATGTCTAGATACCTAGAAACATTCCACAGCCCCAACGACAAAGGCTTTGTAATAAGCAAATGACCTGCCCTGTTCTAGCACCTAACTCCTTCCCAGGTACAGGTGGGAAAATGAAGCTAATAGAGCCTTCCTTTAGCCCAACCCCTGGCCAACCTTCATCCTTTGCCACCATGGCATGCCTAGCATTTGGCCCTGGGAACCTCAACCCTGCCTCTACCTTACTCCGACTCCACAGGGAGGGATTCCATGAGAGCCAGCCACCTGCACCCTTCGTCCAGCACAACCCTCAGCAGTTGCCTGCCCATGTGGCTCCAGTTCCACTCACCAGCTCATCTGCAGGCCCCTCCCCCATGAAGCCTCTGCCCTCAAAGCTCCACTGCCAGGATGGATGGACACCCAGGCTCCTAATCCCTTCTCGCCTACCTCCTCTGAAGGCGAGGGCGGGCTGGGGTCAGGCTTGCAGACAAAGGCCTCATTCCGGCGCTCTTCAATGCCCCTCTTCATCACCTTGAGCTCACTGGGATGAGGTGTGGCCCTACGCTGTAGGCCCTGCCATGGGGACAGGGATGAGGAACAGAGGCCGGGAAGGGGTCAGGCGGGGGTGGGACGGAAGTGCACAGCCCAGAGTCCCCACCCCTCCATACCCGCTTCTCGGCTGCAGCTTCCTCAGCATCCTCTTCACCTTCAAGGGGGTCCTCGAACTGGATGACACTGACACGGCTCAGAGGGGCATCACTACAGCTCTCTGAGGGACTGCTCTGCTGTCCAGCATCTTCTGTGGGAGGCAGAGTCAGAGACCCATGCTGGTCTCTACTTCAGCCACCCACCACTCAAGGCCTGGCCAACAGCAACCTACCGAGACTTGGCAAGGGCTGCTGAGGCAGCAGGTAGCAGGTAAGCACCTTTTCACCAGTCTGGGCGTCATCCTCAGTCTGGAAGCGGAGCATGGGTTGTGCCTGGTTCTCAGCCAGCCACAGTGCCTTGAGGTTGAGGTGGGTGAGTGCAAACGGCAGACTCCGAAGCCTGGAGGGCAGGCAGGCATAGTTAGCACACACAGATGCTGCCTAGACCCCAGGGGCCACACAGATACTCACCGGTTCCCAGCTACATCAAGCACATGTAGCTCAGCTGTGTGGGCAAGCTCAGGAGGAAGGACAGCCAGGCGATTGTCTCTCAAAGAGAGGACACTAAGGGCTACACAGCCTCCGATTTCAGGTGGCAGCACCTCAAGATGATTCCGGTCCACATTAAGGTTAGTTAGTTTGGTCAGCTTGCCCAGGGAGTGGGGTAAGGCCTGGCCAGGAAAGGAAGGATCTGAGGCTGACAGAAATCCCCTGGGGTAGGAGGAAAAGAGAGGCCTTGGGAAAGTATAGGTCTCCCTTAAGGCAAACTCTGTAGTTCCTCAGTGTTCCCCACAACCTGTAGGAACTATGGTTAGGGGATCTAGACAGAACCAGTTGGCACTCCCCTCCCCCTTTTCCCCTTTAAGGACGGCATCCACCCTGCCAGGCTCCTTGAGACCCCAGTCTGTCCTCTCTGGCCCTCTCCCATAGCCACCCAGCCCAATCTACCAAGGTCACGTTTCTGTGATTCCTCCACTACTCAAGGTGCCCACTACTCATGCCTGCTCGTTCGTTGCCACACTACTCTATTCTCCTACTACCCTGACTGTGGGTACCCCACATACAGGAAAGCGCCACACTACTCTCTCAGCTTGAGACTCGTATTACCACAGACATTTCTAGTTCGGCCCTTGAACTTTGCTCACCCTAGTTATGTGGACCACACATGCTCCTGTCCAATTTGCCTTTGTCTTTTTTCCAGCACTTCCTGAGCTCATACTGCATGTCCGAAAAAGCACACCCTGAGCTCTCTAACCCCTAGGGGGTCCCATAGGTCTGAGGCAATCTCATATGCTGGTGAGCTCTTTCTCCTGATCCCCAAGAATGCCCTAGCAAGCACTTCCCTTGGGATAAGTCACCGGCAGCACATGCCACTGCCATCAGGTGCTTGGGTTGCTGCTACATATTAGCACTGACTGCACTCATCACACCCTAAGAAGCTCGGTGCCTCAGGGCTGCCCTACCGTCAACAGGTTCTCTGTGAGGATCAGTTCCGAGAGGTTCTCACAGTCTCCTATGGCCTCAGTGACCTCGCATAGCCGGTTCTGGTCCACCTTCAGGATAGACAGCTGCTTCAGCTGACCTGGCATCAGGAGACATGGTGACTAGATTGAATCAGGTCAAGGGCACTTGAGTAGTGGATCCTCCGAACAGCCACAGCCTGGTCCCACATTCCAGTGACAGCGGGTTTCTCTGGGTCTTCAAGATTTCCTATGCTCGCCACACCCCCACCCCTCTTACTGCAGATCTGCTTAGCTTCCAAGACTCTTCCCCCCCCACTGACCCTTGTAAGCCTATATTCTCAACTCTTGTCATCACTTGGATGAAGGAGTATCTGATCTCAGCCTTATCTTATGTAACCTGCCCTCTTTGGACACCTCTAGCCTGGGACAAGTCAGGTCCTAACCCAAGCCCCCCTTTGGCACCTCATAAGGCCACTGATGAGAGCGGCAGTCCCCAGGACCCCGAGGGCACACTGACCGATGCCCTCTGGCAGCCGTTGGAGCAAGTTCTGGGAAAGCAGCAGATCTGTAAGCAATGCCAGCCCACCCAACTCCACAGGTAGTTCCTCCAGCCTGTTCTCTGACACGTCCAGGCATACCAGCCGCCGCAGATTGCCTAGCTCCTGAAGACAGACAAAGGTCAAAGGGCAGCAGGAAGGGGATAAAGCCAGCCCCAGCCTTACTTACCGGGGGCAGCGTTGACAGCTGGTTTCGGTCTAGCCACAGCTCCCGTAGGTTAGGCAGAGCCCCTAGAGTGTCGGGCTACAAGAAGGGACAAAGACAGGAGAAACCAGTGTGACACTCTCTAGCAACAGCTGCCCCACACCACACCCGTGCTTCCCCAGGCAGCCCTCACTGCACCAGCACTTCCAGATCATTGCCGCCCAGATCCAGCTGTTCTAGTTTCACCAGGAATGACAGGGACCTACAGAAGAAAACAACTGAATGTGGCCACTCAGGCCAAGTTCCAGTATAGCTCTACCGCAGTTGGGTGGAGGCCCCAAACTTACGCAGGGAGAGATTTAAGCAGGTTCTCCCGCAGTTCCAGGGTCACCAAATTGGCCAGGCTGAAAGAGACCAAGGGCCAAGGCTGAGGAAGGCAGGGCCAAGATAAGTACTCCCTATATACAGATCCACTCAGCAAGGGGATACTCACTTGCCCACATCTCCAGGCAGTGCCTGCAGGGACACATCATTCAGAGCCAGGTGAGCCAGGCTGCGCAGCTGTGTGAAGCCATCCGGAAGCCTGGAAAAACAAAGCAGCAGGCCTCAGATACCCATAGAAGAGTTCTAGACCCTCCCATGGCCAAGAGCCAACCCCCACGATGGGGTACCACTTACTTGGATAGGGGGTTCCCACTGAAGTCTGCAATCTCCAGAGCCTTACAGAACTTTATGCTCTCAGGTATCTCAGGAATGTCTGTGTGTGGAGAGGGGTTTGCCATGAGGATGGCACACCTCAGGAGCTCCCATACTCCACCCTACTTTCACACAGAGTGCCACCCAGCCCCGTCTGCCTACCATTCCGGGACACATCCAGCTCCACCAGTTGCATGAAGTTAGCCACTTCAGGAGGCAGCCGCTGGATCTCGTTGTCACTGAGGCCCAACTTTCGCAAGTTCAATAGCCGGAAGAAGGGCTGTGGGTAGAAGAAGATGTGATCAGGTGGACAGGCTCTACAGCCAAAGCCCTGAGGGTAGAGAAGAGTTTCTAAACCAGGAGGAGCATGGCCACAGGTTCCTGGACCTCTGTGTGTCCCAGGTCACACAAGGTTCTGGGGGTCTAGCCATGACACCCAGTGTGCTAGAAAACCAGACAAAGAAGCCTGCAAGACACACCCCTGCCCACTCAATGCCTGGTCTCCCTTGTGTCCTTCGTCACATGTACCATTGCTATTCTACAGTGACACTCTGCAACTGCTGAGTGGGACTCTCCTAAGATACTTGCAGTGACAGAGCTATTCCATCGTCTCTCAGCAGACAGCCCACTTCTCACTGTTACCCAGATGTCACCCAGATAACATGCCCAAGTGAAATATCATCAGCTCCCAAATGGATCGGCTCTGCCCTATGGGTCACTCTCAGTATCCTACTTACTACCCAAACTACCTCTTCCAAAAGAGTTTGGAGCTCCTAGGGAACCCCAACAATGAACAGCAAGAGCTTGACAATGAAAGAACAACAATAAAAACACCAGAGAGCACCAGGGTGGGTTGTGGGTGGTGCTCATCTTTAGCCCCTGCAGAGGCAGGTGGATTTCTGAGTTCGAGGCCAGCCTGGTCTACAGAGTGAGTTCCAGGATAGCCAGGGCTACAAAGGGGAAACCATGTCTCAAAAAACCAAACAACAGAACAGAAAAGCAATAACAACAACAAAAGGCACCAGTGAGAAACACAAACACAAAATGTTCAAGATTCATACAGATACCATAAAGGTCACAAATATGCTCAGAGTGCCTCCACCCGTCAAGAACATCAGACCACTCAGCCCCCTATCTCAGAAAAGTAAATAACTTCATAACCTCCCTCCTTTCATCTTCTTTCTAGTATGGCCTCAGAATAACAACAAAAAAACCCCAACAACAAACCGACAGGAAGGAACACAGACAGTGAGAGGTGGACTCTCCGCTGAGCGATGACAGAATAGATTTGATGCTGCAAGTATCTTTGGAGAGTCCCACTCAGCACTGCAACCTTCCTTCTCCCAAAAGGAAGGCAGAACACAGAGCAAGAAAACCAACTCCCTACCCTTAAAGCAGCCCAACTAGCTGTAACAGTTGCTAACCCGGGTCGGTCTCGCACCCTGGACCCATCCTCCTCCTGTGCTCTCTCATGGGCTCCCCTTTTAGGTTCAGTATCCACCCGTCCCCAGACAGGCTGCCACCAGGTGCCAACACAGGCAGCTGGGGGAGGGTGGGGCTGGCTGGGGCGGGGCTCTGACCAGTAGGAACCTGCAGGGCCGGCTGGAGGTTGCGATGCCTAGCCCGGGCAGCGCCTGCTGAGGTCTCGCTCCAGCCGGCTGCCCCAGAAGTCATACACTACCCAGAGAACTGAGCGCGGAGTAGCAGGTGCGGCGGCCGCTCACCTTGGGTAGCTCGCGCAGCTGGTTGGCGTCGAGGAGCAGCTCCTCGAGGCTACGACTGTAGCGGTAAATCTCCTCTGGCACAACTTGCAGCGAGCAATGCCGCTTATCCACCGACTCCACGTGCCGGTTGCAACGCCAGAGCGGGATGCACTTCAGCATGATGCGGGCGGGCAGTGAGCGCGGGCTCGGGAGGCGCTCGGCGGGCTCGGGCCGGGGGGCGGGGCTCGGCCCGCATGAGCGCCGAGCGCGGGCGGAGCGGCGCGCGCGGGGGTGGGGCGGGCAGCCGGGACCCGGACTGCGGCCGGGGTCGGCGCTAGGCTCGGCCGGCGTTCAATACGAGCTGTACGCTCGGACGGCGGCACACAGTTGGCAGCGCGGCCTAACCCGGCAGCGCTTTCTTAGGCGCTGGGGGCGCGGCGGCGGCTCCGCATCCCTCCCGGCCTGCTCACCTAGCAGCTCATCCGCCCGCAGCACCGCAGCCGGAACCGCCGCCGCTGCCCGCGACAACCACCCAGCCGCGCAGCCCGCCGGGAAGCCTAGGCCCGCCCTCTCTGCTCAAAACTACAGCTCCCAAAGGGCCCTGCGGCGTGGCGTCTCCGACGACCCGTAGCGGCCTCGCGCAGGGCATGTCGGGACTTCCGGCCAGCTCTGGTGTAACCCACAGTAGCAGCTGTAATAACAGATTCCCCACCGCCCACAGAACGCTCTCTTGGTCCTGGACCCTACAGATCTCGAGTCCAGACTGCTCTCAGCACTATTCACGTGAGCAAGGGCTGCAAGCCAGCACCACCCACAAGTGGAGATATAGCAATGCCTGTCCCAAACCTTGGTTCCTCCTGTCCACCCTTGCAAAGCACGCTCAACACCCTCCTTGTCACTGGTGCCTTGGAACAGAGATAAGACATTCCACACACAACCAGCCTGGGTCACGGGACCAACTTCAGACACAAGGACTTCAGGGCCAGCAGTATCTGCATCTTTATGTACACTACAGGGTCGGCTGGGCAGAGTACCTGGTCCCAGGGACACACCACTTTTAACACTTTACAAAACCCAAAGGAAGTAAGGGGCAAGTGCAAGTCCAGGAAATGAGGCCAAAGTCACGCAGAGAGGTCGCTGTTATCAAAACGCTCCTGGTCATACACTTCAGCCACCACCTTGCGACCACCAAACCAGCGCCCATTGAGGGCCTGGATGGCCTTGTGAGTCTCTGAGGCCATGGAAAATTCCACAAAAATCTTGACGATGATTTCTGCATCTTCCTCCTCGCCCTGTTTTTCTTGGTAGATAATGACCCGGTTCACAGCACCAAATTTGCCACACTCCTCTGTCACCTCTCCCTCCAGGTCATCGTCGATGTCCTTGGGGTCCACCATGTTCCGAAGAACCATCACTGTAGACTGTGGAAAAGACAATTGAATGCTGTGACTGTGGGGAAGACAACCAACTGACTGCTCTGACCAATCAAGCACTACATCCACACCACCCTAAGGCGGCACGGCTCGGCACTGGCACCGGCCCACCTACCTACCTCCTGTTTTCTGAGTAGCTTTTGCATGACCATGTGGCGAGCACTGCTGCCAGAGATGCTCATGTGCTCCTGCTCACTCAGCATCTCTGGCCGCTCTGACTCAGGAAACAGCTCCTCCTCTTCCTTCTCCTTCTTGGGCTCCAACAGACCCAGCGTTGGCGGGCTGGCTAGGATGGGGTTCACCACTCCCACAGAGGGTATGGTGACCGGAATAGGAGGGCGGGCTGGTGTCACACCTGCAGCAAAACCAACCATTTTTTTTGTTTGTTTTTGTTTTTTCTTTTTTCGAGACAGGGTTTCTCTGTGTAGCCCTGGCTGTCCTGGAACTCACTCTGTAGACCAGGCTGGCCTCGAACTCAGAAATCCACCTGCCTCTGCCTCCCAAATGCTGGGATTAAAGGCGTGCGCCACCACTGCCCGGCAAAACCAACCAAATTTAATGGCCACATATACACTCTCCTTCTTGGGAAGGAGTAGAGAGATGGTTGGCTATAGCCAGCCTGACCTGAGTTCAAGGGATTACACTGAAGTAAGTATGTGCTGGGAAGAGGAAGGCAGACCCTAGAGGAGAGGGGGAAAGGAATGGTGAAGAACCTGATCCACTAAGACTCACCTGTGATGACTCCAGGGGCCTGGGCAGCCATGACAGCCTGGGGTAGGGCCCCTAAGGGCTGGGCCAGTGTCAGTGCTGGGGACACTAGTCCTGGTGTGGCTAAAGTACCCAGCACTGCTGCTCCAGCCACTGCTTCCTGTAACCAAAAGGCAACCATAGTCAGTTTCCAATCTGGGTCCTCCACCCAAAGCCATCTAAGGAGCCAGCTCCCGAAGGATTAGTGGGTCTGTCCACCCACTGTCAAGCACACATCACTGCACCAGCTCTCACCTGAGCTGTAATCTTGGCTGTGGCTGCAGCTGCGGCCACAGCAGCAGCAGGCGGGAGACCTCCAGGCGTGGCAGGTGTTAGCAGGGGCATGGGGGGTGTGACGGCCTTGCCCACCCTCAAGTACTGGCCACCCAGATCAAAGAGGTTCATGGAGGACACAGCATCCTGGGACGACTGGGCCTTCTCATATTCTGCAGGGCAGGATGAGCAGTGAGAAAAGCCAGCCCCAGTATGAGGTGGGCTCCCTCTTCTCCTTGGCCCTTCCCAAACTCACCGATAAAACCATAGCCCTTGTGCTTGCCAGTTGTGGGATCCCGGGCCAGCGTACAAGACTTGATCTTGCCAAAGGCTTCAAACACACTCTTGATGTCATCATCAGACAGGTCCTGATGTACAGAGGCCACGTATATTCGGTTGAAAGCCCTAGCCTCCTCAGCCAGCTGGTCTATGATGGGTTGGGCTTGTCCGATGTTGCTGGGTCTTCCCACCTGAAGGAGGTCAAGAACAAACATCAGCCTCGGCCTGTGGTGACTGCTTGTATGTGTGTAACCTCACAAAGCACTCAATTACTCTAGGCCCAAAACCAAACTTTCTTGTCCTTACCTTGATATTCCTGCCCCCAAGCATCACAGAGTTCATCTGCTCCAAAGCCAGCTGCGCAGCTTCTGGGACCTCGTACTCCACGAAGGCAAAGCCCTGAATACAGGAAGGTGTTGTAAGGCAAGGAAAGCAGGTAGACGCGCAGGCGAGGGCAGCGGGGTAGCTCTGATCTGCGTACCTTATGCTTCATGGTAACGGAGTCCCAGGACATATCAATACTCTTGATGGGGCCAAAGGGAGCAAAGGCCTGTCGAATAGTGTCTTCTCCCAGCTCATAGTAGATGGAACCCACATAGACCCGGCACATGATAGCCAGTGCCCGCTGCCGCTGAGCTGCCATCTGCAGCAGGACAGAAGGAGAGAGCCACTGGCTTGTCAGGAAGGTGGGAGACTCAGCAGCCCTCTCCCATCCTGGCCCACCCGCCCAGCTCTGCTGTGGGAAGGACTCCCCACGCAGCAGTGAGGTGCAGGCTGGGCCCTTACAGCCAGGGTTTAGGGGTCAGCAGGACCCCACCCCAAGGAAGGCCAGGCCCAACAGCAGGACATGGAAGTACCCAGCCCACCCAGGTCCCAGACAGACTTTGGCAGCAAAGCTGACAGGTGGTCAGAAGGCAAGGCTGAATGACCTATAATTCAGCCCACTTCTGTAGTCTGGAGGCCAGGTACCTGGGCTGGGCTGGGAGATCCTCCCACTAGCCCAGCCAAGTATTGGGACAGAAGAGGGAAGGAGGAGCTGTCCAAGCCAGACACACCTACTGGCATGGAGGGCAGAAGAGAGGGTGGCAGAAGACAGGGCAGCCATTGCCCAGAAGAGATCCCAGGGAAGGAATTTGGGAGCCCAGAAAGGGGCTCTCTGGAGAGAACAAGGAGCGAGTGCTCATGCAGGGAGACACAGGTGAGGACTCAGTGTGCTCTATACTTTCCCCATCCCAACACCTCCCACAAAAAAGAGCTGCTGGGAGCACATGACTGTAGCCACAAGAGCTGGCCCAGGTAAGAGCATCACAAGGCAGCAGAGAACCCAATGAAGAAGCCTCAGGGATCCTTAGGGCTGGGAAGCTGGCAGGACTAGCAGTGAGCTGGGCCACTGTAATGAGGGACCACCCATGCCCTGGGAAAGGCTCCTTCCAACACTTATAGATATGCCAGGCAAGGGGTTCTAGAGCCAGACATAATGGGTGGGCCACAGCTAGGGCCCCATGGGCCAGGGCCTTCCTCCTTAACACAAACAAGGGCTCCTCTCACCCTAACAAAGGTCCCAGTGGCAAGAGACCAATTTACTTCTTCAGACATTAGCAGGCCTAATACAGCCAAGTCTCCCTAACAGAGAGGACTAAAAGGTCCACCAACACAACCCATCCAGGTGGGGCCTATCTTTCCTCACATTAGGAGCTCCCTGAATTTGGGACCATTCCCTCAAACTGGCTGCTAACAAGCTTCAGGCTACTGTCTAGATGAAGAACCCCAATGGTAGAGCCACCCCTTCTCTAAGCCCCAGACATGAAGTCACATCTGTCCTTCAGGTCACAGTTTGACAAGAGAGTGCCAAGTCTCCCCTTCAAGGTGAGACTACCCAACTACAGGTCTCTCTGACCATATCTCCCAGGACTCCACATAGGGTCAACAGCTCCCTTTTAGACATGCTTTCCAGAGTAGATAGAGTATGTCTCAAATGTGAGGGCAACTCATCCAGGGGTGGCCCTCCAAGTGGACACCCTAGAGAAAGGGCCATGTCTTTCCCACAGGATCTCCCCAGGATAGGGCCTGGCCACTTCAACTTGCCTCTGGGCAAGGAAGAGCCATCTCCTTCCCGACTCCTCTGCTTAATGCAGTCATGGCCTTGTGACCTCTACCCCTTGCTGAGAGCTAGGTCTATGACCCAAGTTATTGTTTGCCCTTCCCTCTCTTGCTCACTCAGGCCCCATCCCCCATCCCATCCATCCATCCTCCCTCCAGAGCATGATGGGGCCACAGTTAGGACCCCTCTCTCATCAAGGAGCTTGACCCCAACCCAAGAGCCCGGGCAGCCTGGAGACTGTCGGAGCTGGAGGCCCACAGGTACATCCCCCACATGGGGTGGCAAGGCACAGATGAGCCTGGCATTGGCAGCTACCCTCCCTGGCTGGCTGCCGCGGCTGCCCTCCGCAGTTACCTGGCCGGTTAGTTTTAAGGTGGGCCCTCAGAGCAGATGGAGGCCTCCCCAGGGGCGGTCCCGGGGTGAGTGCCCACACCACTGGCCCCACCATGCCTGGCGCTCTGCTGTGCTCGTCCAGAGCTGGCGGGCAGGGCCGGCCAGGGGAGCAAGGTCCCCAGCAGTGGGCTGCACTGCCCCCCTCTAGCCCTGACTAAGGACATGAGCCCCAGAAGAAGTGAGCATTTCTATTGACCGATTGCAAAGGTGAGAGAGGATCTCCAAAGCCCATTGTCACTGCTGCCATCTGAAAGACAGTAAAGACAGAGTTCAGTCTGTTGGAGCCGAGCAGTCTCCCGCTCTTGTCAACACCTCACGCAGACAGCAGCAAGGCGCGGAGTCCCCGCCCTGCCAGGGAGGCCCGCCTGCCTTCCCACACTGCTGGCCACTCTGGCTGGTCACTGGCACCTGCCCAGGGGGGCCTCAGAGCCCCAGGTGCCCCGCCCCACAGCCTTTGCAGCAGGACCGGCGAGGGCAGAAGGAAGGGAGGTAGGAGAGGGATGGACAGAGCACAGTGAACAGCCAGTATGAATGTCTGAGGGTTGGACCTGGGGGTGGGGAAGGCTCAAGGCCCAGGAACCTGTCAACTTTACACAGGCTTCTTCCCATAGATATCGCAGCCTCCAGCCTAGAGTAGGGCCCAGTGGAGCACACCCCTAGACTGCCCCTTCAATTGAGGGCCCCAGGGATAAAGGCCTGACCATAGGGGCAGGGAGGATCACAATCTACATGCTGCCATCATGGCTGTACACAGCCTGGGTGACAAGGGTGTGGTAAGACCCAGAGGCACTAGTGGGAAGACCAAGAAGGAGAACTGGGCAGAGCTACAGAGAAGGAGTGGGAAGGGGGTGGAGAAGGGGCCTTATCAAGCAACCGGAGGAAAGGCCAGGCCAATCATGCCTCAGAGAGGACCCTGGTGGTCCAGAGAATGAATCTTGAGAGTCTGAGAGTGATAACACCTTCTGGGGGCAGTCGGCCACAGGCACAGGAGGAGGCAGAGAAGAGGAGGAGATGGTGGAGGTAGTGGGGAGGGGAGTGGAGGCTTCCTGGCCCAGGCTGGGCAGAAGGGCCTCCAGCAGAGCCAGCCCCAAGATAGTGGCTGTGGCGTGCAGGAGGGTGGTAGGGCTCACCTGCAGGTTGGTGAGCTGTTGCTGCTGGTGCGCGATGGTCTGCTTCACCAGCACACTCTTGATGCTCTGCTCCATTGCATATTTCTTGGCCTGCAAGAGATGGCAGTGAGGAGCACTGGGGGGCCCAACCTGCAGGGGGGTGGCCTGCCTTTCCAACCCTGGTTAAGCAGCTGTGCCCAGGAGATGCACTCTCACCTTCTGGAGGGCCTCCTGCTGCTCGGGCGTCAGGGGAGGCAGCCCCAGCTTGGTGCCTGTGCTTTGCCCATTTTCCATCTTGATGGATTCTGTGCCCTGGAGTAGGAAACAGGGGAGTTGTTCAGTGGCAAACTCAAGATTTTTCATGTAGTCCCAGAAACCCCACAGGCCATTTATCCCTAGACTCTTGAACCAAAGCAAGAGGTAAGTCCTGATACAAACTACCTCCTGCCTGGTTAGAATGCAGGCCTTCCCTTCAGACATTGCTATACCCACTCAGGTCTTTGTCACAGACATGACTCGTGGATGGGACATATTAAAACAGGCAGATACCCTGTAGGGCAACACAACAAATGGCCTCTTCATGCAAGACAGGAGAGCAGTCTGCCTTTGTTGACAATTTGATTCCAGAGTCTGTCCCAAGTCTTGCAGAATAGCCAACCTTTATTGTCCTCCAGAGCCCAGAAAACAGAACCAGAACCAAAGACTCCTTACTCACAGGCTACCAGGCACTCTAGCCTCTTGATTGTTTCCTCAACAGGCCTTGCCAGGGCCTCAGGCCACCCAGAACAAGTAAAGGCAAGGGGCCTTCCCTCCAACAATGCCCATTTCAGGCCTGAAGACATTCTTTCAAAACACATCTCCCAGATGGTGGGTGTTACTTCTCAGTTCATGAGCCCTACAAGGGGCTACGGCCTACTTCCATTAACAGAGCAGCACCCTAACCAAATTAATGCAGAACAGGCAGTGCTGGCCAGGGGAGAGTTTGACACTTGAACAGTACTAGAATTGTGTTTAAGTTCCTATCAAAGCCCTTTCCAAGTTGTTTGCAGGAGAGGAACACAATCATGTAAACAGGGAAAGCATAATCTCAGAGCCAGCAGACCCTGGGAGTAATGGACAGAGCCAGCCTATGTAAATACTAGTTCAAAATACCTCTGGTTACTCTTCTAGGCTTTAAGACACAATCTTTGAGAGCAACGGCAGAGAAAGGAAGGCCCTCAGCACAGGAGTAACAGCCAAGGACTAAAACACAAAGAAGACAGGCCAGGTCTGACTAACTCAAACCCCATGGACCCCATCATGGATGCCAGAGTGCTGAGTTTCTGTTCAAGGGTCAAAAGACAGGAAGCTTACAAGGCCCCTCTGGGGCAGTCTCAAGAAGACCCTAAAGTCCCAAGACCCTAAAGTCCCTCACAATGGATGGGACCAAGGGCTGCAGTCTGGCTCATACTAGATATGTCCTCTGCACTCTCAGCTGGCCCCAAGACTGTAAGACTGTGACACTAGAGTAGGCTGTCACCATGGAAATCAATGCCAGTTCTTCTCAGCCCCCTAGAAACTTTTCAATCTCTTCTTTGTCTTGGTGAACAAAAGGCCCTTCCAACCAACAGCACACTGGCCAGCCAGTCAGGACAGAGCTTCAGCCCCCACAATTTCCCAAGATCCACCGATGCATACCAATATCTCTGTCTGTACACCCCCACACACACACATACACTAGTGCCTGGAGAGCCTAGTCAGAGGCCACCACAGTATCTTGTTGAAACCTTGTGGGACTCTTGTGGAGGCGGGAATAAAGAATCTATCACCTAGCAACAACAGAGCCCAGCTTCACAACCCAGAAGATTTACTCCCATGGGCCAGTAACTAGAGAACAAAATCCATCCATACCCACCTATAACTCCAGAGAAGCATGGGGTGGAGGGGGTTCCCTAACACATGTGTGCTTTGACTTACATGTTATTTTGCTGTTTTACTTACATAAAAACAAAGAGCTAAAATGGAAATCCCTATTTCTAGCTCTAGACACAACACTGACGTTCTGAAACAGAGGGTCCATCCTTCTACACAGTGCTAATGGCTCAGAGCCAGCATCACTGAGGACTGACCAAACTTATTCCCATCATCCCCATCTCCTCCCCCTGCTGCCTGGCTAGCCAACTGTCAGGCTTAGGCTAGTTGGACTCTCACAAAAAACAAAAAAACAAAACAAACAAACAAACAAAAAAAAACCAAACAGAAGCAGGCTGAGGAGGGGGCAGGGTTAGGCCCCAAGATTTCCCCAACCCCAAACCTCCAACTTTCTAGGCCCAGAAATGCATTGGCAGGCAGGCAGGCAGGCGAGGGAAAATCATGGTTAAGGTTAATACCTGTGGGGGTTTCCATTTGTCTCCTGCTGCCACCACTGCCGCCGCCGCCGCTGCAGCCGCTGCTGCTGGCTCCGACCCCCCTCCTTGTTGGCCATTGACCTGCTGCAGGCAGGAAGGAAATATAAATAGTCATACAACCTACCACCCAGACCCTCTCCTCTTCCAAAGCCGAAGGCTGCCTTCCCATCTGGAGTAAGGGCAGCTGGGCAAGGGCTTAAGAAGGTCCACTGAGTATTTAGTCCCAGAAACACCCCCACCGTGTACTGCCCTTATACCCTCTAGCCTGCCAGCACATACACAGCTTCCCAGGGTATTGACAGAAAGCAGAGCAGCAGCTGGACCAGGCCCACGTTGACAGTCTCCCAGCAAGGGACAAGAAGAAAAGGACAGAAGCAAGCAGTGTTCTAGCCCAAAGTCAAAGAAAGCCACCCTTTTCTGCTAACAGATTGAGCCAGATTAGATGACAGGGTGACAAGCTGGCTATGTCCTCTCATCCTTCCCAAGGAAGCAGGAACACTGCTTCCATCACTTGGGCTAGGCCTCTTAGCTCAACATATATTCCAGTCATTATGAGTTCTGGGCAAACCCAGGCCTCCCTCACCCAGCAGCTAGGATGACAGCTGAGAGCTTGGCTCTCACCATCAGAAGGAACACAAGAGTCCCTTGTCCAAAGGCAGCCCTCAGGGGATGGAGCTCTTATTAGGCCTATGGTGTGGTCCCTGCCACCCAACAGACCTCAGGTAGAGGTGAGCAATATGGTAAGGAGTGGGATGATGTGATGGAAGGGCCCTAAGCCCCACCCCAACTTCTCAGAAGACTGCAGTAACAGAAGAATGTGCTTACTCTACCATCAGCTAAAGTACATGATCCACAAGTATCAAAAGACATAGAGAGATGGCTGTGCCCATTCTTAGAAACAAAGCCAGAGACTGGCAACTTGGACAAAGTCTCTCAGGTCACCAGGCTACTGAAGGAGGGATTGGCAACACAACATAATGCACTGCAAAGACCCTGGGATGGAACTGGAAACTGTGGCAGGCACGGCCTATACACGGAGCTCCTCCTGGTGCTACAACTGTCTTTGCTCCACTGTGACTCAGAAATAATATCCCAGAGAAAACTAGAGTAGTTACTCCTGTGGCACAGGCATCCACAGAACAGAGGCTGCTTCTCAACATCCACAATGAAAGCATACCTCAGGCACTAGCCACACACCAGTGGAATGCTGACCCTAGGGCACACACATAACTTTCTGCCTCTCCAAATGAGTAGCTACCCAGGGACAGGAATAGTGCTGAAAACAGCAGACAATGTATATGCACAATTCCAGAGAAAGCTCACCTGTGGACATCACATAGGATCCAATTTTGACCATTTACCACAAAAGAGAGTTCTCTAGTATAGAAGCTAAAATTCTGTTCCAATCAGTCACTGGAAAAGCCTAGAGAAAACTATCATTTGTTATCACAGCTGGTCACTAAAATGCACCTCAGCTATGGTGCATCGAGAGAGAGGGGAAGATCCCTTGAGGGATTTGCTGCTGTCTCAGGTACGCAAGCCAAGCTCTGCCCTTCACCAGCTCAGAATAAAGAGTTATTTCCATTACAAAACATATGAAATAACCTGAACAAATCACCTAAAATCTAGGCCTGAAGCTCCTCTTGTGCAGGGGCATGGCCTATCTCTAAAGCAGCATCGAAGATTTATGGAATCAATTTCCATGAAGTCCCTCAAGTCTCTGCATATGGAAAGCAAGCAGGTTCTAGCAACATTAGTACCATCGAGAGCAGTGCCAGACCCCAAGAATAGGACTGGCTGAAGGACGCTGTCTTCCATCTGTTCAGGTCCCTTCAAGGGTGTAGTGCTACTTCCTGGGTAGCCAGGCTTGTACTGAGCACTGTGGATGTAGCAAAACAAGAGAGAAAGACAATTCTTGGGGCCTCGCGGTCAAATGCTGACAAAGACTATTCCAGCTGCTAAAGACTATTCCAGCTGCTTCAGTGGTGAGACTTAATGCTCGAGCCCATCCTAACAATGATACTACCTGTCTGACATCAGGCTAACCTTTCAGTCTGCACAAACACCAGGGGCTACCCAGAAATGAGGCATCCGCTCTCTTCCAGTGCTGTTCAATGTATCTTATACTCTGCCCTCCCCCCTTTCTTCCATCATCTGACACCCACCTAAGGGCAGTCACCAAGCCCTCAACTCTCTGGTCGTCTTTATGCAAAGATTATTTACATCTGTAGCTTCAAAGCATTGGAGCATGATTTTTTAAAAAAGGTAGCCCCAGCTGGGCAATGGTAGCGCACGCCTTTAATCCCAGCACTTGGGAGGCAGAGGCAGGTAGATTTCTGAGTTCGAGGCCAGCCTGGTCTACAGAGTGAGTTCCAGGACAGCCAGGGCTACACAGAGAAACCCTGTCTCAAAAAAACCAAAAAAATGTAGCCCCGACTTGATTGGTACACACTAGATCTATACCTCACAAGCTGGAGCAAGTACCCCTTTCCCAATATGAAGGTGCAGTTCCCAGCTAGGGCTGAGGAATGACAGCCCGTGGTACACTACTTGATCCTACTGTAAATCTCGTCTCCAGGCACCTGCTTAAGTGGTTTCAGACCTTGCTTCATCCCTCTGGATGAGGGTGGCAGCTAATAAAAGGCTGGACTGCAGTGGGGTTAGGTCCAAGAGCAAGTGGGGAGGAAGACTGGTGGTAATCACCCTCGGAACATTCCTGACTGACAAGGGAAAACGCTGGGCAGGGCAGAACGCGGTTCAGCCCTTGGAGCGTCCAGCACAAGACAAGGGGTTAGCAAAGTCTTATGATGCCCACCAGACCAGTGACCGAGGCAGGCACTGACTGTTGGGTTCTCCAATAGAGCCAGGGGCAGAATGACTGTTTGAAAGGTGTGGGGAGATGTTCTTCCCCTCCTGCGTGGTTAACAGAATGGGAAACCCAATTCTCTGTGCACCGTGGCGTGGAGCAAATGCCAGTGGGTCCGCCCCTTCCGCGTCGCCAACACGGGGCGTGGTCGCGCAGGTCTGGAGCAGGCGCCAGGGCTCTCTAAAAGCCACGGGACGCTTAGACAGCGGTCGCCCAGCCTCAGCAAAGAGAGGACCGCCCCGCGGGGATCCAGCAGGGCAGCCCGCGGCCGGCCCACCCCGCCCAGCTGCCGGAAACTGGAGTCCTCGAGCCGGAAGCTGCAGTCAAGTCACAGCCGCGGCCTCAGCCGCGCGCTCCCGCTCCGCCTCCGCCCCGCGTGCCGGAGATCACAGGAAAGTCCGTATGAGGCCCGATCAAGCCGCTGCGCACCCAGAGGCCCCTCCGCACCCTGTCCCAGCCTCCGACTCACTCCTACCAGCTGACGGCCGCCCCCGGCCACGAGGGATTCACTTACGAGAGCTATAGTCGCCGTCGCCATCTTGCGTCCGTCGCGGCCGCTGCGCGCGCCACAAGCATCAGCTCCCTTCGCAGTCTCGCGCGATCTGGGAGCCGGACGCGGAACTCTCGCGATACACGACCTAGCTACGTGAGCGGAGACAGAACACATTTCCGGGGCGGAGCACCGAGTTAATGTACCGGACGAGGACGGGGCGGTCTGGAGTGTTGGAGTGGAGATCCGGAGAGCCCTTCCCTGTTCGGGGGGGTCAACATTTTTTAAATCAGTTCCGTGTGCCTATTTTACCAGCACCCTGTTTCAGATGAGTCCACTCGCTGAAAGCGGGAAAGAGAGGCCGATTCCTCAGCTCCGTTTGGAGACAGAAGACAAAAAGACTGATGCATCGTCTTTGCATTGTCCATCTAAAGTCAGGAGCCCTCATTTATTTTGAAATATGATCTCTTTCCTAGTGAGAGAGTAGCCTTTTAGAACGGTTGGCGTGCACATGGACCCAAAAGATGGTTCCCTAGCCAGTTCTGTGGTTACAGTCCTGTGGGCATAGATGCACACGGTAGTCCCCCAAGTCCTGAGCTGTGTTTAAATTTGTTTGTTCATCTGTGCTATGTGAGGAGCTGCCCTGACGTTTGCTTGAGCTTCACCCAGTACCAAGACCCTAAGGCTGCCTGCGAGACACCAACCACATCTGTAAGCTGAAGCACCTTCAAACTACACCTATGGATAGCCATTCTGTTTTCCACCCATGAATTTTTCAGAATTTAATCACTAGCAAAATACGGCAGAATATTTTCCTCCCCTTCCGAACCCTCTTTAAACAGGAAAGAGCCATACTGAAAGCAAAGCCTAAGTGGGCAGAGAAGTGGAAGGCTGGGGAGCCAGGAGAGGGTCTTAGTAGACTGGTTTGTGATGCTTGTGTTTAGAATTCTCTGAAAATGTGCAGATAGGGGAGGAAAAAAAAGTAGGTGTTTCCAGACTTATATCTCTACTACATGATGCTAGTTGTTCTGGCTCTGCCAACAGTGGCTGGCTCCACTCTAATGTGGAAGTGAAAGAAGCATTGAGACTCAGCTTAGCATCTCACTCTTAAGCACAGTGGCCAGCCAGAATCACCACGCACAAGAGCATGAGGAAATATGACAGAAGAAACCAAGACACTAAAGGAAATGGAACAGTAAGAATATAAACTGAGAAAGCAGTATCATCAAAGATACCCAAAGATGTTGCATCCCCAAAACAAGAAAATAAATACCATGAATTTAGATTTCTTCCTAATTAAAAAAAAAAATATTGAAAATTGAAAATGGCCAGGTGGTGGTGGTGTACTCCTTTATTCCCAGCACTTGGGAGGCAGAGGCAGATCTCTTGATTTCCAGGCCGGCCTGGTCTACATAGTTCAGGACTGCCAGGACTACAAAGAGAAAACTCTTGTCTCAGAAAACAACCCCTCTCTCCAACAACAACAACAACAACAACAACAACAAAAAATCTGAAAATGAACAATTCAATAGGTTGAAAAATAAAGTTGAGCTGGGTGTGGTGGCACATACCTTTGATCCCAGCACTCCAGAGGCAGGGGCCAGGAGAATCCCTGTGAATTGGAGGCCAGCCTGGTTTACCTTTCCAAGTAGTTCCAAGCAACTTCCAAGACAGTGAGGACTACATAAAGAGATCCTGTAAAGAAATTTCCAAGAAAACAAACTATAATAATCACATTGGTTACTATTCTTCAAGATTTAGAATAAGATGGGCCTACTAGAGCCTCTGAAAACACACACACACACACACACACACACACACACACACACACACACACACACACACGATGTTGAGTGGGCTGGGTCTCACTACCACCACCACCACCAGGGGGAACCCCAGGCACCACCCTCTGATAGTGATGGACCTCACTTTTCAGAAAAATCTTTGGCAAGCCAATAAAAACTTCAAAACTCTTTGAGATGTTGAATCTGTCTTCTCTAGAAGAACTAGCCAGTGCCCAGGCTGCATGGTGACAGTAAAGGCTGCTTTAGATATCTTGTGAGTCAAGAGTAAAGAGTCAATGATTTTTAGCAAAACCCGCTTCTGAGTGCCTGTTCCAAGCACGGGCAAGGCAGGTCTCTGTGAGTTGGAGGCCCTCCTAGTCTACCTTTCCACTTTGTTCCAAGCAAATTCCAAGACAGTCATGACTCCATAGAGAGATCCTGTCTCAGAAAAACAAAACAGATCAGATTGGCCTTAAACTTAAATTGTCTCTGCCTCCAGAGTGATAGTGTGTGCTGCCACAGACCAGATTGGACTGGGGTTCTTGGAGTTCTTGTTCATGTAAGACACCAGAACCCTGGGGATTTACAGAGTTGCTTTTGGAAATAAGTTTTGTCTCTCTGCTCTACCAGAGGCCACACCTACCAACAGAAGTCCGGATGAGCACCTAGGATACTTGTCATCAGACACGCCTCTGCTGATAGAACAGATTTGGAGACCCACAGCCAAACATTAAGTGGAGAGAGAGCCCAAACTGGAGATTTATACCCATAGACTCGGCTAAGCAGGACTCACAGGGTCTATGCTAGGTCCTCTGCATATATGCTATGGTTGTTAGCTTGGTATTTCATGGGACTCCTAACCATGGGAATGGGGGTGTCTCTGACTCTTTTGCTTGCTCTTGGGACTCTTTTTCACCTCCTGGGTTGCCTTATCCAGCCCTGATATGAGGGCTTGTGCCTCATTGTCCTATCTGGTTATGCAGTGTCCGGCTGATAGCCCTGGGAGGCCTGCTCTTTTCTAAAGGAAAACAGGAGAGTGGATGTGGTGGGGGAGGGGAAGCTGGGAGAGGTGAAAGAGCCAACTGCCATGGGGGTGTATTGAAAACATAAAATTTAAAAAGAAAAAAGTCTTTACTCTGCCCTTGAGCCCTCTCACGAGCAGCTCCTGCATGTGTTTACCCATAACCACCTGATAAATAAGTGTAAAACAACAGAAAATACAAATCCAACATCTCAATAATTTATCCAAGAAATAGGAGAGAAATCAATAAACAATTCAAGAAAATGTCATTTTTCTTTTTTTTCCCCCCTATCTTTTTTTACTGTGGCAGGCCACTGATAATTTCCAAAACACTAGGCAAAGAAAAGATGAGGGGAAACAGAGGAGCTCTGACACAGAAGGTCAGACTTCAGAAGCTTGGCAATTCCTGGAACTAGAAAAATGTAACATGACACCCTTAAGTCCTGAGGAGAGAGGGTTTTCAGCTAAACAAACTTCTTGTACCTCATTAGTTTTCAAACCTCTAAGATTCGGATAAGGATCAACAGGCAAGGATTCCACTATGTCCCATCCATTTTTCTCTGGAAATCTGAAGGGTGTTCCTTTTCAAATGAAGAGGAATGCATGGGACCCAGAGAGACAAGAGAGGCATGCAGACAGATCCTGGTGCAGGGCAACCCACACTGAATCACAATACAGGAACAAGCAGGAGGCTCCCTCAGTGGAGATCCAGTAAGAGAAGAGTGGTCAGTTGTGCTTGGTCCTAAATATTGAGAGGAGCCCAAAGATAAATTAATGGCAAACACATATCAGAAAGTATGGAGCAGAGCTGGGGAGTGGCTCAGCAGTTAAGCAGTTAATCCCTTGAGCCCACATGGAAAAAAAAACAAACCTAACTCCTACAGGTTGCTGTCTGACCTCCTCATCCACTATGGCGCGCGCGCGCGCACACACACACACACACACACACACACACACACACACACACACAGTTTAAAAGAACCAAAAAGGAAAATTATTAACCAGAGAAAACAAAAATTGTGCAATAGAGAAAATATAATGTAGAACATGTTCTCTGCTAAAAACCTAAGCTGACGGAACTCATCAGTGATACCCATCGAACTGGGGCAATGCTGGGGCAGAGGGTGGGCAGGTGACTAGCCCTAAAGACTGCCATGTGGGGATACCTACTACATAAAAACCAATAAACAGGACTAAGAGCATGCTTGTAGCTGGACACAGTGGCACACGCCTTTAATTCCAGCATTATGTGAAATTGAAGCAAGCCTGGTCTATGTAGTGAGTTCCAGGCTGTGATGGCTATTCCTGGTTGTCAACTTGACTATATCTGGAATGAACTCCAATACAGAAAAGGAGGGCACATCTGTGATCAAGATCTTGAGGTTGGAAGACACAGGCTTCTGACTGGATCTTGACATGGAGATCTTGAGGCATAGTGGCCATGGAAAGCTTAGGTCCAGGCAAGGAGTGGTACATGCCTTTAATCCCAGGAGACTGAGGCAAGGAGATCTCCGAGTTCAAGGCCAGCCTGGGACAAAGTAAGGCTAGCACATCTGTTAGAGCCTACTTCTTCAGGATTCCAGCTTATACAGAAGACCTGCTGAAACTAGCCTCGAGGGTCTGAGCAACTACTAGATTTTTGGACTTCCCATTCACAGTTGACCATTGTTGGGTCAGTTGGACTACAGACTCTAAATCATTGCAATAAATTCCCTTACTTTATAGAGACATTCCATAAGTTCCATGACTCTAGAGAACCCTAATATACAGGCTGAGGCTAAGAGATTTGAATCTGTGTAAAATCAGGAGAGAAGATTGCATTTGTTACTCACTATTGACCCTGCCTAGCAAGTCAACTTATTATTATTTTTTTTTTTTTGGTTTTTCGAGACAGGGTTTCTCTGTGTAGCCCTGGCTGTCCTGGAACTCACTCTGTAGACCAGGCTGGCCTCGAACTCAGAAATCCACCTGCCTCTGCCTCCCAAGTGCTGGGATTAAAGGCGTGCGCCACCACTGCCCGGCGCAAGTCAACTTTTAAAACGATGTTTGCAGTAAGACAAGATGGCTTACACTTATAATCACAGCACCAGCCTGCTCTGGATACAGAATTCCAGGCACGCAGGGCTGGATAGCAAGACTGTTATCTCTAAAGATAAACTGAATAGCCCTATGGTGGCACATGCCTTTAATCCCAGCACTTGGGAGGCAGAGGCAGGCAGATGTCTGAGTTTGAGGTGAGCCTGGTCTACAAAGTGAGTTCTAGGACAGCCAGGGCTAAACAGAGAAACCATATCACAAAAAATCAAAACAAAACCAACCAAACAAAAAAAGATGGTAAAGTACAGCATTGATGCTTTCAAGCTCAGTTTAATCACCTGTACAATCTGTTGTGGATTTTCAAAATAAACTATGACAGACCATGCATAATCAGAATTCATTTAATTTATTAGATGTTCCATGACAACTTTGCTTTATTTTAGGTTTTGGTTTCTGTTAAGATGGCATGGTAGGCAACACGGCAACAACACCCCCTGCCCATGTCCATTCTCCAAGCACCAAAACCCAGGATGATTAGTCTCGATAGCAAAAGGTACTGTGCAGGTGTGGTTAATCTACAGACCCTGAGAAGGATATCATCCTAGGTTATCCAGGTGGGTCCAAGCTACTCACAAAAGGCCCCAACACTTCCTAGCAGTGGAAAACCAGACAGCTAGTCCATAACAAAGATTCAACTCGACGCTGTTGGTCTTGAAGAGGAAGAAGAGCTAAGAAAACTTGGTGGCCTCTAGAAGCTGAGAAGGGCTCTTAGTTGGCAGCTTTAAGAAAATTATGAATTTCTGTCTTACCATTGCAGGAAAGTGAATTCTGCCAATAGCTTGAAGGAGCAGGAGGTGAGCCCCAGCTTCCAGAAAGGAACTCGGAGCCTGGGTATTAATCTAGTGAGAGCCCATATCAAACTTTCAATGTACAGAGCTGTATTTGTGTTGTCTCAAACCACTGGGTTTCTGATATGTGTTAACAGCAGCAATGTGGAACTATTAATAATACAATAGTGAGCTTTCCTGGTTTCACACATAAAGTGCTTAAAAAGGAACGCGAGTGCATTAAATTTATATATACATTTTAAAACGTTTAAGACTTTAAATTTGAAGTTGGAAGAGAGGCAGTTCAAGAACCGAGAAATCAGGGTGGTTCTGAGGGGAAGAATTTCCCAGGACTTTGAAACCAGTAAGAATGAGAGACAAGTTGGGTTGGGGAGAAAGAGGGAGGCAGGAACCTACATCCTCAGACTCAAACACACAACTTCCCCAGGGAGGGGATGCAGAGGATACCTGACCTCTGAGCCCCTAGGCCTCCTGCCCAAGGGCTTTGGGGAGGACACAGGTCCTGGTTTCAAGTGTGTGGAAGATCAGAGAGAGGGCTCAAGGCAGGTCTGCAAGGGATCGGGACTGGTCTGAATGGGACCATGGAATTTCCTGGCCATGGGTCCAACCCCAAGCTCTCTAGTCTAAGATTTTCCAATCAGGTCAGGTCTGGTCTGCCTGATGCCCAGCACTATGTTTGACACCTGAAGGGGCACTATTCCTCCTTCCCTAGGTTTCTATTCACCTGAAGGCAGGGCTGTTGTCCAGTACCAGATGGAGTCGTTCCCCTAACTGACCTGTATTCACTCCCATCCAGGCTCAGGGCTCCATCACCACCCCAGGGTCCCACACTGCTGCAGAAAGCTGGGGGGTAGGTGTCTTCACTAGCAGGGCCTGTGTTCAGTCCCAGGAAACACAGGCAGAAGGCAGCTTTGAGCAGTGTGGGGCTCTTTGCCAAGTGGACAACCCTGAGCCCTGGGTATCTCTGCTGGGAAGGTCACGCATGTGTCCCACGGTACTTGAGAAAAGTGGTCTCCAGAAAGGCTGCTAGCTTTGTCCGGTCATCCTGCAGTGGATGGGTGGGGAAGCATGGTAGTACCGGGCAGCTCGGCAGACCCTGCACCTTTCCAAACCCGAAGCGCACCCGCCCACCTCGTGCAGGAAGCCATAGTGCACTAGTTCAGCGGCGAGATCCTGGGCACTGTCGGCTGAAGAGAAGACACAGGACAAATGAGTTGTGGTACCAGCCACTGCCTGAGTCCCAGCCCACCACCTGACTCCCTACCCGCCTACTTGGGAGCAGATCATAGGTCAGCTGCCGATGCAGACGGTCCTCAAGCACCAAAAGCAGAGTAAGCTGTAGAGGAAGCGCGTGGTCAGGATGGCGCCAGAGTTGATTCGTCCCCATATTCCCTAGTCCCACCCAGGGCCCTTGCTCACGTGCCACCGAGCCTTGTCCTCGCTTCTTTCCAGGTTGCACTGCATCTGGACCACCTGAGGGCAGGAAAGGTGTATTAGCACAGAGTAACACTTAACAAAGGAGTCCAGAAGGATCAGCAGGGACCCAAAGATGGTAAACATCTTCAAGGGAAGCGTATCTTACTGCACCAGCTCTGAGATATTAAGGAAGGTTTCCAAGAGTAGGCCTTCTGTTTGGGTACTGAATGATGAGTACAATGCCAGAGAGAGAGACAGAGAGACAGAGTCAGAGAGACAGAGACAGGCAGAAAAAGAGAACTAACTGTAGAAAGCAAAGAAATGTTGTGTCCCAGGGTGTGACTGTACAGAAAAGCAAGGTGTCACCAGGAGCAGGACAGGAGACTGGGGCGTAGGCTGATTTCCACTAGCTCTCTGGACAGCTGGGATACAGGACACATAGACTACTGGCATTTTAATTTAGGGTGTACTGAGGAAGGAAGGAAGCTAGGAGGGAGACCAGATGATGGCTCTGGGTCCAATGAGGAATGGAGGTGGCCAAAGCCTCTGGAAGAGAGCATGCAAACAGGATGGGGGAAGGACTGTAAAAGCAAGAAGTCTCTGGGGGAAACGGTTGTCTGGGTTTGCTTACAGCTTCCACAAAGGGGTCAGCTTGGATTTGGTCTCTGGCAGCCTGGGAGAGAACTGCGATGGGGAGAGACAGGTCCCCAGAGAAAGGCATCTATTCCCTGGTTGTGGTCAACTCTGAGAGACAGCATAGTACAGTAGGAGTTGGGACTCACCTTCCTGGTCTCCGAGTCAAAGGGTTCTGGTGTTGGAGTTTTGGTCTTCTGGGCCTCCTCTGGGGGTGGGGCCAACACACGAGGAAGTCCCAAGGGTCGAGCTGCTGCAAAATTCATCAGTGGATAGATCCCGTTCCTGGAGATAGATGAGAGGGTAGGTAGGTGGGGGCTCAGGCCTGATAGAGCTTTTCTTCAGTCTCATGCCAACTCTCACCTAACATCCTCTAAGAATTTGTCCAGCTCCAAGAAGGAGACCTCTGAGTACCTAGAATGGCATGGAAGGCACATGAGAGGCATCAGGCCAAAGCCTAGTCAAGCAGCTAGGAGGGGAGGCCTCATTTGGCCACCACTCACCGCCACTGCATTGGGGGTCCATGGGGCTGGGGCATCTCAGCCAAGACTGCGTGCAGGTCCATGGCCTTGGTCTTTTCCTCTACCACATTCTCAGGCATGAGGTCTGTGAACCACACAAATGCTCATGGAGATAGACCCAACCTAAGGGTCCTACAAGGACCCTTCCATGATCCGACTCCAGAATCCTGGTCCACCCCGGGGCCCTTCTGCCCCTCACACTGATGCTGGATGAAACAGTGGGCTGCCAGCAGCTTCAGCGAGTGCACCTCAAAGAGCACTCGGTGGAAGAGGAGGTTGTGGGCCGAGGGTCGGCGGGCGGGGTCCCGGGCCAGGCAGGAGAGGATGAACTCCTAGGTTGTGGAGAAGAAAGGTAGGTAGTGGGTGGAAACTCCTCACTCTAGAGAGGTTCTTCAAGACCCTAGACCCCAGGGGTCCAATCACCACATCCTCCCACCTCAGGGATGCTGGAGGAGCCTTCCTGGATGAATGAGCAGAGAGGGCATCCCATTAGCAGATCAGGATATGATTCTGTAAACTTGAGGACAGGCAGGCCTTGGGTTCTATACACCCATGCTCTACTTCCATTCACCTTTGTGGCTACCCCTCTAGAGTGCCTAGAGCACTTCAAGAGCAAGCTGAAGCACCTGCAGCCAGCCCCAGAGGGACAAGGTAGGCTGCTCACCCGCATGTTGGGGTCACTCAGTGAGTGCCTGGCTCGGGCTATGGCCTCTTCTGTGACTCGGGTATCCCCATTGGCTTGGATCTCCAGTACAGCCATCTGGGTGCAGGGACAAATTGGAAATGGCGGGATGGAGTAAAGCCCGGAGCAGAGGCTATGAGGGGAGTGGACAGTACCTCCAGTGCACACATCCCAAAGGAGAAGATGTCCACAGCAGTGCCATCATTGACTTCTGAAACGGGAAAAGCAAGGTAGGGTTGGTCAGTCTGATGTGCCAGTAGGTTAGATGCAGGAGAGCGGCTTAAGGACTCACCGCCATACTCTGGTGGGAAAAAGTGCAGGTTTCGGAGTTCCTCCCGTTCAACTCGAATAGGGCTCCGAAGATCATCAGGAAGTGCTAAGGAAAAGCGTGGAGCTAAACAGACCAGTTTCTCCACGGCCCCCACACCCCAGAGACCCCACACACCATTGGAGAAGATGCGGTACCACACTGCAACGGCCAACGTAGAGAGAAAGAGAGGGCATCAGTGGGGCCGGGTGATTGGGTAGTCCGTCATGGGCTCCCGCAGGTTCTCCCTCCTTCCCCCCTGCCCCGCCCCGCCCCGCCTCGCCAGCACCAGAGCCGATCTTGATGAGGCCATTGTGCTGAATGAAGATGGTGTCGCTGGTCAGGTTCCCGTGTATGATGGGGGGACTGCAGGCGTGCAAAAAACTGCAAGCATAGAGGAAGGAATGCAGGAAGAACCGGGTCAGAGAGCACCGGAAAGGTGCAGAGCAGGGGGCAAGCGAGTGGGCAAGGCCGGGCTCTCACCTGAGTGCAGACAGGATCTGCGTACACCAGCGCTTCCAGGCCTGACAGCGGACGCACGACTCCGTCGGGTGGGCACCAAGAGGCTGCTGAGCCTGCGGAGCCCGCCCGCTACCCCATTCCTGAACCGAGGCCTCTTGGAGTCCCCCACCCCACTACTGTCCCTAAGTTCTGCTGGACTCCCTCCAGTCCCCAGCCCACTCCCCATACCCGGGCGTTCATGGCCTTGTGGTTCTTCTTGGTCTTTTTGAGGAACTGCTTGAGGCTGCCAGACGACACGTATTCTGTGATGAAGATGACCTGCGGGCAGGCGGGCTCCGCCGTTGCGGGTAGGTCCCCATGCTGCCCCACCCAGCCTGTGGCTTCACTCCGCCCTTCACCCGCCCCTAGCTCACCCTCGCGCGGGCTTCAGAGGCGTCCAGCCAATACTTGTGCAGCTTGACGATGTTGGGGTGGTCCACCAGCGCCAGCTGCTCAAACATGGTCTGGATCTTCTCCTGGGGAAGGAGGATGGTCGTGGGGGCAATCAACGGGATGGGGCAAAGGGGGTATAGACAGGCCTCACCTCATGGGCTGCAAAGGCCTTCCTATCCCCGAAGTGAAGTTCGTTCCACACCACTTCTACTCCCTCCTCCGTGTCCATGGCCAGAAAGGTGCTCTGGATCCCGGGCATGTTCCCTTGGTTCACCTAGGTGGGAAGGATGTGTGTCCTGATTCGAATAGACCCAGGGTGTGGACGTGGTCTCTGCCACAACCTTCTCCCAGCCTTGAATGTGCTGCTAGCCCTGCCCAGCTCAGTGGGAGAGCTGAGGTGGTAAGGCTGGGGATCTAGAACCCAGGGGGAGAGGGGTGGGTGTCCAGGGGCTGGGCCAGAAGGTAAAGCAGGTTTTAAAGGTTGCGGACGATCCTCAGAGGGGTAATGGGAGATCCAAGAGGCACGTGGAGGTGGTCTCAGGATGACACTGGTGCTCAAGGAATGGGGGTTTCTCACCAGGGCTTGGGCCAAAGGGATCCGAGGGCCTCCAGAGGCCAGGGCGTCCGGGGAGCCCCTCATACTGGCTCGGCCCCACGGATCCAATGGCCTCCATCCTTAGGCTACGGGACGGCGGCGTCACCTGCACCCGTGCCCACCTGCTCCCGCCGCTTCTGCCAGCGGCCACACGGGCTCTCCTCCAGGATGTCGCTCTCGTCCTCGCTCTCGTCCTCCCGCTCGCGCTCCCGGCCTCTCCTCGGCGCCGGCTCCGGGGCCGCCATGGCTCGGCGAGCCCAGGCCGCCGCCCTCCTCGCAAGCCCTCGCCCCGCTCCCGCCCGCCCTGGCCCAGCGCCCGGCAGCCCAACCTGGAGCCCAGCGGAGCGGCCGCCGCGAGCCCTCCTCGGCTCCGGGAATTGGGAGGAGCGGGCTCGCAGCGGACCCGAGGGAGGAGCCGCCCCGCCCCTCCGGAGCCGCCTCTGCGGGCTGGTGCTGGAGTGTAGCTCGATCCAGGGCGGCATAGCCCCGCCCCGGGCACGCCCCGTCCGCCCAGACCACTCCTGCTTTCCCAAAAGCTCCGCCTCAAAGAGACGCGCCCCTCAAAGGCACCACCCATCCCTGCAGAGGCCTCTCCAAGGTTTCCCAGGCAGCTGTGGTTCTCCCAGCAGACTGTGTCTGGCCTCTTCGGGAACCATTTCTGCCCAACTCTTGAGGCCAGTTCTTCCAGCATCGCATCCCGATTCTGCTCCTATGACAAATGTCCTGAACTCGGCCCGATGTAAAGAATCTGAGAGTCTGGATGGGGCAGCAAGGGTCAAGGGCATCTGGGGGAAGGCACTTCAGTGGTAGGAAGCCATATGGTCTCAGAAATGGGGCCAGTTCCCTCCTTAGGTAGCCAAGGAAAGCATCACTAAAGATGCACGGCAGCACAAACTGACGGTGTGCACTTTAAATCCTGAACACCTGTCTATTCCTGGCCCAGAATCCCGTGCTTCTCTTTCAGTGTGCAAGCCCACTTTTCATAATGACAACTTTCTCTTTTCTCTCCAAATGTGACCCTCTCCGTTCCACTATGAGCTCCCTTGTAGCAATGGAACCACGAAGAGGGAGCATTTCTCACTTGCCACATCCAGTGGAATTCCCTGAAAACCTCTATCCACCCCTCAACTGCCCCCACTCCTCCCTCTGCCCTCCTTATCCACTGTCACCTCCCCTTGCTATATAGAGACCCTGGCTGCCCTCTGATTTAAACACCATCTGTCCCCTGACCAGCTCTGCCCCCCTCCGCTCCTGACTTCTGTAATAGCCTGCTCAGAATGCTGCAGCTTGCCATGGTCTCCTACCTATCCTAACCTGAAAAGGGTTAGCTAGTTTAGCAGATCAGGATCAGGAGGGGCTAACTCTCTGCTGGCCCCAGAAACCAGACCAGGGCCGATGGTTGGAAGACAGTTCCCAAGTCCTTGGATCCACCTATTTGTGTCTGTTTTACTGGAACCCTAGCCACACTGGAGTGTCTGCACTAAGGACACAAATGACAAGGAGCCCTGTGCCACAGTGTTATCAGAGCCTCTTAGGGGACCAGGCACCACAGATGGAACCCATGTTTTAAAAATGTTGTGACATTGAGAGCTCATTGGTTAAAAGTACTTCCACTCTTGCAGAGGACCCAAGTTCAATTCCTAGCACCCACATGACAGTTCACAACTACCTGTGACTCCACTTCCAGGAGATCTGCTGCCCTCTTCCTGGTCTTCATGGGTACCAAATGCATATGGTAGTATGTGTACATACATGTAGGCACTCATTATTACACAGACATAAAATAAACCTTAAAAACAATTCATAACAGCAAGGCTAGCGACATGCACATATTACTGCTGGCAGAAGCACTTGCTGTCAAAGAACTGTAGAGAACAGGGCAACTGGATACTCAGACAGGGCAACTGGATGCTCGCACAGGCTTCCCCTAGGTTCCATCCCACAAGACCTTTGCCACGGCTGTTTCTATAAGCAGCCCTTGTGGGGGTCAAACCTGCCCTGGGCATCCTGGGGCTCTGACTGTTTGCTGCACTTGACAGCCCCATCCCTCTTTGTGCTGTGTCTTAATACACAGAATACATGTTCTGTCATCCTTTGAGTCCGCTTCCTTCACATGTTGACTCAAGTGTCGTCTCTCAGACAAGACTTCCCTAGGCTCCATGCTTGCACACCCTGTCTCCTCTCTAGCCTCACAGCCTTTCCCATGACATTTGGACCTGCATGTGTCGGTCTGCTTCATCTGTCCATGATGGAATGTGGGTCTATAAGGGCAGCGTCTATAAGAGCAGGGTGTCTGCCCTTGGGGCCAAGGATAATATTCAGCACACACCACACTCTCATCAATGGTGTGATGGATGCGTGAGGCAGGATGCATGAAGGCTAGGTGGTCCCAAGAGCCTCCTGAGGCAGCGGCATTTGAGACAATCCTCAATCCATTTTCTTCCCCTTTTCGGTCCTATAGCCAGTCCCGTGTCAAACAGGTGTGTGCATTCTAACCCCTAGTGCCTGGGAAACAGCCTTATCTTGAGACAAGCTCTTGTTGGATTTAGAGAGGAATCTAACATTTGGCATGGAGCCTGAGACTAAGGTGTGTTCTTGGTCACTTTCCTTAGCCACTGCTCCAGATCCAGTGGCCCTTCAGTCTCTGCCGCTGTCATCTCTCAGACAAGATTTCCCTCAGCTCCATGCTTGCACGCTCTGTCCATTTTCACAGTCTGCCAGGTGCTTACTATTAATCAGATGTCCCCTCTAGGCATACCCCCTCTCAAAGGTCATCCACCCCCTTGATATCTTGCCTTGTGCTTAAGCATCCAATGTGTTTCTTCTACCTCTTGTAGATCTACCATGGACCCTTGGGTGTCCCTTCTGGGTCTCTCTGTGCCTGTCCCTGTTGAAGGGTAGAGACAGGTGATCTAATTTCCGAATTCCTGACCATTTCTTTCCCTCTGTCAGGTGACTTTCAAGGCTTAGACAGGTGTCCCCAGAGGCCAGGTATTCCACATAGGAAGAGAGGAGGCGCCCGCCCTGCCTCAGCGCCTGGCTTTGTGCTTTTAGGTAATACTCTCCAGGACCATAGACTGGGTTTAGAAACTTGCCTCAAAGACTAGAGGAAAGCAGTAGAGAGAGGCTGGTCCCTCTGGGATGGGCAACGAGGCTGTGGCTTCTGTTCTTGTTCCAAGGAAGCCAATATTGATCTTCTGAGCTCCTCTGAGGAGCTCACCCCATGTGGCAGGAAATGACTACTTCCCCACAACAGTCAATGGGGGCCAAGCAGCCTCTCTGTAACTTATTAAGTTTGGACGTGGTTCCTAGCGAGTGTGTGTATTTGAAAGCGACCAACTGAAGGGGAAAAAAGATCAGCTGTTTCAAGAGATTTCAGGAGAACAGACATCTATTTAATCATTAATCACTACTAGGAAATAGAGGCAGCAGTGCTAACTGAAAGTAATGGGTCCTGCAACCAAGCACTCCTTGGGTACCGGGCCCTCTCAGGGGTGAAATTCCATCACATCCACCAGACTGCCTCCAAGGATGCCTTGAGCATTACATTTTTATTCATTTCCAAAATGTGCCCAAAAGAGCAATTTGCACTTGGTCAATACAACAGTACAAGGAAATACATATGAAGCTGTATGGTGGACACACCTCTCAGTGGATGAGCTTTGAGCTCTTCCTGGGTTCTCAGTAGTCACAGCATTCAGAATGCAGGAGACACTCAACAACCATTCACCTGCATTTAGAGGAGGAGGAGGAGGAGGAGGAGGAGGAGGAGGAGGAGGAGGAGGAGGAGGAGGAGGAGATGACTAATGCAAACATATTAGTTATTTCTCTTGTTGAGATGATTACTAGATACCACAGAGAAGGCTTATTCAGTTTTCAATATTGACTAAAAAAAGATGGAAGTCCAAGGGCAAAAATGAATTTGTATAGTAAGTGATACAATGTAACAGTTCCCTTCTTTTTAAGAGAACACTTGTTGCCAGGCAGTTATTGATGGGTAGTGGTGGTGCATACTTTTATCCCAGCACTGGGGAGGTAGAGGTAGACAGATCTATGTGAGTTCAAAGCCAGCCTGGTCTACACAGATCAAGTTCCAGGATAGCCAGGGTTACAAAGAGAAATGCTTTCTCGAAAAAACAAACAAACAAACAAACAAACCAAAAACCAGAGAGGGTTATTTGAGCTCTCATAACAGATACCACAGGCGTGGTAACTTAAAGAACAGAAATTAATTTTCTCATAGCTCAAGGCTAGAAGTCCAGGATCACAGAGGGACAGGGCTTGTCCCTCCTGAAGCTCTCCCCTTGACATGTGGACAGGTTCTCCTCTCTACATCCTTGAACAATACCTGTCTATGTGTGAGTGTGTCTTAACTTCTTTCTTTCTTTCTTTCTTTCTTCCTAGATTTATTTTATTGTTTATGCAGGAGTGCTTTGACTGTGCGTGTTTGTATGTGCTGTGTTCATGAAGTATCCGTGGAGGCCAGAAGAGAGACGGCAGTTACAAGCAGTTGTGAGCCTCCAAGAGGGTTCTGGGAATGGAACCTGAGGCCTCTGGAAGAGCAGAAAGTGCTTTTAGCTGTGGTGGTGGTTTGAATGTGCTTGGCCCAGGAAAGGAGGTGTGGCCTTATTGAAGGAAGTGTGTCACTGTGGGGGGTGAGCAATGAGACTCTTCTCCTAACCATGTGGGAGCCAGTCTTCTCCAGATGAAGACGTAGAACTCTCAGCTCCTCCTTCACTATGCCTGCCTGGAAGCTGCCATGCTCCTGCCTTGATGATAATGGACTGAACCTCTGAACCTGTAAGCTAGTCCCAATTAAATGAGTTGCCTTGGTCATGGTGTCTGTTCACAGCAGTTAAACCCTAACTAAGACAGCTGTTAGGCCATCTCTCCAGGCCCCGACATCCTCTTCCTTAAGTATGTCAGTCAGTACTGGGCCTGGTGGTGCATACCTATGATCCCTGAGTTGAGGAAGCTGAAATAGGAGAATTGGGAACTTGAGGCTATCCTGGACCACATAGCAAGTTCTATACTACCTTAGTGACCTCAGTGTATCTTAATTTCCACTGAATGATCCTGTCTCCAAATAGTCACATTTTAAAGCACATTTAATCTAAAGGTTAAATTTTAATATTTAAACTTTTTAAGAATAATTTTCATATAAAAATCATATTTTTTCAAGATAAGATCTCACTGTGTAGCTCTAGCTTTCCTGGAACCTGTTCTGTAGACCAGGCTAGCCTCAAACTCACAGAGATCCTTCTGTTTACCTCCCTGGTGCTGGGTTTAAAGGCGTGTGCCACCACCACCTGGCATCTAGTTACTCTAGAACTAGTATTGTTGTTTAGTAGATTATTGCTTAGAAAGATACTTTTGAAGATTTATTTTTATTAATTTTTATTTGTGTGTGTGTGTGTGTGTGTGTGTGTGTGTGTGTGTGTGTGTGTGTGTGAATGTCATCTGGGTGCCAGATCCACTGGAGCTAAAGTTGCGGGTGGCTATGAGCTGTCTGATGTGTGTACTGGGAGCTGAACCATGCTCCTTTAGAACAACAGTAAGCATTCTTAACTGCTAAGCCATTCTCCCGCTCGCTGCTGAGAACGGTCTTTAACATGGGAACACAGAAAGATGACAAGTTGGCAGATACCTGTGATCTCAGCACTTGGAGGAGCAGGAGAACCAGACGTTCAGGAATATACACAATCACATAAGAAGTTCGAGGCCAGCCTGAGGTACACAAGGCTACATCAAAAGACAAACAGAAGAGGTAAACATAGGCTGGAGAGTTGGCTCAGAAGTTTAGAGCACTGACCACTCCTCCAGAAGACCCAGTTTTGCTTCCCAGCATCACATGGGAGCTCATAACCATCTATAACTCTAGTCCCAGCCAGGGAATCTGATGCCCTCTTTTGAGCCCAGTGAGTACCAGGCATGCATGTGGCACACAGGCATACATGCAGGCAGGATACTAAGATATATAAAATAAAATTAAAATAATTTAAAAGTTGAACATAGAGTTGTTATTTTTACTATAACAAGAATTAAGAACAGCATAAATTCCCAAGCTCTTTAAAGCAATAAAGGAAAATACTCCTGGAATGTAGTAAGGACCCTTGGCCAGGCATGGGCTGAATGTAAAGGGCACCTTACCTATGTCAATGATTACAGCCTAGCTATGGGCATCACTCTAGCCAGAGTCTCAGCTGCAAGAGCCTCATTGTCTATAAAGGAAAGATTGCCACACAACATGCAAACATCCCAGAATGCCCAGAAGAACATGTGGAATATTTTGAGAGTGTGCACAGAATAGGAACAAATCCTGAAGAACCAAAGAACAAGGTCCTAGGCAAGGGCAGCTTGTGAACTGGAGGTGTGTGTGTGTGTGTGTGTGTGTGTGTGTGTGTGTGTGTATGTGTGTGTGTGCGTGTTCTGGATTCACTGTGTGTGGGGCTTCCTTCTATCAGCCCCCACTGTTGGCATCAAATGTTTGCAGCCTATTTTAATAAACTTTCAATCTCTCCTCTAGCCCACCACACACCAGAGGTAGTGGAAGAGAAACGTTATTAGGATAAGGGGGAAGTTCAGCAATAGTTCTTTAGGGGTGAGCTCGATCTTTTTTTGTCAGCATTTTAGTCCCGTAGCAAACACTAAATAGGACTCAGCAGTTGCAGACCAGTCCTCTAGGACTAGCTGTAGTTCAGTCCTGAAGAAACCTCGAGGTGGAGCAAACCAAACCAAGGCTCCTGCTCCCACTGTCTGTGGGATTATATTTATACTCCGTTCATGTGTCTGCTATAGCAAACATCCTTTCACGGGTCTGCTTTAGCAAGACTTTCTTTCACCTGTGTGCCCCAGCAAACCATCATCTGACTTTCAAAAGAAACTAGAAATTTCCACTTCACCCTACAGTAAAATCGAATCTGGTCATCAACCTGGTTTGATTCACAAACTTTGCTGTAGACCATCAGTGCAGAGGCCAGACCTGTTAATAATCCTCAAAATAATCAAACAGTCCCTGGTAGGTGATGTTCAAACTCATCAGGCTAAAGGAGGCCCTTTATACACAAAGCCTCATTAAGGGTCTGTATCTACATGTGGATCCCTGGCTTTCTCTGGGATTGACTCTACCTTCCTTCTTCCTACTGCTTTGGAGAACTCAACTCTGCCCAACCACCCTTTGTTTCTCTGAGGCTCCTGGATAACTGTGGGTTCACTGTGTCTTGGCGGGGGGGCTTTGGGGACTAACCCTAGCAGCTTGCGTATGCTAAGCATATGTTCTAACCAGTGAGCTACATCATCAACCCTGGGAACTTCTTTTTTGTTTTGTTGCTCTTTTTTTTGTGGCCCTGGCTGCCCTGGAACTCACCCTGTAGATCAGGCCAGCCTTGAACTAACTCACAGATATCCACCCGCCTCTGCCGCCACCTCTGGAGTGCTGTCACTTAATGGTGTGTGCCATCACACTCAGCTTCCTGGAAACTTCTTAAAAGTAGACATTAATATCTGATCAGAGCTAGCAAACTCCATTTCATTACCCCTTCCAATACTTCTTCTATTCATTTCCTGCCCTTCCCCTTCAGGGATTGGTTGGTGTACATTAGGAAATCCTACTATGTGCCTTGCTTCCCACCCTCCCTTAGTGCTGTGCTCCACACAGCGCCTGCTGCACTGTCTTGCAGTTCACCCACGTCTTTAGGCAAGTTTTCTGACACGCTGGTTAAATCTATCTGTTGTTAACCCTGTTTAATTCTGCTTACTGTAGTTTTTGGTCTGAGAGTTTCTCTTAGTTAAATGCTCCAGTTTCCTGGTGACATTTCCTGGTGACTACCGTGGTGACCAGGGCCTGTGCCTGTTGCCTGCCCCGTTGTCTCTGGGAGCTATCATTCCTGCAGTCATAGCTCTTGATGTGCTCTGGTCTCTAATTATGTGGTAGGCACTACTTCATTTTATGTGTTTTGAAGTGGGAATCTCAATATATTGTTCACGTTGCTTGTGAACGACTCAGAGGGACCCTCTCATTTTAGACTCCCAAATGCTAGGACTAGGAAGACAAGAAGAAAACAGACTGTACCATCGTGCCTTGATGGCACTGCTTTGAAATTTTACTTAGAGGAGTAAACTGAAGGTGGCACAAAGCACAGCTTTCTTCCAGAGAAGTCTGATTGTGACTTTGAATGTCATTGATCTGGAGCCATGTTACCTGAATTCAAGATCTTATTTTCCGAAGACCAACCAGTGGGTGGATGTCTGAGTGTGGAGCTGGTATACCTATTTGTACTTCCTGGATCCTGAGATTATTAGTGTGAGCTGCCACATCCAGTCCTCAGGATCCTTTAAACAGATGTTTGAGGGGTCTCCAGTTTTCTATCTTTGCTGATCCCAAGGCAATCCTGTACCTAAGAAGTCCAGCTTCTGCTGTGTCTATAACAGTTGAATGTGCAAATGTACCAGGTCCCTGGGCCACATAGGAATTAGGTGCTTCCTGACATCCAGGGTCTCAGCCCTGGTGTGGGAGGGAGGTCACCCAGGTGTTTTGCTGTGGGCCCTGCATCAGATGAGTCAGCTCTGACCCCCAGCCTCCGCACAAGAAAACCTGAAGGGGCTCACTCAGCTGGGTAACATGCACCTCTCTCACCCTTGTTGCCCCTGCTCTGCTCTGCTCTGGGTGGCTCCCTGCCCTTTTGGGTTTGTCAAGCAACTCCTCCTGGGCCTGCAGAGTCAGGGAAGACTAGGCAAACCAAGTGAGGGAAAGAGGTCAAGCACTGGACTGCCCTGCCTCAATCTGTCCTTCATGTCACTAGAGAAAAGGAATAAATCATATGTTGGCAGCTGGGCAAGAAGTCATGTCTGATCTATAGGGAATAAAGCAGCCAGAACCCAGTTAGTACCTGACATTCAGCCTTTAGCCTTCTGTGAAGTCTCCCCGCCCCCTAGCCCCAACACCCCATGCTCTGTGTGTGTGTGTGTGTGTGTGTGTGTGTGTGTGTGTATGTGTGTGTGATGTTTTGTGGTTGGTTTGAGGCTTATTCAAGGCCACGTTGTCCTCAAACTTGTGATCCCCCTGCCTCAATTTCTGAGTGCCGAGATTATAGGTACAGGCTGCCATGCCCAGTATTAAGTCAGTTTTGAACACAAACTATTAACTAATGTGTGCCTTTGGATTGTTTCTATAGCAGCCTTAATTTCCTTAGCCTTATTTTTGGGGGAGGGGTCTTCTATTTAGATAAGAAGAGACAAACTACAAGCATGTTAAAAGCTGTTTCATGGAAACACCACTATAGATGTTTTTAGGTCACTTCCAGGACACATTAGACTTGTACACATGACCCCCTCTGAGCCATGTACTGTTATTACGTTCCTTTGATTTAAAAAAAAAAAAAAAAGGAAGGAAGGAAAGGAAATTGAAATGTCAAAAACTCAGTCCACTGGCCAAAGAGTAGGTGGAGGTTGGCCAAAGGTGGTACTAGGAGTTGAAAGTAGTGGCTGGAGCCTGGAGCCTGGAGCCTGGAGCCTGGAGCCTGGATTTACTCTTTTTGGAAGCCATGGTCAGTTTGTGAGTGCAGCAGTCTAAGGCTGGGAGACGTTTATTCAAAGGATCTCAGAATAACAAGACTTGCTTTGGTGACTGGTAAATGTGGGGGCTGACAGTGGTCACTCAGGAGGGCTGCTGCGCCCGCGCCACTTGCATTCTGACTCCACTCACCCTCCTTCTTTTCAGACACTCAGCACACTGCCCATCCCAGGACACCGGTGGCAAGCCTACTTGTCAAAATGATCCAAACCTTGACTGTGTCTTAGGATCCTGACTTTCCCCGAACAGGAACAGAACAACCGGCAACACCCTTTCACTGGCAGATAAGAGCTTGCTTTATGAGGACGCAGCTGGTCGTTGTGCTTGCAAGTTTCCAGCCAAACACTGGAACCTCAAAATAGTAATCCCTAAGCCCTCCATGTCTGGCCAAGATACAGCAATACGCCTCAGCCCAGGTCTCACACAGTTAATGGATACAACGTGAGCATCACTTTCTGGGCATGAGGGTGAGGGTAGGAGCTGGGGGAGGGGGGGGGACCTGGGATGTTCACAGGGGTCACAAACCGGGAACATCTGGTCAAAGAACAATCCGTAAGGTGGAGCGTCTGCTCGGTTACTCTTGTGCTGTGCTTATGGTCTCCATCAGAGGATGGCAGAGTCTGCACGCAGCAGCAGATAAGTTAAAGTCCAGAGGGAAACTCATTCATTCTTTTGTAAGCTCTAACCTGGCGGTCCTCAACCTGTGGGTCTCAGCCCACATATCAGAAATCCTGCATATCAGATATGTACATTATGATCTTAACAGTAGTGAAATTACACTTATGAAGTAGCAATGAAATAATTTTATGGTTGGGGGGTCACTACAACATGAAGAACTGTGTAGTAAAGGGTCGAAGCATTAGGAAGATTGAGAACCACTCAATCTAGAGTGTAACAGGAATCCTGTTTTCTTTGATTTCCCCAGTCCTGTGGTGTCAGAATGGGTGTCATTATAGGGACCTAAGAGCCTCCAGAATCTTTACCTTCGTGGATAAAGAGTTCAGGCACCAGGTCCTGGTAGGCCATAGAAGTATGGCAACGTCTCTTTCTCTCTGACTGCTTTGCCCTGAGCACGGTTGTATCAAATTGCCTGTCAGCACAGGAAATTAAAGGACGGGGACAGGTCCTGGTATCTAAATGGGGGATCACAAGAATATCCATGGGGCCCAGGGTATGTGAGTGGGGGAATCCAAGGAGCCTAGCTAGAGCTAGAAGAGAGGCCCTCTACTCTCTACACACTTTGTTCAACACTCAGGCCCATGCCCAGACTGAGGGGCACCTACTGAGAAAATGTCCCCACAATACAGCAAAAAGCTTCAACCAAGAATGTGTACTGAGGCCACCACTCAGTAGGTGGACATCACTCATGGGCCAAACCTAACCAGAATGAGGGCCAGCTTCACAGAAGGCCAACATTCTCAGGAGGTCTTAACAGGATCTAGTAGGTCATGAAAACATACAAGATAAAGAACAAAAAATGGCTGAGTGAGTCTGGAGAGAGAAGATGGTTGACAAGCAGTGATGATGGCCCAGGTATAAGAAGTATCAGGAGAAAGTCTAAAGTAGCATGTTAGGTTTACTGCTCAGTGTCACCCAACACAACCAGCCAATCGGCCAGACACACTGTTATATTTATAGGATTCTATAAATTTATATTATTTATAGATCACAGACAGAAAAAACCCCTCCAATCTGAGATGTGGAAAAGCACTTCAAAGATACAAACAAGGGCTAAGATCACTGCATTTGAAGTTCTGAAGGGAAAAAAAGAGACCCACAGGAAAGCAGTTTGAAACAATAATGCTGAAAATGTCCCAGACTTTGGTGAAAGATATAAATTCCTGGTACAAGGAAGTTCAGCACACTCCAAATAGAATCAGCTCAGAGAAGACTATGCCCAGAGACATTGCAAGTAGCCTGAGCAGATTCTTCTAAAGACCACAAGGCAGTCAAAGACACGGCAGGTACCCACACTACTGATTGACTGAAAGGACCAGACCACAGCCCTGCCCTCCATACCTGACCCAGCTAGCTACATAACCATGATCAAGTGCATTCTAGGGCACTCCTAGGAGCATGGCTTAACAGCAACCTCTGACTACGTAGCCCAGAGTTCAGACTGTTTGGTTCCTTTGTTAAATCTCTGCATTAAGAATAAAAGTTTTGTGAATGAAGCTTCAAACACCTGAGATGCAACAAGAGCTTTGGGGGTGGGGGTTGGGAGGCTGGAGAAATGGCTGGACATTTAAGAGCACTGTCAGACCCAGGTTCAATTCCTAGCACCCACACAGTGGCTCACAGCCACTGGTTACAGGTGATCTGAAACCCTCTTCAGATCTTCACAGAAGCCAGGTACATTGGGTTAAGTAGACATACATGCAAGGTAAAAACTCATACAATAAAATCAAATAAAGATATAAAAGTAAAAAATGATAATAAATAAATAAAATTAAAATAAAAAAGGAGTTTTGGCTATTTTTTCAGATTAATTTCATTTCATGTCTATGAGTGTTTTGCCTACATGCGTGTATGTGTGCCACCTGTGTATCGGGTGTCTTTGGAAGTGGGAAGAGGGAGGTTGAACCCATTTGAATAGGAGTTATGGATGGTTGTGAGTCACTATGTGGCAAACCAAACCCAAGTTTGTTGAAAGAACCTCTGACACACCTCTCTGACCCCTATTGTTTTCTCCTTACAGCTTTCTTGAGGTGTCCTAACTACTTTGGGGCTCCGCCAGCAGGAAACCCGTGACCAGACGATAACCCTGCCCTTGAGTCTTCCCAACACGGAGTCCAAATAAGCCATGAAACAAAAGAAAAGCCTTAATCATTCCAAATAACAGGAATGTTGGTCATATACAAACATATTCTGGCAAATTCCCTGACTGCTTAGCTAGTCCCTGCTTGTGGGGACCAACAAGACTGAACTGTACACAGATCAGAGCAAGCCGATGGTCAATGCTCAGCACACACTGACAGAGCGACTCATACGGGTGACAGCAGCTCACAGGAGTCCGCACTAGAGCAGAAAATTTATTTATTATCAAAAGACACGTAGGCACTAAAAGTTGTAATACACCAAACTGTGAGATGCCTCAGAGGTACACAGAGAGAAGAGCGACATCATACTAAATACAGACTGCGAATCGAGACACACCATGTACAAAGTGGCCATAAATGGAAAATGTTGAAGATCTTGGCCAAGCCTGGTGCTTTACTCATGCAATCCTAGTGCTTGGGAGGCCAATAGAAAAGATTGCCAGCCACTTTGAGACCAGCGTGCACCACAAGGTGAATGATTGCAGTGCTGTCTGGAATACAGAGACAGCCTCAAATTTAAGACCAATTCCTTGGCTGGGCAGTGGTGGCACATGCCTTTAACCCCAGTCCTCAGGGAGGCAGAGGCAGGTGAATCTCTGAGTTTGACACCAGACTGTTAAACAGAGTACCAGGAGAGCCAAGACTATAACAGGGAAACCCTGTCTAGGAACAAAAACCAAAAAGCAAAAAGCAAAACCATCCCTAAAAGCCCATGATCCCATCAAAACAACAGCAGAAAACGGTCATAGGAAACAAGACGAGAAAATTGTAGAGAAAACAAAAAACAAACAAACAAACAAACAAAAAAAAAAAAAAAAGGAGGAAAAACATGTATGGTACACAAAATTACCAATCAGAAGCAGGTAGGGTGGGAAGAAAGGAAAATAAACTAAAAATAAACAAGAGGGGAAAGTCTAGAGGGAATCAAACAATCCAAAATAAGGTCGATAAGAATGCTGAGCTAGGACGGGCAGTGGTGGCGCACGCCTTTAATCCCAGCGCTTGGGAGGCAGAAGCAGGTGGATTTCTGATTTCGAGGACAGCCTGGTCTACAGAGTGAGTTCCAGGACAGCTAGGGCTACACAGAGAAACCCTGTCTTGAAAAACCAAAGAATGCTGAGTTGCCTTCCATAGAGTCTCAGGAAGTCACTAAAAGACATTCAACCCTTAGAGAGGGAGAGAAACAACAATCCCGTCTCAGGGTCAACTGTAGCTCTCTGCAAAAGCTGCAGGTAAGTGAGGTTCTCGTGTGTGTTGGGGTCAAAGAAGCCCTTGGTGTCATCACTAGGATCTGCCAAAATGCTGTTCATCTCCTCATCAAAGTAGCCACGTTGGTAGGCCACATCCACAGGAACACGGTGGCTGTGCACAGGGTCAATGACACCACCTGTGGCGATCTGGGCCTCCAGCAGACGAATGCCATGGTCTCTCACAATGAGGTCCCTCTGCATGGCCTGGAAGAGGGAGATCTGCTCCCCACTGTAGGGGTCCCTGTAGCCAGTGACAGCACGCTCAGCAGACAGCAGCTTCTCTTGGATCTCGCCACCCACCACACCTGCTGCCACGGCCTCCTCCA
>CM052718.1:25490842-25534722 GCA_028551405.1 Uromys caudimaculatus | reverse complement strand
CCACGGCCTCCTCCACAGACAGTCTGCGGTTGTGCACTGGGTCAATGATGAAGCCGGTGGCCGCCTGAGCCTCCAGCAGCACCAGGGCCGTGCCAGGCCTCAGCACTCCCTTCCACATGGCCTGATAGATGCTCATCTTCTCCTGACGCCCAGGCTCTCCCTGGACGGGCACCAGGACGCCCGCTATGCAGCTGGTGCCTTTGAGGTATTTCTTCACGTCTTCCTTCCGTTCAATCTGATCCACTGTGGCTCTGCCTTCTTCCAGGTCCTTTAAAGTCTGTATTGTAATGACCGCTGACCTCAGCAGTTCCTCAGCTGTGACCTGAGTACGTAATCCCCGGAACCAGAGTTGCCTGCTTTTCCCTTCCTTGTCTGCAATCATTTGTAGAATAAGCTTTACTACCTTCTGCAGTGCCTGGGCTGTGTCCCCTTTGTACATCCTAACTAGTTCAATCTTCTTCTCCTCAGACACATACTCTGAGTTCAGCAGTTCCCACACGGATCGCCTCTGGCCTCTGTACCTCCCCACGGTCACTTCTACCTGCTCTGCCTCCAGGGCCCTTTTGGTGGCCTCATCAACATATTCCATGTCCTTTTTGTCCTTGACCACTGGGAACAGAGCCCAGCCTGCCTTCTCCTCTCGCTGGCACCGGTTCTGCAGCTCCTGGTATGTGACCTTTTCTTGTGTGTTGGGATCCACAAACCTTTTCCTCATGTGCTTTTGGTCAGCGATGAGAACAACAGTGTCATCACACAGACAGCCCTGCCTACAGGCTGTTTTCAGAGGGACTCGGTGGTGGTGTAGTGGGTCAATGACCCCACCTGTGGCCACCTGCACCTCCAGCAGCCTCAGCGCCTCCTCCCTTCTGACTAACTTCTTCTCCATGGCCTGGAACAGTGGGATAATCTCCCCCGTGGCGGGGTCTTCGTAGCCCTTCGCTGCCTTCTCTGCATTCACAAGCCTCTCTCTCAGGTCTTCACCCACCAGGCCAGCTGCTATGGCCTCATCCACACACAACCTCTGGTGGGTTCCAGGGTCCATTATGTACCCAGTGGCGGCCTGTGCCTCCAGCAACTGAGCTGCAAACCCTGCGGGGATGAGCTCTTCACAGCTGGCCTCATAGAAGCTCATTACCTTCTGGGTTAGGGGTGCTATCACTCCAGCAATGCAATTTCTGCCTTCCAGGTAGACCTTTACATCCTCCCGCTGGCAGAGGTCCTGGCACCCTCTCTCCCTACTGTGCAGCGTATCCAGGGTCTTCTTATCAAGGATCCCAGAGTTGAACAGTTCGGCAGCTGTCACATCGCCATGGATGCCTGGCACCTTGAATATTTGGCTTTGCTTCTCCGTTTCTTCCACAGTAGAGGTAATAACCTCCAGCAGTTTCTCTAAGCCTATGTTCTGGGCTCTGTATTCCTGTAAAAGCTTTCTTTTCCTCCCTTCTGTGAAATACTGAGAAGATAACAGGTCCCACAGGGACACCGTCTGGCCTGCAAACTTCCCTACATACATTTTCACGGTTCTGGATCTCAGGGCTTGCCTTGTGGCTTCATCAATGTACATGTAGGTTTCTCCTTTCTTTACAATTTCCAACATGTACAAGCCTGTCTCAGGGTCCTCCACACAGCGCTCCAGCAGCTGCAGGTAAGTGAGGTTCTCATGCGTGTTGGGGTCAAAAAAGCCCTTTGTGTCATCGCTTGGGTCAGCCAAGATGCGGTTCATGTCCTCATTGAAGTAGCCACGTTGGTAGGCCACATCCACAGGCACACGATGGCTGTGTACGGGATCGATGATGCCACCTGTGGCGATCTGGGCCTCCAGCAGACGGATGCCATGGTCTCTCACAATGAGGTCCCTCTGCATGGCCTGGAAGAGAGAGATCTGTTCTCCTGTGTAAGGGTCTGTATAGCCGGTGACAGCCCGCTCAGCTGATAACAGTTTTGTGTAGGTTTCCTTGCCAAACATCCCTGCCTGGAATGCCTGCTCTACAGTTAACTTCCGGTTCTCCACAGGGTCAATGATGAAACCGGTGGCTGCCTGTGCCTCCAGCAGCACCAGGGCTGTGCCTGGCCTCAAAATGTGCCTTCTCAAGGCCTCTGGGATACTCATCTTCTCTTTTGTATCCTGAATAAGGACCCCAGCAATGAAGTTGCCTCCTTCCAGGGACCTCCTCACACTGTCCATCTCTGTCACTTCCTGGACTGTCCTCTTTCCCTGATTGAGCTCATCCAGTGTCTGCTTGGTGATCAGCTGGGACCTAAACAAGTCCCCAGCTGAAACTTGTTTCCGGAGCCCTTTGAAGGTGGCCTGTGGGGGCTGCTTCTCTGCAGCCTCCACCAGGGTGGTGACCATACTGATGACCTGTCTCAGAGCAGCAGCCCTTCCAGAACAACAAAGTGCCACCAGCTCCCTCCGCTTCTCAGCTCCAACATACTCAGAGTGTAGCAGGTCCCAGAGTGACACGCTGTGTCCTTGGAACCTCCCCATGTTGATGGGCACCTTCATAGCCCTCAGTGCCACTGCAGTGTGGTCATCCACCTCAAGCACAGTGTCCTGGGGCAATGGCAGCAGCCACAGGCCAGTGTCAGCATCCAGCACACAGAGGTCCTTGAGCTGCTGGTATGTCACCTTCTCACGGGAGTTGGGGTCAAAAAAGAGTTTGTTTTCCTTCCCAGTGGCAGTCAGCATCTGGCTTGTCTGCTCATCCAGGAGGCCAAGCTTGTAGGCCCCTGCCTGGGGCAGGTGCACTCCGTGGGCTGGGTCTACAACACCCCCTGTGGCCAGCTGGACTTGCAGGAGAGGAAAGGCCTCACTTTGGGAAACAAGCCCCTTTTCCATGGCCTGCCATAGAGAAAGGGAGCCTCCTGAATAGGGGTCTGAGTACCCTGTCACAGCCTTTTCAACTTGCCTCAGCTGTTCACTCAGCTCCATGCCCACCAGGCCAGCCTTCACTGCACCCTCCACCGACAATCTCTGGTTGGTTAGCGGATTGACAAGGAAGCCAGATGCCACTTGGGCCTCTAGCAGCTGCTGGCCCAGACCTGTGGGTAGGAGGCCATCTCTTACAGCTTGGGCAATGCTTATCTTGGTCCCCGAGGGCTGGAGCAGCACACCGGCCACACATCCTGTACCCCAGAGACAGGCCTTCACAGCAGGCTGTTTGGCTACCTCATCAGGTGATTGCATGCCCTGTGCCAGTGCTTCCAGTGTCTCTTGGGTGATAATACCAGCATCTCGTAGCCAAATGGCTGGGACCTCACCCCGTGGGCCTGGTATAGTGATGCGGGCCCGGGCCAGGAGCTTCGCTGCTCGCACCCAGCTGCGCACAGTGTCCTGTAGTTGTGGCACAGAAGTCTTCCCAAACCTCACATCCTCAAGGAAGCCCTTGCGCTGCTCCTCGGTAAAGTGGCAAGAGGTGAGCAAGTCCCAGAGGGACAAACCATCTTCAGTGCCAGCCGATGCTTGCAGGGTCTCCTGGATCTGTGTGTCTGTGGGGACATTGGGAGCATCTTCTGTCAGGGGCAAGAGGTGAAGCCCAGAGGCTTTGTCCTGGAGACACTGTTCCAGAAGATGGGCATAGCTGGTGTGCCCCCGGCCATCGGGTGTGGGAAAGATCTCAGGAGATCTGGACAAGGCCACCTCCATCTCTCGATCAATGCAGCCACGCTGGACCGCCACAGGCATGGGGAGGTGGAGGTGGGTTGTGGGATCAATGACTCCTCCTGTGGACACCTGGGCCTCTAGTAGGCGGGTTGCCTGCTCCACAGGGACAAGGCCCTTCTTCATGGCCCTGAACAGGGACACTTTTTTTCCAGAAAAGGGATCTCTGTAGCCAGTGATAGAATGTTCTGCTTGCTTCAGCTTGCTATATACTTCTGTTCCCACCACTCCCCGGCACACAGCCTCATCTACTGACAGGGTCTCCATACTGCCGGGGTCTGTGATGGCTCCAGTGGCCGCCTGGGCCTCCAGCAAGGCCAAAGCTACACTAGGTGCCAGCAGCTTCTGCTTCATGGCCTGGTAGAGACTAATTCGCTGGTTGGAGGGCTGTAGCAGCACACCGCCCACAGTGCCTGAGCCCTGAAGGTACCTGTGAACATCACCCATGTGAAGGAGAGCATCTGGGCTGACTGTCCCTGTCAGCACCTGGTCCAGGAGCTCCTGGTTGATGATGCGGGCCTCTAGGAGCTGGTAGGCAGTGACCCGGCCCTGTAGGGCAGGCAGTGTGATGTCTGCCCACCTCCTCATCTCTTTCTCCAGCAGCTGAGTGACCTGCTCCAGTGTGATCTTGTGCTGCCGATAACGCTGCAGTAGCTGCCTCCTCCAGTCCTCTTTGAAGTATTCAGAGTTGATCAGCTCCCATGCAGAAACTCTCTGTCCCTGGAACCGTCCATATTTCACAGAGAGCAGTAGATTCTGGAAGGCCTGCCAAGTGGAGCTATCTACCAGCTGGGGTCGTGTACCACTAAGGGGCAGGAGGTGCAGGCCCGTCTCAGAGTCATGTATACAGCGCTCCAGAAGCTGCAGATAGGTGAGATTTTCATGTGTATTGGGGTCAAAGAAGCCCTTGGTGTCATCAGATGGGTCCAACAGAATAGAGTTCAGCATCTGATCAAAGTAGCCACGTTGGTAGGCCACATCCACAGGCACACGGTGGCTGTGTACGGGGTCAATGACACCACCCGTGGCAATCTGGGCCTCCAGCAGGCGGATGCCATGGTCTCTGACAATAAGGTCTCTCTGCATGGCCTGGAAAAGGGAGATCTGCTCCCCAGAGTAGGGGTCAGTGTAGCCAGTCACTGCACGTTCTGCAGATAGCAGTTTTGCATATACATCAGGCCCAATGACACCAGCCCTCAGTGCCTCCTCCACAGAGTATCTCTTGTTCTCTTTTGGGTCAATGATAAAGCCTGTGGCAGCCTGGGCCTCAAGCAAGATCAGGGCAGTACCAGGCCTGAGGAGCCCCTTGCTACGGGCCTCATAGATACTGAGACGTTCCTGGGAGTCAGGAAGCAATAGGCCTGCAATACAACCTGTGCCCTGCAGGTACCTCTGCACTGAGTCCAGGCTGCTCACATCTTGGGCTGAGGTCTGTCCACGTTCCAGCTGCTCAAACTGGTCCTGGTTGATTATTTCAGCCTTCAACAGCTCTCCTGGTGTCACAGTGTCCCTCAACCCAGCAAAGGTAACTTTGGCAGTTGCAGCAGCCTGCTCAACAATGCTCTTCAGCTCAGCTGCCAGCTCCTCCACTGACAGAGTCCCTTTCTGGTGCTGCTGGGCAAGCATTGCCCTCTGCTTAACAGGCACTGCCTCAGAAAAGAGCAGTTTCCAGAGGGAGACAGGCCGGCCCTGGTACCTCCCTACAGAGATGGAGGTTGTGGCCTTGCTCAAGACCTGTCGAGTACAGTGATCAATAAATGTGGGTCCCTGGGGTTCATTTGCATGGGACATTCCAGGGAGAGGCAAGAAAGCAAGCCCTGTTTCTGGGTCAGTGACAGAGAGGGCCAGCAGCTGTTCATAGCGAAGACGATCGTGTGTGGTAGGATCTGAAAAGCCCATTGCCTGAGAGAGACGTTGCTGAGTCTCTTCATCCAGACAGCCAAAACGCAGGGCAGCCTCCAGGGGCAGCCGGAATCTGCGGGCTGGGCATATAAGCCCACCTGTGGCTAGCTGGGCATCCAGGAGGCGCAGAGCCAGTGGCTGGTCCACAAGCTCCTTCTTCATAGCCTGGAAAAGGGGGATGCGGGAGCTGCTGAAGGGGTCATAATACCCAGTCACTGCCTGTTCTGCAACCAGGAGCTGTTCATGAAGTTCTGGGCCAACCAGGCCTGTCTTGACTGCCTCTTCCACCCAAAGACACTGGCCTGTGGTTGGGTGCACGAGGGTGCGGGTGGCAGCCTGAGCCTCTAAGAGTTGAAGTGCAATGCCCTTTGAGAGCAAGTGTTCAACTGTAGCCTGAAAAAAGCTCTTCTTGTGACCTCCAGGCAACAGGACAACCCCTGCTAGCCCTCCAGTGCCTTCCAGATAACGTTGCACCTCGGGACGTGTGCCCACATCTGACACCACCAGTGTGCCCTTCTGCAGGCCTCGGACTGTCTCCTCATTAAGTACTCCCGCCTCCAGCAGCATTGCCACACTGGCTGCTCCAGACAGGGTGTGGAAGGTGGTCTTTAAGGGCAATAGGGGCAGCCCTGAGCTGGGGTCTTGCACACACCTACCCAACAGCATAGAGTATGGCAGCTGCTCTAGCGTGTTGGGGTCAGAAAAACCAGGGGTACCCATACTGGGCTCTGACTCCACCAGGCTGAGCCATGTCTCCTTATCCAAAAGGCCCTGCTGGCAGGCTAGCTCTGGGGCTACTAGCACACACTGGGTTGGGTCCACCAGGCCACCAGTAGCTAGCTGGGCCTCTAGCAATCTCCAACCCAGGGTCTTGTCTACAACGTCTTTCCTGATAGCTTGGAAGAGGACCAGCTTTTCACCCCCATAGGGGTCAGGATAGCCGGTAACTGCACGTTCAGCAGCCAATAATTTCTCCTTTAGCTCCAGTCCCACCAGACCCCGCCTTAGGGCCTCAGACACAGGAAGAAGCTGGCCCTGGGCAAGGTCCACAAGGCCCCCAGTGGCTGCCTGGGCCTCAAGCAAAGTCAGCCCAAGCCCAGTGGGCAGGAGGCCCTGCTTCATAGCAACATAGATGCTCTGGGCCTGCCCCGAGGCCTCCACATATACTCCAGCAATACTTCTGGCTGTGGTAGGCAGAGCAGCCTCTGCTTGGGGCCTCGTAGGAGTGCTGGCTCCCAATTGGTTCTTCATAACTTTAGGGACAATGAACTTCTCAGTCCCATTGGCAACTATGACATCATGAGGGGGGGGCTGGCCGTTCATCGCGGACAACTGGTAGCACAGAACTTGCCTAAGGTCTGCTTGTGTCCTGTAGGGGACAGAAAGACTCAGTCAGTCATGGGGCACAGGCACAGGTCCTTCTAAGTTGCCTGAGTTCAGAATCCACATCCAGATGTGAGGACAGGAAGACCCCTGAGCAGCCACAGAGTTTCATGGTAGCCAAGAGCCCTCTAAAGGCACACGCAAAGCTCACTGTTGGGGGAGAAGGCCCTGACCTGCAAGTCCCTTCAAGAGGGATTAAGACAGGCTGCCCTGGTGTCACATGACTTTAATCCCAGCAGTAGGAAGGGGGAGGCAGGTGGATCTCTGTGAGTTTGAGGCCATCCTGGTCTACAGAGCAAGTTCCAGGATAGCTAGGGCTGTTACACAGAGAAACCCTGCTCAAAAATACAAAACAACAGCAACAACAAACAAACAAAAAAGCAGGCTGCCCAACAAACTTAAACAATGCAAGAGAGTGTGAGCATGCTTTTGAGACAAGGCTGTGCCCTACTTTAAGTTACACTATGCTGTACAAAAACTGTTTTTTCAGGCTATGCCTTGCCCTAGGAGACTCCATTTTATAATTTGACTTTTTGCCATTTTGAGGGAAGTAGATTGCAGGCCCTGGGTGGATCCACAAACAGCACCACCTGCCAGGCACCAGGCGCTGCACAGACTGAGATGACTTATTCCTGGGAGTAGAAAGGAAGCCACCTTATATATGTGCCAGCATGAACTGAGACTACAGGTGCATGTGGGTGTATTAGAACCGTCTCAGGGAAACCAGACCCAAGAACTACTTATCAGACATACTGGTCTGAGAAAAGTCCCTTACCTGGGTCCCATAAAGTGATGGACACCTAACTCTGGTGGCCTGGCCTTCCATCACCTGCTACCTGGAATGCGCATTGAGAACTGGCAAGCAGAGGATTCCCCAACTGTTGCTGCAGCTTTAGCCTGACCCCACCCTCTGCTGCTGATCCACTCTACCTGGCTCCGTGCCCATCCATCTTTCTGTCCCTCTGGATCTGGACCCACCGTTTCCTCTTCCTGGACCCTGCCTTGGCCATTCACATTTCGCCTTTCACCTTGCAGGTGGACTCCACAGCTCTGCTCGCAAACCCTCACTGTGGCAGCTCCCTCCCGACACTGGTCTTCCTTGTTACCTTATCAGCACCGCCTCTCAGAACTCTGAGGGCTCTCTTTGAATCCAGCCACAGCCTCTTGAATTTGTATTCATTTTCTAAACCACATATAAATACATAAAGAGATTGACTGTGTGCAGTGTGAGAAAAGCTGCTCTGGTAATTAAGATTGGAATAAATGAGCATGCCTTCCCCTTAGCTGGATTACCAGAGTAGGTGGAATTAGATGGTAAATTCTTGCATTTTGAAACTGCTGAACCCTGTGAATTTGTTGCCATTCAATAAATTCTGACAGTGTAGAAAGAAATAAACATGTCTGTCCACATTTCTAGCATAGTATACTCATAACACATAGGGTCCAGAGGCCAGGAAGGAGCTATCACCTCTCAGGATTCCCTGTGGAGAGTATCTGGCTTCTTCTTCAAGCATCCAGGATTCTAGTACACAGGGCTTGAGGCCTTCCTGAGCACCCATCTTCCCAGCCCTGCCTTATTTAGACTCAGATTTGTGTTAGGCCTTCACGCTTGTCTGGGTCCTTGGTCACCTAGCTGCAGGCCTCTGTCAAGGAGTGGAGCTTTTGAGCTGGGCTGAATAGATTGCCCAGAAAGGCAACTCAATGTCCTAACCTGCAGGACACAACTGTGACCTTATTTGGAAGCAGGATCTCTCTGACTGTGACTAAGATGAGATCATCCTGAAGCCCTGCTGGCCCAGATCCAGTACACCTGGCCTCTCCTAGATGATGGCAGACTTGCTCAGGGAGAAGAAGACAACTGCCTTGTGAACTGAGCCTTCATGCTGTGTCCTCTTCTTAGCCCAAAGCCTCAGCATTGCCAGAATGTTCTCTCTGCTCAAAAGTTCATCCAGGCTGCTCCTTGCATGAACTCTGGGAGGTGCCTGTCTACCCCTCCCAACACACGTTTGTACTGCGGAACTTAGCAGGCAGACTGAATCTGTGCGCCCAACAAATCCAGAGATTCTTGGCCTATCCCCAGATTCTCTCTCTCTCTCTCTCTCTCTCTCTCTCTCTCTCTCTCTCTCTCCTTGGTTTTCTGAGACAGGGCTTCTCTGTGTAGCTCTGGCTGTCCTGGAATTCATTCTGTAGACCAGCCACCTGGCTCTGCCTCTCAAGTGTTAGGACTAAAGGCATGCACACAGCCAGTCTGTTCTTAAAGGTGCTTCAGTGGGTATACCTGCATGCTGAATGTCCAATGGTCTACCTCACACCCATCTAAGCCCTCATGGTTTTGCCATGGCAGCTCAAAGTTCATCCTGTCACCTCTCAGCCAGACTTCCTGTGGCCCTGGCTTCTGCACCATGTCCATAGGAGTCCTCCATGTCACGACCTTTAAGGTCCCTCACCAGTGCCTACACCACATGCAGAGTGTGGAGGACAGGTAAATGGGAGCAAGCCTGGCTTGCTGGGCAGCATGGCCAAGGCAGGTGCACAGCCTGTCCTGTGGATGATCTATCAGGCTTTGGCGTCACATGATCTGGTAGAATAGACACTGATCAGTTTAGGGAGGGTTATGAGCAGGCGGTCGCACTAATCCTTTTGAGAATTGCCCTATCTGAGGACAATCAGCCTCTTGATATATTTGGGGAGTCTGCGAACTATCAAGTCATGGCTCCTAGGAATACTACTGAGATGGTGCTCAAAGCATAGTTTTGGCAAAATGTCAGTCTTCATTCCCTCCCCTAGGCTGCTCCTGAGCCTTCTGGAGTATCCTACCACCAGCCTGCTGCTCAGAGTCTCAGGCCTCAGACCTCAGGCCTCAGGCCTACAACCTGGCAGGTACCTGGACCTGCAGCTGAGCAGGCAGAGCTGCCAGCATCGAAGCCACCACTCAGCTCTTCAGAGGTGGGATATGCTCTCAGGGTACTGGGTGGGGCATGGGAAAAAAGTGTAAGACACAAGATGGCAGGGGTAAGGGCACAAAAGACTGAGAGTGACCAGTCGGACAGCTGTGAAGGAAGGCTCAGAAAGATACATTGTTAGGGGTCCCAAAGCAGAACAGTGAATCTCAACACAGAGCAGAACCCTTTGCCAAGAATGAATCCTAAGTCTAACTTAGGAGGAATGTCTTTGCTAATACATCCCAAACTCTCAAATCCATAGATTCCCTTGATGTCTGTATATCTGTGGATGCTCCCCCTCATAGCCAGCCTGCCTCCTGCAGAGACCGATGCTTGTCTCCCATAGCTCAGCCTAGGGGCCCAAAAGGAGGCCCCAAGAGGGTGGCAGGGGCCAAGCATCAAGTTGGCCAGGGAAAAGATCTCCCAGAATAAGGGGGACAGTCAGAACATAGTGGTAAGGACCCTTGGAAGCATAAACCATTACCAGGCTGATTCTGGAGCCTGTGGAAGGCTGTGACTCTCTAAGGAAAGCAGCCAGGCTTGGGCAGTTGGCTTGTGACATGGGTTGATCCTGGAACTCCTAGGCTAGTCTGGACTTATCAATTAGATTGTAGTCTCTGGCTAGAGCCCACAGACACAGCAGCAGAATCCAGGTGCTGGTGACGACTCAAGGAGCCAGAGGAGGGGCAGCCAAATGGGTCTAGCCACACAGAGTTCCAAAAAGAATTAGTAGAGCAGGTATCCCTAGAAGAGGGGAAGCAGCTATTGACAGACGCACATGTGAACGAGCACTCAAGTCAAGTGCCTGGGGTGCAGGTGCCACCCAGTCTCCAACTCCTGGGCAAGAACAGACCTCAAGTAAAACAGGCGCATGGAAGGAAGATAGAGCAGGCCAACCCTTCTGGAGAAGAGCTCTCCAGGTCAGCCACTCACTGACCATGACTAGGCAGTGACATGGACAAGTTCCTAGAACCTGAGAATGACTGAGGTCCTGTGTCAGCTTGGTGGGGCCACAGGGCTACTTTATGGTTGTCTCGTGTCTTTAGGAAGAACAACCTAAGGAGTTCCTTGGCTGTGGAAGAGGTGTCCACTGTGGGAAAGCCAAGAGGTCAATGAAACTGACCAGGGCCTTTCACTGCCTCACAGAAGTGGCTGGCACATGGGGTGTGGGGACAACGGCTAAAGGTGCAGCCTAGACTTCGGTTCCCAGGTGACATCCTGCAGTCTGAGCACCATCTCTAGGACATAGTATTTCCATTCTAAAACATGGGTTTCCCATAGTGCTGGGTCCCAGAAGAGCTACTCAGGCCCAGGAAACCAAGGCCTGGAAGCAGTTGCCTACATACAGGGAGAGTAAGTTCCAGGGTCCATAGAAAAACACTTGTGAGGGCAGACCTGACTGGCAGGGGAGAGAGGCTGCTCTCTACTAAACCATGATGTAGTGGTCCGCATAACCATGTGGCAGCAGAGAGTAAATGAGAACGTACAGCTACTCTGGCCAAAGAGAAGACTCCTGCCAGGCAGTGGTGGCGCATGCCTTTAATCCCTGCACTTGGGAGGCAGAGGCAGGTGGATTTCTGAGTTCGAGGCCAGCCTGGTCTACAGAGTGAGTTTCAGGACAGCCAGGGCTACACAGAGAAACCCTGTCTCGAAAAACAAAAAACAAAAAACAAAAACAAGACTCCCAGGGAGGGGGGTCTGGTCACAGCCCAGTGACCCCAGCCAACAGTGTGTAGTGAGTCAATGGTATTTTTTCTAGATGACTGGAAGAGATAACAGACGCCCAGTGTGGCCTGAAAGCCACTATAACAGGGACAGGTCCATCCCCCTGACCTTCTTTTTCCTGTACTTCCTCAAGTAGACACCCAATGGCATCCTAGAGACTGCTTCTGAATTCTGCCCAGACTTGCTTATTTTCAGAGACAAGTTAGACAGCATGGCAGACCAGCCTCTCCCACCAACCTGCCTTCTGTCCCTTCTGTGGCAATATCTAAGACCACCTCTAACCATTCATTCCAGGCTCTGCTTCCCAACATTGCATGGGTACCTTTGTTGCCTCCCTAAAAGCACTGAGCTGGGGGAATCATGCATGGCAGTGCAGGGCAGGACACAAAGGAGAGGCCGTGGGTGGTGGACGCTAGTGTCCCCTGAAATATGGGTGGATGAGGGTGGGGATCTGGGACAAGTAGTTCGCTGCCCAGAAGAGGTGGGACACAGAGCCTTGGAACTACAGTTGGGACAGAGACTGCCAGGAGGACGTGGTCTTGAGTGGCTCTTGATCAGTACATGGACAGCTAGCCCTGACAAGCATGCTTTGTACAGAAAGGCAAGGCCTAAGTGAGAAGCCAACACAAGCAGCTCAGGTTCCCTGAACAAAGAGGAGCTGTGGGAAACCACTGACAAAGATCCAGAGAGCAGGGACTCGGGTAGGGGTGGGGCCGAGAGAAGGTGTTCTGGTGTGTAAGATGCAACCTGTGGTTAGCAGCCACTCCCTGTTGGCTTGTGGGTGACCTTGGGCCTGGTATGACTCTTCCTGGGCCCTGCCTCTTCCCAGGAGAGTAGAAGAGGAGACACTCGAATCTGCACTGGTTGCCAGACATGTGGGTCAAGAAGTCAGGATTCCCAAGGGGTGTATAAAGCTCCATCAAGGTGGGCAGGAGACCCAGGTAGTGTTGATAAGGTAAAAAAATGTAGGGTCCGAGGGTTTGGGATAGCAGCAGAAGTAAGCCATGAAGGGGCTGGGGCACACATTCTCCAGGCAGAGAGCTAGGAGAGATGAAGCTCACCCTATCTCCCTAGGGGCCCACCACAGGCTTCCCTAGATGCCAAGAGAAAAGAGGGTCAGGATTTCTGGGGTATCCAACACTCTCTGTCACCACACCGAGGGTGAGTCCCTCACTCCAGGTGGGGACAAGGATGGGCACAAGGACCCACTGCTGCTGCTGCTTGCTCTGTGCTAGATCAGAACAGAACCAGGAGGCCAGGCAGACAGCCCAGCACACATGGAGACTGAAAACCTGGCCTTTGCCCTCATTGTAAGCAGCACCAAGAAGGGCACCAGGAGTCAGTGACCGCGTGCAAGGTTGGCAGGAGAAGCAAGTGGGGGTAGGGACGCAGCCTTGGCCTCTTCCTCTTCTTCCCAAGGGTCCTGATACCACCCAAGGGCTAGCCCTGTGGCTGCTCACCCTGGATGGACAAGGATTACCCCACCTGCAGGACCAAACAGCACACCACATATCTGCTAGAAACCACTAGATATCCGCCACCCACACCCTCACACGTCTGCACAGCAGCCTGGCAGGGGCCTCAGTTTCCCCACCCATTCCAAGACTCAGGAGCCTCCCACCTCCAGCCCTGAACTCAGATTACCCAGGTAAATGGGGCCCAGAAGTGGGTTCCTCCGTCCCTCACTAAGTCTGCCTGGGGCCACTGGCCTCTGGGTCCCACAGCCTTTCAGTTTCGTTTCTCCAAACTGCCCTCATTTCCCCACCTGTCGTGACAAGGCTGGCGCAGGATCCTCCGTCTCTCTGCTCCCTCCACGCCTGGAGCCCCGCGCCACAAGCTTTTAAATCTGCATGGCCCCTCCCTATGGTGACCCAAGTCCCTTCCCCATTGAGGGCGGTAGGCGGGGCTGAAGCCAGGTTGGGCACCCACAAGACAGGTGGAGTGGGCAGGTGAGCGGAGCGCGAACTAAGGGACGGGGCCGGTCTATCTCTGAGCAGCTCAGGCTGGGAGAGGCTGCTGAGTTGCAAAGTCCGTCCTTTCCTCCCTCCCTCCCACAAGTCACTGAAAAAGAATGCGGGCCGGCACTGGGTGGGGGTGGAGAGCAACGTGCTTCGGGCCCTGTGGCTTTTGAATGGAGTTTGCAAGGGAAATGAAGACCCGCCAAAGAGAGTTTCAGTTCCCCAAGCTCCTCTTTATTGCTGAGAGTGAGACACAACTCCACTCTGTGTGCTCCCAGCTCCTGCTCAGACGCTGAGCATGCTCTGCCACGGTTTCCTGTCTCTATCTTCTGGATCTTAGAGTCTTCATAGCTTCTCCTCAGTGGGCTGCTCTGAGGTTTTGACCTTGTAGGAGCTGGTGTTCTTTGTGTTCTCTGTGTTCTTTAACATTTGGCAGCCCTGTCTTCAAGAGGTGGCTAGGCTTCACCTCAGTATTCAGCTCCCCACCAACACCACCCCACCATCACCCCCCCAGCTCAAATAAGTTCCTCAGTCCATCAGGAGGACCTAGCCCCTGGCTCTGAAGCCCATCCCAGCTCTCACCTTCGGAGTCAGGGGTCGACTAGAGCCCATTCGGATGGAGGTCCAGAGCCTCAGGGTGATGACCTCAGGGGCTGGCACACTAGGAGTCCAGCACAGGAACCTTTCATGGATCTTCTGGCTGGTTCTCCCCTTTGCTGCTCAGAGACCCCATGTTGCTAGGCCAAAGTGGATGGCAAACCTCTCCTACCCACCCACCACCAGGCCCTGATGACTTGCATGTCCCTTCCCCTTCCTACCCCAGCTCTCACCTCTGACTGGGTCATTTTTTACCAGAAATTCATCCAGAGCTGCCCAACCACCTCCAACACGAACCATCATGGCTCCTCGTGCTGCCTGCAGAGCATGGAGGTGGGGAGTGGGGTAATGATACCACACCTTCAGTACAGGGGTTGAGGGCAGCTCCTGAGGCTCTGTTCTCCCCACTGTTACAGGCCCACACTCACACCTGCTCACCAAGGCTCCCTGGACCTTGGGCCTGCCTCTGGCCACTAGGGCACTTGTCCCTTCCGTCTTCCTTGCTCTGACCACCACGCTATTGGGCTGTTTCTGGCCACTGGAGTGTCCTGGCTCGAACGCAGTAGAAAGCTTGTGGCAAGGCCCACGTTTCCCCCAGTTATAGGTAGGCCAGCCGTGTCCATCACTGTCCTGCTCCCCAGCTGCCAGGAAGCTGTCCACAAGGTCCTACTGGGAAATGTTTCAGTGCTGCCTGTGGCTTTGGGTACAAAGCACACCCCAGACCACTTTATTTTATGACCAAGGCAATATAGGTAGTATCTCAACAAGTGTATGTTGGCCCCTTGCTGTGAGGTGAAACCAAGTCCTTTTCATGTGCCCAGGAATGGACAGAGTATGTATCTATCTGCCCTCACCTGTTCCTGGTGGCCCTGTACCAGCTGTTCCCACGGGTCCCTTTTATCCTGGTTCCTCTTGCTATGCTCTGGCTTCCTATGACTCCAGTTCTCCATGATGACCTTTGCCCACCATGGCCTCCAGCTCAGTTCTTCTGGAATCTCCTCTAGGAGGCAAGCCTTAGCTCTACCCCCCAGATCCCCAGGCGGCCCCTGGTCAAGACTCCTCAAAGCCAGTATCTCCCTTGGGACTTGAGTCCAGTTCTTTGGGGTGAGGGACCTGGGCAGCTCCTCTAGCACCCAGCTTTGGGCTTGTACCACCTATGTATTAGGGAAAATGTTAGGGAAGTTGGAGGACCCCATGACCAAAATTGCTCACCACTCCACCACCCCTCTTGAGCCAATACCCCCATCCTCCAGAGCCTCTCAAAAGTCCTGCCCACCCCCTTAGGCCTTCTTGCACCTCCAAATGGTCTTACAGAGGATATGGCTCAAGGACAGAGGGTCCAGGGCACAAGAACCAGTGTCATTAATTAACCCTAGATTGATCCACAGTTACAGTGCTGGCCAGAGCCTCTGGCCACTGGTCCCACCTTGGTCCCCAAGGGTTCAGCCTGGCTCAGCCTATGGGGGCACAAGAGCAACTTCTCTACAAGGTGGCCCACAAGCAGCAGCAGCAGCCCTTCCAGGGTGTGTATCCTGGAGAAGAGATGAAGAGACATGAGCAGGATAGAGGCCCGGTGTGAGAGGCGTGGGAACAGCTGGCAAGTAGGCTCACCTCTCACAGGAGGGGCTAAACATGGCAGCCTGGCAGCCCTGCAGGTCCATCAGCAGGCCTAAGTGGCAGGTGCTCCCATAGGTAGCGCCTCCTCTCCTTCCTAGCCATGACACCGCCAGGGTTTGCTGTCCCCACAGGAACTCCTGCCATCAGAGTAGCCTGCTGTACTACTGGAAAAGCTGAAGGGCAAAATCTTTTTTTCCTCCATGTGCCTCACAGCATCCACCACCTTAGCAAGAGGACCACACATGCTGGCCCAGTCCTTCTCCCTCCTCAGTATAGGGAGGGCAGCCACACTCTGCATTGTGCTGATACTCAGGGCAAAGTGAAGAAAGCCAACAAGGTCCTCCCTGTGGGTGAATTGTATCCACATCACCACCGCCCATTCCCATGTTGAGCCAGCCTTAGAGAGAGGAGTTGCATATATAACTAGCAGTTATACATGTGAGATCACAGTGGAATGTAGGCATCAATGTGACTGTTGCCCTAAAAAAAAAAAAAAAAAAGACGGGAGTTCCCCAACAACTGGAGCAGGAGCTGAGGAGCTGTCCCATTCCCCTAAGGACCTCCTTGTCTGGCCTCAGTGGGTGAGGATTCGCCTAGTCCTGCAGTGACTTGATGTGCCAGGATGGATTGATACCCAGGAGGGGCCTCCTCTTTCTCAGAGGAGAAAGAGAAGGGAAGGGGGAGGGACTAGATGAGGAGGGACGGCGGGGTGGGGGTGGGGGACTGTGATCAAGATGTAAAGTGAATAAATAAATAAATTAAGGGGGGAAAGGAGGAGGGATTTGGGGACTGGGAAGATAGCTCAGCTGGTAAAGTATCTGCTAAAAAGCATGGGGGTCTGAGTTTGATTCCTAGCATCTATGTAAAAAAACAAAGAAAGAAGACAAATCAGTATGTGGTAATCCCAACACTACAAAGGCAGAGGTAAGATTCCAAATAAGAACATCAGGTTCAGGGAGAGAGACTCTGACTCATAAAGTAAGGGAGAGGGCCAGAGAGATGGCTCAGCAGCTAAGAGCACTTGCTGCTCTTGCGGAGGGCCTAGTTCAGTTTCCAGTACTTCGGTCAGGCAACTCACAACTGCTTAGAACTTCAGCTGCAGTGAATCTGGTACCTTCTTCTGGTCTCTGTGGGTGTCCATATGTATGTGTGCACACGAGTGAGACACACACACACACAATTAAGAACAAAATAAATATATATTATATTATATATCTGTATAATATATGTAAAATTTGTTACATGTGGATATTTAATATAATTATAAATATATAAATATATTATATATATGGAGAATGTTTGAGGAAGACACTAGATGCACTAGATGTCAACGTCGGGTCTCCACATAGGTGTGCACACACACTCATAAATGTGCACGTACAAAAGGGGACACAAACAGCACAGAGTCCTCAGGAAGAAGACACCGTCCGTGGCAAGGAAAGAGGCGGACCAAACCCCTCCTCACAGCTCTCAGGAGCCAGCCCTGTCCATTTCAAACTTTTAGCCCTCAGAACTTTGAGTCAGTGTGGTTACCACAGTTTGAACTTCCCAGTTGGTGACAGCCAGATCCAGTGGCCCAGGATCCCATCAGAGTCCCAAGAATGAGAAAGGAATCTGAGAATCAGGGAAGGAACCTAGATCTAGGCAGACAGCAAGCCTCAAGAAGGGTGTCCTGCACCCCAGCCACACCTATGTTATGGAAAAGGGGGCCACACGGAGGCCCACTCTTGCCTTTTTGTCACAATAAACGCTGGACAGTCCCAGACTGTGTGTCATAAGTGAGTAAATTTCTTTCTATTTTGGTCCTTACATAGTTTCTTTCCAGCTGTTGCACAAATAGGACTCATTCATAGGAATGTTTTAACCTTAACTATGAACTCTATCTGCTAGAAAAGGCATGTACAGACATCAGGCCCTACCTCTACCCATCAGCCCCTACCCCTACCCACACGGCCTGGAGGCGCCACAGTGCTGTCCAAGGAGGAGCTATCTTTGCCTAGCAGTCAGGGATGGGCTGATCTTAAACCCTGACCTCGCTGGGAGAGTTGCAGCCTTAAATGGAAATTTGAGGCTGTCTGAAGCTGGGAGCAGAGCCATGAAGTCATCACTAGCGATCCCACTGCCCACGCCCCTTCCCCAATGCCCTATCATCTTCATTCCCAGAGTCCTCTGCATCAGTTCATCCTACCAGAAAACAACAGCTTGGTCTCGGAGTACCCTAGTTGTCCAGTGTCCCCGGGGTCACCTCTCCTCCCAGGAGACCCTTGGTGATACCTTCCTCTCCCAAATTTTTCAAGATACCTGTAAACCTGGGTTCCAGTCACTCTCAGGCCTCGGCTTCTCAAGGGCTGCCTGCCCTGCCAGGCCACACAACATCTGCATAGCTGGCTCCCATATGGCCTTCAGCCCAGTGTCTTGTTCTTGAGTCTCTAACCAGTGCCCTTCCAAGGGCTTCATATCTGCCTGACTCGTGGCTAGGGAGAGATATGACCACCTGAGAGCCAGCCTTGGCAAGACCTTAACACCCACCCCAACCTACACAGGTAGGCACCCTTCCTGCCCCAGAGCTTAATCCTACTCCCAGGCCTGGCAGAAATGTCCCAAGTGCTCCCAGGTATCCCCAAAGCCCTGGTGTACCTGATGAGAGGCTCTGTCCCCAGATGGTCACTGTGGGTGCTGTTGCCTGACTGGAAGTCTCTGCCCACTGTGCCAGCTGCTCAAGCCGCTCTGCTAGCTGGACCAGCTGGACACTTAGCTGTGGGAGGAAACCAGCATTGTTCTAGACAGCCCTAGCTTGGGACAGAAAGTAAGTACTCCCAGCAACCCTAGCTCCCTGGTGTAGTCTCCTCAGAGGGTATGAAGTTGGTTGGAGGTATTTCTTCTACCTGTAGTCAAGGGGGATACAAACACCTGCTTCAGATCCTTGAGCCCTGGATGTGTTGAGGCAGACCCTTCCAGGTCAAGCTGGGCCTCCAGGCCTGCCGGTGGTGAGGGCTTGGAGGACTCTGTCCTCTGAGCAAATAGCAGCATCTGCTGGGCACAGGTGACTTGTGACTCAGTCAGCTTTACACGCTCCTGGAATTGATTCAGCTGCTGTCGCACAAGCTGAGCTTGGTCACCTGCAGCCAGAGGCAAGAGGCCAGGGAGGAAGCGCTGACATTAAAGGAGAACCGGTAGCTGTGATGAGAGCTTTAGAAGGGGCCTTGGGAACCCTTAACCAGGACAAAGACATTGAGTCCTTGAACTCGGGGCCTAGGGCCTAGACCTGGGAAACGGCACAGATGTCTGCCCTGGGCTAAAGGTAGGCTTTTCAGAGGGCTCCAAAATATGAGCCCTCAGCACTTCTTGCCTGGAGTAGCTGTCCAACTGAGTGACAGGGCTGAGTTCCACTTACTAGTGAGAAGCTCTGCCAGCCTCTGACCAGTCTGCAAAACCCTTTCCAGGTCCCTGGCACGTGCCACAACCCCCTCACACACCTCCTGTGAACAAACACAAGACACCGAGCCTGTGATATCCCATGGATTTCCACCCCAAGCCTGGGTCATACCTGAACGTATGGCAATGATTCCTCAAGGTACTTGGGCCCTAGCCGCAGCTCAGCCAGTAGCTGCTCGCTCGGGCTCAGCTGTACCAGCAGAGCCTTGCAGGCCGATTCAAAGCTCTGTGCTGCTGGAACAAGCTGCTCCAGGAGCCTCCACCTTGGGGTAAAGGTGGAGGAGTTGTCAGTGGTGCCCTTCCTGCCCTCGAACCCTCACAGCCCCCACCTGTGGCTTCACCTGGTTTCTGCCTGTTGTACCAGACGGTGCCATTGTGTGCACAGCTCAGATGGGCTTCCAGCCTCTCGTAATCTTGGCTCCATGTGTGGTGCCCGCTCCCTCAGCAGCCTCAGGAGCAGCTGCCAGACATGAGGTTGGAGGACTTAGGCAGGGTTCTGGGGTCTCAACACTGGCCCCCCTTTTTAATCAAGGGGGATCACTGGCCAAGGGAACATTGATAGCTGTAGGTACTCAGCTCACCCTGGGGGACCAGATCTATTGTATTTAAGCACGTGGTAGTCACTATTATTTGCCAGTGGCTTGGCCTGGGTCTCATAGGACAAAATGCCCCCACCTGTCCCTATCCCCTGGCCCTGTACCTCCTGTTCTCGAAGCTGGGAAGCAGCCAAGGTGGCATCTGCAGCCAGGGGTCCTTGTGAAGCCTGCAGTTCTTCCATACCATCCAGCCAGCTGCACAGTGTGTCCAGGGGTGCTAGCGGTGCCTGCAAGAAGGATGTACTCACCTCATCTGGCCTCCACTTGAACTCCCCACACTCCAGAGCTGTCCTGCCTCACCTGGACTGGCTGCCCTCTTTGCTTGCAGGGCCCCATCTCCACAGCCTCTGTCACTACTGTCTCTGTCACCACTACTGTCTCTGTGACCTCTGTCACCTGGACAGCACGGGAGCCCCACCAGGCCCAAGGGATCTCTGGCGGAAGTGGGCCCTGAGAAGCTTCGGATGGAGAGAGATCCCCTTGGGTCCTGGGACTAGTTTGAGTCCTAGGGCTGAAGCGTGAGCGGCTCCTCTTCCCCCCAAGACAACCAAGCCTTGAGGCAGGGTTTCCCATCGTATATGCTGAGCAGGTTGCAAGGGTGTCCAGGACAGCAAGAGCAGCTCTACAAAGGCAGAGGATCCAAATCAGGACCAGGGGACCCACAGGTCCACCCACCCCCAAGCCTTGCATAGGCTGTGCCAGACCTGAGATTGGGAAGTCTGCCCTGGCCTAGGGGACTGGAGAGAACAGCTCTCACCTCTGTCTAGCCCTGTGCACCCTACCTTCCTTCCCTCAAGCCACTGCTCCACCAGCCCCAGACAGTCTGGCCCCAGCCCTTTTCTTCCTCCAGTTTCCTGGGAAACCCTGTACCCATCCTCAGACATGTGGGTGGGGGAAGGGCTGCAAGGGGAAGGGGCTTCTAGCTGGAGTTTCTGTCCCCTCCCCCCACAGTTCCTGTACACCTCTCTCTCTCCATCTCTCTCTCTCTCTCTCTCTCTCTCTCTCTCTCTCTCTCTCTCTGTCTCTCTCTCTCTGTCTCTCTCTCTCTCGTGGTTCAGGGAGCTCACTTCCCACCCAAGCCCCAAACAGGCCACTCACATGGCCATAGGGCTGAGATCCCTTTGGGTTAGGAGGCCAAAGAAAGGGAACTGCTATAATGGGTGGCAGGTTTGCCCTGGGGATGACTAGGCATTATAGGAAACGGGGCATCCACACACACTTTAGGAGGTATTGGAGAGTCATGGGAATTTCCTACAGCCATATGGCCCCTAGGGAGTCCTGGACTACACCCTCTCCCAGTCACATGGCCACTCCATGGGACTCAGACAACCCCCACCCAAGACTTCCCGGCACCTAGACTGGTCTGCTCTGTTTCCAGGAACCTCATACTTGCCACACAGTTCTCCACCTGAGCCTGGCATGAACTAGCCCTTCCTCTAACTTAGAATCCCCACCAGGTAGAAGAACAGAAGGTCATAGATGCTCAGGGCGTCGAGGAGGGGGCCTCCATCGGGAATGGTGTATTCACAGACTATGGACTTCAGCATGAGCTCATTCATTTCCCCCTCTACCTAACTGCCATTGATTCTTCATATCAAGGAATGGAATTTGTGCTCAACAGAGAAGCTAAAAGCCCTCGCTTGCCCATGGCCATGCTGGTCCCAGGCCCTCCTTCAGTGCTGACAGAGGTGACTTGGGAGTCCCTGAGGCCTAAAGCTAGCCCTGCCCCATCCACCCACCTCAAGCCTGTGACCACCCACCACCACTACCTCTGCCACCCCACCCTGAGACCTGCCCCTGCCTGGTTCATCTTTGTCATGAGTTTGTGTTGCTGTTACCTTGGGAACATTCCATGGAAAATGTTGGGTGAGGTGGGCAGGCTGACAGGCCAGGGCAGGCCACAGACGCACTGTAGGTGGATGGCTGGTGGATGCCTCTCCCACGAGGGCTTGTCTGTCTCACACCCTAGGACGGCCCACCCTATCCTGCTTGCTCTCTTTTCTCAGCCCCCACCCCAGGCCAAGCACCAAGTGTGTGCATTCCTAGGAGAAGCTTCAGTGGGCTCTGAGGAGGCTGGGGCCTGTGATGAGGCCGGGGCCTGGAGGAGGGGAACTCTGGCTTAGCTCATCAGCAAAAGTCCTTAGCTTAGCAGAAGTTGTCTGGGAGTGCAGAAGAGGGGCTTTCTGTGAGAGGCTTAGGAGCAGAGCTCTACAGGTGAAGGCCTTCTCCATGCTCCCCACAGTGGTTCTTGATGAAAGAGGCAGTCCTTGGTTTCAAACTGTTTATTGATTGTACATCGTGGAAAATAGGTGCATATCACCTTCTCAGGCAGATCAGAGTTTAAATACTTTTTACAGGAAGGAATGTCCAGGACAGGAAGCTTATTGGCTAAACCCTCAGGACTCATCTGGACACTTCATTAGCATGGAGAACTCGGTTCTGAGCTACATGACCACTGGACACATTTCCTATGTAGAAAGTGTGACACATATTCCAGGCCAGGAATCGGGTAGGGAGCAGGGATCTGCCCTCCATCTCAGGGGGGTGCCTGGGTTCCAGGAACTCTGGAGTTGCTCAACCTTACCTAGTTTCCTGGCAGGGTATACTGTCCCATAGGTCAGTGCTCGAGGCTCCAAGCAGGGCTCTGGGGCCAGTATACAAGCTTTCAATAATGAGGAGAGTTGGGACCCAGAGGGTGAGTGTGGGAGCAATGCCTGATCCATCAGTAGCTCTGTTGCTGTATCATGTCTCTGCTGCTCCATTTCTGCCCCATCCAACCACCCAGGCTTACAAGTCACTTTTATTTTTCTAGAAATCACAGTTCTGAAGAATCAGTGAGGTGAACCTAATGTGGGCAGGACGTAGGTCTGAGGGTACTGCATGAACTACTGCAAATAGTGCCAGGACACCACTGCAGCCTGGGGGCCCTGGCTTTTGTACACACTCTCTCCTGGTACACCTGCCCCCGCTAATACCCTCAGGCCCTGGAGATTTGCTTGGCAGGTCAATACAGATATAACAAAGGGGTGTGTGTGTGTGTGTGTGTGTGTGTGTGTGTGCGCGCGCGTGTGCGCCCGCGTGCCCGCTAAGTCCCTAGAAGGATACAGCTTAATGGCAGAATGTTTTCCTACCAAGTAGGCCTTGGATTCAATCCTGGCATTGGGGAGGGAGAGCCAGGAGGATCCCGGGTCTCTCGATGGCCAGCCAATCTAGCCAAATTGAGGAGCTTCAGGTTTAATAAGAAGCCTTGTCTCAAAAACTAACATGGATAGAGATAAAAAAAAGATACCTGCCGTCGACCTCGTCTTCACATACATGGGCACATATATCAGCCACACATGTGTACAAACTCTATTACACACACAAATAATTTTTAAAATTAAAAAAAAAAAAGACAGATGCGATGTCATGTGCCTTTAGCCTGAGCACTCTGGGAAGCAGAGATGGGTCTGAGGGCAGACTGGTCTATGTAGGGAGTTCCAGCCAAGACAGGGCTATGTAGTAAGACCTTGTTTCAAAACAAATTAATTGGGACTGGAGAGATAGCTCAGAGGTTAAAAGCACCGGCTGCTCTTTCAGAAGCCCTGGGTTCGATTCCTAGCACCCACATGGCTCACAACCATCTATAACTCCAGTTCCAAGAGCTCTGATGCATCTTCTGGCCTCTGTGGGCACCACGCAGGCTCATGGTACACAGACATACAAGCAGGCAAAAACACTGAGCACATAGAATAATAAAAATAGTAATTAAAAATTTTAAATTATTTACTTAATTAAAAATAAAAGAAAGTCCCCTGGGGCAGTTGGTAACGAGCTAATGAGAGGGAGGTTTACTAGCCCTGCCCAGCCCTGGACTGGAGCTGATTCAACCAACAGGTGCTGCAAGTTGCCCTTCCTGCCCTCCCTGCCCCTCCCTGCCCTTGCCCCCACCCTACACTACCTTTCTGGCTTTACTTCCTAAGAGCTCTCACTGAGACTCCATCTCAGGTCTAGATTTTCCCAGTCCCTTCATTCGGGCGGCTCCAGATGCTCAGCAGCTGTTTGCTTTTGGGGAGGTACCTTTAATCCAGTTGAAGAGCACTTCGGCTAAAACATGTCTGTCCACTCCAGAGGCTCTATCAAGACAGGACATGCTGGGCATATCAACACAGACCTGTAATCCCAACTAGTCAAGAGGCAGAAGCAGGTAGATTGCAAGTTCAAGGCCAACCTGGACAATTTATGGAGATCCTATTTAAAAACAAAAAGGTGCTTTCTTTTTCTTTTTTCTTTTCTTTTTTCTTTCTTATTTTTTTTTTTTTTTAAGGTCTGGAGTTGAAGCTTAATGGTAGAACTCTTGTCAAGCTGCCACCCACTCGCAGGGTCCTAGATTCAGTCCTTAACAGAGCCGAAGAAAGGAAAGAAATCTTAAGCTGATCACAGGGGATGCATGCTTGTAACCCCAATAATTCGGAGGCTAAGGTAGGAAGATAACAAGGTTGAGGCCAGCCTGTGTGACATAGAAAGTGACAGACTAACTCAGACACTGTCTCAAAACAAACAAGCAAGCAAGCAAGCAAACAAACAAACAAACCACCAAGATCAAGCTCTGGACAGGCATCCATCAGAGCTTCAGCTTCCTGTCTGGTAAGCCTTGGCTTTAGCCTCTCTAGGGCTGCCCATTAGACACAGAGATGCTATACCACCCCCACCTGACACACCAGGACCAAGTCCCACACACCTGGTGAGCCTCCTCCCCAAGGTGAAGCCACTAAGCTCAAAGGCACGGAGAATCTCTCCTGGGATGACAAGGTTCTCCACAGGCCTCAGAACATCCCTAGAGCTCTGAAGGCTGGAGCTGCTATTGACAGGATCAGACAGATCCAGCAAGGGAGTGAACAGTACATCTCCAAGCCCTTGGCTAGAGCTGAAACTGGGAATTGAGAAAAATCACAAGAAAGACAAATCCTGTGATGAGCTGGGCATTGCGAGCTGTGGCTGTCAGCTTGCTCCAGTCAGAAAACACCCAGGGAGCAGAGGACATGCTTCCTCTGCCAATACTGTGTCCTTCCCAGACCAACAAGCAACAAGGAGATCTGAGCTGCCCATAAGGCCAAGGATTCTCTTGCTTTTTTCTCTGTTCCCATAGTATAGATGCACTGTGGGGACCAGAGCCCAAGTCAGGTAGGAGCCTGCCCCTCTTCCACACCAGAAGAACTGTTTCATTTTCAGGTGAATCTGAGGAGACTCAAGTTGCATGCGGGGTTAAGATTCAAGTACCTGAACAAGCAAGGCCAAGCTTTACATCTAGCTGCCTGATTCTACCAGCATGAGCCCAGGAGCTTGGAATTCTGGACTAGGGTTTGTAGCTCAGCAGCAGGAAGCTAATCAGTGGCTGTAGCCTCCTGTAGATCTACTCCATCCCCAACTCTGCCTCAGATACAGGTGAGGGCTGAGAAATCACTAAGGGCTCCTGAGGCTTCACAAAGTCACTGCAGAGAGCAGGCTGTACGTGGACCTAGAGCATCTCAAACAAGAAACTTCCTGCAGGGCTCCATCTGACAGGCCTTGAGAAGGTACTGCTCGGTCCTGGCAGGGTGCTGTAGCAGGCTGATTTCCAGTTTCTGCCAGGACACTTAGGGCTTAGGAAGATTTTGTGACAGGTCCCTGTGCTTAGAGTCCCTGTGCCAGATCCAGCAGGGCCTGGATCCTTAGCACCACAGCTGCCAGTTTCATGACCTTATAAGCAACTCCTGGGTGACAGCCTGTCATGGAAAGATATCCCCAGCTCCTTAGAACACCCTCAGCATGGGACCTTCTTCACACCCGTATCCACTGAAGGGTTCACTGTCTCAAGCCTCTTGCTCTCCCAACTCCTGTTCCTTCCTCTCTGTTTTCCAACCATCTTCCTGAGCACAGGCCGCTGCCCACAGTGGCTATCCGGACACAGAGCTTCAAATGCTGCTGGTTAGGAGCATGTGCCTGGTGGCCTCTGTCGGGACAATGGGAGGGGGTGTCCTTCTAGCTGGGTGAATTGCCATCTCTATCACCTGGTGGTGGGTCTAATCCCTGCAGCTCCAGGTAGGGACCCAGAAAGAACAGCCAAAGCAGGTATACAAGGTAGTCACCACTCATGTAAATGGGCAAGCTCCCTGAGACCTGCTGGCGCCTGTGTCCTGTGCTACTTGTTTCTCTATACACTGGAGTTCCGTTGCTTGTCCCCACCCAACTTTATAAACCCAACAGTTTATGACAGGTGGCTTGAGAGGCCTGACCTAGTTTTGCAGCTATCTAGTTCATGTCTACCAAGGCCAAGGTACGGGAGAAGGGTGCACTAGAAGGTAATAGGAATCCACCCGTTTTTGCAGGGCACTGGAGTGCCATGAGAGCTGTTCTCCTGGACTCTGCCCAGGGGCCTCAGCCCAAGAGCTCTTACTGACACGCCTCATGCATGTCTGAAGGCTCCATACAAGGTTTATTCCCTATCTTTAGATGAACTGTGTATGTGTGTGTGTGTGTGTGGGGGGGGTTACTTACGAGTTTCCCCTGTCTGTATTTCTGACTTTAGTTTCACTTCTATCAGTCAAATGAAGGCTCCTGAGGATTGCTTGTCATGTCTACACACCAGACAGGAAGAAGACAAACCTCCCTCCAGTTGTGAGAGGTAGGAAAACCCCACAGGTATAATTTGGCAGGGCTGATGAAAATTCAGAGTGAGTTCAGAGGTCAGCATTCAGATGGAACTGACCCCAGATAGCCCCAGACCATTACATTGCTAGCAAATGTCCTGCATGACTTAGCCTGCCTTGTAAAAGTAGACCAGAAACAACCCACATGGACACCGCCAGGACTCATTAAAAGCCACAGCCATCTATATAGCCAAACTCTGCAGCTGGCAGAGAGAGAAAAGGTTGTAGAAACTGCTGAAGAGGGGTGGTCAGGTTCTGAGACCTCAAAGGAAAAGAGGGTAGAACAGTCATGTCGTGCTACACTCATGGGGAAGGAAGTGTACTTTCCTTTAGTGTGGATGTTAAAAAGTCATAACCATGGTGCCTAAAATAACAAAAATACATTCCTTCATGGCTCTGGAAGCCGGAAGCTCAAAATCAAGGTGTTCTTGGCTATATTTCCTTCAAGTGTGTGAGGGGGAGGGGTATTTCTTTGCCCTTTTCTCGCTCCTAGTGGATCCTTGGATATGGGTACCCAGTCCCAGTCTCCACTCCATAGTTTCCCAGTTTTCTCCCATTTGTGATCTTTAGTCAGCCACAGTTCTCTGCATGGCCTCTGTACTGGCTAGTTTTGTGTGTCAACTTGACACAAGCTGAAGTTATCACAGAGAAAGGAGTTTCAGTTGAGAAAACACCTCCATGAGATCCAGCGGTCAGGCATTTTCTCAATTAGTAATCAAGGGGGGAGGGCCCCTTGTGAGTGGTACCATCTGTGGACTGGTAGTCTTGGGCTCTATAAGAAAGCAGGCTGAGCAAGCCAGGAGAAGCAAGCAAGCCAGTAAGTTACATCCCTCCATAGCCTCTGCATCAGTTCCTGCTCCTTGACCTGCTTGAGTTCCAGTCCTGACTTCCTCTGGTGATGAACAGCAGCATGGAAGAGTAAGCTGAATAAACCCTTTCCTCCCCAACTTGCATCTTGGTCATGATGTTTGTGCAGAAATAGAAACCCTGACTAAGACAGCCTCTAATTACTGCTGCAACCTGTACCACTTTGGCACTGACCTGACCAGGGCTATGGGGAATGAAGAGAGGGCAGACAGACAGACAGACAAACTGAGATCAGGTGGCTCTGATGGAGATGATGGAGATGCACCAGCAAACTCAGCTTACTGATTATAAATGGCATGAACAAGGAGTTGGTTCATCTCGGTAGTTTGTCTCAGGAGGAGGAGGAGTTCCCAGGGATCTTAGGTGCTCACTCACGACTTCATCTGCTCTCCACAAATTACAGTTACAAAGATACTTCTCCTAAGTAAGACTACATTCCCCAGGTACCTAGAGTCAACATTCACACCATGGGAAGGAGGTGAACATAAGTGTTTGCTTTAACAAGCCCCAGAAAGAATGCATGTGTCACTGTCCTTTGGACCCAACGCTCAGGTTTGCTGAAGACAAGGTAGCCGAATGGTGAACGTTCACTGAGCTCATCTGAAGTGCCCTGACTCACCTGCAGGGCCCTGGCTACCAGCAATGTCTGGACTTGCCTACAGTGTTCCCCGTTCGACTCCTGATCATCTTTGGTCACTGTCCACATCCACTGCTTCTCTCTGTGTCACTGGATTGGTAAAGAAGTCTGTCCCAGTATACCCAGCTAAAACAGTCCACATCAACAATACGGCATGGACATAAACCTATCTAGAGACCAGAGCCATAGCCCATTTGGGCTCCTAACACCCGGGGGCTACTAAAGGAGGGACCAAACTCCATTTGTCACCTGTGGATGATAAATGGGTTGGATTTGAAAACTTCCCCCAAATATGTGTGTACTCCTTAGCCCCCAGGCATCTCAGAATGTGACCTTATTTGGAAATAGGGTCTTTGTGACTAGTTGAAATGAGGTCATATGCGTGAAGGATATGCTCCTAATCCAACATGACTGGTGTGTGCAAGGGGTGACACAGAGGTGAAGACATCATGTGACAGTGGGCAGAGTGGGTGATGCATCCAAAGCTAAGAGTTGCCCAGGACCACAGCACCAGCAGAATCTGGAGAGGCTGGGACAGATTCCCCTCAGCCTCACCAGGGCTAGTCACGCCCGACCTCCATCTAGATGGGGTCCGGGAGTGTGAGAACGTGTTTCTGCTGTGTGAGATCTCCTAGCTTTGTGTGTTGCAGGCATCTCTAGGTTCTCCTGCATCAGTTCTAGCCTGACAGGTGACTACACCATGAACTTAGCCGAGAAGCAGCTGTCACCCAACTTTGGGTGGGACTCTCCAGAATACCCTGGCAAGATTAACAAAGGAAACATTGGAAGGTGTCCATGGTACTTCCTCCTCAGAGCTCATCCTTTGACCCCATGCCCCCACTGTATCTGATGCAGTCTGAGTATGTGACCCATCTCTAGCGAGTCCTCAACTTCTCGGGAAATCCAGTCAGGACCCCCAGGGATGCTCATCTGTTTTGGGTGCTGGGACTGCTGACCACAGGGATCCATGGGTCCCGGTGCCCCTGACAACCCCCCTTCTCCTCGAGGTCACTACTGTCATACAAGTTTCTATCATTCAGGCAGACTCAGAGAACCTTGTGGGTGGAGTCTCCTCCTGAGATCCCTCTGCTAAGGTGGTTGCGCACCTGAGCCTATAGGGAGTTCGGCTGCCTGGTATTAAGCTCGCTCCTCCCTCCATTTTGTTCCCCAGGCATCCAGTTTGCAAAGCCTGACAGAGCTGTCAATAGGTCTGGCATCAGTGGCTCTCAGAGCACTCGTCCTGAGCATTCAATCTTCCACCACACACACCTGCGCCCACATGACCACCTGCCAACACAACTACCAAGTGACTCTACCAGCCAGAGGGGCCTGTGGATCCAGTGACCACCTAATGAGATCCAGGAAAGCAGTACGGGGGAGGTGAGTGGTTAAAATGAGCAGCTCTGGAGGCTGCCCTGTGCTTGTTACCCCTCGCCTGGCCTGAGGACTGTGCTTGATTTCCCCTTGGGGCATGGTTGCTGCTACGGTCTGTGGTGACTTTGAGGAAGATCATGACCACAGAAACACTCATGTGGGTGCCCAACTGTGACAACAGGTGTGGCCTGACTGTCCACCTGAGCTTCTTCCCACGCTCAGCCTCTACACTCTAAATTCCAAGGCACCCCTTCATATCTGCAAGAGGGTCTGGTAGCCCTGGTAATTTATGCTCCCCTCTTTAACCCAGGCACCCTTAGATATGGCCAGCAGTGTTCACTGCTCTACCAGACACAGGGTAGAGAGGCACCACAGAGAGAAAGGCTTGCGACTGTGATGACACAGACCTAAAGCCAAGCCACCAACATAGACAGTAATAGTAAGCATGCTTAGAGAAAATGGAGAGCTTTAAGAAGTATAATACAAGAGAAAAAATGGTGCATGAAATGTGGACAAGCAGGGTGCAAGGGTGGTGGGGAGCTAGTGAGCCTGGGGATCAGGCCAGGTAGAAGAGACAGCAGAAAGACAAGCCAGAGCCAGCAAGATGGCTCAGAGGGGGAAAGCATTTGTCCTGCAAGCCTGACAATGTACGTTCCATTCCTGGAGCCAGTTTGTGTTGTAGGACTTGTGTACCCAACACGCACACACACATACACACAATACACACACACATTTACATGCACATATACACGCACGCACATACACACATATACATACGCATACACACATGTATATGCACACATACATATATGCACACATGCACAAATACACACATATACATGTACACATACATATATATACACACAATATACACATATACATGCACATATACATACCTGCACACACACATATATGCATACATACACACATGCACACCTACACACATGCACACTTACACACACATATACATACACATGCACACATACACACACATATACATGCACACATACATACACTTGCACACATATCACACACATGCACATGTATCTCTCACACACATTCACCTCAGCAACAATAGCACAAAATTAAAAACAAATATAAGTTTTAAAAAAGAAGAACAGAGTCAGAAACCAATCAATGTCCTGGAGAGAGGCTGCAGAGGTAAGGACACATTGCCCCAGAGGCTGTAGAGGAGAATGAAACCAGGCCTGCTTCCTAGAACTAGAGGGAGGAGAGATCACAGGACAAGAGGCTCTGGAGGGCCAGGGAAGATGGAGCTGTGCCCTGAGCCCATGGTGAAGCTGGGAACGCTGAAGACAAGAGGGAAATTGTACGGGTCCCAGTGGCAAAGGAAGAAAGCTGAGGCGGGTTCCATGGAGCCGTGGTACAGAGTGTGAGAGACAATAGAGTGTTGTTCTGAGGCACTGACAGGAAAGACCTCCAGCCTTGGCCATTTATGCACAGCCATTCAGACAGCATTCAATGAAAGGTCAGGGTAAAGACAACACCCTCAGACTCCACGTCTTCCCAGGGTGAGAGCATTGTGGGGGTGTCAGAGGCGAAAAAGGCAGACATGAGACGGGGGGGGGGGGTCCCCCAGACCGGAGGGAAAGGAGACAGAAAAATCAAACAACAGAAATGAGTGTTCACCCAGACTGGCCTTGGAGTAGCCTTGGGTTTGGTGGCCATCTTCCTCTTCAGGGATGTTGGCACAGGTGAACTGCAAAGATGAAGAAACAAACAGGAACGTGAGCCTTAGGGGCAGCCAAACTACAGACAGAAGGCTAAACATTGCTAAATTAGGGAGAGAAAACATGATAAATTCACAGGAAAGCAAAGTGGAGAGGAAGTAAAATTGCACGGAAAGGCTGTAGAGTTCCAGAGAAGACACACAGGGGAAGTGGATTAAATTCACCCAAGGAAAATGACTCTGGGGGCTGGGGTCAAGACAGGGTTTCTCTGTGTAGTCTGGCTGTCCTGGAACTTGTTCTATAGACCAGGCTGGCCTTAAAATCAGAAATCCACCTGCCTCTGTTTCCTGAGTACTGGTATTAAAGGCGTGTACCACCACTGCCCAGTGGAAAGTGACTTTTAAAAAATTAATTTTTATCTTATGTTCATTGGTATTTTGCCTGCATGTATGTCTGTGTGAGGGTGTCGAATCCCCTGGAACTGCAGTTACAGACAGTTGTGAGCTGCCATGTGGGTTCTGGGAATCGAACCTGGGTCCTCTGGAAGAGAAGCAGTGCTCTTAACTGCTAAATCATCTCTTCAGCCTAGAAAAAAATAACTTTTAATAAGAACCATCAACATATCAACATGTTGTACTGGTTTATTTGTGTGTGTGTGTGTGTGTGTGTGTGTGTGTGTGTGAGAGAGAGAGAGAGAGAGAGAGAGGTGTATGAAGCATCAAATATGGAAGACAACCTCGAGTGTTCATCTCGCCTTCTACCTTACCTGATGTGTCCTTTCCTTTGCTGCTTTGACGTGGCATACACAAAGCTGGCTGGCACCAACTCCTGCCCCTGCTTCCCATCCTGCTAGGGGACCACTGGGATTACAGACAGATGCTCCTGCATCTGCTTTGTGTGGGTGCTGGGGGATGTGAACTCAGGTGTGTATGGCAAAAGCTTTACGCCTGTACCATCTCCCTAGCCCCATGTCCACTTCATACGGTGCTGGGGATCAAACCCAAGGCCTGTGCATAGTAAGCAAGCACTCCTCCAACTGAGCCACATCTCCAGCCCCGAGAACACTTTTAAAATGAAAAAGACATATAACCAGAAAGGAAATAGCCTTGCTTTTTAAAAATGTATTTTCTAAGATTTATTTATTTTGTATGTATGAGTGAGTGTTTTGCTCATGTGTGTGTGTGTGTGTGTGTGTACCATGTGCATGCTGGTTGCTCCTGGAGGTCAGAAGATGGACTCATACCCCCTTGAACTGGAGTTACAAATAATTGCAAACTACCATGTGAGTGCTAGGAACTGAACCCAGGCCCTCTGGAAGAGCAGCAAGTGTTCTTAGCTGCTTAGCCATCTCTCCAGCCCCCTTAGTTAATTCCTATCAACTACATTAGAGAATTGTTGGAATCAAAGTTAAAAATAATAGGGCTTGCTTGGCATAGTGGCTCATGTATTTAGTCACAGCATTCAAGAAAGAGAGACAGATGGAACACTGTGAGTTCTGGGCCAGCCTGCATTACATAATGTGTTCTAGCCCATCCATAGCTACACACTGAGAACCTCACTCAATAAATAAATAAATAAATAAATAAAGGTAAACTAAACAAAGAAAAATAATAGAGTTGGAGAGATTGCTTGGTCAACAAAGTACCCACAGTGTAAGCATGAGTTTTGAACCCCAGCACACATAGAGAAGTCAGGTGTGGTAGTAGGCACCTATGATCCCAGCTCTGAGAGACAGGGACAGAAGGACCCTAGGAGGGAAGAAGGGTTTGCTGGGCAGCCAGGGAGAAAGAAATCAGTAATCCGAAGACACTTTGGCCTTCATTAGTACATGTACACCCCCACACATGCATATACCCCCCCCCCCATACACATAAGACAGACAGACGGAGACAGAGAATGATTGAATCGAGGAGACCAAGAAGGGAGGCATACAATTATAATTTTGGCTGCCGCCAAGAAAGGCTATGGTAGCCTCTCTGGGTCCTGATGTGCTCTGCTGTGAACTACTACACAGACTGAAAACACAAGAAATTCCAGCCAGGAGGCTCCCGGGAGACAGCTCCCAGCAACAGGCTGTGTCACTGTTGAGCAGCCGTGGAGCCCTGCAGTGGACTAAGGAGCTTTGTTTCAAAGCAGCGCACAAACATCTCCTTTCTGGCTTTAAAACTTCCCCTTACTCTGCCTCCTCCTGTGTTCTGCCAGCCCTCATGATGCTCCTTCTGGAAGGTACCGCCCTCCCCATGAACCTCATTTTCTTCAGAGATTCTGTTATGTAGCTGATGCAGAATTTTGAACAGGGGTCTTAAAGGAAAGGAGAGGTTTCATACTCCTGATAACTGAACAGGACTCACAGCCCCGCCCCTCTGCTTCCTGGTCTCCAAGGAAAAGCAAACAGCACAGAGCTCAGGATGTAAAAGCAGAGCCACATGGATCACCTGGGCTGTGGCTTCCCTGTTGCTGATGAACCAAAGAGACTCCCCCCAGGTACAGCACACATGCTGCTGACTTTGTGTATTTATCAGGCCACAAAGACATTTCAGTCACAACAGGTCAATCCCAGCTAGGGGTGATGGGGCACATATTAAAACCCAGCACTCAGGCAGATTTCTGTGAGTTTGAGGGGCCAGCCTGCTCTACATAGCCAGTTCCAGGCAGGCCAGACCTGCATAGTGAGACTTTGTCCAAAACCACACACACACACACACACACACACACACACACACACACACACACACACACACGTCAATACCACTGACTGACCTCGGATAAAAAAGCAACAACGGAGTTACATTAATATTAATAATCTCTAAGAAAGAAACCTATAGAGCAATGACCGAAAGTGCATTCACCTCATGTTTCTTCATTAGCAGGAATACCAGCCTGGGTGTGTGGGCACACACTTCCCATGGTATGCTGTAGACATACAACTAGGTGTGAGTCACAGAGGCTTGCCACCCACTACCCTCACACTCCTTCTCCCCAACAGCCCATTAGTTAAGACACTGGCTCAGCAGTGGCCAACCCTTCAACTAGGGCAGGAGAAGAGCAACTCGGTGAGGGAGGGAGGGAGGACTAGGCAGCAGGGCAGCCCCACCTCCCTGAACACTTCTTTTGGAGGCTGTGTGATAGAGGAACAGACTTTCTTTGATTTAAGCTCCTGCACTCAGGGGTCTCTTTGTAGCATCAGCCCAGCCCCCACATATCACACACTAGACACCATCAGGGCATGATGGTACATGCCTTTAATTCCAGCACTCAGGTGGCAGAGGCAGTCTGTGAGTTCAAAGCCAGCCTGGTCTACACAGTGAGTTCCAGGACAACCAGGGCTACACAGTGAGATCCTGTCTCAAAGAAAAAAAAATAACTAGACATCATCTCACTAAATAACTCTTGCATTATCCAACGGATTATAAAGCAAATTTATTTTTGAAACAGGATCTCAATAAAGCAAAATTTTAAATACTGGGGACTGAATAATGAAAATATCACATGTATTTTGGTAAAGTGCACGTGAAGCCTTTTGAACTACTGTGTTTTAGAAACATGTTATCAGGAAACGAGAGAAATTAAAAGCAAAAGAGTTAGGAACTCGAGACTGACAAAAGAGGCTTGGAGCAAACCAAAGAAACATGAGGCAGGAATCAGTAAGAGAGAACCAAAGAGAGATGACCCCAAAACCAACGCAAATAAATAAACCAAAGGCTAGCTCTTTAGAGATTAATCAAGAAAATGGTCGACAAAAGGAATTTTTAAAATTAGAGGGGCTGGAGATATGGCTCAACAATTCAGAGCACTGGCTGCCCTTCCAGAGGATCTGGGTTCAATTCCCAGTGCCTCCATGGTAACTCCCAACTGCCTATAACTCCAGTTGCAGGGGATCTGTACCTCACACAGACATCCACACAGGCCAAACACCAATACACACAATGAAACAAAACTAAGAATAATAAGATCGGGGAGCAAGTGTGGGTACAAGGAAAGCTTTTTTAGACAAGACACTCAAACATCTGGATGCAATGGACACATTCCTAGAGACATTTAAAAAAAATTTTAAAAAAGAGCTAGAGGGTTTGAAATAATCAATAAAGCATGTCCCTCTGTAAAGACTCCAGGCTTAGATCATTGAAAAAGGAAACACTACGAGGTTCTTGTGGTGTGCATATGGGAGGGAGGGAGGGAGAGAGAGAGAGAGAGAGAGAGAGAGAGATGTGAGAAATAGTGATTGAAAAAGACACTACAAAGTCAACTTCCACACACACATGCACGCCTCTCTCTCAGCTATGTTACTTCTTAACACCCAATCTAGAAGTTTAATATAACCAAGATTTCTTGCCAGGTCACAGGTCTCATAAGCTTTCAAATAAATAGGACACAGAACACAGAGATGATGGGCTGGGGAGATGGCTCAGAGGTTAAAAGCACGTGCTTCTCTAGCAAGGGACCTGAGTGCCTCCACATGAGGCAATTCACAAGCATTTGTAACTCTAGATCCTGAAGAACCAACAGCTCTGGCCTCTTCCGGCACCTGCTGTAATGTGCGCATTCCCATAAGCACACACGTGTGCACATGCACACACACATATAATTAAAAATAAAATAAATCTTTTAAAAAAAAAAAAAACCATGAAGGAGCCTGGAGGGATGGATTGGAGGAAAAGAGCACTGGGTATTCTTGCAAAGGACCTGGGTTTGATTCCCAGCACCCACATGGTAGCTCATAACTGCCTGTAACTCTAGTCCCAACAGGTCCAACATCCTCTTCTGGCCTCTGTGGCTACCAGGCATGCATGCAGGCAGAATACCCATGCACATAAAATTAAAACACATAGAGAAAAATCCGTATGACCTAGATGGCATGCAAGACTACACCCTCCTGACTACCTAAAAAAGAGAGGAAGGGTCAGGTGCTCAGGGTTTATAAAGATGGCTCTCTGTCTCAGTCCACAAGCCTGCCGTTCTAGGCTGATGCCTGCCTTTGCAGGCTTATAAAACAGACCGCCTCGTTTTCATATCTTTGCCTTAATAAAGTGAGAACTGATTCTCACAGTAGATAAGGAGATCTGTGGGTAAATTATGACCTCGACAGGACGGGGTATGATGGTATGATATTTCAACCTGTCAATCAGAATACTCTACAATTTAAAATTTGTGATTTTCTTTCTGCAATTTTACACTTAATATTTTCAGTGGACAGTAGAACATAGGCACATGAAACCAACAATCATGAAACTACTGGCCAGGGAGATTGCTGTATTCATTTTTAAAAATCTTATTTATTTTTATTGTATTTGTATGAGTGTTTTGCCTGCATGTCTGTGCACCACATGCATGCAGTGCCCAGGAGGCCAGAAGAAAATGTCAGATCCCCAGGAACTGGAGTTATAGATGGTTGGGAGTCATCATATGAATCCTGGGAACTGAACTCCTGCCCTTTGGAAGAGCAGCCAGGGCTCTTAACCTCTGAGCCATCTCTCCAGCCCCTACAGTCATTGCTTCTGTCTGTGTTTCAATTTTCCACTAGAAAAATTTCAAAGAAATAACAAAATACTTAGCTTCTTCTCCATCTGCTTAATAGAGTGCAGTGTGCCAGGAGCCATACCTCAGCTCTTTCAGAGAGAATTTACAGATTTGGTCTTCGCTGTGTACAATCAGGGTTCTTTTTCTTAACTTGATCCTAAATACTTCAGTCACTTGGGGGACCTTTGATCTCCTTTCCTTGAGCCATTTTGGTTCTTGGAAGGATTAACCAGGTGCCTCCCTAATCTACCAAAGCCTGCAGAGACTTAGCTATGGGTGTGCTGTCCGCTCTGGCTTGGTCTTGATTTAGGGCTGGGATACAAGAGGCTGCTGTCACTCAACGCATTCATGCCTGGCAATGAGACGCAGTTGTCTCTTCCAAGTTTATGCCAATGACGTTAAGAACTGGCTCCTTTCTCCTTGTTTCAGCATCCAACCAGCCCACTCTCACCCGAGGGCCCCTCCCTTCTCTTTCTTTCCCTCCCTCGCTCTCCAGATATCACACAATTCACCCCTTTAAAGTGTACAGCTCCGTGTTTTGTTTTTCATACAATCACAAGGTTGTGCAACCACCACTATCTAATTTCAAAACACTTTCATTACCCAAAAAGAAACTCTATGCCTTTGCTTTTTGAAATGGGTCTTACTAAGCTGCCCTGGCTGGCTCAACTGAGCCTCCTCCTTCAGCCACCAGAGACGCTTTGCCTTCTCTGAGCATTCAATATTAATGGCACCATAATGGCTCTTAAAGTCTGCTTTCTTGTTTGTCTGTTTGTTTGTTTGGATGTTTGGTTGAATGGTTGACTTTTTTGAGAGAGGGTCTCGTGTAACCCAGGCTGGCCTCAAACCCTTTGTACAGCCAAGAATAACTGGATTTTCCTGCCTCCATCTCCAAGTGCTGGAATTACAGATATGTGCCACCATATTTAGCTTGCGTCTGTATCTGTGTATGTATTTGTGTGTGGTGTGTGTTTGTACGTAGTGTATGGTCTGTATGTGTGTATGTGTGTGTATATGTGTGGGAGTGTGTATGGGTGTGTGTTTGTGTCTGTGAGAAGGTGTCTATGTGTGTCTGTGTGTGTATGTGTGTATATGAGTGCGTGTGTGTGTATGTGTATGTATATGTGTGGGAGTGTGTATGGGTGTGTGTTTGTGTCTGTGAGAAGGTGTCTATGTGTGTCTGTGTGTGTATGTGTGTGTATGTGTGTATATGAGTGCGTGTGTGAGAGTGTGTGTGTGAGTGTGTATGGGTGTGTGTTTGTGTCTGTGAGAAGGTGTCTATGTGTGTCTGTGTGTGTATGTGTGTATATGAGTGCGTGTGTGTGAGAGTGTGTGTGTGTGTGTGTGTGTGAGTGTGTATATGAGTGTGTGTATGAGTGTGTGTGTGAGTGTGTATATGAGTGTGTGTATGAGTGTGTGTGAGTGTGTGTATGAGTGTGTGTGAGTGTGTGTATGAGTGTGTGTGTGTGAGTGTGTGTGTGTGTGTGTGTGAGTGTGTGTGTGAGAGTGTGTATGAGTGTGTGTGTGAGTGTGTGTGTGAGTGTGTGTGTATGAGTGTATGTGTGTGTATGTGTGTGTATGAGTTTGTGTGAGTGTGTATGAGTGTGTATGAGTGTGTGTATGAGTGTGTGTGTGTGTCTGTGTCTGTGTGTATGTGTGTGTTTGTGGTACAGGAGGATGGATCCCAGGGCCTTGCAGTCTGCATAAGTGCTCTAAGATCAAGTACATCCCAGCCCTCCCTTTTTAATGGTTATTTTCTTACAGGTTGCCAAGAGCTTCACAATTAGCATCTTAATTGACAACAATTTCCTTCAGATTATTATTTGAACTAGCTGTACTTAATAAAACACAAAAATTCCACTCATATGCAGCTCAACTACTACCTCTTCTAATGCTGTTACTGTTCAAGTTCCTATGTGCAGTGTATTACCATCAACATAGTTTTATAATTACTGTTTATGCAATTGCCTCTTAAATCAAATACACCGTAGACACTTTGACCTCAGCTAAGTAGAACATCATGATTATGCAAAGATCTGATACTGTCGATAGAATCCAAGCTGCCAGGCATTGTGACTCATTCCTGTAGTGCCAGCAGCACTCAGGGCAGGACAAACAGAAGTTAAGATCATCTTGGACTACAGACCAGTCTGAGACTAGCCTGGGGTACACGAGAGCTCATTCTTGAATTAACAACAGAGTCAAGGAGATGGCTCAGCAGGTTAAAGGCATTACTACAAAAGCTTGGGGACCTGAGTTCAGTCCCCAGAACCACATAAAGGCAGAATGGAGAACCAACTCCACAAAGCTGTCTTCTGACTTCCACGTACATGGGATGGCTCATGTGAACCTTCCACAGTAATAATAAGTAACAGTATTATTATTATTGGTTTTTCGAGACAGGGTTTCTGTGTGGTCCTGGATGTCCTGGTACTCACTCTGTAGACAAGGCTGGCCTTGAACTCAAAGATCTGCCTGCCTCTGCCTTCCAGGTGCTGGGATCAAAGGCGTGCGCGGTCACTACTTGACTATGATTAACATTTTTAAATAGCAAAGACAAACAAAAAAGAATGACCTTTTTTTTTTTTTTTTGACATAGCATCTCACTACGTGCATGTGACATGGCCTGGAACTCACTATATAGACCAGGGTGGCCTGGAGCTCACTATGTAGACCAGGCTGAACTGGAACTGGAGCTCACAAAGATCTGCTTACCTCTACCTCCCTGTGTGCTGGGATTAAAGACGTGTGCCACATATCCAACCCACGTTCTTAAATCAAGTAGGGAAAGGGGGATTATAAGCAAAAAGAAAAAAAAAACACTTTTTTTAGTGTCTTTTTTTGTTTATTTTTATTTGTGTGTGTAAGGGGGAGGGGTTGAATGCCTATGGAGATCAGAAGAGTGCAAAGCAGATGTTGGATCTCTTGTAATTACAGGTAGTTGTTAGAACATCAGGTGTGGGTACTGAGAACTAAATTCGGGTCCCTGGTAGAGCAGCCAATGCCCTTAGCCATCAGTCAACTCTCCAGCCTACTGTCCGACAGCTGTGCACTTTATTGCGATGTACGCAAGTCAACATAAAAGACAACTCTCTATTTCTTCATGTGGATTTGAATTATTTTCTAATATTCTTCAACTTCAACCTGAAAGATTCCTTTTAACATTCTTATAGGTAAGGAGTGCTGCTTCCTGGCTTGCTTCCCTGGCTTGCTCAGCCTGTTTTCTTATAGAACCCAGGACCACCAGCCCAGGGTAGCCTCATCCACAATGGGCTGGGCCCTCCCCCATGAATCTCTAATTAAGAACGTGCCCCATAGGCTTGCCTGCAGCCTGATCATATAAAGCATTTTCTCAATAGAGGCTCTCTCCTCTCAGAGATTCCGTGTCAAGTCGACGTAAAAACCAGCTAGCACGAGTATTAACAAGAAACTGTTTTCTTTTCTTTTCAAGACAGGTTTGGCTGCGTGGAACTCTCTTGTAGACCAGGCTGGCCTCACAGAGATCTGCCTGCCTCTGCCTCCCAGGTGCCTGGATTTAAGGCGTGTGCCACCATGTGCAGTTTGAAATTCTTCGTTTTCATTACCTAAAAATATCCAAAACTTTTCTTCGTTGTTTTGAAAGTTAATTTTTGCTGGCTATGGAATTCTTGGCTGCCTGTTCATTTTTTTTCCTTTCCATATTTTAAGAATGTTACTTCGTGTTCCCTCTGGCCGCTTTGCTGTCTGATAGGAGACCAGCTGCTGACCTCATTGATGAAGGAGTTACTTCTACCTAGCTGCCTTTAAATTTCTCTGGGTCTGGTCTTCACTGGTGTGATAAGACATGTTTGCTGGTGATTGTCTTTGTCGCAACGGTCTTTGAATTTATCCTTTTGGAGCTGAGCTTCTTGGACATGTGGATTAGAGCAGTCTAATAAATTTGAGGGCTTTCTCTCTATTGCCACATCCAGTAGCTCTCCTATTACTAACTTTCTTATTCTGGGACACCTACTATGAGCATGTTGTGTTTAAAGGTGCATCACAGGTTTGGAGGTCTGTTCACAGGTCTGTTCACTTAATTTTTGTTTGTTCGTTTGTTTGTTTTTCAAAACAAGATTTCTCTGTGTAATAGCTCTGGCTATCCTGAAACTGGATTTGTAGGCCGGGCTGGCCTTGAACTCACAGACACTCTGCCTCTGCCTCCTGAATGCTGGGATTAAAGGCATTTGCCACCATTCCCAGTGTAATTTTTCTGTTTCTTATACTGAATATTTCAGTATTTTTCCTGCCAAGCCCATATTACAAGTTATTTCAAAATGTGCAACAGGTTTCCTATAACTGAGGCCCCAAATCAACCTAAAATGGAACCAAGTGGGATTCACTAAACAAGTCCAAGCATTTCTCAGCGGTACTTACACAGTTGGGCAGCTCACCCTTGTACCGACAACACAAGGAGAAATGTCTCCAGCAAGGCATGGGACAAGAGTAGCGTCTAGCGCGGCTTCGCTCCTCCCGGGGGGGCGGGTCCTCAGGCTCCCGCTCCCCGCGTCCCTGAGAAGACTTGGGTTCTCCCCCCTCCCCCCCAAGGCCTGGGCGGAACCGTGTCGCCTCTCCCGAAATGCCGAGCTGAACCGCAGCCGGACACCCCGAGACCCAAGAGCTGGCGGGAGGGGAATAGGCGTGAACTGGAAGGCATGCGGGAATCTGCGGTGGGCGACCAACACGGGGGAGGAGCCTCTCAGACGCTGCAGCCGCGGCGCGCGCAGAAGTTTCATAGACCCCAAAGAAGAGAATGTCAAGACGCAGTAGCCGTTTACAAGCTAAGCAACAGCATGCCCAGCCCAGCCAGCCAGACTCTCCACAAGAAGCCCAGATAATTCAGGCCAAGAAGAGAAAAACAGCACAGGATGTCAAAAAAAGGAAAGAGGAGATCACCAGGAAGCATCAGTATGAGATCAGGAATTGTTGGCCACCTGTACTGTCTGGAGGAATCAGCCCTTGCATTATCGTTGAAACACCCCATAAAGAAATAGGAACAAGTGACTTCTCTAGATTTACAAATTACAGATTTAAAAATCTTTTTATTAATCCCTCACCTCTGCCAGATTTAAGCTGGGCATGTTCACAGGAGGTTTGGCAAAACATGTTACAAAAGGAAAACAGATACGTGCATGACAAACATTTTGAAGTTCTGCATTCTGACCTGGAACCACAGATGAGGTCAATACTTTTAGACTGGCTTTTAGAGGTCTGTGAAGTATACACTCTTCATAGGGAGACATTTTACCTTGCTCAAGACTTTTTTGACAGATTTATGTTGACACAAAAGGATGTAAATAAAAATATGCTTCAACTCATTGGGATTACCTCATTGTTCATTGCTTCCAAACTTGAGGAAATCTACGCTCCCAAACTCCAAGAGTTTGCTTATGTCACTGATGGTGCTTGCAGTGAAGTAGATATCTTAAAGATGGAGCTCAATATATTAAAGGCTTTAAAATGGGAACTTTGTCCGGTAACAGTCATCTCCTGGTTGAATCTTTTTCTCCAAGTCGATGCTGTTAAAGATGTTCCTAAGGTTCTTCTACCTCAATATTCTCAGGAGATGTTCATCCAGATAGCTCAGCTTTTAGATCTGTGCATTCTAGCCATCGACTCTTTAGAATTTCAATACAGAATTCTGGCTGCTGCTGCCTTATGCCATTTTACCTCCATTGAAGTGGTTAAGAAAGCTTCAGAATGAAGTAAACTATGTGAACATCTTCAGAAAAGGAGGAGAGTTGTCACCAGTGTGTAATGGAGGCATTATGACACCACCGAAGAGTACTGAAAAACCACCAGTAAAACACTGAAGTTAAAAAAATTGGAATTGAACAGATAATGGGGAGTTTCATATAAATGAGTTTTACAGGAAAGTAGTGCTGTGACTGTCCTTGCCTAAGGAGTTACACTGCCATTCTTTTATTTGAAAACTATGTCAATTTGGCACTAAATGCCTAGGATGCACAAAATCCTGGGTTCAATCCCCAGCACTACAAAAGAACAAAACAAAACAAAAAACTTCAAAAAATTGGCACTAAAGAAATATTTCCTATAAAGGAGAACTTGTTTACAAAGGTGACTTCACTCCCAAGGATAGTGGATGGAAGCCAACAACAATTTATGCTATAGCAGTTTCTTTTTGTTACCGTGTTTCTTTAAAATCCAGTGTTGCTGTGTTTCTTTTGATGAACTAGGAATTTTATCATTGGAATATGGACTAGACTAGTGCTACCTTAAAGGATACATTAGCTGACACAGAACTTTGAATCTAGATTTTATATTCTTGAATTCCTATACTCTTGAATGGTGCAATTTGTTTTTTGAAAATAAAATTTAAGCTTATTTACAAAGATTGTTTTGTAATAAAGTGACTAATTTAAAGCTGTTTGTAGCAGACAATGATAAAACTTGAATTTTTATGAATGGTAAAGTTCAATCTTTTTTTAACTAGTTTGCTTGCCTTGTCATAATATTTCTGAATCAGTAAGGCATTGAACCAAATGTTTAAACTGTGCTCTAAATGGGAGAACCAAAGAAATTATAAACAAGATAAATGCTTTGGCTTCTACTCGTGAGCTTTACTTGATAGAAAGGTTGCTTTATAATCTTTTTGTGTATCACAATTTGGATAAAATTAAACACTTTTTCAGACTATATAAGAAAGTCACTTTATTACACTAAGATATCCCTAAGGCGCTTTATGTTTGCAAAACTGGCGGTTCATTTGTTAAGCCCCATACTATGGATGAGGACTGTGTCAACATGGTAAAACTTAACATAGGACCTAAACTTCTATTTTCTTATGGCAGAAAAATATTAAATGTATACTGACTCCTAGAAATTTATTTATTTAAACTTGCTGTATATAGAATAGCTACTTATACATTAAATATTTTAAGTTAGCCTTTGAAAAGGAAATTTGGGCCTTAAAAAAAAAAGTTAATTTCATTAGAAAAAAGTGGTACCAGACTGCCAGATTATCAGACATGTGAACCTTGTCTCTCTTTGAAGGAATTATAAACTATTGTTTAGATATGAAGTCTTTGTATAATTTTTGTTTATAAACTAATTTGTTTCAGTTTGTTTTGGTCTAAAAAGAAAACACCACTAAATTGTACATATGTATTATATAAACTTAATCTTTTAATACTGTTTACTTTTAGCCCATTGTTTAAAAAATAAAATTTAAAAAAATTAAAAAAAAAAAAAAAAAAAAAAAAAGAGTAGCGTCTATATGAAGGCTTAAGAACCTGACTAGGGACCGTGTGCTGGCCAATGGCTTGGATAAT
>CM052718.1:25314774-25490342 GCA_028551405.1 Uromys caudimaculatus | reverse complement strand
CTAAAAAGAAAACACCACTAAATTGTACATATGTATTATATAAACTTAATCTTTTAATACTGTTTACTTTTAGCCCATTGTTTAAAAAATAAAATTTAAAAAAATTAAAAAAAAAAAAAAAAAAAAAAAAAGAGTAGCGTCTATATGAAGGCTTAAGAACCTGACTAGGGACCGTGTGCTGGCCAATGGCTTGGATAATTTAGAGTGCCTGGAAATGTTCAAGGCCCAGGCTTGGCCCCAAACCTGCTAAGAAAAGGCTGCAGCTGCCCATTCGCAGATGGCCCAAGGCACCGTGATTTTTGCACAGTGATTTTCAGTCAGGAAATGGAGAGACGGAGGGTGTGGAACAGGCACAAGCGAAAAGGTTTATTTCACTTACGCCCACAACACAATCCATCATCAAAGGAAGTCAGGGTAGGAACTTAAGCAGAGTAAGAATCTGGAGGCCATGGAGGAATGCTGCTTACTGGCTTACCCCACATGACTTGCTCAGCCTGCTCTCTTATCTTTTGGGTTAGGAGCCTTTAGTGGCTAAGCTATCTCTCCAGCCCTCAGCCTGCTTTCTTACAACATCAGGACCATCAGCTAATTGACAGCACCACCCTCAGTGAGCTGGGCCTTCCCACATCAACCATTAATCAAGAAAATGCCCTCCAGGCTTGTGCACAGGCCAATTCTATGGAGGCATTTTCCTCAATTAAGATTTCTTCTTCCCTTAGGACCCTAGATTATGTCAAGTTGACATGAAAACTAGCAAGCACCCTAGGTGATTATATAGTAAGATCTTGTTCCAAAAAACAAAAGGGGAAGACTACATGTTTTGTTATATTTTTAATTTGCGTGTTTGTAATGCACACGTATGTGTGTATGTGTGTTCCCATGTATGTGGGTGCATGTGCACATGTGAAGGCCAGATGGTGGGTGTCTTCCTCACTCTCTACCATATATAGCTTACACACTTATCTCTCTCACCAGAACTCTCTGATATGACGAGTCTATCTAGCCAGCTTGTTCTGGGATCCCCATCTCTGCCTCCTATGCCACTAGGATTGCAGGTGAGCTGATATATCTTCCTGGTGTTTATACAGGTTTCGGGGTCCAAACTAAAGTTGTTTTGATTGTGCAGCCAGTGCTTTGCCCAGTGAGCCATCTCCCTACCCCCCAAACTAGACATTTAATACAATACAGTGCTTTTAACAAAGAGACTACAGTCACCCCAGGCTTGTCACTGCTTGTCCTTGCTGCAGTTGATCACAGCTTACCCATAGAGTGGCCAGTAAATAAGCAGGAACTCTTTTTGTGCCCTCCTTCCTGGGCCACAAGGTCATGAGATACTCAGCCTGCTTCCTTGCTATCTTGCCGAGTGTTTTGCATAACACGGATCTCCTCCTTCTAACCACTGAAGGTTGCTGCCTGCCTGTGAGTCCAATGTTAAAGTCCCATGAAGTTGGTTGCAGCAGCACCATGTCTGTCACCAATCTCCATCACACTGGGACAGGCTCGGCTGTGAAACACTTGCCAAACACCCTGGTATCATAGTTTCATTTCTGTTGCTGTTATAAAATACTCTTTAAAAAACAAACAAAAACAAAACAAACAACAACAACAAAACCCACCTTAGGTCTGGAGAGACGGCTCAGCAGTTAAGAGCACTGACTGAATTCAGTTCCCAGCAACCACATGGTGGCTCACAACCATCTGTAATGGGGTCTGATGCCCTCTTTTGGTGTGTCTGAAGAGAGCTACAGTGTACTCGTATGTTAAAAAAGCACTAAACAAACAAAGAAAGAAAAAGCACGTTAAGAAGAATAGGTTTATTTTTAGCTCCTAGTTCCAGGTTCCAGCCCTTTACTGTGAAGCCATCAAGATGTTTAGCACCTGAAGCAGGGAGTCACAGTATATTTATAGTCCAAAGCAGAGAGAAATCAGTTCATGACCCCCTACCTAAGGAATAGTGCTACCTAAGGAATAGTCACTGTGAGCTGGGTCTTCCAACACCAATTACAAATCTAGACAATCTTCCACAGGCATGCTCATCGGCCAACCTAGATAGAGACAATCCCCTCACTGAGATCCCCTAGGAGCTTCTAGGTTGTGTCAAGTTGACAGCACTAACCATCATACCCAGCATCCCAGAGACTGAAGAGTTACACCTTCTTCTCACTCGTGTTGCCTGCAGGGGTTGGCTGAGGCTCAGCTCTGCCATCTTTACTCCGGGACCTAGCCAACCATCTAGAGCAGTGTGGTTATTCCTGACTGATGGTGGGGTAGGAGAACTTAGCTTAGCACTAAATACCATTGCCTCACTGGCTATTACTGGCTACACAGCCTAGTGGACCACAAGAAGACAAGGCAGTGCTTCCCTCTGCCATGCGCCTGGGGATACAGGGGCATCAGTGCACAATCCCAGTGACCACCCTACACCTCATGCCAGGGAAGGGGTTGTCTTACTTAGGGCTTTACTGCTGTGAAGAGACACCATGACGAGGCAGCTCTTATAAAGGGAACATTTCATTGCAGCCGGCTTAGAATTTCAGAGGTCCAGTCCATTATCATCGTGGTGGGAAGCACGGCAGTGTGCAGGCAGACTTGGAGCTGGAGGAGCCAGAGTTTTATAACTTGATCCAAAGGCAGAGAAGGAGATTGTGTTCCACACTGGGCAGAGCTTGAGCATAGGAGACTTCAAAGCCCACCCCCACAGTGACACATTTCCTCCAAGAAAGCCTATCTCCTATTAGCGCCACTCCCTATGGACCATGAATTCAAACACATGAGTCTATGGGGGCCATATCTAGTTAAACCACCACAAAAGTCTTGGTCTTGTGAGGTGCACCCCAAGTAGGAAGAATGAGACACGGTGTGGATGATGGTTCTGCTTATGTAACATGGTGCCATGTCACTAAATTCCACTGTATCTCTGCCAAGTGAAAAGTACTCTCCCCACCCCACAGGTCGGTTTGTTTGGGTGTCTTCAGAGTGCTGGATATTAACCCTCTGAAAGCTGATGCAGGCACCAGCCACTGAGTCCCTTCAAACTCTCTTGCACTGAAACATTAGGGAAGGTGTGTACCTCTCAGTACACATCTTAGCAGAATTTCCATATGGATATTTTATTTGTATGTTCCCGCAGATCAATAAAATAATTTTATTAAGACCATGTGGGAAAAACCTTCAGTTCCCTTCCAAAAACAATGAATACACTGTTGTAATCGATTTGCATAGCCAGAGGGCAAGGAAGGAGTGCATAGCTGGGCAGGACAGGGGCCGGGGCTGGGAGCTCGGGGCAGTGTGCTTACAGTTTTACAATTCATGTTCAACTTTCTTTTCTTCTTCTTCTTTTTTCTTTTTCTTTTTTCTTTTTTTCTTTTCTTTTGGATCTAGACACAGGAATTCTCTCATCTGAGACATTCTCAACAGGGCACAGGCTCTCAGCCTGTGGGTTGTGACCTCTTTGGGAGTTGAGCGACCCTGTCACAGAGGTGGCCTACGACCATCAGAAAACACAGATATTTGCATCACGCATCATAACAGTAGCAAAACCACACTTATGAAGCAGCAATGAGATAACTTTATGGTTGGGGGGTCACCACGACATTAGGAAGTGCATTAAAGGGCTGAGAGCTGCTAGCATAAAGAAATGTCAGATCCTTAAGAGATTGTGTCCTGACACTGAGGGCTCATGCGGGAGAGGGACACGGAGCATCATGGCATCAAGCCTGCTTTGAGTGTTGTCTACGCTGCAGGCTGCCTTCTCTTCCCAACGGTTTCCTACTTCCTGGTCAGTCTTGCTGTGACATGCAAATCAGGCCTGCAGGTTCACTGGGCACCCATTGATGCTACCAGGGTTTTTGCTCATCCTCTTTGACCAGTTGGTCACACACACTTCCTCCTCATGTCCAAAGAGGCTAGAATGAACAAAATACACCTTCTTTTCCTTTATATATTATATAAAGTAACCAGGATCTACTTTTGAAAAAAAAAAAATACTCAGAGTAGAAAAGATGGCTCCAGGGTTAAGAGCATTGGGTACTCTCCCAGAGGACCTAGGCTTGATTCTTGGCACCCATATGGAGGCTCACTCCTTCTGTAACTCCAATTCTAGGAGACTCCTCTGGCTTCCACAAACACCAGAACACACATGATACACAGACATACATGCAGGCAAAAAAGTACCCACACAAAATACAAATCCATCTAGAAATTTTTTAAAAGAGAGTGTCTGTGGTAGTGGGGGGGCACAAGCCTTTAAACTCAGCACTCAAGAGGCAGAGGTAGGTGAGTTCGAGGCCCATCTGCTCTCCATAGTGAGAACCTGTCTTAGAACAAGAAAATTCATCAGTTAGAAGAACTCCAATGAGTTTTCTAAAGCTTTTCTGCCTGCGGCCTCAGTTTTGGAGATTAGGAATCTATGTTTGAGGAGAGTAAGTTCCAGGACGCACTGTCTGTTTGCTGTCCCCAGACAGTGACGTCTCTTCAGAGTCCCTGGTCAGCTGTGTGTTCAAGTGTTTGAGATGATGTCAGGCTGCCCAGGCCTCTGGTCCTGCGAGAGCTGAGGTGGCTCCTCTCAGATCCAACACAATACCTTCTTTCTTCTGTTGCGACATGCATGAGCCATGAGCCCTTGATTTTGTTGGAACAAGAGCCTTTGCTACCATCTGCTGGAAGAGTCTCATAACAGCTCGTGGCTGCTTTGTTCAAATACGTACATGAAATTATGAAACAACCATCTAAGGGAGAAGTCTGTGACACAACGGTGCATCTTAGAGGCGGCTCCGCAGCTCTGTGGCCAGGAGGCTCCATGGCTTCATGGCTCTGCCGCGGCCCAGTGGTCCTCACTGGAGCAGCTCTGAGCTGGCCTCCAAGACAGAAGAAAGATCAGGCCAGGGGAGAAATTTGAAGTGCTTCTAGCATCGCTCCTGATTTGCCTCTCACAGCCCCTGTCCTCAAGGAGGGCCAGGCAGGGACTCAACTGGTGAGATATGAGGGTGAAGACAGGAGCACAGCCAGCAGCCTGGCCATCCAGTGTCCCCCAGTGCCCCAGGGCCCAGCGTCTTCTGATCAAACCTGAAAGAGGAGCCCAGGCAGGGGAAAAAGAGCTTACGGTCCTTAATGACTCCCATCCATTAGTCTCTGACCTTGTGTGGCTGACAGTGCTTTAAATGGTGGCCCCATCAGCAGCCCTACAGCAAATGCCCCCTCCTGATGCTGCTCCACCCTCTTGGACATACTACTGACTCTCATCATTTTGGGGGTTCAGACTTTCCCCCTGACAGGCTTTGGAATGTGTGAGAATCAAGGCTGGTGAATTCAGCAAGCAGGGTTCCGATGGGGGTGAGAACCGTTCACTGTGTCTGCGATATGCTCGACGTTTTCAGTCTGTTACTTTCTCATAGACAGAAATGTCCCTGTCCCAGCATTGGGGTACCTAGAGGCCCAGTTAGCGAAGGGTAATATAGGGTTATGAACCAGGCGTGGTGACAAATGCCTGTAAATCCCAGCACATGGAGAGCTGAGGCAGGAGGACCACATTCAAGGCCAGCTTGGGCTACACAATGAGTTCAAGGCCAGCTTATATGTACTAAGACCTTCTCAGAGAAAGAAGAAGAAAAAAAGACAAATAAAAGATCTACCTTTCCCCCTGTTTGTCAGTTTACAGATGATGCTTGGCTTCTAAGAGCTTCTGAAGATGAGCAATTGTCTTTGTAATGCACAGATTTAAGAGGCTGGACTGAAGAATGTTCATGTCCCATCTTGCAGGTGTTTTCCCACATGATAAAACTTCTGTTCTGAGTGAATCCGAGAATAAGAAACCCTGTTCTTTTGAGGAGATGTCTACGGAGACTAGCCACTAGCTGGATGTGGTACACACCTTTAATCCCAACACTCCAGATGCAGAGGCAGGTGGATCTCTATGAGTTTGAAGTCAGCCTAGTCTACATAATGAGTTCCAGGACACCAGAACTATACATTGAGAGAGACCCTGTCTCAAACAAACCAAACCAAACCAAACCAGACCAAACCAACTAGCAACTGGTTGACACTCCAATGAAGCCCTAGATGTATCTTAAATTGGGAGCTTCTAAGTCACATTGGGTCCTTTTTATCCCAGAAGATGGGGACCTTCAGGACACCCTGCTGTGTCAGACACTGAGACACAGTGGGGCTGGGGATGAGAGGCTCTCCTACCTCAGAACCTTCTGGAGTGGATGGCCTGACACCTCCCATCCTTACTGAGGCTTGCTGTTCTTTACTCCATCTGTCTGGAGCCCACTGTGGAGAAGCTTCCATTGCTGTGGGATGGCCAGCCAGGGTCCCACAAGGCACCTGGAGATCAAGGTCATGCTGTCCATGCTGAGACTAAGGAGGGAGAGCCCTCATGAACTCGCCTGCCTGCATGTGTACAGGAAGGGTTAGAGTGACGCTAGTGTTGAGCCAGTCCTCCAAGGGCTGGGCTGGTGCTCAGCAGACATGGGAAGCTGCTGCCTCCTATTCACAGTGGACATGGAGCATAGTAAGTTTCCGAGGAGGACAGAAGGGCTCAGTGGCACACTCATGGGCACAGTACATCTCTCTGTGACACTGACCATCACCCTCTCTAATTGCCCAGAGAGTACAGAAGCCCTGAAGCATGAGGGAGACAGCCACAGGCTCCCCAGGACTTCAGGCACCACATGTGCCCAGGTTGGGGCTAGTTGCTTTTTGGCAATCACATTTGAAATATTAATGTGTCACCCAAGGCTTTTACAGAACCAGGAAAATAAACAGCAGATAAAACACCCTTGGAAACAGAGAAAAGAGAAAGGTACCCCACCCTGACATTGCTTGGCAGTTCCCCACCCCATCTGCCTGATGTAACAATTACAAGTGTTGGCAGGTCAGGGGCGCCACCCTCCCCAGAGCTCGCCTCCCCTACCACAGCTTTATAATGCCGCCTTTGTTTGAGCTCAGCTAGCTGCTTCCTGGCTTGACAACCCTCTGTCCTCTCTTTGTTTTAAAGGTTACTTTCATATTTCTTACACCGGCATTCAACAAAGTCCAGAGTCAGCCAGAAACTCTTTCAGCCCCTGAAAAACACACAAGCATTCAAGTGTTCAGCTCAGATCCTGCATTCTGATCAAAGGTTTTAGCTCAGAACCTCTGCTCAGTCCTGTGGGAACAGCTCGCCTGCTGGAAGCCACCAGGCTACACAGGTTCTAGGAGTTCCTTCCAGCTTTACCCAGGAATGCGGCAAGCACAGACACATCTCAAGGATGTCTATAAGACTTCTCTAAAGGAGATATGGCTGTACAAAAGCCAGCTCACAGGGGCTGTTCTCAAATATGGCTTTGTTCTAGGGTTTCTTCAGTAAGTGTTTTCTCTTAACAAAAAGTCACTCCAGCTGGGCAGTGGTGGCGCACGCCTTTAATCCCAGCACTTGGGAGGCAGAGGCAGGTGGATTTCTGAGTTCGAGGCCAGCCTGGTCTACAGAGTGAGTTCCAGGACAGCCAGGGCTACACAGAGAAACCCTGTCTCGGAAAAAAAAAAAAAAAAAAAAATTAAATAGTGTGTCATGCTTAGCAAAGGTCAAATACACATTTTTTTGGTACTGTTCATAGGAATAATGCCATTTCCAGAAATGTTCCCATCCTACGCATCTCCCACTTCTAAAAAATAAAGTCAGGGGTCTGGAGGGATGGCTCAGCAACTGCTGAGTATCGGACGCAGAGGACCCAGGTTCAATTCCCAACATCTACATGGCAGCTCACAATTGTCTGTAACTCTAGTTTCAGGGGATCCAACACCCTCACACAGACATATATGTAGGCAAAACACCAATGCACATACAATAATTAATAATAATAACAACAACAATAATAATAATGAATAAAGTATAAAAAGTCAACCTTTTATTCAATATAATTTTTAGCATTGGATTCTCAAAATACCGAAGTAATCTAAGCAACTCAGTGATCATATCTAAATCAAGATGTACAAATATGTATAAAATGCCCTGTCCCATTAAAATAAGGTATATTTAATATACAATTTAATATACAATGATCACACCACTTTTTGTTGTTGTTGTTGTTGCTATGCTATTGCTATTGTTTCCAAACAAGTCTCATATGCCCCAGGCTGGTCTCAAACTTCCACTTCTCAGGTGTTAGGACTACAGATGTCTTCTACCACGCCCAGCTGGTGCCTTACTAGGGATCAGCCCAGGGCTTCCTGAATGCAAGCCCTCTCCCAGCTGAGCCGTATCTCCAGCCTCTTGTGCTTTCTTTTCTTTTTTTTTTTTTTTTTTTTTTTTTTTTGAGGAGGCAAGGTTCAGGAGAGGCCCACCTACCCAGGTGCTGGGGTTAAAGGCATTGGCAATGCCCGGTCCCCAGGAACAATTTTCTTCTCCCTCTTCCTCCTCTTCACCTTCTTCCTCCTCCTCCTCCTCCTCCTCCGTCTTGTTCTGTTGTGGTGGTGGTGGTGATTTTGGTTTCACTTTCTAGACAATTTCTTTGTGTAGCCCTAGCTGTCCTGGAACAAGTTGTGTAGACCAGACTGGCCTTGAACTCAGAGATCTGCCTGCCTCCTGAGTGCTAGGACTAAAGACATGCATCACCACCACCCAGCTGAACTTTCTTAAAAGACAACAAAACTCTAATATCTTAACAATGTTGAAGAAGAGAGACCAACGCCAAGCCATTCGTGACCAAATTCAGCCAATTTACATTTATTGTGTCGCACACGACAGCAAAGTTTGAGCAATGAAGACAATTCAAATGTATTCATTTCACTAAGCTCGACCTCCAAGTGGAACCCAGGGCCTTGAACATATCAGGTAAGTTCTTCCTAATCTTTCTTCCGTTTTCTGGGACAGGATCTTGCTAAATTTCCCAGGCCTTGAGATCTTCTTGCCTCAGCCTCTCAAGTAGCTGGGATTATCGGCCTGTGCCACCAGGCCTGGCTCAATTAAATATTCTTTTTCAAGCTGGGCACTAGTGGTGCATGCCTTTAATCCCAGCACTTTGGAGGCAGAGGCAGGCAGATCTCTATGAGTTCCAGGCCAGCCTGGTCTACAGAGTGAGTTCCCAGGACATCCAGGGCTACACACAGAGAAACCTTGTCTCAAAAAACCAATCTTCTCTTCCCTTAACATTGATTTATGTGCATGCCTATGGATGTGTGCACACAGGCCGCGCCCACAGCATGCACATCAGAGAACTATGTGTGAGAGTCTGTCCTCTCCTTCTACCATATGGGCATTGAACTCAGGCTGTCAGTCTTAGCAGCAAGCACCTCCACCTGTTGAGCCATCTCACCAGCCCTTGATTAAATATTCTTATTTAGTGATTTCTCTGCCCAGTAGAAATTTGAAAAATAATTGTTTCCAAATAAAACAAAAGGTGATTTCTTTTCCCCTGATGTCCTTTAAAAACTTATTTTTAGGGAGTGGAGAGATGGCTTAGTGGTTAAGAGCACTGGTTTCAGTTCCTAGCATCCATGTGGTGACTCTCTGTAACTCTGTAACTCTATCCCAGGGAATCCTATGGCCTCTTCTTGCCTCTGCGGGCACCAGTCATGTACATAGTACACAGACCTGCATGCAAGCAAAACACTCATGCATGTAAAAGTAAATCAAATCAAATCAAATAAAAATAATTTTAAAACTTTATTTTTAAAACTCGATTGTGCTGGGCATGGTGGTACATAATCCCAGCACTTGGGAGACAGAGGCAGGTGGAGCTCTGTGAGTTTAAGCCTAGCCTGGTCTGTATAGTGAATCCCAGGCCAGCCAGGGTGATAGCGTGAGACCTTTCTCAAAAGAATAAAAATAAAAGTTAAAAATCTATTTTAAGCAAATTCTAACATGGCGTTTTGTAACATTTTTTAAAGACCACTTTTAACACATCAAATATCTATAGAGTTGTACTGGCTGGTTTTGTGTGTCATCTTGACACAAGCTGGAGTTATCACAGAGAAAGGAGCCTCCCTTGAGGAAATGCCTCCATGAGATCCAGCTGTAAGGCATTTTCTCAATTAGTGATCAAGGGGGGAGGTCCCCTTGTGAGTGGTGCCATCCCTGGGCTGGTGCTCCTGGGTTCTATAAGAAAGCCAGCTGAGCAAGCCAGGAGAAGCAAGCCAGTAAGTGACATCCCTCTATGGCCTCTGCATCAGCTCCTGATTCCTGACCTGCTTGAGTTCCAGTCTTGACTTCCTTTGGTGATGAACAGCAGCATGGAAGAGTAAGCTGAATAAACCCTTTCCTCCCCAACTTGCTTCTTGGTCATGATGTTTGTGCAGGAATAGAACCCCTGACTAAGACAAGAGTTATCATCAATATAACCAATTGGATTTGAAGTTTGCATTTTTTTGTTTCCTTACTACCTCATAGGTCCTTAGCTCTAGTACCAGACAGTGCAAGGCCAGCTCTCAGTATCTGTGGGAAACCATGTTCTCAATCACATAAAGAGCTTTAGGTCTCTAAAATGTAGGGGTTTTTTTGTTTGTTTGTTTGGGTTTTTTTTGGGGGGGGGGCTTTGGTTGGTTGGTTTGGGTTTTGTTGCTATTTTTAATGTCTAAATGTTTCCTGAAAATTTCATAGCCAATTTAAAATCGAGGGATAAGTGTATTTTTTAAATTCTGTAGATGAAGATGGTTAGATTCATTTCCTAGATGAGAGATCAAGAAGCCTCAAATGAAAAACCAATAATCCAACAGTGTGTGTCTCCAGGACTAAGACCGAACCATGGAAGACCATGCCCCGAGGTACAGGACACAACTCTGGAAGTCTCACTTTCACTTAGAAATCCAAATTTCCACTTGGGAGGCAGAGGCAGGTAGATTTCTGAGTTCGACCCCAGCCTGGTCTACAGAATGAGTTCCAGGACAGCCAGGGCTACACAGAGAAAACCTGTCTCGAAAAACCAAAAAAAAAAAAAAAAAAAAAGAAATCCAAATTTCACTCTAAGAAAAACAACAAACAAACAAAAATCCACGAACCTGGAGTGTGGACTGAAGTTGAGTGGATCCTACTCCCCATGGTAGGTTTTGTTGTCGTTTTAAAAATAGATTTTGAGACGGGGTCTCACTCTGTAGCCCAGGCTGGCCTCACACCAACAGAGATCCTTCTGCATTACCATCCCGAGTGGCCAGGTCACAAGTGTGAGCCACTGTGTCCACCCTAATTTATTTTTAAGTCTGAAGAAAATCTATACATAAAGAAGACCATGTTCATAGTAAAAATACCACCTACACACAGCCAAGGCACCAGCCAGGTCCCACGGCTACACAGCATAGCACGTTACCCTGCAGGTGTTCTCTAAGCACCCAAGTGTCACATGAGTCGTCCTTCTTTAGAAGACGCTCTGCCTCCTGTTAGCTCTTTGGGTCCCTCGATGCTCGGCGGTGGTACACGCTGAATTAACAGTTTTGCTCTTGAGGTGCAAATCCTTCTAACAGGTCCTTCCTGGTCCCCTAGCACGACCTCGAATCAATCATTCTGATAGATACACCACAGATTCGTAAAGTTCAGAGAAGGCCTGAAGGTGTGACTCGTTTTCATACTCAGATTTGAAACCCCATAGCCATAAGCTCATCCTCCAAGAAAGCTTTGGAAACTTTAACCCGTCTTCTGCCTTCCAGCTTCTCTGTAGCCCTCAAAAGGGAGAGATTCTCCAGCTATCATTCCCTAAAGCTTCTGTGCTGCCTCCCCTGGGATGGATCAATACCTCCAGGCTACCTGGTACATTCCTGAGAGTGTTGAACTCAGTCCCAAAGCTACAATCAAATGTTATCTCCAACGCTTTTGGAGATAACAAGGAGAAAGAACCTGCAGATCACTGGCTAATTACATCTGCTGGCTTCTTTGTAGTCTTGGCTGTTGTCCACTTCCAGGGCCAGAAGGCAGCATCTTTGTGACTGCTCTAGGCCACACAATAGCCTGGAGAAGTGGTGGTAGCCATGGGTTCCTGTGTCTCCCTGTGCTTTTTAAATATGCTGTCACACACGAAGATTACACAGCTATGCTCAAAGTGTCTTTAATCCTTTAATGTTTGCCTGTACGTGTCCATCTTCAATAACTATTGACTGGCCGCCCGGCTCCACAGACTTGTTTCCATTTTCCATAGCTCACAATATAGATGGACTCTAGCAGAAATTTTGTTGTTGGTGCATGTGTGGGTGTGCATGTGGGTGCGGAGGTGTTTGTGTGGATGTGGTTTTGTTTTCATTGTTTTTTTACTTTAGACTGGGTCTCTCACTGCCCAGAAACTTACTGATTAGTCTAGACTGGCTGGCCGGCAAGCCCTGGGGGTCTGTCTCTACCTCCCCATGCTGGAATTAGAAGAGTACACTATCACATCTATCTTTTCCAGGGGTTCTGGGACTCCTACTCTGCCCTCATGCTCTCTCAGCGGGCACTACACCAATGGAGCTGTCTGTGCAGCAATGGCTGTCTCACACTGGAGAGTCTGAGAATCGAACCCAGTCTTTATGTGTTCTTTCACCGATTGCAGATTTCTGTAGGTTTCAGCTGTTTTTTCAAGACAGGGTTTCTCTGTGTAGCCCTGGCTGTCCTGGAACTCACTCTGTAGACCAGGCTGGCCTCGAACTCAGAAATCCACCTGCCTCTGCCTCCCAAGTGCTGGGATTAAAGCCGTGCGCCATCACTGCCCCAGCTACAAGTTTTATATCCATTAAGAGACTTATAAGGACTTTCCCCAGACTGTGGCTTCTCTTTCCATTTCTTTGCATATGTTTTAAAGGACATTGTTTCTAATTTTAATGACGTTTGACTTAGCAGTATTTTCTTTTCTTTTTTTTTTTTTTTTTTTAAAAGATTTATTTATTTATTATATGTAAGTACACTGTAGCTGTCTTCAGACACCCCAGCAGAGGGCATCAGATCTCATTATGGATGGTTATGAGCCACCATGTGGTTGCTGGGATTTGAACTCAGGACCTTCGGAAGAGCAGTCAGTGCTCTTACCCGCTGAGCCATCTCTCCAGCCCCGACTTAGCAGTATTTTCCCTGGTGGGCTACACTCTCCGTGTTCTATCTCAGAGACCTTTGCCTACCGGGAAAGCAGAGATTTTCTGTTTTCCTCCATGTTTCATGGTCTTAGATTCTGACAGTGATCCAGCCTGAGACCCTTTGTACATTGCACAAGACTTTTTTTTTCTGCATACACACATCCAGCCACCACAGCCTGTTTGCTGAAATGATCACTGTCAATGCTTTATCCCTTCATCCAGAGCCAAATGAAAATGATGCGTAGTCTGTCCTCATCCGCCTTATGTTAGAGCCAGTACCTCCCTGTCTCCATCACCACAGAGTGACTCTTCAGCCCATGGCATAAGGCCTCTAAATTTATTTTCTTCTTCAAGGTTATTTTGGCTGTTCTTAATCTCTATTCCCATGTTAATCTTAAAATTAGCTTTAAGATTTAAAATCTATCTGCTCCCCTTCTTTTGAAGAGAAATCCAACAAAATTTCAAGGATTTTGTCAAGTCTGCCTGGAATGGAAAGGTAAATCTGAGTGCTATATCCTTTAAAAAATATATAAAGTCGTAATTGTGTGTGTGTGTGCAAGTGTGCACACACGCCGTGGCTTGCATGTGGGAGTCTGCAGATAGCATTTAGAGGTTGGCTCTCTCCCGTGTTGTTTGTGAGGCTGTGGTCATTCATCCCAGCTTTTTCTTCATTAATTTTATTGTATGCTATGCATCTCTCTTTGATTTGTTTTTATTTTAATTCAGTCTGAAATGCTTTTCAGTCTCCCTTTTGATTTCTTCTTTGGCCAAAAATTACACAGAAATGAGCTATTCAGTTTCTAAAACACTTGAAGATTTTCCAGATATTGTCTAATCATCTTTATTTTACCATTTACTTATTGCTTTTTTGTTTTGTTTGCCTTTTTGAGACAGGGTCTCTCTACACAGCCCTGGCTATCCTGGAACTCACCATGTAGTCCAATAGTCCACTGGCATAGAATTCACAAAGATCCACCTCCCTCTGCCTCTGCTTCCCAAGTACTAGATAAAGGCATGGAACACTATGCCTGACGATTGATGTCTTTGAGATAGGGTCTTGCTATGCAGCTCTGACTGGCCTAGAACTCACTATGTAGACTAAGCCGGCCTCAGAACTCAGAGATCTGCCTGCCTCTGCCAAAGTGCTGGCATTAAAGGAAGGTGCCATTACACCTGTTCATTTCGAATTTAATTGCAATGTGTCAGATGACATTTTTTCTTCTTCCTTTATCTTGTGTATGTGTGCACATGTTTACACTGTGTGGACTTTCCTGTGTATACGGGGTGTACATGCGTGAAGTAGACATCTGAACTAGTCTCCATTTCTCTTTCACCATATCAACATAGCACTTCTCAATCAATGCCAGAGCTCACCAACATGGCTAATCTTGCTAACCAACTTGCCCCGGCGACCTCCTTTCTCCACCTGCCAAGGTTAGAATCATAGCAATCTGGTATTTATTTATATTTGTTCTGAGGATCTGAACTTGGGTTCTCATGTTTGCACAGCAATTGAATTATGGAGCTGTCCATCTTCCCAGCACCAAGACAGCATGTTTTTGTGGTCTGCATCTTTCAAGGTTGCTGAGACTTACTTTATAGCTTAGACTCTGATATGGCTTAGTAAGTGTTAGACATGCTTTCAGGAAGTATATTCTGCAGCCACCATAAACACGGAATAAGAATCCACAGCAAACATTAAAGACGTCAACATCCCAGGAGCCCATACCTGACACTGCCTGGAGGGCCAGGAATCAGAGGTAAGACAATCCAGAGACCCCAAGATAGAACTAAACATAGCTGGCAAAAAGAAAAAAGAAAAAGAAAGAAAGAAAGAAAGAAAGAAAGAAAGAAAGAAAGAAAGAAAGAAAGAAAGAAAGAAAGAAAGAAAGAAAGGATTCCTATAGTCATTGATGAACCTAGCCCAATTGTCATCAGAGAGGCTTCATCCAGCAACTGATAGGAGCAGACGAAGAGACACGCAGCCCACATTAGGCAGAGCCAGGGGAGCCCCGCAGAAGAGGAAGAAAAATTGTAGGAACCAGAGGGGTTGAGGACACTGTGAGAACATAGCCCACAGAGTTAACCAAGCAGGGCTCATAGGGGCTCACAGAGACTGAAGCGACAAACATGGACCCTGTATGGATCTGAGCTAGGTCCTCTCTGTATACTTTATGGTTGTGTACCTTGGTGTTCTTATGGGACTCTCAACATTGGGAATGGGGGTTGTCTCTGATCCTGCAATTGGGACCTGTCTTAGTCAGGGTTTCTATTCCTGTACAAAACATCATGACCAAGAAGCAAGTTGGGGAGGAAAGGGTTTATTCAGCTTACACTTCCATGCTGCTGTTCATCACTAAAGGAAGTCAGGACTGGAACTCACACAGGGCAGGAACTTGGAGTTAGGAGCTGATGCAGAGGCCATGGAGGGGTGCTGCTTACTGGCTTGCCCCCCCCCCCCCGACTTTCTCAGCTTGCTTGCTTATAGAACCAGGACTATCAGCCTACAATGGACCCTACCATTCTTGATCACTAAAGGAGAAGATGCCTTACAGCTGGATCTCATGGAGGCATTTCCTCAAGGGAAGCTCCTTTCTCTGTGACAACTCCAGCTTGTGTCAAGTTGACACACACAACCGGCCAGGCCAGGACCCTTTTCCTCCTATTGTGTTACCTCGTCCAACCTTGATAGAAGGTTGGGTCTAGTTTTTTTGTAACTTGTTATGCCATGTTCAGTGGATGTCCCTGGGAGGCATGCTCTTTTTTCAGAAGGGAAACTGAGGAGTAGATCTGAGGGAGAGGGGCAGATGGGGGGGGGCACTACTGGGAGGAGAGGAAGGAGAAGGAACTGCAATTGGCATGTAAGGAATAAGAGAATTTTTATTTTTAAGTAAAAAAAACCTTTGTCATCCCTTCTGATTTATTTTTATTAGTTGTTTTAGATAAATATCTAAAGTATTTGATAAATATAATATCGCATTATGAGAAACTCTCTATGTAGCTCAGGCTAGCTTCAGTTTAGAGATCCACTGCTTCTGACTCCCAAGTGCTGGGATTAAAGAGACACACTTCTCTGTTCACCAGTAGAAGGGTGTGGAAGCCTTCTACTTAGGTATGCTTTGTCTATTTCCTTTTGTGGTTATATTGCTTTTGACTTAGTCTACCTTCCTGAAGCATTGTTTTAAATGCAAAAAAATTACTTCTATATGCGTATGTGTGGGTGGTATGTGCCCACTAATCTGGCTGGGTATGCAGTTCCAAGGATCTGCCTGTCTCCACCTCTCAGTGCTAGGCTGGCACACCCAAGCACACTTGACTTTTATATGGGTACTAGAGGTTTGAACTCAGATCCCCTGGCTTTTCTAGGTTGTGCTCTTACTCTCTGATCCCCTAGTACTTCATATTTGGTTGGTTTTAAAAAACAGATCTATGTGTTTTCTGGTAGTGTATTCTCCAGTCACTGAAACAAGAATCCTAAAGCTCAGGCTGACCTCAAACTCACTATGCACACAAGTTTGGTCTTGAGCTCCTGGTCTTTCTGCCTCTACTTCCCAGGTTCTGTGATTACAGATGTGTGCTACAAATACCTGGTGTGCTTATATTGTTTACTGTTAACATCTCCATTGTCTATGTGACCCTAATCCTACCATTCCAGGAGCCACCCGATTCACAGAATGAATGTCCCGGGCAAGAGTAGGCATGGGGGGGGGGGGGGCACTAGAGTTGATCGCTCAGATACCCCGCATTAGGTAAGAGGACCCATTTGGAAAGAAAGCTGGATTCTCCTGAAGCAGTGGACCCAAGGGTCAGGAAATTAACTCTAGGTTGATAGGTGGCTAGGCAGGATTATATATACATGTGTTTGTGTTATATGTATATATCTTTGTGTGTGTGTATGTGTGTGTGTGTGTTATTACTGTGTATGAAGGTCAGAGTCAGTTCACTCTACCTCCTTTGTTTCACAGCAGGTTCTCTCTTGTGTCTGTAGCTGTGATATGTATTAGCAACTAGCTAGCCTACCAGCTTCTGACTGACTCCACCTCTCTCTCACTGCAGGAGTACTTTGATTACAGATGCACACTGGGGCATTCAGATCTTTATGGGTGTGGAGGTCAGATTCAGGCCACTGGGCTTACAGAAGTACTCTTGACTTGCTGAGGCATCTCCCCAGGCCCTATTATTTACAGAACAAGCCTGGCATCCTAAATCCTCGGGTTCCATTTCTGCTTTTCCAACTTGTCCTCAGGGCATGCTCTCCTGTGTGTGATAATCTTGTTTGTGGGGTCATACTAGAAAGCCTGGGTTTTATCTGAGAAGCCTGTGAAGTCTTGGTTGGGATCAAGCGAGACCTCCAGATCACAGGATGGAGACTTGTGCTGGGTACCGCACCAAAACCAGTACATGACCATGTGGACTTAACCTCTCTGAACAGGGCGTTCCAGTTCCCTGACCAAGCCTGTCAGTCAGTGGGTGGTCTGATTCCAGTCCTCTGTGGGAAATGTGTCTTGAATTTTAACAGGTCCTTGGGAGTCACAAGGAGGACCCAGGCTTGTTAAAACCTAAGGCTTTCCAAGGTGGCAGCTTCTAAGGAGGGGTGTCAGTCAGGTAAGCCCCTCTTTGTCACTCTTTCCAAGGACTTCCTCTTTTAGATTTCAGGTAAACCGGCATCTTCCTCCGCGTACGCTCAGGATACCCAGGCTGGCCACATGGCTGCAACTGTCACCAGGAGCAGATGGCCAGTGGGTAAGAGTACGTGCTTTACAAACATGAGGGTGAGAGAAAGGCACCGATGCCAGCTACCCACACCCTCACCAGCATACACCACACCATACAACACACACTCAGAAAAGGAAGGAGCTACTGATGGCCCACCTGAATCCCACCGGGGAAGGGCATGTCCTCCTGTCCATCCCTGGCTGTTTACTGGGCACACACCTCCCCTTCTCCAGGACACAGCCTTGTGCTAACAAGTGCAGCTACATCTGGAGATGCCTGGGAGCTAGCTACATGTGCCACCCTAGCACTGGCTTGTTTGTGGCTGGCTGAGGCAGGGATGGCACCTCAGACTCCATCTCTGTAGAGGACAGACCACGAACCCCGGGGTTCAGCAGATACCACATTCTGGTCAGCTCCTTGCCCCACACCTCTATCTCACCCTCCTAAGATGCCTCTTCCAGTCACAGGCACCTAAATTGCCACTTCAAGCTTGACCTCTGAGGAACTGGCCTGCAACAGGTGGGGCCCGCTGTAATCTTGAAAACAGTCCAAAGAGAGGACTTGAGGAAGGATGCCTGCTGACCCACAGATGGTAAGACCCACCACCTCTGGAGGCGTGTGGAGACTGCCTGCCTATCATCCGTCCACAGCAATGCAGTGACAATTTTGAAACATGACAGCGTGCAGAGGGAACAAAGGTGAAGTCTAAAGAGGCCCAGGTCAAAGGGGCCTAGGGGACATAAGCAGATGGCTACAATCATGTTTTGCAACTAGCAGACTGCACTTCAGCAACATGGCACATACCTAAAGGGCTTCCTTAAATGTGAATTGCTGCACTAGGCAGGCCATTCTTGCCAAGGCTGCATGTGCTGAGAAACACATTCTAGTCAACCCAGCAGGTAAGGCAGCCGTCACCTGGCAAGGGTGGCCCTAATCATCCCTCTAACGTGGGGAGAGAAGAGCCCACACGTGTAGGCTGATAAAGGTCTGTACCCTATAGGCAAAGGAGGAAGTCACCATTGTCCTCAGAGCCAGGGGTTTGAAGCAGGTTGTCCTGTCTTGTAGTCTTTTAAAAAATTGCAACCAATAGAGTCCTGACAGAGCTTAAGTCCAGGACCTACTGACCTTCACTTGAAAAGAAGGTGGACCCAAGATGTAAGACAGACTACACAAGAGGTGGGTGGTGCTGGCCCTTGGCAGCAGCTAGTACTAAAACCACCTTCCTAATAAAACAGCTGCCCTCCACCAATAGGAATCAACTCACCCAAGGATGAAAGGCAAAGCCAATGACCCACATGGGAGTGTGTGGGTACTCACTTCAGAGAATGCTCTTGAAGTGCCAACCTCGTAGCTGTTATAGAGATGTGCCAAGTGACAGATCATCACCCAGATGAGAGGCGGGACACAACAGGTCCACCTCAGTGTAGCCTGCTCCCTTCTCCACTCTGCCTTCTCTGCCTGGTAGCTCTCTAGCCACCACTTGGGTTTTCCTGGTTGTGATGCCCAGCCTTGGCCTGATGTCTTCGAAAGGCCTCATGTATCTACCCTGGCCAGTACACATCTGGCAAGCCAGGGCCTGGAGCCGGGAACCACAGCCTCTACCCTCCCACCGATACACAGATGATCTAGGAGCAAAGCACAAGGCAAGACCCAGATGAAGGTTGGAATTGCTTTTATTGAGGGGCGGACACCGCAGGGCCCCCGCCCATGGTCAGGTTAGTGTTCTGCCTGGCATCTCCACCTGCCACCAGCTCAAGGTTAGTGGAACATGCAAAGCTCACTCAGAGGGTGGAGGCAGGGGTAGGAGCCACCAAGGCCAGGAACTGGCTGGACAGGAAGGGAGAGTGTCACTGGCCAAGTGCTTATGTCAGCACAGATGGGCCAGCCAGTGTCTCTGGGCCATGGAGGGGCCAGGGCTCCCTGGGAGTGAGATGGGCAGCAGCACCCAGAGAGGGATTCCACAGGCTTGAAGAGTCCCTGGGCCTCTGGAGTAGGAGAATTCTCAGATCTGCAGAACCCCCCAGCCCCGCCTAGCCAGAATGTCCATCTCCTACCCTGGGTCTGGGTCTTTAGGGCCTGGGTACAAGGACACAGAAGGCACTTACAAGAGGAGCTGAGGCTGGAAGGCTGAAGCAGAGGCTTAGGTCTCAGGGGAAGAAGTATGGGGTGGTGAGCTACAAAGCATAGCTCCAATGGCAGCTGCAGGAGCCAGGCGGGAGGCTGGGGCCAGGACCAGGCCTTATCTTCCCATGGGGAAGGGGCTTCTCTGGACAGGCTGGAAGAGATGGCCTGGGATCTTTCCTTTGCCAGCAAAACCCACTGAATATACAGGACATTCAGAGATATACTGGGAAGAAGCAGCTGGCTCAGGACAGAGGCCTCAAGAGGCTCGAGAGCTGTCTGCTCACAGGATTGTCCCCAGTTCCCCTCAGCAGCTAGGACCAGTAGGTAGACATCCAGTGGAGTTGGCTTAGAGGTCTGAGGGCCTTTCCCAGATAGAATCCTCCCAGGAGAGACAGAAGTGGTAGGCTGAGTGCCCAGCTCTGGATTCTCCAAGGCACCTAGCTGTGGTGAGTGGCAGGTAGAAAGGACTAGAGAGGCCCAAGGAGAGTGAAGTGGTCACTGGCCTGGGCCAGCCCTGTTTCCCAAAACACAGGCTGTCTGGACATCGCATATATATATTAATGTGTTAGTCTGGTCTTTTTGGTTAAATTTTAGGCACCGCTTGGGAGGAAGACACCTTTAAATGTTTAAAAAAAAGAAGAAGGAAAAAAAAAAAAAGACCCCAGCGCCTCCTCAGGAACCTGGCCACATGCAGAGCGGGAAGGCAGGATGCAGGCTGAGGGGATCAGGCCACTGCAGACTCAGGGCCCCCAAGAGAGGCTGAAGGCCCTGAGGCATAGCGGCGGCCATAGCCTGAGGAAGAGTAGGAGGAAGAAGAAAAGGTCATTGAAAAGCCAGAGCCAGTGGCATCAAAGCTGCCGCGGCGGGAGCCGGCCCTGGAGCCGGTGCGAGAACCAGTGCGTGAACCAGCAGTAGAGCCAGAGCCACTGACACTGTAGGGGCTGTAGTAGCCCTTGCTGGACTGTGCCGCAGCTTCCAGCAGCCTCAACCCTGTGCCCTCCTCCACCATGCTACGATCCAGAGCGTCCTTGTAGGAGATCTTGAGCTTGGTCTTGGGGCACGTGAGGTACTTGGAGTAGGCACTGACATCACGCAGCTTCTGGGCTGTGCGGGCATCCACAGTGCCACGTTGCAGGGCTTCATCAAGAGACACACGGCCAGGTGTGTCAGGCTCAATCAGACCACCTGTTAGGTACTGCACCTCCAGGAAACGCTGGCCTGCCTCGTAGTACAGCCAGCCCTTCTTCAGGGCCTGGGCAGCTGACATCTTGGTCTTGGTGCGTGGGTCCTCAAACCCACAGAAGGCCTTCTGGGCCAGATTGATACGGTCTACCATGATCTTGTCCACCAGGCCCTTGTTGACAGCCTCAGTAACCGGGAAGCGCTCACCAGTGCTGGGGTCAATGATGCCCCCGGTGCAGGCCTGTGCCTCCAGCAGCCGCTGGCCAGTGATGTTGTCTACCAGGTTGCGGTGCATGGCCTCCGTGATGGACACCTTCTCCAGAGTCTCTGTGTCTAGGATGCCAGCCACTGGGCCAGTCTCCTCAGTAGGATCAGACCAGGAGGCTAGCTGGGTCCTAGGGGCAGCAGAACTGATGGGGTAGGAGGAAGATGAGCCCACAGAGGAGGAGCGGGAGCGGAAGCCACCGGCATTGCCTGAGAGCATGTCAGCAAACTCAGTGATAGAAAGCGTGCCAGCGCGGTACTGGTCCAGTGCTGAGCGGTCAATGAGGTTCTTGGTGATGGCATCATCGATGTCATACTGGCGGCCAGAGCGGCGGTCGATGATCATAGATTTGACAACGCCGTCTGAGGAGGAGATGGTGATTTCTTCCCACTCACACTCCTGCTCCGACAGCTCCAGGTACGTCTGGTGGTCAATGAGGCCCTTGCGGTAGGCCTCATACACTGACATCTCCTTGCCCGTCTCAGGGTCCACAATCACCACGCGGCGCTTGCGCACTGAAGACTTGGAGGATGTCTTCCGCTCCCGCTTCTTCTCCTTCAGTGGCAGGAGACACAGGCCAGTCTGGGGGTCAGTGATGCAGCGCTCCATCAGCTGCAGGTAAGTGAGGTTCTCCTCAGTGTTGGGGTCGAAGAAGCCCTTGGTGTCATCTGAGGGATCAGTCAGGATCTCATTCATCTCCTCATCAAAGAGGCCGCGCTTATAGGCCACTTCCACAGGCAGACGGTGGCTCTCCTCAGGGTCAATGATGCCACCAGTGGCTATCTGTGCCTCTAGCAGACGAATACCATGGTCCTTCAGGATGAGGCCCTTCTTCATGGCCTGGAAGAGAGAGATGAGTTTCCCAGAGTACGGATCCTTGTAGCCAGTGACAGCACGCTCAGCTGACAGCAGCTTGTCCTTGAACTCGGGGCCCACAATACCCATACGCACGGCCTCTTCCACGGTCAGCTTGAGTCCCTTGATGGGGTCAATGACATAGCCAGTGGCTGCCTGTGCTTCCAGGAGCTCGAAGGCTGTACCGGGACGGATGATGCCCTTCTTCATGGCCTGATACACAGAGAGCCGTTCCTTGGTAGCATCGACAAAGACTCCAGCAATGCAGCTGGTACCCTCAAGGAACTTCTGCAGGTTCTTGGTGACCTCCTCAATGGAGGTCAGGCCTTCTTGCAGCTGTAGTGCTGTGGCCTCGTCCATGACTTGAGAGCGTACCAGCTCCTCCACAGTGATCTGCTTGCGCAGGCCGCGGAAGGTCAGCTTGCGGGCATCAGAGAGTGGCAGTAGCATCTGGCCGCTGTTGTCATCACGGCGGCAACGCTTGAGCAGCTGTGTGTAGCTGAGCCGCTCATCCGTGGAGGGGTCCACATAGCTGCGCACCTCACTGGGCTCCGACAACTGGTCATGCGTGTCCTTATTGAGGTAGCCACGTTGGTAAGCCACCTCCAAAGGGAGGTGGAAACCCAGGCGGGGGTCCACAATGCCTCCTGTGGCTAGCTGGGCATCCAGCAGCCTCAGTGCCTCCTCGGCAGGGATCAGCTCCTTCTTCATGGCCTGGAAGAGTGAGATGGTCTGTTCGGTGTAGGGGTCACGGTAACCAGTTACGGCTCGCTCGGCAGAGAGGAGCCGATCATGCAGCTCAGGGCCTACCAGACCCTTCCGAACAGCCTCATCCACGGTCAGCCGCTCACCCTTCACTGGGTCTAGCAGGAAGCCTGTGGCTGCCTGTGCTTCCAGCAATAAACGGGCCACCTCGGCACTCAGCAACCCCTTCTTAAGGGCCTGGTAGATGGTTAGCGTCTGCCTGGAGCCAGGCAGGTAGACACCAGCCACTGATCCTGTGCCGTAAAGGTAGCGCCAGGCAGAGTCCATCTCCAGAACCTCACGGAGGTTCTTGGTGCCTTCCCGGAAGAGGTTGTAGGTCTCGAGGGAGATGATGCGGGCCTCGTATAGGTCCTCAGCAGTGAGGCGGCGGCGCACGTAGTCATAGGAGGCGAGGTTCTGCTGGCGGATGATCTCCGTCTTCTCGATGATCTCGATGATGATGATGATCATCCGCTCCTTGGTGACTCGACCGGCCTGAAAGTCAGCCATGAGCCGCGCACGCTGGTCCTCCGGGATCATGTCTGACTGCATCACCTCCCATAGAGACATGGAGGAGCCACCGTGGCTGCCACCACCTGGGATGTCAATCTGCGTCTCCTCGAATGCCCTCCGAGTCTCCTCCTCAGTATACACCTGTGTGGTTTCTACCACCTCTGTCTTCTCTGCCCCTTTGAGTGGCAGGAGGCGCAGGCCTGTCTCGGGGTCCTCCACACAGCGCTCTAGCAGCTGCAGGTAAGTGAGGTTCTCGTGGGTGTTGGGGTCGAAGAAGCCCTTGGTGTCATCGCTTGGGTCAGACAAGATGCGGTTCATCTCCTCATCAAAGTAGCCACGCTGGTAGGCCACATCTACGGGCAGGCGGTGGCTGTGCACAGGGTCAATGATGCCCCCTGTGGCAATCTGGGCCTCCAGCAGGCGGATGGCATGGTCCCTGAGGACCAACCCCTTCTTCATAGCCTGGAACAGCGAGATGGTGCTGCCTGAGTAAGGATCCTTATAGCCAGTGACCGCCTTCTCAGCTGACAGCAGCTTCTCATGGAGCTCAGGGCCCACTACTCCCGCCTTGACAGCCTCATGAACGTACAGACGCTGGTTCCGCACAGGGTCCACTAGGAAACCAGTGGCTGCCTGGGCCTCCAGCAGGAGTGTGGCTGTGCTGGGTCGGAGGAGGCCCCGGCGCATGGCCTCATAGATGGTTACTTTCTCCTTCGAGTCCTCCAGATAGATGCCAGCCAGGCAGCCGCTGCCTTGCAGCAGTGTCCGCACAGAGCCCACCTCTGACAGATCTTTGACTGATGTCTTGCCATCCTTGAGCTGGTCAAATTGAGCTTTGCTGAGGATCTTGGCGGCCAGGAGCTCACTGGCTGGCACAGGGGCACGGAGGCCACTAAAGGACAGCCTCTCCTGCCGTTGAGTCTCCACCTCCTCCACGATGGTGATAACGATCTTGATGACCTTCTCTACGGTGACCTTGCCTGTACGGAACTGCCGCAGCAGCTCCTGACGCTGCTCCTCAGTGAAGTACTCAGAGCTTATGAGCTCCCACACTGTCATTGCCCTGCCCTTAAAGCTGCCCACAGGAACCTCGACCTTGGCCTCCTCCAATGTCTCACGGGCCTGGAGCTCAGAGTAGACCTCCTCCTGCCGGGCCCGGACAGCCTTCTCTGAGATTGGCAGTAGGCTTAACCCGGTCAGCTGGTCAGACTGGCACCGCTGCTGGAGCTGGCTGTAAGTGACTGGCTCCCGGGTGCTGGGGTCAAGGTAGATTCTGGCATCATCTCTGGGTGATGTCAGGGCCCTGTTAGTCTCTTTGTCCAGGTAGCCCCGGGCATAGGCAACATCCAGGGGCACACGGTGGCTTTTGCTGGGGTCTACAATGCCACCAGTGGATAACTGGGCATCCAGCAGGCGCAGGCCCTGTTCTCGGGGGATGAGACCCTTCTTCAGGGCCTGGAACAGTGAGACACTTTGTCCTGAGTAGGGATCCCTATAGCCTGTTACAGCCTTCTCAGCTGACAAGAGCTTCTCGTGCAGCTCAGGACCCACCAGGCCAGCACGCACTGCCTCGTCCACAGTCAGCCTGGCGCTAGTGGCAGGGTCGATGATGTGCCCAGTGCCAGCCTGGGCCTCCAGCAAGGCCACAGCCACCTCTGGCTGCAGCAAATCTTTCTTCAGGGCCTCATAGATGCTCAGCTTCTGCCCTGCTTCTTCCAGCCACACGCCGGCAATGACACTGGTACCCCGCAGGGCCTGCCTCACGCTGTCCGCCTCGGCCACTTCCCGCACAGAACGCTCACCCCGCTGCAGCTGCTGGTAGAGTTCATGGCTGATGACCCCACTGTCCAGCAGTTCTGCGGCAGGCACGAGGGCACGGAGGCCCTCGAAGCAGAGCTGGCCCTTCCGCTCATGCTCCTCCACCACCGTGATGACAATCTTGATGATCTTCTCCACCGTGATGCGGCCCGTGCGGAACTGCCGCAGCAGATCCCGTCGCTGCTCTGCAGTGAAGTACTCTGAGTTGATGATCTCCCAGATGGTCACGGTCTTGCCCTGGAACTTGCCAAATGGTGCAGACACAGTGGCCTTTTCGAAGACATCACGGGCCTCCGTATCGGTGTACACCAGCTCACCACCCTTGGCAGCCTTATCTGTGAGTGGCAGGAGGCGCAGTCCTGTCTCGGGGTCTTCCACACAGCGCTCTAGCAGCTGCAGGTAAGTGAGGTTCTCATGGGTGTTGGGGTCGAAGAAGCCCTTGGTGTCATCGCTTGGGTCAGACAAGATGCGGTTCATCTCCTCATCAAAGTAGCCACGTTGGTAGGCCACATCCACAGGCACACGATGGCTGTGTACAGGGTCGATGATGCCACCTGTGGCAATCTGGGCCTCCAGCAGGCGGATGCCATGGTCCCTGACAATAAGGTCCTTCTTCATGGCCTGGAAAAGTGAGATCTGTTCCCCTGTATAGGGGTCCTTGTAGCCAGTGACGGCACGCTCAGCTGACAGCAGTTTGTGGTGCAGCTCAGGACCCACGACACCCTCCTTCACAGCCTCATTGACTGTTAGCTGCCGGTTCCCCACAGGGTCCAGCAGGAAGCCTGAGGCTGCCTGGGCCTCCAGCAAGATAAGAGCTGTTCCAGGGCTGAGCAGCTGCCGCCGTAGGGCTGTGTAGACACTCAGTCTCTCATTGGTGGGCTTCAGTAGCAGTCCTGCAATGCTGCTGCGGCCCTTCAGGTATCGGTACACATCTTCCCTCTGTGTGAGCTCAGCCACGGTGGTGTGGCCCTGTGCCAAACGCTGCAGTTCCTCCTTGCTCAGGATGCCTGCTTCCTGGAGCTGCTGAGCTGGCACCTTCTGACGTAATCCCTCAAAGGTGTACTCGGGTTCGGCCTCCACGGATGGGCCATCGAGTGCATCACGGCCATTGGGCAGGGCTTTTGTGGCAGCAGCCTGGGTGGTGGCCAGCTCCTCGGAGTGTGCCAGCGCAGCTCGGTGCTCTTCCTCCAGGCGCTGCAGCCGCTCTCGCAGCCGCTGGTTTTCCTCCGCCAGTAGCTTCTCCTGCTGTTGCCGCTGCTGCTCCAGATGCTGCAGTTCCTCCTGCTTGCGCCTCACGCCCTCCTCTGCCTCACGCTGCTGCCTCCTGGCCTCCTCCATGCTGGCTACCAGCTCCTGCTTCTCCTGTTCCATCTGCCGCTGCTGCCGCTGCTGCTCCTCACGCAGCTGTTGGGCTTTGGCCACCTCGTCCTGGAAGAGCTGCTCTAGCTTGGCCTTCTCCTGCTCGATAAAGCGTTCCCGTTGCATCAGGCTATCCTTCTCAGAGAGAAAGCTCTTCTGCAGGGCCTGTGTCTCCTGCAGTATCTGCTCCTGCTGCACAGTCTGCATCTGTTGGGATAAAGAGGGGGGTCAGCTCTCAGGGATGATGGAGACCCAGGATGACTCACCACCACTACCCTCCCTGCCACCCAGGTCACCCTCTGCCTGTGAGGAGGGAGGGCGGTACCTCCTCAGACTTGAGCTGCAGTAACTTCGCCTCCTGCTTGAGTTTCTCCTTCTCACGCTCCAGCTCAGCAATGGCCTCCCTCAGACACTCGGCATCGCGGTCACTCTGCTGTCGCTGGATCTCGAGCGTCTGCACCAACGTCACTTTCTCCTGTGTAGCAAGTTCAGTGCGGTGCAGCTTCTCACCGATCTCTTCAGCCTGCTTCCGGAAGCGCTGGGCGTCCTCCTCGGCACGGGCCTGAGCCCGGCTCATCTCAGCCATGCGCAGCTTAAGGCGTTCGGCCTCTGCGCTCATTTCCAGCTGCCGCTGCCGCTCGGCCTCCAGAGTCCGCTGGAAACCCTGTGTTTCCTCTACCAACTGCTGAGCCATTTGCTCCTTGTCCTCCTGCAGCCGCCGGGCCTGCTCCTGGGCAAGCTCCTTCTGCTGCTGTAGCAGCTCAGCCTCAGCCTTGAGCCTCGTGGCTTCCTGTACCGCCTGCATCTTTTCCTTCAGCATCTTCTCTGCCAGGGCCCGCTGCTGGGCCAGGTCCTCCTCAGCTAGCTGCCGCAGTCTTGCTGCCTCCTGGGCAGCCACACTCAACCGTGCAGCTTCCTCTGCCACCTGTTTCATCTTCTCCGCCTCCTCCTCCAGGAAGCGCTGTGTATTGTCCTTGTCACGGAGGATGAGTGCCCGGTTCTCAGCTTCAATGCGAGCCTTGAGCTTGACCAGCTCCTCCATCTGCACACGGACAGAGAAGAGCTCCTCCTCTACCTGGCTACGCTGCCGGGCTGCCTCTGTTACCTCAGCCTTCAGTCGCTGCAGTTCCTCATCCAGGATGCTCTTCTGGTGGTCAGTCTCCTCTAGCTGCAGCCTCAGTGTTGTCAGCTCCTGCTCTACCTGGGCCTTCTGCCGTAACGTCTGCTCTGCAAACTTCTTATGCTTCTCCATCTCCGCGTCGGCTGCCTGCTTCTGTTTCAACGCAGCCTGCTCTGCCTGGGCACGGCGCGCTGCCTCCTGCTCGGCTTCCTTGCGCAGCTTCTCTGCAGCAGCCTGCGCCTGCGCCTGGGCCTGCGCCTGCTCCTCTGCTGACTGTTTCAGTCGCTCGGCCTCTTCCACTTGTTTCCGAGACTGTGCTGCCTCGCGTTCTGCCTGCTCCCGGGCCTCCTCCGCCTCCTCGGCAGCTCGCCTGGCTGCCTCTGCCTCGCTCCGCAGCCGCTCCAGCATGTTCTGCTCTTGCTGGAGTGTCTGCTGCAGCTCCTCTTCTCGCTGCTGCACCACAAAGGCGTGTGCCTTCTCCTCCGCCTGCAGCCGTTTCTGGGCGGCCTCCTGGGCCAGCTGCAGCTGCCTGGCGGACTCCTGTTCAGCTCGCTCCCGCAGGCGCCGTGCTTCTTCCACCTTGGCCTTGAGCCGCTCCACCTCCTCCAGTGCAACCTTGCGCTGCCGTGCAGCTTCCTCCTCAGCTGCCAGGCTCCTCTGCACACGCTCCTCGGCCTCACGGCGCCTCTGTTCCTCCTCAGCTGCCAGCTGCCGCTGTCGGGCTGCCTCCAGTTCTGCTTGCTCCTTGCTGCGCATCGTGTCCTCCGCATTGCTGCGAATGCGCCCTAGCTCTAGCTCCAGTTCTGCCTTGCCGGCGGCGGCTTTCTCAAAGCTCGCCTTCAGGGCCATGATCTCCTCCTCCACCTGCCGCCGCTGCCGCAGTGTGTCCTCCACCAAGCCCTTTTGTCGCTCCAGCTCACTCTCTGATGCCTTGCGCAGCTGGGCCAGGCGCTCCTCGATGTCAGCCTTGTGCAGTGCTGCCTGCTCCTCCAGGCGCCGCCGCTGGAAGCTCTCGTCTTCAGCCAGGCGCCTCAGGCGCTCATTCTCGGCCTCCTTCTCTTTGAGTGCAATCTCTGCCTCTGTCTTGAGCCTTGTGGCCTCACTGATGGCAGCCAGCTTCTCAGTAAGCACTCGCTCTGCCTCAGCCCGCTGGCGGGCAGCATCCTCCTCAGCCAACTGCCGCTGCCGCTTGGCCTCCTCAGCCAGAGCGCGCAGACGGGCAGCCTCCTCGGCCAGCTCTCGGAAGCGGCCTGCCTCAGCCTCCAGCCTCTGCTTTGACTTTTCACTGGTAGAGCGAGACTCTTCCTCAGCTCGTGCCTTGCTGGCCAGCAGCACCTCCATCTCTGCCCGAACCTTGGCCAGTTCAGCCTCCAGTTCCTGGCGCTTCTGCGTGGCCGCAGTGGCTTCCTGCTGTAGACGGGCTAGCTCTTCCTCTAGCAGCTGCCGCTGCTGCTCGCCCTGCTCGGTCTCAGCCCGCAGGCGAATCAGCTCCTGCTCAGCAGCCAGGCGCTGCTGGGCAGTGCCCTCCGCCAGTTGCCGCTGCTTCTCCAGCTCCTGCTCAGCCAGCTCCCGCTGCCGCACGGCCTGCTCCTCTGCCTTGCCCCGCCGCCGTGCTTCCCGCTCGGCCTCTTCCTTCTGCTTCTCCGCATCGGCCTGGGCCAGGCTCTTCTGTTGCGCCACTTCTTCTGCCTGCAGTCTCAGCCGCAGCGCTTCATTGGCCTTCAGCTGCCAGCGCTCCAGCTCCCGCTCAGCTTCCTCGCGGGCTCGCTCAGCTTCGGCTTGTTGCTGTGCCCGTCGTTCGGCCTCTTCCCGCAGTTGTGCCACTGTCACATGCTCCTCCTGCAGGGTGCGCTCCAACTGTGCAGTCTTCTCTGCAAAGGATGCCCGCTTGCTCTGCAGCTCCGCTTCTGCGCTGCGCTGTGCTGTCTCCAAGGCTACCTGCACTTGGCGTGCCCGCTCTGCCTCAGCTTGGCGCAGCCGCCGTTCGGCCTCCTCGGCCTGCAGTCTCAGTTCATCGAGGGCCTGCAGGGCCCGCTGCTTCTCTCGTGCTGCCTCAGCTTCAGCCTTCACACGCAGGGCCAGCTCTGCCTCTGCCTGCCGTTTGCGCTGGCTCTCATCTTGCACCTGCCTTCGCAAGCGTTCAGCTTCCTCCTGAGCCTGCCGCTTCTGTGCCTCTGCATCCTCAGCCCGTGCACGCAGAGCCTGGAGCTCACCCTCTGCCCCTCCACGCTGACGCTCCGTTGTCTCCAGCTGCAGACGTACTATACGGATCTCTTCCTCAATGCGCATCCGGCTGCGTTCTGCAGCCTCCACCTGCTGGGCCTTGGCCTGGATCTCCGCCTCTGAGCTCTGCCGTAGATGCTGCAGCTCCTCTTGGATGCTGCGCTTCTGCTGCTGTGCATCCACCGCTGCTTCCTCACGCCGTGTCACCTCCTCCTGCATGCGCCGCTGCAGTTCTTGTGCTTCCAGCTCAGCCTGTGCCTTAGCCTGCGCGTGTGCCTCAGCTAGCTGCCGCTGTTTCTCCAGCGCAGCCTCCACCTCGGCCAGTCGCTCCCGCTCCTCCGCCCGCTGTTGCTCAGCCAGCCGCTGTGGCGGCAGCGGAGAGGGGAAGAGAACCAGAGTCAGTGTGAGCGTGGAGAGGGTGCCAGGTGCTCACATGACACGGAAGGTACCACCACAGTTTACTTGGACAATGCTATTTGAGGGATCAGGGAGAACAGAGACTCCAACCCAGTCAAAGAGACAGCGTGCACCCGCCCAGGACACTCGAGCAGCGAGCATAGCAGCCCCACCATGCTCACCAGCCTGGGGAAGGAGGCCCAGGCGTCCTCCCCTCTTCCCGCAGAGAGACGACGGAGACAGACGACAGGGAGAGAGAGAAAGCAAAGCAGGAGGCTCGCAGGGCCAGCAAGCCATACCCACCACAGTCCTGCCTGAATTCTACCACCCTAGCAGGCCTCGTTCCCACAAGGACCCTCTCCCCTCAGGGGGAGGGGAGCTATTTCCCAAAGCTCAGTAGGGTGGGGGCAAGGTGAGGCAGCCAAAGTAGGAACAGCCGTGCAGACCAGAACCAGCTCAGAAGGCCTCTCAAGCTGGCAAACAGGTGCAAAGAGGAGGTAGAGCCGTAGGCAGGCCATCAAGGCCACCTGGGAGGTAGGGGACTAGACAGATGACACCACATCTGGCCAAGTCACTCTGAGATACCCCTCTCCAAACCCTAGAACCTCTACACCAACTCTTCCTAGGGCAAGCGACCCAGTGACACCAACACAGAATCCCCAGGAAAAGCACACACCAGAGCCAGAAGGATGCATGTAGGAACACTCGCCAATGAAAAAGGGCGCACTAGCCACCAGGGTGGAGAGCAGAGCCGTGCCTGGTCAAAGTGGGGGCCACAAGGGCGGGCAACCTAGGCAGCCGTGCTGGGGCGGGGTACTGGACAGCCCCAGGCCTGGGGCATGGAATGAACTGTAGCAAGTGGTCTCAGACAGGTTTCTATGGGCTGTGTTTGAGATCAGGAAAGAGGGCTTCCTCCAACCCCCACCTCATCCCTCACCACCCCCTCCCTACCCCCATCCACATGGCCCCAGGCATACCTCCTCCTCTTCCATGCGGCGCAGTGTCTCACTGATGAACTTGATGTACTGACTTGTGAGTGTGGTCAGCTCACTGTAGCGTGTGCGCAGATCCACATACTGGGGGAAAGGATTAAGTCAACCAATGCCCCAGAGCCCCCGTGAGGTCCATCTATCCTCTTTGCTCAGCTGAGGCTTGGCCCACCTCCATCCTACCTCCTGGATGACACTCTCCGATCCAGACTGAACCTTGGGCTTCTTGGCGGGGGAGGCCACAGGTTCAAGCTGAGCCTTGTAGGTGATCAGCTGCAGCTCATAGTCCTACAGACACACACTGTAGTCAGCTACCTGCTCTAGACTCTGGTCGCCTGGGCCTGGCCCCCAGGCTGCCTCGCAGGCTTTCTTTGGCACAGTCCAGGCTTGGTACGGTCACGCAAGAGTCCAATGCCTGCTTAACCAGCAAGTGTGCCCCATTTTGAGTTTAGAGCTGGCAGATGGGAGACCTCACCTTGATTGCATTGATGTACTGCTTAGCAAACTTCTGACACTCCTCCACCTTCTCACCATGACGCTCAATCTCCTCCAGCAGAGCCTGAGGGAGGAAGGGGTTAGCATGGAGCTACCGGCAGCACCCTGCCACATGCCAAGCCTTTCCTGGGCTTACCTTCTCCTGGCGCAGCTGCTCTCGCGCAGCCTGACTGTTGGCTATTGGCACGGCCTGGATCTGCTCTTGCCGCCTCTTGGCATCCTGCAGCCAGGAGCTCAGCGGATCTGCACTCTCACGGTAATAGCGAAGCTGTCGCCCCAGCTGGTCAAGCTCACGCTGCCGCACATCAGTCTGGGCTAGTACAGCCTGCCAGCGCTCCAGCAGCTGAGTGACACGTTCTCGCCAGCGCTCTACTTCCACGTCCCGCTCACCATGCCGCTGCTGTAGCCGTTCACCAACTTCCTGTGCCCCCCGCAACTCATCTCTTAGGGTGTTGAATACAGGCTGCTGTGCTTCGGCCTGGGCCCGCAGCTTCTGTTGGGCAAGGCAGGGTGGGTGTCATTTCAACAGACTCTTAACTGACCCTGTCCCCAGTGAAGCACAAGCCCCCAAAAGGTACCTTTAGCGAGGCCTTGGTGGCTTCAAGCTCTTGGAGTGTGGCAGGCACAGCCTGGGCCTCCTTCAGCTGCTCCTCATGGGTTTTAAGCACCTCCTCAGCCCCCTGGGTACTGCGAATTACCAAGCTGATGGTCTTGAGTCTAGGTAGGAGATAGCAAAACTCAGGATGTAGGCTCAAACAACACACCCTCAATGAAGGAACTGGAACCACTAGGTGTCTCCTGCCATGGCCAGACTACCTGGCCAGAGCAGATAGTAACTTAAGCCAGAAGACCCAGAGGGAGGATGCTCCAGCCAGGAGCTACAGACTCTAAAGTCCTAGAGCAGGTGATACCACCTGCAGCGTAGTTCTCAACTGAGCAAACAGGAAGTAGGAAGGGGACCATGTGCCTGATGGACATGTTCCTCTCAAACACTGTATTAGCATTTATTAATAAAGGCTGGATGCGCCAGGCGGCGGTGGCGCACGCCTTTAATCCCAGCACTCTGGAGGCAGTGGCAGGTGGATTTCTGAGTTCGAGGCCAGCCTGGTCTACAGAGTGAGTTCTAGGACAGCCAGGGCTACACAGAGAAACCCTGTCTCGAAAAAAACCAAAAAAAAAAAAAAAAAAAAAAGGCTGGATGCACTATGTAATACAGAAAGCAATGAATGCTGGAAATCAATGCTGGGGGCACAAGGCTTCTAAAAGTCAGGCCCTTTTAATGTACCTACTGTGCCTCTGAATCAAAATACGCTGAAATAAACAGAACAAAACGCAGGCAGAAGGGGCTGGGCTCTGGAAGGCTCTCATGCCTCCAAGAGCTCAGGCAAGGAAAGCTCCTAAGAGGTTGAGGTCAGGACGCCTGGGGAGTGTCTTGCTGCCCTGTCCCTCCAATGTCTCAAGCACACTCCAGCATTCACTGGAGACCTCTTAGGTCTCCATTTCTCTCCACCATGAAGCCTGTCTGTCTCTCATTGGTCCTTCCTCCTGAAGCCACTGGTCTGGCCACACCTCATGGCATCCCTCCCTCCCTCCCTCTCATCTGAGCTCCCCTCCACTCACAACCTGAAAGAACCTCTGCTCTGACCCCCCGCCCCCTTACTCTTCACTGGGCTAGCTCCTGGTTGATGCCAAGTCTATGACTTCCTGTCTTGGCATTTGGTGAGCAGCACCAATGTCCCTTACTTCACTTCCCACTAACAGGAAGACCTATGGATATGAATGCATCAGGCTCAGAGTAGTTCTTACCACCGTGCTGCCATGTAGGTCCAGGCCCACTGTCCACTAGCTGGACTGTTCAGCGGCCCCCAAGTGCCACTTTACACTCCCACCCTCATCTTTCCTCTGCTCAGAACATGTCTGGAATCCCTGCCCTCACCAGAGGAGCCCCACTGGACTCCGTAACATGCAGAGGGACACTCACTTCTCCAAATAGATGGCAGACAGGCTTCGGACCTGTTCCAGCTTGCCCAGGGTCAACTCCAGCTCTGAGCGCAGAGTAGGTGCAGCAGGTGACGGCTCTGGCAAGGCCAGAACTTTCTCAGCCTCAGCAGACAGTCGGGCAACTCCCTTGCCCAGCCCCTCCACCTCAGCCTGCGCTTTCTGTAGAGAGACCAGGTAGGGGCATGGTGACTAGCAGGGCCTGATAGCCATCTTCCCCTGAAGGCAGGAGAGGTCAGGGTGGGTAGGAGGGGTGAGGAGTGAATGAGGGCTGCGCCTGCCTGTTGCTCAGCGATGCGCTGGGCACACTCCTGTGCGGGGTCCTTGTCCAGTGGTAGTCGTAGACGGTGCACAGTCCGAGTCTCACAGGCCTCCAGCTGCAGCCGAATATCCTTGAGCTCCGAGATGCATTGCTGACAGCGAGACTCCTCCTGCTCGCCTGGAGAAATAACCAGGTTAATCGGAAACGGCCTACATACAGCCTGCCTACCTGCCACCCTCACAGGGCCTGCCCACACCATACCCTGCTCCAGGCTTTGTAGCAGCTGCTGGTAGTGGCGGCTGCAAGATCCATATTCGCGCTCTGCTACCAGCCGGTCCTCAGGCCCAAAGCCACCAGCGTCCTGGCTGTCTCGAAGGAAGGCCTGGTAGTGCAACTCCAGGTTGCGCAGAGCTTGGCGCTGCTCCTCAGGCTTCAGTGTACGGAACTGGAGGTGGCACATGTCATTGAGAATGGGGCCAGGCCAGGTGGTGCCTTCAAGACACCATCTCCCATCTTTCCCAGGGCCCATGGCCAGTGCACATTCCTACCGTGACTAGGGACCAGGACCGGATGAGCTGTATGTCGCGACTGAGGCTCTGCCATGCCAGAAGACTCTTCATGTCTACGTGAAGCTGGTGCCACAGTGTAACCAGGGCCTGATGCTGGGCCTCCAGTCTGGCAGACAAGGACCATGTTCAGCGATTCTATCGAGAGCCCTCTTCTCTTTCCACAAACTCCCCCCAGCTGTGAACCCCCAGGTTACCCACCTAGCGATAGCTTCCTGGGCCTCCTGGTTGGGCGGTGGCACGAGAAAGCACACAGAAGGCACGGCAGCCTCACTGCTGGAACCACTGAGCACCTTCCAGTGGGATGGCTGGGCAGGACCCACCAGCTGGCATTGGTCACCCTTGTGCACAGTCACCTGGGATGGTCAGAGTAGTAAACAATGCAGCTGGCTGACCTATGCCCTGGTGGACCCAGCCCCTCTGGCTTGGGCCCAGCCTGGCCCAGCCCTTACCTCCACCTGCTTGTAGTCACACACAGCTAGCAGGGGCACATGTCCCCGCACAGGGTAGGCAGGGTTGCGTGGCTTCAGCTGCACAATAGCCTTGGCCCGTTTGGCCAGGCCTGAGAGGTGTCCCTTGTACTCATTCAGTTGCTCCTTCTCATCCTGTGGGGGAGGGGAGGCCCAGGGTCAACCCAACTAGCTCCCAGTGCAGGATACCTGGCCCAGAAAGTAGCAGACCCACCCAGCAAGGGCACTTAAAGGCAGGTGCAGTTGCAAGAGGGGACAGGCCTCCTCCCAACAAGGCACCCCATCCCTACCCTAGGCCACTCCTCACATCTTCTAAAGGGGACAGACAGGTCTACTTACACTCCAGCCCCTGCAATGACCTTGCCCCTGCTCCCTCCCCTTCTAGTTATAGAAGGTCATCCTCCTCCCCCACCAAACCCGAAGGGAGAGGAAAGAGAACCACTCTCGCCAAGAGCAGTTTAAGGACAGTGTCTATGCTGGAGCACCTGGCCCTCTCCCACCCTCTCGGGTTGGTATTGTAGCTGAGGCCCAGTCTTTGCAGATCATACAATCAGCTTCCTCCTCTCCCCTCTGCCTCTATGACTCCCTACGGAGAGTGCTGAGACCATTGTGGATAAGTCCCAGTCACGCCCCAGCATATATGGGCACCACATCCCGTCACAGCCCTGCAGCTCTGCCTGCTCCAATCACCAGGCCATAAAGTCAGTGCCTATTCACCACAGGGCTGGTGAGTCCAGCTGACACCTCCACTCGGGGTAGGCTCTCAGGTTGGGTGGGGCTTATCTCAGCCCACCAGCGAGGCATCTGTCACCAGTTTTTCTGTTTGTTGCATACACACGTACCCTCATATGTCTCCCTAGCTCTGCTGGCCTTCTATCCCATTCTCACAGCCCATGTCCCATCTAGTCCATCCCTCTGTTCCTTGTTCACAGCTGCCTTACCTGGGCATCCTGCAGCAGGTCCTCAAGCCTGGTGACAGTGATGGAGCGGTCACAGCTGTACTTCCTGCGTAACGTCTCCTGTAGTTTCTGCAACTGCTCCTCAGCCTCCCGAACATCTGAGAAGAACTAGGACAGCAGGAGGGGTCATCTAGGGGTGACAGAGCCCAAACCCTAGGCAAGCTGTTTCAGCAGAAGCCAGAGCTGAGGGAAAAGGTAGTGGACCCCCCCCACACACACACACACACACACACACATACGGGGAGGACAGTTAACCAGGGCCACACATCTGTCAGGTGCTGTAAGGACTCTTTCAGGCTGAACCACAGGAGGAAGAGGGCTCTGGTCCTTACCTGGAAGTAGGCTGTGTTCTCTTTCAAGTGTGCTTCAATGCAGCAACACAGCTGAAGCATCCAGCTCCACTGTGTCTGCAAGGCAGCCTGGAAGGACTGTAGACAACACGGTCCTGAGGACCCACTCCCGGCCACTAGTCCCATCCCCACCCCCACAGACGCTCTTATGGCTCCCTGCCGCTGTGCCCCCACCTCCACCGTGGGCCGGGCAGGATGCTCTTCCCGCAGCAGCCTGTCCCCCGTGTTCTGGATCTCCTTGATCTTCTTTTCCTTCATTTCCAGTTCACGCATCAGGGCCTGACAGAAAGGAAGAGAGTCTCAAGGACAGTTTCAGGAACACCGTAAATGCAATCCAGGTCCCAGGCCATCTTCACAGAGCTCTGAGGCTGAACTCAAGGGGCTCCCAGCATTGGGGAACAGTATGGGTGGGTGTGAGTGGAAGGGAGAAGGTGGGCATCCTAAGGAGGAAACGCTGCCTTACCGAGTAACTTTCTTTCTTGGCAGCCATGTTGGTGTTGCGGTCACTCCAATCAAAGCCCACTTCCTCCTCTTCCTTCTCATTCAACCACATCAGCTCCTTGGTAGCTGCCGCCACAAACCCATTCAAGCTCTCCAGGGACCGGAGGCGGGCCTTGGAGGAGTTCTTTAAGGAGGAAAGAATTAGTCAGTGACTGCAGCTGTCTACCCCTCCCAGCAGCTTGCCGTCCCCCACTTACCAGCAGCTTTGCGTACTGCAGGTCTAGGCGACCCAGGCAGTCTCGGTAGGTGCCCCGGGTGGCAGGGGAGAGCTGGTTCTGCAGGAGATATAAGTGAATACTAAGCTCTGCAATGGCCTGGGCCTAACGCACAGTCACTGCCTACTCCAAGGGTGCCGCTCACCTCATCATTCCGAGCCCGCTCAATCTTGGCCCGAAATTCCTCAATAGACTGATGCATGCCTCGGTGGCTGCCCAGCTGGGCCTCCACACTAGGCAAGTCCACGCCCCACTCAGCACTGTCTATTCGACGCTGGTTCTCCTCTACCCATGCCAGCAGGTCTTGCAGGTAGCGAAGTGTGGAGTCCTCTAGCTCTGGGCGCCTCTGTGTGCTCTGCAGGGTCACCTGGGTCACAGGGGCACCCACCCCTGCCTTTAGCCGTAGGTTGTATTCAGTGCGGATGGCTACCAGGCGCTCATGCAGACGATACACCCTGAGGAAGCACAGGAGTTGGGAAGGGGGTCAGGTGGGTCTCGGGCCTCCTCATCCAGCCTTCCCAGTAAGGTACATACCTCCGGTACATCTGTTCGCCCTGTGGATGCCGCCCATCTTTAAGGGTCTGCACGTCATTGAACAATAGCCGGATCATACCGTCAGCCTTGTCCAGATCTCTTTCAACTTCCCCAGCCCGCTGAGCCGCCTTGCCTGAGGCCAGCAGCCGAATATCCTGCAAGATGGTCCCGTGTGACTTGGCCTGGCTAACTCTCCTACTTGCTGCCTAGGGTTCTCAACCAAGGCTGCCCCTTCACCCCTTTCCCCAGCCTAAAAATCAAGGTCCTGTCTGGCTCACAGCCTTGGGGTTCCCATTCACTCCTTTCCCTCCCACCGATCCCACGCATCTTCCTAGCACATTTCTAGACTAATCTGTATCAGTTCTCTGGGGACTCAAGATCCTGTCCAAAAGATTCCCACTAGGTCCAAGGACAGAGACCTTCATAGCTTTGTTCACAGGAGACTCTGTGCCTCATGCTCCATCATCTACCATGTAATGTCTCCCACCCAGGCCCGCAAGACCCTGTGCCTTATGGACCCCAAGGCACTTATCTAGCCATGAGGCTGGGGTCTCCCTACTCCCCATTCCCTGAGGAGGGAGGGGCTGAAGAGGGCCACATTGGAATGAGGCAGGGAGGCAGACAGTCCAGCCTGGTGACCAAGGCCAGTTCTGCTCACATAAGGAGGTCGGGGTTGGCAGCAGACCAGAAGGGCCCAGTTTTCCCGCCCTAGTGCCACACCCTGGGCCTGTAGCCCAGCAGGCCACAGCCCTGACTGCAGAGTAAGCAGCTCAGTGCTCCTCCTACCTCCCTCAGGCCTGGAGGGGTGCCCACACCACCCTTTGCCCTGCCACCCCGCCCCCTTGCCCCGCCTCTCCTCTCTCCCTCACCGACTGCAGTAGGGAGTCCGCCTGGTTCAGCTGTTCCTCACACAGCCCAGCTTCCATCTGCAGTTTGCTCACAATGCGCTGAAGACACTCCAGCCTATGGACCAGATCACAGCAGAGCCCCTCAGGGAGTCACCAGGGACCCACCACACTCCAGGGCCAGAGACAGCTCTCCTCTGCTCTGGCCTTTCTGCCTGCCTTGGGCGTACTGTCCTGCTGGCCCCAAACACTGAAGTTTGGTTGGGTGTGGGGGGGTTTCCTCCTCAGGCAATGACTCACCCTGGGGTGGTTCCCCTGCCACCGCAGGGCCCCACCCGCATGCTGTCTCCCACATTGTCCGCCCTCCACATGGCCCACCTCTCAAACTCGCTCCGGAGTTGCTTCTCCCGCTCCAGGATGGCCACATGCAGCTTGCCCCACTCCTTCTCCACGTCTAGCGGGTGGTAGCCAGGGGGAATCTTGAGCTGGCCTGCTTGTACTGCCCCCTGTGAACAGGGACAAGCTCAGGCCTGAACTGGACACACAGAATCCTGGATGCTCAGCTCCTCCACAATCTGGTACAACTTTGATTCCTAAGCACTAGACAAGGTCAAGCCATATTACAGAGGCATCAAATTCTGGAGCTCGGGCTGGAGAGATGGCTCAGTGGTTAAGAACACTGATTGTTCTTCGAGAGGTCCTGAGTTCAATTCCCAGCAACCATATGGTGGCTCACAACCATCTGTAATGGGATCTGATGCCCTCTTCCGGTGTGTCTGAAGACAGCCACAATGTGTACTCAAATACACTAAGTAAATAAACAATTTAAAAAAAAAAAAAAAAAAAAGGAAATTCTGGAGCTCATAGAGGTCTCAATTTATCCACCTAGGGAATACATGACCCTCATACCCCCAGCTACCCCAAAACCAGGAGACACCCCACTCGCCCCCTAAGGAGCACCTAGGGAATACACAACCCTCATACCCCAGCTACCCCCAACCAGGAGACACCCCACTCACCCCCTAAGGAGCCTCATTTTACCTCCAAAGACTGGTAGATGCCTTTGGACCGGCTCTTGTCTGCCTCCTTCGCAGGAAGTTCTGTCTCCTTGAACTTCAAAAACTGGCACCACAGGATCTGTAGAGACAAGGGGCGTTAGCAGCTACACCAAGACAATCAAAGGACGCCAGCCCGAGTGGGCAGGCCTACCTCAATCTCTTCAAAGCTGGACGGGAACTTGCGTTCCTCAAAAGCAGCCGTGTGGTGCCGGATCCACTGCAGCAGCAGCAGCACAAGCTCCCGGTATTCCTGCCAACGAAGCTGCAGCTCCTGTGAGCAAAGGAGTGAGCGAGCAACCTTCAGGGTCTCGGTCCGGGCCTCGCCCAGGCTCACTTTCCATCGGTCAGGAGCGCCCATCCCCCCACTTACATTGGCCCTTACTCCGTCCTGTGCGCCAGGCACACGGGGCATGGCGTCATACAGCGAGGAAACATAGGTGATGATAGACTTCTCATCGGGCTGAGGGACATCCACATCTGCAGGGAGAGAGAGACGGGTTCAGTGGGGCCCAGGCAGCAAGGGTGAAGTTGGGGAAAGCCAGTGGATTGTACCTTCTGGGTCCAGGAGCCTTGTAACTCCCAGGTCCCGCTCTGCCACGGAGAAGGCCTGGTCTAGGTTCTCCAGGTTGGTCTGTCGATACACTTTATTCATATCTATGAGCATGGGCCTGTGGACAAGTCGGGTGATTAGCAGAGACACCCACTGAGCAGGGAACATAAACATTCCTTCATACATCCTAGCCCCATACTCTCTTAAAGACATGCTACCTACTTCCCTAACATCTCCAATTCTGCCATGGGGAAGTTAATTTTTGTTTTGGGTTAGGGGGTTGTTGTTATTTTGATGCAGGGTCTTACTTGTAACCCTGGCTGACTGTAACTCCTGTGTAGACCAGACTCACAGAACCACTTGCCTCTGTGTCTGCCTCCAGAAGTGTTGGGGTTAAAGGCATGCACCACCACACCCAGCAATGGGGCCCAAGGAGCCTATGGTGGGCACCAGCACAGGAGCAGTGCACAGGTTAGAGAGCATCAACTTGGGCTCCTATAGTCTCCCTGCCCATCAGGGTTCTTTTGAGGGTCCATGTGGGCATGACCAGGCTCTGAAGGGTGCTCTGAAGGGCCTTGCAGGAGACCCTGCTCTAGGCACCTCCCAGAGGAAGCTGCTGGCATTCAGTACACCCTGCAGGCATCAGTTTCCAACAGGGAAGATACTCCTCCTGCTCTATCTGCCCTGACTTGTTTGGAAGTCACCTGGTGAAGTGCTCCCAACCTCCAGCCTTCCTCGATTCCTCAGGAATACATACTTGTGCCGGTGGATGATAGCATTGAAGAGACGGCCATCTCGCCAACTGGTGGTGAAGTTGTCACAACGCAGGCCTTGGTAGCCCTCTACCATACGCTGTGACCACAGCAGCAGCTTCTCCTTTGCTGTCATGTCCTCCGACTGTCCGCTCACCTGAATGTCTGAGATCTGTCACACACAACAGACAAAGGCAAGAGCTTAGCTGTGGCTGCCTGGCCTGCCTGACCACCCAACCATCAGATGCCTTGACTAGCTCCATAAAAGAAGAGCAGCTCAGGATGGAACTGTAATACCCAGGGGGCTCCCAGGCCGCCTGGGGCACATGGGGGTTCCTGTGGCTAAAGCCTACCACATTTACTTCAAGACCAGGCTACTCTAGGTGGCAGCTTCCACGGAAGACAAAAGAGTCCCTAACTTCTTTTGTCAAATAAGTGGTGCTCAAGGATCCCCTTAGCTGTGGGAGGCTGGAATGTACCCTGAGTACCCAGAGACTAACATGTCACCCAGAAGATTGGCAACAGATACAAGAAGAGCAGCTATAGACCCTTACAGTTGGCCCAGCTGTTGGGGTGAAAGGGCAGGTTAAAGCCCCCCTCTAGTATGCAGGCAGGACTGGTTCTACCAGCTTTTTTTGTCTGTTGGTCTGCCGGCCCATGTGACTAAGCTATCATGCCAGTCTGGCTTTTAGGCCCAAGATCTTAGATTTGCGGCTTCCTGTGAGGCTAGCACAGGCAGTGGATGAGTCACCCGGGGCATCCCTGCAGCTCCAGAAACTTCTCTAGGCAACCAGCAGAAAATGCATTCCTCTGCAAGGAGGTTCTACTGGCACTCTCCAGCTAGGGCCTGAGGGCACAGGATAGGCAGGTCTTGGGGAGAGAATTACGCCCTGGAGCTACAAAACTAGCTAGCATAGGCTGAGGCTGGCAGGAAAACTAAAGAGCACCACCTCCCAGGCCACACCTAGCCAGAAATAGGGCCAGCCAGCCAGCCAGCCAGCCTCGGGGGCCCACCAAATCCCTAGGGGAAGGTGGATGGTAGCAGGATAGCCACCTACCTGGAAGTGCAGGATGATTGTCCAGATCAGGCCAAGGGTCAGCTTGGGGTTGCCGTCTGCAATGTCATCATTTCTGATGTTCACTAACTTCACCTGAGAACAAATGGCTCCGTTAGACAACCGACATTCAGGGAGGTGGCCAGGTGTGGTGGGGCTTATGACCTGGCCTGGGGCCAGGTAGACAGCCTTACATACCTGGCGATGTCGGAGATAGTCCAGAGCAATCTGAACATTCTGCAGCTTGTGGAAGCGCATCCTCCCCTTCTCTCGGGGCTGAGAGGAGGCAAGGCTCAGTTAGGGTCCACAGGGCAATAGTTGCTTCAAGGCCCAACCCTTCAGTCACCCCCAGAGCAGGGGCATCAACTAAACCAAGGGTCTCCCCTAGTGTATCAACAGCCCCTTCATGATCCCAGGTTCACCCTCTGTAGCTGGATGACCACCAGTCCAGGGGCAGGCTCGGAAAGCCAGCAGCCCTGGCCGTGGGAAGGAAGGAAGGGAGTGGGGAAGAGACAATAGCCAGGAAGCCACAGGCAGTGGGCAGTGGCACTGGGAGGGGGGCCCTCAGTGGTACCCACTGCAGCTTCTGGTGAGTCTCTGGCCCAGCCCCAGGTAGGCAGCATGGAGGACAGCAGGCAGCTTGACACATAGCCATCTGCCTGCCCACGAGGCAGATGTGGGCCAGACTGGACTGGCCACAATCCCCAGGTGAGTTGGGTGGGCTCCACAGCCTTGGGAAGCCCAGGTGCCGCCATGTTAGCAGGCACAACCACTCACCAGGCGCACACTCCTGATTACGTCCCGCTCCCTCGGCTGCCCAGCCAGAGCAGGGCAAAGGGTAAAGGGCAGAGGTCAAGATTCAGAGTCCAAGCAGCAGAGAAACCAAAGCAGAGCAGAGCATGAGGTTACTGTGTTAGAGCTCAAATGCGGAGAACAGCGGGGGTCATGGCCACCAACAGGCCTGGCCTTAGGCTATAATGCCAACGCCTTGGCCAGGAAGGAGCAGCTGGGGCTGGAGGAGGCTGGAGAAGGTGAGAGACCGAGCTGGACACTGAGTGGGTCGAAGGGGAAGGCCCGGAGGCAGGCAGGCAGGCAGGCAGGGACAGACACACATACCAGACTGTCTCCTGAGAGGACTTCCAGCAAGGAGATGAGGTTGTGGCCATCACGGAGGTCTTCATACAGGTCACTGATGTGCCTCTGAGCCTGTGGAAATAGCAGGAAGCAAGATGGCCACTGATAAGAATCCCCGGAGCCACTCGGGCACAGGGCACTGCCATGGGTATGGAGAAGCAGGGCCCTGGAGCACACCCCTGGCCCATGCAGGTACCTACCTCTGCCCTCCAGTGCTACAGCAGAACCATGAAAGACCAGAAAGAAGAGGAAGAAAGAGAAAGGAGTAAGTGTGGGAGGAAAGGACAGAAAATAACAGGTTTCAGAGATGAAAGGGAAGCTTAGGACGTGTGAGAACACCGGGGAGCAGGGGGCGAGGGCTGGGGAGCCTCCCAACTCATAAGCAGGCACCACTAACCTTGATAAGGTGTTTGTTGACCCACTTGGTGAAAGTTTTCTTCTGCACGCGGTCTCGTTCATCTGGAGGAGACAAAACCAGTTTACCTACAGCCTGGGAAAAACCTAGAGAGGCCTCCAGAGGTCAGACACAGTGGCCTGTTTTACCAAACCTTGCCTGACAAGGCTCCACCAGGGCAATCCCTGGCCTTTCCCAGATCAGAAAGATGGGGGCCCACCAAGAAGCCTCCCCACACAGACACCAGAGGTCAAGGAGCCCAGGTCTAGCCAGGCCCAGCAGGGTGCTGCTGTTCAAAACCTCCATTGTTTCTAAGACAGGAAGGCAGCCTAGAGCCACTCACTTACAGAGTCCACAGCACACAAGTCCCAGCCTGCCCCACCCCACATGCTGCCTCTCAGGCTGAGCAAGAGCATGTCAGGGCTGGGGCCAGCAGGGCTTTTGGAGGGAAAGTCAACTCTCCCTGACAGGGCAGCTGGCCTTCCCAGAGACACAGAGAGCCCTAGATACCCTGGCTTAAAGCTCAAAAGCCAATCAGTATTGGGCATGGATCACTGGCCCCCATCTTGGAGCCTCTCCCCGAAATCCATACCCTTATAACAGTGCCCCACCCCACTCCGTGCCAAGACTTCCTGATACAGGAAGGACCCTACCTGTCACCAAGGCCCTGCCCAGAAGAAATGCTAGCTACCTTTCTTGCCCTCGGAGGCCCTGAGCACAGCCAGGTAGAGGTTGTCCTCTGAGTTGGTTCTCTTGCTACCCAGGCCTTCGGGCTCGGGCACACGGAGCTGGTGCTGAGACATGGTGCTGCCCCCGCCCCTTGGTCACCCTGTCCCTCGACTCTCAGGTGCTGTGCTCCGTCTAGTCTAGGCAGCCTCGTGCGGTAGTACACAGGCTGCTGAAGGCCGCCGGCCGCTCTGGATAGTAACTCGTAACTCAACAGAGGCTCAGCTCCGACTGGAGTTCTGGTGGCCACTCCCTTGCCTGCTGTGCTCCTAGCAAGGCCGTCCCACCCAACAAGCTTTACCCTGCCTTGCCCGCCCCCCAGAGGGGAGTGTCCCTTCGGGAAAGGAGGAAGGCAGCCCCTCCCCCATGGCCACACCCTCAGCCCACCAGAAACAGGAAACCCGGGTTTCCTCACCCACCCTACCCACAGCAGTAGGACCTGGGCATAGAGATGGGGGAGGAAGGGTAGCCCCAGGATCACAAGGGAACACATACTGTCCCTATGGCCACCCAGACAGATCTTATATCACACTTAATGAGCAGAGGTCCCCTACCACACTGGGGTATTTGAGTGTAGATACAAACGGCCTACTTCCCTGCAGAATGACTGTACGGGAAAGTCTAAGAGGTGGGTACCAGCTGCCTCTCTTCTCAAAGCTCCCCTAAATCATACCTCCTGCACTGAACAGGGACTATGCCCTACCCAGTAGCCCCCACAACTGCTAGGCTTTCCGGCCCTGCTGGGTTTGGCAGGGTCTCCCACAGGATCTCCAACAAGCCAGTCCAAGCCAGCCCAGCCAGGCAAAGCACACCTCAGGCAAGAACAACCCATAGCTCAGTGGTGACTCATCCCAGCAGGGCAGCCCAGCCCAAGCTGCAGGGACACCTCCCCAGTTGGGGTGGGAGAAAGGGTTGCTCGGGTAGCAAGAAGCACACCGAGGGGGCCCAGCCAGTGAGTCAGACCTGGGGAGGGGGCCTGGGTGCTGTGACTCACTAGAAAGGAAGCCGTGCCTTAGGGCAGGATGGGGATGTTTGCAGCAGGGTAGGGCTGGCAGATAGCAGCTGTTAAAGGTCGTAAAGGTGGAGGACCTGGGCAAAGGCCCCTGGGACTACACCTGTCTAACTCTACGTGTCTACTTATACCTCTGACTCCCTGAGGTCAGAAAATGGAACCACCTAGGGCCAGCATCTGGAACTACCCAAGCAACCGACCCACTCTAGGAAAAAAAGTACCACCCAAACCACAAGAATTTTCCAGCAGAGGCATTAATGTGATCCAGCTGTGAGCTGCTGAGGAACAACCCCCTTCCCAGAGGCTAAGGCCTCTCTATTCCAGGAAAAGTTTGCCCTATGTTGCCCTTGCTGATTCCCTAATGGCCACAAGAGGGCACCAAGCTCTGTAGGGCAGAGCAGGAGCAAGTTATTGAGTAAGTCTTGAGAGAGCTTGAAGCCTTAACCCCAGAGAGCACATTGCTCTCTGCCAGGGGTCATAAACCTGAGGGCTCTCCTCAGCCTCCAACGCAAGACCACCTAGCTCTTTCCCTTTGGCCCAACAACCACTGCAACCCACCAGAGATGACGCCTCTCACTCCAGATGCCTTTTGAACCTCAAATCTGACTCTACACTGGTCAGTGTTCTGGGAGCTTCTCAACATCCTAGTCAGGAAGCAAACCCTTCAGAGAGGTGGAGGTGTGCCAACAGTGGCTGCACTGCTGCTGTGAGATGTCACTCTGCTGAGGGCACAGGCTCTGGAAATGGGCTAGCAGTTGAGCACAGAAATCCAAAAAACAGGATCTGACATCAAAGACATAAATGGACCCTAACCCAGACTCCAGCCAAACTACTTTCCAGCGTCTTCGTCTTTGCCACTATCATGTTCTAAGGATGCTGTCTGGGAAGTGGATTCAGCTCCAGGCTGGGGGGGGGGGGGTGTTCCACCTTCTCTAGCACTCCTTCCCCTGAACATGCTTGCCCTCATCTCTCCCAACTCTGCCTTGCCCCTTGCCACTGACTGGAGATGTCCCCTCTCCAGCTCATCCTACTCACTCAAACCCACAGATTCCCAAGATAGCCAGCCCCAACTTGGCCAGAGGCCAGGCATGCCCTCAAATGCTGATGCACACTTCACGGGGACTCTACCACCTATCCAACCAGCCCCCAGGGTCACTCCCCACCCCAATATTGTGTTGCACATCGTAGAATGCAGCTGATCCTCGGCACGAAGTCAGTCTCCCTAAAAAAGGAGGTAATTACGGTTCTCTAAGGAATGTCTTTCCCTGCTCAGCACACACTCTTCTCTCCCCTCCCTCTGTCTCTGTCTCTGTTTCTCTGGGAAAGAACCTTGAAGGCGCCACGGACAGCACAAGTGGGAGGGCTCAGAGCCCCACCTTCCGCACCCGACAGCTCTGAGATCCTCCCCACAGCTAAAGCACTAAGCCGGGAAAACCCTCTGGCCCGCCTACTTACCATCCCCCTCCTCCAGAAGAAAACCTATCCCTGAGCAAGACAACTCTGTCTTCCTCCCCAGGTGTTTCCGGAGCTTGGAGGCGGGGCTGTACCTAGGCCAAGCAACACCCCATCGCAAGCTCAAGACCTGCCCACCAACCTGAGCGGCCGCACCCACCTACACAACAGAGCTGCCCGTAGAGGTAGCCCCTGCGGACCTGCTCGCAGCCCCCATCCAGCCAGCAGGGCAGCTCCAGCAGGACCTCCCTCTGCGAAGTGAAGACGCCCTTTGCTGCCCACGTCCCTGCCATAGTCAGGAACCCCGAGTGCCCTGGGCAGCTCGCAGACGACACGGAAGCCGTGCCTGTGTTGAAGGCTGAAGGCCCTGGCTTGGCCTTCCACGTTCGCCCCCGCCCACCGGACGCAATACCCAGACCCGGAGAACCTGCCCCTGCTGCAAGCGCCCCGCCCAGTGTGGGCCAGGAAGCCGCGCCCCAGCCCATCGGTCCAGCTCGCGGGAACTCAAGGGAACGGGGTGCAGGTGCCCCCTAGGTCAAAAGGGTCTGGGAACTGTCCAGTGATCGGAATTTTCTGGGGTTCCTCCCACGCTCGGGGTAACTCTAAGACTGGCGTCGGTGGGAGTGCCACTCCCAGCAGGATATGCAAGGGTCACCCGCCCCAAAGAGCCAGATTAGCTGAGGCAATGGGCAGAGTACAGAATTGCAGGCGACCACGCCCACACCTGGCACTGCAGGGCACCTAGTGAAACGAAAAGGGACACAGGGAGCCCTTTCCCTCATGTGGTGACAAGAAACTACATTGAGCCCAGGGTGTCTTGGTCCCAAACGAAAAACATCTCCGAGAGGAAGAAGCTCTAGGCCTGTGCATTCTGTTGGATGCCACTGATTGTAGCTGACTCACCGGCTTCTGGGAAACCTAGAGCCACGCCTGGAAAACCCGCGTCCTGGCGATCTTCCGCTGGACGCTAAGACCTAGCAGGCCCGCTAGGGGGCACTAGGCCACAAACACACTCCCATCAGTCCTGGCCTGAGGTGCATCTTATGAGGGCAGTTTCTCTGGCCAGAAGCCCTAGTGCAGAACTGCCCAATCCCCAGGGACAGTCCCAGGCTCCATTCACTTCAGCCCCACCCCATTCTGCGGTGAGCATGGCCTCCTCGGACTACAGCCCAAGGGCTGGTGACTTTGAGGAGAGAGCAGAACATAGCCTAACTTCTTGCCCCACAACTGGTTCTGGTATGCCATGTTGGAGGGCACTCAGACAAACTTCCTTTGTGCAACTCGGCCTACACTCTGTGGGCAGGAAGGTCACTAGGCAGGCTTTGTAAGTGGCCCTGCTCAGATCAGTCTGTGAACCTGCCACTCTGGTTTCTCACTGCTGTGGCAAGAGAAAGGGGCCTTTCTCTAGAAGGTAGGCATTCCATAGGCTTGTGCCTTCAATCCGGAGCTCACCCTACCTCTTTCCATTCCTCTACCCAGGACCTGATGTAGGCTAACCAGCCACAAAATTCTACCCCCCAGCACACCCTAGTAAGTGGCAGGGTATTCAATGCAGAGTAGGCACAAGGGAGACATCGGGCTTTCAAAAACACTGGTATTTCACTCAGGAACAGGAAGAGGAGGGCTCAGAAGGCAAGGGGCGGGGGGAAGGCGGACCCTCCACCCCTGCCCCGCCCCAGTCTCCTGTCAGGGGCGGTGGCCCATGACAGTGGCAGACGCAAGGGTGCTTACCTTGCTCATCCAGTGCCTGCCGATGCCCCTTACGCCAGTGCCATACGGCAGCCAGAGTGACAACATGACCCACGACTACCAGGGAGGGAAACAGGCTGCCCGACGGCTCCATGGCTGCCACACAGAATGGGCAGAGCCGTCCTCACCAGGGACCAGCTGCTGCGAAGTCAGACAGTACCTCCCTGCATGGAGGGTGAGCGAAGCGATGCCCCAGGAACCAGAGCCCACTATGTCTCCTGCTGCCCTGCCTTCAGAGACAGTCCTACTGTACGATCTGCACTCAGATGGGGGACAATGTACAGTCCCTCGGCACCAACTGCACTCTTACCCAGCCTCCTCCCAGCCTCCTCCCTCTCGTGGCTCTTGGCCGCTCCCCACCCACACTCCCAACAGGGCCCAGCTCAGCTGTCTCTACGCAGAGCCACTGCCGCTCAAGGTTAACTGGAGCCTTAACCCTTGCGTACCCACAGCCACACCCGCCAGGAGGAGGGGCCTGTAGCTCTTCTCCCCAAGCCTCAGCCCCCCAGCCTAGCCTGGGCAGACTCCACACAGGTCCTCCTTCCCAAGTCAAGCCTCCAGCACTCCCTGTCCACATCAGGAGGAAGTCTGAATGCTCAGTCTACTTCCAAGGGTGCCCTCTGGGAACAGCCACCAAGCACAGAGGGTGGACAGATGTCAATGCCCAGTCCCTCACTGCCCCCCCTACAACTGACCCCACCACACTGACCCCACCACACTGAAAGCAGGATGGGCTCCTCACAAGCCCCAGGGGCCAATGTGACACCTTGAACAGGGTCTGAGGAAGAGGCCAGGTGAGGTTAGGCAGACTGGTGTATGCAGAGGAAAACAGGAGCCAAGGCCTCCTGCCTAGCTGGGTTCCCAAAAGACTTTGAAGGGTTGCCCCACCTACCGGGCACGATCTTCATTAGGGACAGCGACAGGAGCCCACGGGGCCAACAGGGAGCGGGTGAGGGGCGTGGGGAGGGTCACAGGCCCCTCAGAGGCAGCAAGCCTGCAGCGGCAGTGGTGAGGCCGGAGGAGGGCACAGCTTTCCAGCCTTGTCAGCAGAAGTTGGGGGAGGGGAGAGGAGCAGTGGGCAGGGGGCCCAGGGGGATATAAATATCCAAGGAGGGCAAGCAAGGCCCGTCACTTGTCCAGACTTAGTACATGACGTATGGAGCCCAGGCTCACTGGAGTCCCATCTGGCGGGGCGGTCACATGACACTTAGCCCCCTAGTGATCTCCCTCCCCAGTACCCCCTCCAGCTCCCATGGGTGATACTATAATAAGGAGGAGCCTGGCATCAGGCTCTGCCATGGATGGAGACAGAAGTGGACTCAGGCTCATGTTCCCTTGGGAGAGGGTGCTGCCCACACCCTGCCCATCTTCTGGGGTGCTCTTGGGAAATGCCACATGGGCCAAAGAGACACCAATCCCTTTTCTCCCAGAGAGCTCTGGGCAAGTCACTGGACACAACACCTGGCCCCAGGGCGGACAGGACTGTGTCTCCAAGGTCAGACTACAAGTCAGAGACACAGGCAACCCAAAACTGGGGCCTAGGCGACACCAGCATTCACTCACCTGGACCCATCACACTGCACTCCACCCCAGGCCTCTCCTGGAACCCCAGGAATTACAGAATGGGGAAATCCCCAGGCTCCCAGCATCCCTAGTCTGTGGAGGCACAGTGCCCGCAAGTCAGCAAGCAGGCCCACAACACATCTGCCATATGCAATACTGACCTGGACCCCAGTGCTTCCTGAGAAACAAGCTCTGTGTATGTGTGCATCTGTGTGAAGGGGGAGACACAATCCCATCTCTTTCCTCCCAGGAGCCTGATCACACTGGGCCAGGCCCATGAGTCCTGACTGACAAACAGCTGAGGAGCTGAAGTGTGTCCTCCAGTCTATAACACTTCCTGCATCGCACACCATTGTTACAATCTTGAGGACACCCTAAAGAGTCTTGGCTATGAGCCTGCTAATCAGATGAGGAAACTGGGGCCTGGTCATAGTGAGAAGCTGGCCTGAGCTTCCACAGGGCCAAATGAGTCCCCAACATACATGGCCTCGACTAAGTCAGCACAGCATAGCAAACCAGCCTTGGACCCTGACTGCTGCTATGGGACAACCTGTTCACACTGGGCAGATGAGTGCACGAGAAGGCTGGGCCCACCATGGCCTCAGAAACTAGCCTGTGCTAGTCAGCTCTGGGCAGCCAGGGATTGGGTCAACAGGGGTGGGGTATCGAAAGCCCCTTGAGCAGGCCAAAGAGACCTCTAATGACTGGCAGTAGACAGGAACAGAGATAGTCAGGCAAGGTTCAGCAGAGAGAACAGTACAGCCTTTTCTTTCAGCAGAGCCCGTGTCTCCACAGCCTCAGTGACTAGTCCCCCAAAGCAAAGTGCCCTAGAGCTGAGCAGCCCCCCACCACATTCTATATACCCTGAGCTAGCTGTGAGGAGCCATGCCATCCCTACATCCTGGCGCCTGAAGTCATGAGAACTACCAGTAGGCGACACCCAGTCCATCCTCCCTCTCAGGGACCTGTGCCCTGTCAAAGACTGCCAAAGTCTCAGCTGGAGACGTTGGTCCCTTCTAACTTTCTAGCCTCTGCCTGAAGCCTCCACTACTGCTGTGCCCTACCTTGGCCCAGCTGGATCAGCTCCTCCATGCTGTACCTATCCATAGCTGCTGGCCAGGACACGCTGCTCCCAGAACCAGCAGAGAGGAAGAAGGGAAGGCAGGAAGGAGGGAAGGGGTGGGAAGCAAAGGGAGGGCTTGCTCATGCCCTGACCTCCACACCCAGCAGTAGCTCCTCCTCATGACTGACTAAAGGGTCCCCATAGTCAGTCAGACCAACAGAACCCAAGTCTGGTGACTGGCAGACCAATCTGGGGGTACAGAGGAAAGACCTGCTGTAGTCCCTAAGTCTGGGGTTTCAGGCCACTGTCTTCCCTATTGACTCTGCCAGGCACAGCCCAACTCACCCTCAGCATCTCCTTCCTCAAACCCTCTCCCTGCCAGGAGAGCCCTGCCACCCCACTCACCACACGTCACACATCCACATGCTAAGAGGCACATTCCATGTAGCCACATGTGTGCATGTGTTCATGTGCACACATACACAAACACATACCATTTTGGTGGTACTAGGGCTCAAACTCAGCACCTTGACCACTCTGAGCAAGCACACTACAACTACTACGTCAGGTGCCTTGCCCCTGAATTCCTCCACTTAACTTTTTTCCTTTTCAGTTATGTATGTATGTATGTATGTGTGTATGTATGTATGTATGTATGTATGTGTGTATGTATGTATGTATGTGTGTATGTATGTGTGTATGTATGTATGTATGTATGTATGTATGTATGTATGTATGTATGTGTGTGTGTATGTATGTATGTATGTGTGTATGTATGTATGTATGTATGTGGTGTGTGTGTGTGTGTGTGTGTGTGTGTGTGTGTGTGTGTGTGTGTGCCACAGCGTGAAGGTAGAGAGAGACCAGAGGACAACTAAGGGGAATCAATTCCTTTCTTCCACCTTGTAAGTCCAGGGATCAAATTCAGCTCCTCAGACTTAACAGCAAGCACCTTTATTTGTAGAGTCATCTTGCTGGCCCCTGTCTACTCCTCCTTGATATTCACATTCCCTCAGCCCCCAAAGCTGGGCCCCTTCCTTACCCAAGTACCCCCTCAACTATTTCACTCCTCTAGTCTGAGCAAACATGGCGTCTCCTAACGGTCCACACTTCCTTCCATCTAGCAGTATATAACCTGGGAAATCCACAACCTGGGTAAAACCTTCCAGAGTTCTTCAGATTCCTTCTTGCATCGTAGCACCAATGAGCGCCTGCCAGGAGTCACAGGCCACCTGAGCAGTGAGCAGACGAAGGCGGGGCAGCAATGCAGTCCTTATGCATGCCACACAGTGGAGGACCACAGGGAAAATCAGGGTACATTAGCCACATGTTGGCATGGAAACAGGAGAACTGATGTCCATGTGGGGACTGTCACAAGACAACCCTCTGAGAGCACACAACTCAGAGTGCTCAGACATCTTTGCTCCAACACTTCTGGGCCAGTTCTGAATTCTGAGCCAGGCAAGATACTATCTTTTGGAGTTAAAATGAAATTCACATACACAAACCACTCCAGCAACTTTATAACACAAGGAAATCTCTTGGCGCCTCTCTCCTCATGGTAACTCTCTTAGCTGACCAACTTCTTGACTGTCAGGCTGAGCTCTCTGATTGCTCCTAAAGCCACCTCCTACCACACTCTCTCTCCTCACCACATCTAAAACCACAAGATATGACACCCTCCACAAAAGTGTGCTGATTGACGATGGCGGGGGGTGTCCCCAATTCAAATTCATTCTGCCAAGTGTCTCACTGCCTGGCCAGGGTTATATGGACAGAGGTAGCCCATCTAACTGGGACCATGCTGGTGACCAGCACTGCTGCAGCACAGACTTAAAGTATAACCCACTGGAGGGGCCGTGCTATAAAAAGTGCCAATCTTGTTGGCTTTTTTTTTTTTTTTTTTCTGAGACAGGGTTTCTGTGTGTAGCCCTGGCTGTCCTAGAACTCTCTCTATAGACCAGGCTGGCCTCAAACTCAAGAGATCCGCCTGCCTCTGCCTCGTGAGTGCTGGGACTAAAGGTGTGAGCAGTTGCCACCACCCAGCTTGCTTGCTCATTTTTAACCCAAAGAAGCCAATGGTTTTAGGTGGTATCAGATCTGCCCCATCCTGTATTCCCCAGCCATAATGCCCCTGCCATCAGCCACACCCAACACCTAAGGCCCGAAGCTCAGTCCTGAGGGCGTGGGGGGCGAATCCGCCTGGGGCCCTGACTCAGTCTGAAGCTGGAGCTTATTTCCTGTTGGAAACTCTGAATTGCCACAAGCGGTTGTGGCTGGGAAGACTGAGTCACCACCATCAGAGACAGGGGAGGGAGGGTGTCCCCCCTCTTTGCCCACTACAGCCACACCCAGAACCCCCTCCTAGTCCCACTGCTGCCAACTGCTGGCCCAGTCTGGACAAGGACAAGGAAGCAAAGCAAGAAAAGCAGGGGAGGGCTCCCCTCCTACTCACCACACCCAAAAGGACTGAGACATAGCCATGGTTACAGGGAAGCTGGAGAGGCCATCAATTTGCCTAAGGCCATGGAGAGAGCCCAGAGGCCATTCAAATTCCCTGCCCTTCCAGCTCCATTCACCACTCTAACAAGCCATAGAAGTCCAACCCAGAAAGACCAAGACTGAGGCTTCTGCTCAGGCAGCTGTGCCCAATGTAGGGTCTACCCTCACTCTAGACTCCCTCCCCCACTCCTAGAGAATAAGTCCCTCCCCATATACTAAGGCACAAGGAGGGAGGCAGATAGATACCAGGCCGTTCTGGTGCCTGTAATACATGGATAATGCTGAAGATCCTGGGATGTTCTCAGCAGGCATCAAGGACAATGTGTCAGGAGAGCCTACACAAGCATCATGCAGAGAGCACATAAGCCTAGTGCTTGCCGGAAGCCCCTGGGCTAATGGGCTGTTGTCCCATCCCCTAAGATCTGGTTCCCAACCTGAGGGGAAAAAAAACCTCACCTAGACCACGGGCTGGGTCAGCATCCCCATGCCCTACCCTCTGCCCTCCTAGGCAATGCTCCTGAGCTGTGACCTTCCTCCCATCTCACCTAGAGCCACTCCACCTCCAGATCATGGTCAACTCTAGGCAGACCAAGCACCCAGTCATGGGGGCCCTCAGTACTGTTCATCTAATACAGAATCTGAGCCACTTGGCCATAGGGGAAGACAGACTCAAGCCTCAATGGACAAGCCAGTCCCATGCCAGCAGATCTTCTATACACGCCCACTTCTGAAAAGAGGGGCCTCCAAAGGCCACTGGTAGGGGGGAGGTGGGGGCAAGGGCAAGGACAGTGCCTGAGAGGGGTACAAACAGGACTATGCCAACAGCTGGCCCTGCCAGTCTTGGAGCCTACAGGCCCCGCCCTCACCAGGATTTGCCTGAAGGAGCACAAGCCACGTGGGTCCATTGGCTAGAACACCCAGCACCCTCAGGCAGAAAGGGCGCCACCTGCTGATCTGAACAGAACCCATACACACAGTATGCTGCCCACCAAAGCCCACCAGACCTAAGCCCCAGAACCAAAAACACCTGCAGTCATTTCCCATCCCTCACGGCCTAGAGCCAAAATGCAGCTGACCTGTGGCTGGGGCGGGCTCTGGGCCTGGCCTGGCCAGGGTCCCCACGGTGGTGGCAGACACCACAGGGGTTTCAGGTGCTCCCTCCTCACGCTCCTTCCTGCGATAGACCTGCCGCTCCTCGCGGGCAGGGTCCTCAGCTGGCAGAGGCCCCCTCTTTGGTGGGCAGCCTAGGGGACCTTGCATGGTCTGCACATGGGGGGAGCGACGACGTGCAGGCATCACCATGGCGACAGGGCGGCGCACACGCTGCAGAGAGGCAGGTACGATCTCCGGTGGCAGGTGTAGGTACTGACGTAGGTGGTCAATGCCCTCGTTGGTCAGGTACCAGTAGAAGTGGCACCAGGCAAACGTCTCCCGCACCAGGCCCCGAGCTTTCAGGGAGGCCATGGCACGCATGACCTGTAGATTGGTGACGCCAGGCACATGGGGATGCAGGCTGCGGGGTCGCCGGTCCTTCTTGGCAACCATCACCCCCTCACGAAAGAGCACTTCATAGATGGCCCGTAGCTGGTCCAGCGGCATAAGCATGCCAGCCACCATGGCTGCTGGAAGCCTGCCGGTCAGTACAGGGTGAGGACAGCAGGTGGGGCACAGCCAGGAGGCTGATGAGGCTCCTTTGGCACAAGATGTGGCAGGGGCCACTGGCAAGTAGGCAGGCAGGCTCCGGTTCTAAGCACAAGGGCGCAGGCTCAGGGGCAGTGTGGCTCCAGAGCCTTGCTCTGTGAATTCCTGCGCCGGCAAGGCTGCCTGTCTGAGCCTCCCGCCTGCCCGCCCTCCAGGAGGCCTGGGCCGGCCCCCTCTGACTCAGCAGCAGGGCCGGCCCCTCCCACCCACTACTGGCGGGGCCCCTTGAAGAGTGGGGGGCACTAATAAACTGCCCCTCCCCACCCGGCTACATAGCTCCAATGTCAGAAATGACATCTGTTTCTAAAACACTTGTTCAAGGTTCCCAAGCCTGTGTAAGGGCAGGGCGGAGTGGATCAATATGGATCAAGAATCTCTCACACACACACACACACCCGAAGATAACAGATGGGCAGAAAACAGGGAACAGAGACAGCAGGAGGGTCCTCATCCTAAGGACAGCACTCCTGCTGTGATGTCGGGGTGAGGTGGGGTGTCATCTGACCATGGCTATCTAAAAGAAGGGGTTGCCCAAACTGGAAAACTAAAAGAATCCAAGGGAGGAAGATTAGGTAGGGAGAGGAATCTGGGGTGTGGTGGGTGGGCAGAGACCTGAAGGAGAAGAGCAGGGTGAGCAGCCAGGACTCACCGTTGGCTGCAGGCACCACTGCAGCTGTCTATCAGAAAAGGAAAGGGACAGTGTCCCCTCACAGAACTTAACACTTCCATGCCAGGCTAGATTAGGGTGGGTCCAGAAACAAAGCTACTTTCCAGTCCAAGACCTCTGAAGAGAGCTCAGGGTGGAGGGCTCTGGGTGAGGCCTCTTTCCTCCCACACTTTCATCACAGCTGTTGGAGGCCAGGGACTCCCAGCTGCTATCGGAAATCAAAGTCACCAAGTCCCTGACACCCCAGGCTTGGTGGCCCAGACATCCAAAAATTCCCTACCCCCAGGCAGCCTGAGTGTCCACTTGTGGCCAGAGGGGCAGGTGCTGTGGAAAGGACACCAGGACACCGTCAGGAACTGAAGTGAAAGGAAGAGGAATGATCTCGTGCCTGTGGGGCAGCCTAGCACAGCTGTCAGCCCTGCCGGGTCCTCACAACTGAGGGTCCCTCGTGCATGTAGCCTGTGCTGGGTGCCACTATCCAGTACTCCAACTCTCCCTGCTGTGCCACACCAAACCCCCATGCCATTAAGTCTCTTCCTTAGTGGACACACCCATTCCCACCAAGCACTGCAAACCCAGGAACTGATTATAAATAGGGCGGAGGCGGGGGATCCTGCGGTGGGAGGTGCTGGCCAGCGGCAGGCGGGCAGCCAACAAAGCAGTGTGTGGGGAGGGTTTATGGGCTGTCACCATGGCGCCCCAGCAGACTCCAAACATACAGTCACAGACCGGTGGCGGATGGAAACTCTGAAGGCTCAGCCAATAGTTCCCAAAGCCTTCCCTGAGGCCAACTTAGCCAACTCACTGCGGCAGGGCTCTCCCTGTACCACGCCCCTAGCCAGACTTAGGCAGGAAGGGGGCCAGGCCTTCGGAGCCCAGCCCTGGAAGTGCAGGGCAGCACTAAGTTGGGTCTGTTGGACCAAGAGTGTATAGCCACCACACCCCCTTCCCTGCAGCACCTAAGGACTCTCCACACCAGTGTTTTAGCTACAAGACCAGTACCAACCCAGTTCTAAGATCAAACAAGTTCCGACTCGCTTGGCCTGTCCCTCAGACACCTCTGCACAGTAACCTGTACTCGCCCCATCCCCACTCGAGAGTTATCTTCCTGACATGATTTCCTAACCTAATCCCATCAAATTTCTAATCCCCCACCCTCAAAGCCAATACATAACTCACCACCATCCCCAAATGATCTCCAGTCACATCCATAGTTCCCTGAGCCCTTGGACCTGAAGTCTCTTCTGCCCAGTCCTACGTGGGTGCCCTTACAGTAACTAAGTCAACCTAACCACTGTCCCTATCCCACCTTTAGGCAGGAGAGGGCAGTAGCTCCCAGCACCAGAAGCAACGTGTAGGGAATCTCTCCTCCCTCCCACCAGCCACAGCACCTGCAAGCGTGAGACCGCAGGGAGGAGCCTAGAACAACATGTCCTCCCACATCTGCCCCCACGTGCTCAGGCACACACAGCCCTGATCTGGGTCTGCTTGTCTTCAGGGTCCCTGGGCTTAGGAGAACTCCCTGTACCCAGTCCTACCTTGCAGAAACTGAGAAGTTGCTGATTCAGCACTCAGAGAGCCCAGCAGCACTCCCTGGGCGGCCCCTTCAGGTTTCCAGAGCAACCAGACAGCGCCCTTGGGCAGTCCCTAGCCCCCCAACCCTGGACAAAGAGCCACAGTGTGGCCTTTCCCAGGGCCAGCCCGTCTGGCGCCTGTGCCTTGGGCATGAAGGTCCCCACAGGCCCACACTACCCCCTCATACAACAATATGTGAGGCATCTGGCCCAGGCGGAGGAGTGCTGACTGCTCCAGGGCCACCACTCCCCCACCCCCTCCTACTGATGCGGCTGCTGCAGTACACACTGCAGGGCTGCAGGGCTGCAGGGCTGCTACTGGAGCTCCCCTCACCCAGCCCTAGGAGGAAACCTGGAAGGGCATGAGCCTGGGGTCCTCCATCTCCAGCTCGGCGCATCTCAGTGTTACCAGGGAGACAGCTGACCCTGACAGTCACCCGTGAGTTGTTGCACCCAGTCAGAGGTCACTGAGCGTCCGAGAGCCAGGCTCCTCCAGACTGTACCTTTGAGGGAGCTGATCTCATGCTGGATGGCTCTCGAGGGGTCCATGTCTTCACTTAGGGGCTGAGGACGGTGTGCTGCAGCCTCTGCGTCCAGGACTGCACAGCACCGCACTGCCCAATGCCAGCACTGCAGCCTGAAGGAGGAGCTGGAAGGTGTGGGGCAGGGCTTACTAGCCAGAGGCGGGGCTTCTGCTAATCAATGTCCAGGACACTGGTGTCCAAAGCGCATGCTCCAGGCCATGCACCACACTACCCCTCCCCTTCTACACAGTCAACAAGAGCTTCCTAACCAATAAAGTCCAGCCAGACCACCCAAACACTAGATAACAGTCAAGTATGTATGCACGGCCAGCGCCACAGTCCAGGGCCTCTGCTGCCTAAGAGCCATATGCACGGCTTGCAGCTTATACCTGCACAGAACCTGTCCATCACACTGAAGGCTCAGCCATCTATTCACTCCCTGCAGGTGACACAAAATCTAGACCTACAACCTCCAGCTTTGCCCCAACCAGCAGTGTGCCCCTTTCCTCGGCCCTGTCCCATCCAATGTCTTTTCTTTTCTTTTCTTTTTCTTTTTCTTTTCTTTTTTTTTTTTTAAAACTTATTTTATGTATGCATACACTTTCACTGTCTTGAGACACAGCAGAAGAGGGCATCAGATCCCATTAGAGATGATTGTAAGCCACCATGTGGTTGCTGGGAATTGAACTCAGGACCTTTGGAAGAGCAGTCAGTGCTCTTAACTGCTGAGCCATCTCTCCAGCTCCCCAATGTCTTTTCAAGTGTGATACTTGGTTACCCCACCATCCTAGGCTCAAGAGGCTTCAATGTCCCGGCCTTTGCCCCTCCAGCCAGACTTACTTGGCATGTCCTGGCTGTCCAGCTCTGTGGTATCCCCGCACCCACCAACCCTATGGCTCAGGACACAACGGTGGGGCCACTGTCCTTCATACCATCCTCACAAGGCTTCCTGACTCTGCTCTCCTATATGTCTTCTCGCCATCACCTCCAATGCCACCCAGCATGACATGCAGCTCCTGGCAGGGTCCAGTGGCCCACCCCTGCACCACTACCATCACCAAGAAGCAGCCAACAGCTTCTCTGGTCCAGCCACCACAGAGGTCGCCAGCATACTGTTAGCAACAGCCTGTCTCCTAGACAGGATGTCCATACGGGCAGAAGGAGACAAGTGAACATGTGGACCACTGCGAGCCATGGGCACCTTAGCTGTGTCCTCTGTGCTGGGTAACAGTGAGAGATAGAGATTACCTCCACAGGATGCCTCTAGCCTCTCTTAGTCTCCTGTCATACTCCTGTCCACACCCTTACTTTGTCCTCACCCAAGACTCTCTGCTGACTTCTCAAGTTCATAAATGTCAAGCTGACAGAGGGGGCCCACCCTTCCGCAGGCGGGCCACAGCCAAGGAGGCTATGAAAATGGTACAGGAGCAAGACTGGCAACAGCCACAGCCTAAGAATCCAGGTACTGTCCCGGTTGGCCTTTGAGTCCCTCAGCCCTCACTCCTGCCGTCTGTGGGACTCACTCAGCCTACAGCATGGGTGAGTTTCAGGAAACATTAGTTTCCAAACTTGGGGAAAACAATAAAGAATTAAAACACAATTTTCTAAATACTCCCTCTTAAAATGCTACTTTTTACTAAGTTTTATCTGGACAAGCTGAGACTCAGCTTACAAGAAAACGTGTGTGTGTGTGTGTGTGTGTGTGTGTGTGTGTGTGTGTGTGTGTGTGTGTGTGAGACTGTCGGTCGGTCTGTCTGTCTGTGTGTATGTGTATGTGTAGCCTGTGTAGGCTAGAAGTTAGATTCAGAGGTTCTTCTTCAGAAGCTATTTACCTTGTTTTGAACCTGAGTCTTCTGCAAGAATGAGTGCTCTTAACTGCCAAGCTATCTCTCCGGCCCCAAGATCTTATGGTCGGAAATGGAGAAGGACCTACAGCTAAAAGAACAGCCTTGGACGAGGCGGTGCAGTGGCACAAAGGCAGGGTGCCCAGTCTTTCCATCCTTGTTTGATGAGCAGCCTGGTCCCTCACTGCAGAGCTCAGCTTTGGGCTGCCTCACTGCCCAGATTCGGTGGCTCTGGGTCCCTGGAACCCAACTGTGGATTACAACCCAGTTCACTGACAAAACAGCTGGGCTCACCAGCACGGGGCACAGTAGGAAACCCACAACCTCCAGTTTGTTTAGGCCATCCTCAGAGGCTAGGCAGTCTGATCTGACACCGCTCCCATGGTGACTAAAAGTCCCATCATGTCATCTGGCCTAGGGACATGCATACTGGACAAAGCCAAGTACTCTCGACACTTTCTGCCAATACCAAGAAAGAAGTAAACACCTGAGGCTCCAGGACCCAGGTCAAGCCAGATCCTCTCCTCAGCACATAGAGCAACCCTTCCTCACGGCCCTGTGGCCCTAGCAAGCACAGCCATGTGCCCAAGCCACAGAGGAATCCCAGGTCCAGTCACGCCTCCACCCATCCTGTGCATCAGATGGCTCACCCCTTGAGTCCCTTGTGCCTCCCCCTTTGTTTTTGAAACAAGCTGGTTTCAACCTCAGGCTGTTGCTCCCCTCAAGAAGCCCATCTCTAAACCTGTCTGCCCCTAAAGGCAGCCTTTCTGTTGGGGCTCACTGGCTGTGGGTTATGTTAGTGGAGAGTGGCCCCGTTGATCCTGTGCAGTGTGACCTGTGACAGCTGTACATCAAGTCAGTAGATACCTCCCACTCCAGGAGACCAGACTCAGTAAAACCCCATCTCCAGGCGTCTGCAGAAAGGCCTCCCTGTGTGCTTCCTGGTGTCTAACTCCTTGTTACCTCCTTGAGCAGTCGTCACAGGAAACATGGACCTAATGAAGTGAAGTCCAAGAAAGATATATTTCTGAAGAACTCCACCACTACTGCCTACTTCACCACTGAATTAAGGGGAAAAGATTCTGGCTGAGGGTTTGACTCGGTGGCTAAGAGCACTCACTGATCTTGCAGAGGACCTGGCTTTGGTTCCCAGCACCCACAGGGCAGCTGTAGCTCCAGGTCCAAGGGATGCCAGTGCCTTTCTGGCATCCATTGGTACTGTATACACATGGTGCACATAAATTTACATAAAATAAGTATTTTTTAAAAAATAAAAAGAATGGGGCTGGAGAGATAGCTTATCAATTAAGAACATTGGTTGCTCTTCCAGAGAACCCAAGTTCAATTCCCAGTACCACATGGTTGCTTCTAACCATCTGTAAACCCCATTTCCAGAAGACCTGACATCTTCTACTAGAGGCACCAGGTACATGAGTTGCATATAGACAAGCATGTAGGCAAAACACCAAAAAAAGTGTATTTACTTATTTATTTTCAAGACAGGGTCTCTGTGTAGCTTTGGCTGTCTTGTAGACCAGGCTAGCCTCAAACTCAGAGATCCACCTGCCTCTGTCTCCCAAGTACTGGGTTTAAAGGTGTGTGCCACCACATCTGACTAAAATAAAATAAATTTTAAAAATATAAATTAACAAACAGACAAACCTGCAGATGATCTCTGAAGCACTGCTAGCTCACTTGTTTCTGGTGTGCTTTCATTGTATTTGATGTGCTGCTGACAGAACCCAGGGTTTCCCACACGCCAGTCAAGAGCTCAAACACTGAACTCCTCCTCTAACAACTCACCCAAATAAAAAGTCAGACATGGGCTCAGAGGACAAAACGCCTGCTGTGCAAGCATGCGCTCTCCCTTCTCCCCCACCCCAAAAACAGGAACTATGGGGCATCTATAACCCCAGTAACCCCAGGCCTGGGTGGGCAGAGGCAGCAAGATGCCCAAGGCTCATTGGCCAGCCAGACTGATCTAAATGTCAAGCTTCTGATAAGTAAGAGACCTCAAAAAATAGCAAGGGAATCCCAGCACTTGGGAGGCAGAGGCAGGTGGATTTCTGAGTTCGAGGCCAGCCTGGTCTACAGAGTGAGTTCCAGGATAGTCAGGGCTACACAGAGAAACCCTGTCTCGAAAAACCAAAAAAAGAAAGAAAGAAATTAAAAAAAGAAATTTAAAAAAAAAAAGCAAGGTAGAGTGCAATCAACAGAGAAAGACGGGGCACACTGAACTCCAGCCTACACACATAAACATGTACACACACAGGTTCACATACAAGTACACAACACACACTACACACACACACACTCACAGACAAGTACACAACACACACCACCACACACACACATACACACACATTCACAGACAAGTACACAACACACACCACTACCATACATGGTCCAATAAACTGGGCATGGTAGCCCAAATCTGTAATCCCTGCACCCAAGGCTGAGGCAAGAGGATCCTGGTGTGAGGCCAGCTTGGCTATAGCCTAAGACTTTTAAAAGGTCAGAAGGGTGGAAGCAGTAAACCAGGAAAGATGTGTGTTGTTAATATGAGGATTGGCAAAACACCTTTTCCGGTCCCTTGTGGATTATTCCACTGGGTCTCCCAGAGTTTTCAGCCTGTGCTCAACCGGGTGCCAGATTGCCTGCCACAGACCACTGCCCCACAGATAATGGCTCTTTGAAATCACAAGGACGGCCTCAGATTTTCCCCTGGCAATGACTGTGGGAGGCTGTGGGAAAGAGGTGTGAGAGAACAAATGGAGAGACACATGTGGCTGATTTCCCAGCATCAGGACCCAGCAAAGCTCCTCTTATCATCCAAACCAACTCAGCCTATCAAGTCAGAGTTCAGTCGGGAAGTAGTGGCGCACGCCTTTATCCCCTGCACTCGGGAGGCAGAGGCGGGTGGATCTCTGTGAGTTCAAGTCTAGCCTGGTCTACAGAGGGAGTTCTAGGATAGCCAGAGTTATACAAAGAAACCCTTTCTCTGGGACGGGGGAAGGGGGACAACAATAGAAAACCAAGTCAGAGTTCACTGGCCTGCTTATTCAAGTACATTTTCAAAAGACCCAAGAGTCCAGTGCAGTGACTCACGCCTATGTAATCCCAGCAAGCAGGAGGGTCAGAATTTAAGGTCATCCTCAGCTATATACATAAGTCTGAAGCAGCCTGAGTTATGTGAGACTCTGTCTCAAAAAAAAAGAAAAGAAAAGAACAAAAGGGAAAAAAAGACCCAAAATGTGTGTGTGTGTGTGTGTGTGTGTGTGTGTGTGTGTGTGTGTGTGTGTCACTGTGTGCATGTTTGGCTGGCCAAGCACTCACAGAGATCCACCTGCCTCTGCCTCTAGCGTGCTGGTATTAAAGGCGATCCACCACACCCAGCTAAGTCTGAGTCAATGAACCCCATTCAGAATGCAGCTGTCCAACTTCCCAGAAACTTTGCTCAGCAAGGTGACCTGAGTGCAAACACTAACTGTGGTTCCGGTCAACCTACTGCTGGTGTTAACGTTTATCTCACCTACTCACGTATGCAGTGGTAAAGATGTATTACTATCTGTTTAAGACGTAACACTAGGTGTTAGCCAGCTAGGAGTCCACCCTCTCAGGCACTCTGAGGAAGAAACGCTTGTAATAGTAGCAATCGTCTTAGAAATTATTCTAAAATGTTTGTTTTTAATATGGAACACTCCGTACATTTACGTGTTACCTTGCAGAGTGGTCATGCTGATATTCTCTGTGTTATATGCGCTGCCGCAGTGAGCAGATAAAACTTGTCTGGATAGAGGGCTGGGGTTGTAGAACAGAGGACCCTGGATTCCATCCCCAGCACTGGGGGTTCAAGGGAAGGAGGGTGTTTAAAAACACAAAACAAGAAACAGGTTTGAGAAGAAAAATCGGGAAGATTAGAAGTTCGAAGTCATCTCCAACCCCATGGAGAGTCTGAAGCCAGTCTAGGCTAGAGTCACTGTGTCTGGAGAAAAAGAAAAGGGGGCGGGTGTGTGTGTGTGTGTGTGGTGTGTGTGTGTGTGTGTGTGTGTGTGTGTGTGTGTGTGTGTGTGTGTGTGGTGTCATCATTTAAATCAAATATCAACAGTAGGAGTTAACAGTCTCCTCAGACCCTGTCCCTTTGTGATCCTAAACAGAGTGTGAAATACAATCATTTCCTGTTCCTTATTGGAAAAAAAAAAATCAAGCAAATCCTAATTGGATTTTGATTTTCTGTCTTTCAATGTAAAATCCTACACACATGCTTAGACCCTGGCTTTTCCATCAATGCTGTGCCATGGCGGTCCCTCACAGTGATAGGTAAAACACATTACCCTTGCTTTCTAGTAGGCACACAGGAGGGGACTCTTGTTTCTTGCTTGTATACATATTATATCTGATGGACACTTCTACACATCTGTTTGCTATCTTCTCAACAAGTCTCAGAGGTCCAGACCTTTGGATTTTTACCAACATGATAACTGCAATTTGGTGTAAAGAACCTAAATTTTGAAAATCTGAAATGTTAGCAATAGTCACAGACATGACAATGACCCTGATACGAAGTTCCTCACTGTACTAGTTTCTTTTTAAGATATTTATTTATTTATCTATTTATTTGTTGGTGGTACAGTGGAAGTCAGAGGACAACTTGTGCTCTCCTTCCACCACGTGGGTCCTGGGAATGAATCCAAGCCCTCAGGCTTGGGAGTAAGTGCCTTTACCATCTGAGCCATCTCATTTATAGCAGTTTATTTTAAAAAAACAACAACAACAGCAAAAAAAAAAAAAAAAAACCTACTAATAACCTCAATGTTCTAGGGGAGGGAAATAATTTACTCGAAATGTGTCCACTGCACTGGTCTGAATGTGGTTTGTCCCCACCAAAACTCATGCTGAGGCTTAACTCCTCAAGGTAAAGGGATTGAGGCAACAGACCTTAAGAGAGGTAATTAGCTGTTTAAGAAGGATTAATGTTGTCTCACAGGGGTGCTGTCCCTCAAGGGACAGGATTAGTGCTCTCAGAGCAGACTGCTCTCTCTGCACCGGGATCTTCCCGGGATCTCTCTTCCATAACTATTAGCTCCCCCGTGTGCTGCTATTTACCAGGCTCCACTGCAGCCCAAAGCCCCTCCGTCCTTACTAGAGGCCAACCAGATGAAGCCATCTGATGTTAGATGTTCAGTCTCCAACACCTTGCACTAAATAGGCCTCTTCTCTTTATTCAAATAGCCAGTCTCATCAAACAATGCGGACACACGACTTTAATCCCAGCACTTGGGAAGCAAAGGCAAGCAAATCTGTGAGTTCGAGACCAGCCTGATCTACAGAGAGAGTTCTAGGACAGCCCAGAGCCACACAGAGAAACCCTGTCTCAAGGGAAAAATTTTTACAAATGTTGGCCAGATGTACACCAATAGGTGTAGTGGTATATGTCTTTAATCCCAGCACTTGGGAAGCAGAAAAAGGCAGTTCAAAGCTAGCCTGGTCTAACATAGTGAGTTCAAGGATAGCTGGGGTTATGTAGAGAAATCATCTCAAAAAACAAAAGGTTACAAAAGTCAGTGCTGGGCAGATGGCTCAGCAGTTAAGAGCACCTGCTGCTCTGGGAACTGAACTTGAGATCCCCAATTCCAGGGGATCTGACTCCCTCTTCCACAGAAACTGGGTACACATGCGGCACATAGACATATATTCAAGCAAAACACTCATACACATTAAAAAAAAATCTAGAAAAAAAAAAGGATCCTTTAAAAAGAAAAAGAGTCAGAATTCATACCTCATATATATATATATGCTAAGGTTCACTGCACACCTTCGTAGTGACAATTTTGGAGTTTTTGTTTCTTTAAAAACACAGAAATATTACAAGAATATGTTTTCATTTTAATCCCAGGTGTGGGATATGGGGCTGCTTCATATTTTCCACAGCAGCCGACTGTGATTTCCCTCATGCTCTAGCAGAGGCGTGATTTTGCCAGCTACAGGTAGTTTCTGGGATTGTGCGACATTTGGAATTCTGGGACTTTTTAGAGAGTATATAAATGCTAGGGCCCCGAGAGGTGAGGGATTATTGGTGGGTTGTTGGTTGCTGTTGGTCATGGTTTGTTAAGTAGTTCAAGGAAGAAAAAACAAGAAGAAATTAGATATCCTTATGGCTACCTAATCAGCAGGACGTAGTCTGAGATAACGTCGCCCCCTTCTGACCCCTGACTTATCCAGGGATCTCTTTCCTTTCCTCTCTATCCGTTTTTCTCTCCTATCTAGTGTTAGGGGGGTTGAAAGGGTGAAAAAAAGGAGGGTGGAGAAAAGTCAAAGAGGAACCCACAAAGTAGTAGAAGACAGCTACACACCTTATTTAGATAAAGCTCTAGTAGGCTGGGTTGCAGAGATGGCTCAGTGGTTAATCACATTCACTGATCTTCAAGAGAACCCATGTTCCCAGGACCCACATGGTGGCTCCCAACCATCTCTAACCCCAGTTCAGGAGGAGCTGACACCCTCTTCTGGCCTCCGAGGGCACCAGGCATGCAAGTGCTGCACAGACATACATTGGGGGTAAAAAAAAATTTTTTTTAAATTCCCTAGTTACTAAAAAATAGATAAAAGATCTAAAATACTCCCTAACATTACATCATAAGGCCACAATGAAAATGCGTAATAAACGTGAGGCAGGCAAGGTGTTAAAAACAAACACAAAGAAAACATGCTTAAGATTTACGTCAATCAAATACTAGAGGACATTCTGAAGCGGGAATTAAATGGTGGACTCTCAAAACATGTCTGCATCCCTGAAATTCATAAACGTGACCTTACTTGGAGACAGAGCTCTAATTAAGAATCCATTCTGAATTATTTAGGTGGTCCTAGGTCTCAGGAGAAGTGTCCTTATGAGAGAGAAGGAAAGACACAGAGGCGGAGACTGGAAGGAGGCTGTATAAGCCGAGGGGCGGGGCGGCTGGAGGGATGGCAGGTTCTCCCGCAGCGCCTTCACAAAGGTCCCATCAACACTGGGACGTTGGACTTCTGGCCTGCTGTGGTCTCAAATGACAAGGAAATTAATGCGGATATCATGAGGTATGGGGTGCTGCTGTCGCGAATATCTGAAAATGTGCACATGGAGGGAGGGTGTGGGGCCCACACCTCCAGTCTAGCATTTAGGAAGGAGAGGCAGGCAGGGCTCGGAGTTTGAATCCAGCATGGTGTACATAGTCAGTTCCAGGTCAGCAAGGGCTATAGAGTGAGACCCTACCACATTCTTTAAATGTGGAAATGGCTTACAATTTGGTGATGGACAGGAACTGGAGGATTTTGAGGCATACGAGAAAAAAAGCCTAGGACTGCCTGACTAACTGCTATTTAGAAAGAGGGAAGATGAAATGGGGTGTAGTCGCACAGCACAGCCGCACCCCAGCTAGTTTGAAGGCCAAGGCAGGAGGATTGCTTCAACCAAGGAGCAATTAAGCTATCCTGGGCAATACAGTGAGACCAGCATTTAAGAGGAAGAGCGGGAGGGGGGATAAGAAGAAGCTTAGAGAGATTGCTGGTGAAATCATAGGAAGAAATGGAGGGCTAGGGAGGTGTGTGAGTTGGAAGAGTGCTTGCCTAGCATGCACAAAGCCCAGGGTTTGATCCCCAACATCTTATAAGCTAGGCAAAACGGCAGCGGCGGTGACACAGTGACACGTCTGTAATCCAGCACTGGGGAGTTGGAGGTAGGAGAATCAAAACTTCAAAGTCACGTCTGGCTACATAGTGAGTTTGAGGCTAATAACTCTGGGATACAGGAGACCCTCCCCACCCCCTGCAAAAATAAAAGATAGAGAAGGAAAAGAAAAGAAAGTGTGGAGGTTTGAATGAGAATGACCCTATAGGCTCACGTTTGAATGCTTGGTCTCAAGTTAGTAGAACTGTTTGGGAAGGAATAGGGGGTGTGGTCTTATTGGAGGAGGTGTGTCACTGGGGGTGGGCTTTGAGGTTTCTAAAGACCACAGCAGACCCTGTCTCCTTCTCTCTGCCTGCAGATCAGGATGTAAGCTCTTAGGAATTGCTCCAGTATCATCTCTGCCTGTCACCATGCTCCCTGCCGATGGTGATGGACTCCAGCCATCTGAAGCTATAGGCAAGCCCCCAATTATATGACTTCCTTTAGAAGCTGCCTTGGTTGTGATGTCTAGTCACAGCAATAGTACACTAAGACAGAAAAGGAAGGAAGGAAGAAATGAAGGGAGGGAAGTGAGGCCTTTAATTCCAGCATTTGAAAGGAAGAAGCAGATAGATCTCTATACATTCAAGGCCGTGCTGATCTATATAGTGAGTTCCAGGGATATACAGTAAGATCCTGTAAAGAAGGAGGAGAAAGAGGCAGGTGGATCTTTGACTGTGAGGCTAGCCTGGTCTACAGAGCCAGTTCCAGGAGCCAGGGCTACACAGAGAAACCATGCCATCGCCACACACACACACACACACACACACACACACACACACACACACACAAAAGGAGGAGAAGGAGAAGAAATAAATGAAAAAAACATACTCTCATACTAGAAGCAAGGTGATCCTTGTCTTGCTGCAGCCAAGTTGACTGGGTTGTGTTCTACTGGGGGTGCAACAAACATGGATATTTAGCTGAAAAGATTTTCAAGCAGTTATAGCTCAGTTTCTCCTTGTGGCTCATCTTACAAGTCAGTAAGAAAGAGAAATTGAGGAAGGAACTGCTAAGCAAAAAACAAAAACAAAAACAAAAAACCCAGCATTGGTGATTTGGGAAATTCACAGGCTATTCAGTTTGCAAAGAGATGCTGACATGGGGAGTGTCACTGGACAGGGTGCTCTGGAAAGAAAGGCATATGTGTGACTAGATAGCCTTTTGCCTGTGACTCATGAGTCCATTCAACTGCCTCTGCAGAGTCAGGAGGAAAGAGATTACCCAGGAAAGCCCTGTGGCAGGCTCTCTGTGACACAGACGGCAGGCACAGATTTATGAAAAGGCTCTCCCAGAAGTGACCCTGCCAGCCTGGACTAACGGGAACAGACAGAAGGAAATGGAGGCGCTCCAAGGCACCAGACAGGAACAGGGTAGCAAACCCATCAGCTGTGGGCATGCCTTTCAAAAAAGGGCAGCAAAATGGCCTCCTCCTCCTCCTTCCCGGGTCAGGGATTCCTTTGCCTCCAGGAAACAATGAGTGTCCGTGTCAATAGCCAACTGCCCAACTTAGAGGACCCTTCCACAACTAAACCAGGACCCAAGCCCCTCAGAAGTCAGGAATGAAGAGCCCTAAAGGCCTGTATCCCAAGCCACACAGGGATCACCTTCGTCTTACAGCAGCTTCTATCCCCAGCAACCTCCCCCACATCCCTTAGTGCCTGGAATCTGACTGCACCCCTAAAGGATCCTGCTGAAGTCGCTGGAGTCCCTCATCCACTGCTCCCAGGACTCTGTCTGCTCTCAGGATTTGGTGCTTAAACAAATATGGTGGCTTAGGCCTTTAATTCCAGCACTAGGGAGGCAAAGGCAGGCAGGCCAGCCTCGTCTACATAAAAGAGTTCCAGGCTAGCCAAGGCTACATAGAGGCCTCAATGCCAGGTAGGCCTCTCCACATAGCCCGTATCCTCCCAGTCCCTAGACTTGGAGTGTCTTAGGGGACAGGTCTTCCCTACAGATGGCTCCAAATAAACTGTCCCCTGTCAAGTCCAATCCAGCATTTCTCAGCATGTTGGCTCTCTAGTCACTTCCCCATCTGAGTCAGCTGTATACACTCAATGCCAACCTACCATTCAGCTTTCCCTAAGACGGACATGCTACCCCCTCTCAAGTGTTCTCCATTCCCATTGCTACCTCAGTAGCTTCTTAGGGGAACTAAGGAATCATGTCAGGGAGCTGGAGTGCCTGCAGGGTCTGGCTCAGAGTTCACCTGTCTCTCCCAGCAAGCAGGGTGGAGCTTGGCTCAGGATGCAGAGATGCAGCAGGACATGGGCCCTGCTTTCAGAAGCTGAGTTTAGTGGGGAAAACGATGTTTAAAATACTCCTTGTTGCCCATGAACACACACCCAGATCTAAAGCCTCCTATATAACAAATAAACAGATGTGTGTGGGTTTTGTTTTCATCTTTATTTTATTTGTGTGCATGCACATTGTCTCACTGTATATGTGCATTCATGAATGCACACACATGTACAGGTGCCAGAAGAGAACACTGGATTTTTCCAGAGCTAAAGCTACAGGCTATCATTGTGCATCTCCAAATTTGGATGCTGCAAACCAAACTGGAGTCCTGTGGAAAAGCAGCAAAGGATCTTAACCACTGAGCCATGTCTTCAGCCCATGGTTTTGTTTTTCAATAAAAGAAAGCCATTCAAAGCACAGCATAAAACCCAAAAGTCACAAAGTGAACACTGGCAAATTTGAAAGACTCTTCTGGCCAGGAACTGTGGTACACACAGTTTTAGCTGAGGCAGATCACTTGAGCACAAGAGTTTAAGACTAGCCTGAGAAACACAGCAAAACCCCATCCCAAGTAATAATAGTTGTTATTAATATATAATTAATTAATATATAATTAATAAAATTAATATTATTTGGGATAAAACAGGGTTTCTCTGTGTAGCTCTGGGTGTCCTAGAACTCACTCTATAGACCAGGCTGGCCTCACAGACTCCCATGCCTCTGCCTCCAAGTACTGGGATTAAAGGCGTGAACCACCACTCCTAGCTCCAATAATAATATTTTTTTTAAAGATTTATTTATTTTATGTATGTGAGTACACTGTAGCTGTCTTCAGACACACCAGAAGAGGGCATCAGATCCCATTACAGATGGTTGTGAGCCACCATGTGGTTGCTGGGAATTGAACTCAGGACCTCTGGAAGAACAGTCAGTGCTCTTAACCATTGAGCCATCTCTCCAGCCTCCAATAATTATTTTTATTATTAAATTAAATACTTAAAACAAATTTGCCCAAAGTCGCTGTCAACAGACTCAAATAAGGACAGATTGATACTTGGGAGGTAGAGGCAGGCAGATCTCTTGAGTTAAGGCCAGCCTGGTCTACAGCATGAGCTCCCGGATAGCCAGGGCTACATAGTAAAGAACCCAACCCCTGTTTCCAAAAACCAAAAGAAAGAGAAAGAAAAAGACAAACTGACGATGTTAGATGAGCAATTGGAATACAAGGCATCCAAAACCGTTGTTTTCTGGTCTGGGCAGTGACCACAGGCCACCTTTGAAATTAATGCTATACGACTCTAATTTGTACATTTTCTACAGAAAGGCTATACTTCAATAAAAACTTCACTTGCTTACAAAATAACCAGAAATGATGAAGTTTGCATAATGTATAAAGATATAAATATCTAAAAAACTCTCACAAGGGAAAATAAACTTTGGAAAATGGAGCACTAGCTCAGACTGTAAAATGGCTGCCACACAGGCATGAGGACTCCTCCCAACTATGTTAAAAGTCAGGCATGGGGATGAGGAGATGGCTCAGTGGTTAAGAGCACTTGCTACCCTTCCAGAGGTCCTGGGTTCAATTTCCAACAACCACATGGAGGCTTACAACTGTCCTGTAACTCCCTTTCTTGCCTCCACAGGCACAAGACACATACATGGTACACAGACATGTATGCAGGCAAATACTCATACATATAAAGAAATTAAAGAAAACACACACACACACACACACACACACACACACACACGGTGGGGGGGAGAGAAAGCAAAGGAAAAATTTATATCAAAATTAACACTTTTAAACAGGCAACTCAAAAAACAAACCTGCAAACAGGCAGAGAGTGAGGCAGCTCAGGGGATACAGGGCCACAGGCACCTGCTGAGGACCCAAGTTCAATCCCCAGAGCCCACAAGGTAGACGTGGAGAAACAACACTTTACAAGTCTCCTTACCTCCACACGCACACTGTAACACATGTATGCTTTCCATCTCTCTCCCCGTCCTCCCTCACAATGCACATACACATGAAAAATGTAAGAAGAAAAATTAGAAATATGAGTAGCTAATAACTCTAGGAGACGATGCTGGCCTTCATTAATAATCAAATAACACAGGATAATTCAAGTTAGACTTTTCTCTGCAAGACTATAGAAAGTTCCGTGTCACATCTAAAGGACTCATCTACACTGGAGATTAACCTAGAAATACAACATTTTAAATTTGTATGTGTGTGTGTGTGTGTGTGTGTGTGTGTGTGTACATACGCGAGAACACGTGTGTGTGTGTGTGTGTGTGTGTGTGTGTGTGTGTGTGTGTGCGCGCACAGATGTGCCAGGAGTGCTTGTGGAAGGCAGACAACCTTCCGAGTCTCCCCTTCATCTGTGGGCCCTGGGGACTGAACTCAGGTTGTCAGGTGCACACTGCAAGTGCTTTTTATCCACTGAGCTAGCTCACTGGCTCTAGAAACACAACCTTTTTCAAAAACAAATTCTTTTATTGTTTAAGATTTTATTTGTGTGTGTGTGTGCGTGCGTGTGTGTGTGTGTGTGTGTGTGTGTGTGTGTGTGTGTATGTGTGTGTGTATGCTACATGAGTGCAGGTGCCTGTGGAAGTCAGAAGAGGGTGCGTATCTCCTAGAGCTGAAATAACAGAACTAAGTCAACCAGGGTGGGCTCAGGTTTTCTGGAAGACGAGTAAGTGCTCTAAACCACCAAACTATCTCTCTAACCCCAAAAACCTTTTCAAATAAGTTCAATGTCCGCCTAAGGATCGAGTAAATAAACAGTAATGCTTCCAGGTAATAGAGTATTTTGTAATCATTTAAAACTATGAGACTGTTGGTAGCATTCAATAGAGGGAAAAAAAATCTTTGCAACAAATCATGCTAGGACAGCAGGATATTCACACGCTAAAGTAGAGACCTACTTCATGTCACACACAAGATGAGCCCAAAGCAGACCAAAGGACTCAGCACAAGAACTAAATACAGGGGCTGGAGAGAGAGCTCAGCTCGGAACATTTGCTGCTTTCTTGGATGACGCAGGTTCAAGTCCCCGCTTTTACAAAGCAGCTGACAACCATCTGTAACTCTAGTCCTGGGTGATCTGACATGCTCTTCTGGCCTCTCCAGGAACTGCACACACATGGTGTGTGTACAAGCAGGCAATAAGATTAATAAGCTAAATATATACAACTAGAAGTGTAGCTCAGGGGTGACTGCTCACCTCTCATGTGTGAAGCCTTGGGTTCGATTCCAGAACCACAAAAACAAACAAACAAACAAACAAACAAACAGTACAACAAATAGTAAGTGTAGAAGTAATAAGAACGGGGCTGGAGAGGTGGCTCAGTGGTTAGGAGCTCTAGCTGCTCTTCCAGAGGTCCTGAGTTCAATTCCCAGCACCTACATGGTGGCTCACAACCATCTGTGATGGGACCCTATGCCCTCTTCTGGTGTGTCTGAAGATAGCACAGTGTACTCATATACATAAAGTAAATCTTTTGAAAAAAAAAAAAATCCAGAAGAGGAGGAGGAAGAGAAGCCATAAGCATAAGCATTTCTAGATTTGGTTAGAGCAATGGTTTCTTAGATATAACATGTAAAGCATAACCAACCGAAAACAAATCAATAAATCAGATATATAATAATAATGAAAACGTAATACACTTTCTGAGCCGGGAAGACGGCTCATCAGGTACAGGGACTTCCCATCAGGCTGAGGGGATGATTCCTTCCCTGATATCCATGTGGAAGGAAAGACATAGATTCCATACCCTGTCCCTTAACCTCCACATGTTTCCTATGACACATGCTTGCCCCACCCAACACATAGTAAGTGTAAAATTCCTCAGCTAAAAATACTTTTCAGAACTTAAGTATTCAAAAGATACTTCAATAAATTAGAAAGGCACCTAGCATGCCAAAGGCCCTGGGTTCCACACACCGCTCCACACAAGTAAAAAATAAGTAGGAAAATTAATAGATGGGTAATGGAAAGACGGGAGGAAATGTACTGAAGACATTAGAAACTTCACACCGTGATATTGGGAGAGTAGAATACTTCAGCTACTGTGGAAAACCAGCTGGCATTTCCTCAAATGGTTAAATATAGAATGACCACATGACCCAGCAATTCCACTCCTGGTCACTACCCAAGAGAAAGATACAAACCCACACACAGATGTGTATGCAATAACTGACCATTAGTCATAATAATCCAAACATTCACCAGCTAATAAATACACGGAAATGTTGCTACATCTGTAAAATGAAATTTCTACCATGGTGGCGTATGTCCAGAAACTCAATACTCCAGAGGTGAAGGCAAGAGTTTTGTGAGTTCAAGACCAGTCAAGATTATACTGTATGATCCTGTCACAAGAAAAGAGGGAGGGGATAAAAGGGAGATGGATAAAATACTGGTATGTGTGAAAGAAGGCAGACTCAAATGGGAGTCTAGATGAAATAGCCAATCCAGAATCCAGAATCCATAAGAGCTAAAAGCAGACCAGTTACAACAGCAGAGAACAGGGGACAAAATGTTCTGGAACTGATTATGATGGATGTACAACTCTGTAAATATTCTAAAATATATAAAAAGGTACAATTATATATAATTTACATAATGTACATGTACTATTAATATATATATAGTAATTATATATATTAATAGTAAATGTACTTATTTTTGTTTTTTTTGAAACAGGGTTTCTTCTGAATTTGGAGATCTGCCTGCCTCTGCCTCATAAGTGCTGGGATGAAAGGCACACACCACTACTGCCGGCGAATTGTACACTTTACATAAGTGAACTGTATTATGACCCGTGGAATGCATCCAAATACTAAGCATGGGGTCAACAGAATAAGGGCTGACAAGGAAAGCCAGTGTCTCCAGAGGTCATCATAGTCGGAGAACTAGTGAGTACAAGAAGCTCTGTCTCCCTCTCTTCAGCTCCTTCCCCTCCCCCACCTCACAGACACCACCACCAGCAGCAGCACCTTACTACTTCTCTAAGGTAGTTCTATTGTGCCAGACTCTTTTTTTTTAGTGTTTTCCTTTCCACGGTTGAGAGATTCTAAGTCCTCTCCGAAGAGCCCCAAACAACGGCCAGCCTCCACCCTTGCCAGCTGAGCTCTACTGCACAGGATCCCTGTAGTCACCATTCATCCGTGCAAACACCCTGCTAATGCAAGCTGGGGGTGGGGGGAGTGCTGGCGCCAGGGACAAAGATAACAGAGCTCAGAGTCCAGTATGGAGAAGGACAGGAACACAGGAGAGGGTACCACCCACAGCAGTACCAGGTAGGCCACAGCCTTCAAAGGAGCCCCCGGACAGATCTGGCCGTACGGACATTGCTCCTGGCCTCTTTTCAATCCACCTTTTCCTCAGCCTGGCACAGGTCTCTCAGTCAGATTCTTCTTGCAGATTCCCAACCCCCAATCCGTACCACTCACCAATAGCATTTACTCCTGCCTCCCTGCCTCGATTCTTATGGCTTCTGCCCTGACAACCTGGCCAAGTGCTGCCCCGCCACCCGTGCTGCCTGTTACTATATGGTTCCCATAATTGACAGGGTAGCCTTGGAGGTGCTGTTCCTCTCCGGCCTGAACAGTGTCCTGACACATACTTGGGGGTGGAGAGGACTCAGGCTTTTCCCTTCTTTACCAAACACCATCTCTGTATACTTAACTTATCCCTTGCCCTGCTCATAGCTGCAGCTCCAGTAGCACAGCAGCATGGCGCAGCCCTGGGAGCCGTTACAAACCAGGCTCAGGGAACCAGGGGGCAGGATGCCTCTCAAAGGTGGACCAATTGGCAGTGTAAGCCCACTGAATGGCAGCAAGGGTGCTAGCCTACATCTGGTTGGGCACGCAGAGCTCTCTAGCCACAAGCCCCTTCAGAGTTGAAAACTCTGAAGGAATCTCCACCTATAGGAGGCGGGGTAGATCCGGGTAGATTGGGAAGACGAGGGAGTCAAGGAGATGTAAAGTTTAGAGAGTTCTAGGAAAAGCATTGCCCTGTGGGAATGGCTGGGGATTTCCAAAGAAAAGCAGCCAGGAATGACTCCAGGGAAGAGGCCTGGGAGGTTCTAAGTAGGAATGAAGGTCAATGGGATGAGAGTCAAAAGGTGAAGGTAGCCTGTCTTTAAAGGCTAGGGCCCTTCCTCAGTTCAGGCACTCAAGGTGGACCGTCCTAGGGCAGGTGAGCTTCCTTACCTTCAGAGAATTAGCCAACGGTAAGCTGGAACTAGAAGAGAGGCATAGCCACCTAACAGGAAGCATGAGACAGCTCCCCATCCAGGGACCTCAGCTCCCTCTCAGGGACCACTAGGGTCCAGTCTCAATGAGATTACTAGAGTCAGGCCTCAAAAGGAAGCAGGATGCACGGGGCACATCTGACCTCCTCTAGACTATTTCTTTCCTTGGTCTATAGCCCCAGTGCTTAGCTATCCTCTGTATGGAGTCAAAGTCAAGGAGACTCTGGTACTTTGACGTGCCTCAGAAGCATTCTTGATCCTCACTCACTGCTCTGGGAGCCCCCAGCACCTGCTATCCTGCGTAGCAACTCAGCTACTTTGAGGCTGGGTGAGACACGCATGTACAGACAGCTGTACCTGTCACATGACAATTTCACTTCAGGCAGCACTCCTGTACCCACTGCCCTCTCACGAGCCTCCAATGCCACCCATGCCTGAAGACAGACAAGGGCCAATACTGCCCAGTGGGCCTAACATAAACCTCTGTCTCCAGTGGAAGTAGGCTAGGAAAGGACACAGAGCTAGGCCCAAGGAACTTCCAGGGACTCAGAATACTTCTGGATGAGCAGGAAACCCCCACCTCAGGAAGAAAAGGCCATCATGGCTTTAGCATGATACTTAGACAAGGCTCTAACACTGGACCATATAAGCCCAGCAAGCCAACCAGACAAGGAAGGTTTGAGGGATGCCACTATATATAGTCAATACCAGTCTACACAGTACCGCCCTGGGGCTTGCCAGCAGGGCTGTGGCCCAAGGAGACAGATATTTCCTTGCCCTGCACCTTTCCAGGGAGACCCTTGAGGAGTGAACATCAGCCCAGCCTTCCCAGTGGTTCTCTAGGGGTACAGCGGACAGGCTCAAGAGCCCACGGTCCTAGGAGCATCACTGCCTGATCCTCATGAGCAAACAAACCAGCCACAGAACTAGCAGACCCCCCCCCACAGCACAGCCACTGTGCCCATGTGGCTGTGAAACCTACCCTGCCTGGGTGGGGTGTGGGGTGGAGTGGCACCCAGGCTCCGGGGAAAGCTGTAGCACAACTGCTCTCCCTGAGCTGCCCTTGGGGGCAGAGCCAGCAAAACCAGCCATGTGGAGCTGGAACCTGTTTTGTTGGGCTCTGCCTGGGGCCTCCGTATCAACCCTCCTCAGTGGTATATACCCAGACCTCTAAGTCTTTGAAAGCTGGGAGGTACAGTTGGACTCATGCCTACTTAGAGCTTACAGATCCCAACCCAGAGCCAAGTATTTGGGTCTTGAGTGACTGACAGCGTCCAGAACCTGGGCAGATCCAAGGCTCCAGGAGGGCATGGAGCAGGTTAGGTTGCCAAAGCCACAGACTTAGTTGGATAGGCGCTCTGAAGTTCCTCTAGACAAGAAGGGGCTATTTCCAGGGGACAAAGTCAGGGTGCAATGGAATTCTCTGCCAAGGGAGGGTGTGGCCCAGTCCTGACCAGTTTGGGGAGGTGAGGAGAGGCAGCAGCTATGCCATTCACTGCCAGGCAGTAGCAACCACCCCCACCCCACAGAGACAGTTGCCCCAGAGGAGAGGCAGGGGATGGCTTAGCCTTGACCCACGTGTCTGCTGAGTAAAGACACTGGACACTTGTGTAGACTGCGGACCCTGAAAAGCCCCGCTTCATACGCACACCGCCCCCACCAGGGCCCACCCCAGCCACCCATGCCTCGAGATGTCCTATTAAGGTCATAGACGCGGGGGCTCAGTGAAGCGCATCCATCCCTTCCCCGAGGCCCCGAAGGCTGCAGGGGGCGAGCGAAGTTGGTGAGACTTGCAACGAATGACTGGGCTCTGTTAGGACAACGGTCGGGGGACAGCAGCTGGGAACACGGCCGGCTGTCAGGCTGGCTAACCTGGAGGGGCCCGCGCGCCCGAAAGGGCAGACAGGGGCCAGAGGCTCCGTACCTTTGTACTTCTCCCGCACCTCCTCGTAGGCCTGGATGAAATCCTGTTCGTCGGGTGGCGGGCCAGACGTCAGCAGATGGGCCATGCTGGCGGGAGCAGAACGCAACGGGCCGCCGCTCAAGGCCAGCCCTGGCGGCCGCTCTGCCCCCGCCGCCTCCGCGCGCACGGCTTAAAGAGGCCTCCCCCGCCCCGCCCCGCACCCAGGATGCCCCACGGGCGGGGCGGAGCCGGCCAGCCGCCGACCTGCCCCCGAGCTGTAGCCGCTGCCTGGCGCCCCTTCGCGGGAATCTGAGCCTCGATCCCACACACATCCAGTTGCAAACACTTCCCTGCCTACTCGGAAACCAGAGGCGGCAGACAGAACTCGTTCTAAGGTGTATGTTTCCCTAGGCCGGCCACGACTTCTCCAACTCCTTCGCCCTGGGCAACTTCACCTGGCCACCTGAGTGAGGCCCTTCCTGCCTGGCTCCCTCCCTCCTTTCGCCGTTACTTAGAACTTCCCTTCGTCATCAACAGTGGAGATACAGCTGGCATCGCCAAAATATAAGAAGCCCTTGCTTGGAACACAGGAAAAAGTCGCACTTAAAAAAGACGGAGTACACAATTTACAAAAGAAAATGCCTTAGTAATTAAATAATAATAATAGTTCCTTTCTACCCATCCTCCTGACACAGACCGGTCTCCCAGCAGTGACACACCTTCCTTTCCCGACCGACACTGCACTGTTCCTGGAAACCTTAAACACTGTACGAACCACGAGCAGAAAGAAGCTCTGCGTCTAGAAACCAGTCATTAGAAAATTACCAGAGAGCACAAAGACTACAGCATGTGGGGCTGGCTACAGTATGAAAAGCAGTAAACACAGAAACCACCCAACCAGTTAAAAGGGCTTCTGGGGTACCCTGTCTCTACCCTCACACCTGTCTTTAAAGGTCTGAGGTAATGAAGGGGATTCAAAAATCCAAGTGGGAAAATAACCCATTTTATAAGATCATCATTGTGTGTGTGTGTGTGTGTGTGTGTGTGTGTGTGTGTGTGTGTGTGCATGCTCCCGCCTGCACACGCACTCAGATCAGGAATAGTCCTAGAGGCAGGGTGGGGAGCATATCACTTCCACCAGCAAAGTTCCTGGATATTGTACCATCTCCATGCTCAGCACCTGGCCTTTCAGCTCTCAAGTCTATCCTTACCACCTCCGGCATCTTAAATGCTTCATCATCTCCTAGGGGATGGAGTCAGTGTTCCCTTTGCAAGGACATCCCACCCAATGGCCTCCAGCCTTAGGTGACCCACTTCTCAAAGGAACAGGCTGCCCTCCAGCTAGCTACCCTCCAACTGCCTGCTGCCTCCCATGGTGCCTTTCGCCTCAGTCTTTCCCATCCTCAGATTGGCAGCTTCTGAAAGGAACAGCTGGACTCTGGCTCATGATGGTTCTAGGGCTCTCACAGATTAAACATCTTCTCCTTTCCAGGTGGCAATGTGCTAGCACCCTGAGATGGCACCCAAGATTGGAGAAGCAGTTTGACCTCAAGAGACCAAGAAATATTCCAACTGAAGATGGGTATCTGGACCCGTTTCCAGGATACCACTGCTGAGCTGTTGCAGCAGGAAGCCAGACGTCAGCCCTTACTTTAAAAAGACCTCCAACCTCCTGCAGCTACCAAGGTTGAGCCAGCAGGTGGAGCTGTGCTACCTGAACTCACCAGTTCAGGAGGAGCCCTCCCTCAAAGCTGATCACCTCTGGTGTCTTATGCAGTCCAACACCTGAACACAGTACATAGAAGGTGTTTGACGCCTGTGCTGATGAGGCAAGCTGACCAGACCCTTCCCCATTACCTGCAATGCGGATGACGGCCCGCTCTGCAGGATCCAAGACGCTCCCATTGCCCACAGAACCACCTCCACTTCGCCGGCTTCTCTGTGTTTTCCCAAGGTTCCAGGGCAGCGTGTCCCCGGGGCTGGGTGAACCACTGCTTTCATTGGAACTACCTTCAGTCACCGCCACTGGCCGTACCTCGGAATCCTCCCCTGACATGGCCTCCTGCAGGGAAAGTAAGAAGGATTTACACTCTCACCTGTGGGGAAAGTTGATAGTGTACATTGACCCACCACCACCTCCTTAACCTGAACATTGATACCAAACTCCTCCTATCTTGTCCACACTCTCACCCCCTGATGCTCATCCCAAACTTAACAATCTCTCTCCCATTCCTATCTATCCTCACCTCCTCCAGCACACACACTGACCAACGTTCCTGTCTCTTAGTTACCCAAACGCTAACTATCCCCGCCCCCATCCCCAGCACAGGACACTGACTCCACCCTCCACCTGTCAAACCGGAGGAGAAGAGGGCGCTCGCTACCTTCAAGCACACATTGATAGGACCCTGTCACTAGGACTAGAGCTTCCATTCCCCGCATGTCAGTCTTGGACTCCCTCTCCTCTGATCCTCCAATAGGCAGGCAATGAGACCATCAACAAACACGGCTTATGTCTCTATTGTCCCACTCTTCAAAACAAGACCCTCAACCGAGGTCACTACATCTACCTCCAGGCTCAGTCTTTAGGACTCCCCTTCACTCGACCCCACCTCTAGCCTACACAGTCCCACCTCTGTCTCTGTGATCTCTGCAGCAAAGGCCTATAAATAGCTGGAGCCGCAGCGGCGTGGGTTGCGGGAACTCGGATGCGGCAAGGCCCAGGGGAGCCCGGCAGCCGCTCTAGCAGCCCACCAGCTTTACTGCCTGCAGCCAAAGCGCACGCATCCCCACGCCTGCACACGCCCCAGCTCTTCCCCAACAGCACTGGCGTGCGAAGAGGTGAATGGGGCTCTGTCTCAGCGGGGGTGGCATAGAGTGGGGGCACAATGTGGGCTCTGTGCCTCGCCCTCAGGCCAAGGGCTGGGAAAGAGTCAATGGTCCTCGAGCTGGTGCCTCTCTCGACCCCACTCCACCGCAGGGCCCTTCAGTGGTTGTCTCTGTTCCAGCCCCCAACCGAGCCTGCCTTCATCGCGGCGTTTTATGCCCACACTCAAAGCACCTCCCGTCCAGTTCCGCAATTTCCTGATCCCAGAGGGTGTTGATCTCTGCATAGAGCAAGAGGGGCTGCGAAGCAGCACCTAGTTCCGGGTGGTCTGAGGCCATCTACCCCTACCCGCCTCCCCCTCCCAAATTCCCAACACATCTGGAGCCTCTCCATACCCTCCCAGTTCTACGCTCCTGGTGGTTCCGCTTGCCTCCTCTCAGCCGCTGCAGCCAGACTCCTGGGGCCAGGAGGACCGCGGAGGCAGCGCAGGCGGGGCTAAGCCAGAGCCCCGCCCCGGTCCCACCAAGAGCTGCGCTGCCCGGGCACCTCCGAAAGCGACCAAACGATTCACGCGTGACCGGGCTACGTGCCAAGAGTCCTAGACCGGGAAGTTGCAAAACCGGAGCCGAAGATATGACTAGATTAGGTGGCACCCACCGAGTGCGCACACCTTGGTGGGCGGTGCGTGAGGAGACAAGAAATGCAGCTGGCGATCGTAGGAGTGCACCGCGTCCAGACGCCTGGATCCACTGCCCACCGCCGCTCCCAGCCCTCCGTGAACAGCTGACCCGGTCCCTAGCCAGATTGGGTGCCTCCCTCCCCACCCCCAGTCCCCAAACAGGTCAGATTCCGAGTTCCAGCCAGTCCTTCTATCTAACTGGTTTCAAATACAGCTTTATTCAAAGACAGAGCCCCGCTAGGGCGCGGTCCAACCAAGACGGGTGTGCCTGCCGGTGCACCCTCCTGCCGTGTTCTGCTGACCCCTGGCGGTCGAGCAGGCCAAGGACCCTATTAGGTCTAGTCCTCCCCAGTCTACAGTCATCCTGGCTTTCCAGTCAGAGGCTGGAGCGCTCCCGTGGGCAGCTCTGACGCTTAAGGACTTTGTAGAGCAGGGAACCAGAAGCTGGCCTCTTAGGTCAAATGTCCAGGAAAGAGATCCAAGAGACCGAGAAAGTTATCAGGGGGTACCCAGGAATATGTTCTTGCAGGTGATTAAATGAGTGGGTAGTGCTTGGGTGTCGTGAAAGATGACAAAGATTCTGGGCTGGTGGAGGCAATCCACGGCACTGTCGTAGCGAAGCACCTGACCAGAGGCCCTCAAAGGAGGCGCCTTCAGATCGCGGGAGCCCTGTCCATAGTCACCGGTCAGCACCTGTGCCACAAACACTGCCTTGTGGCCTTCTGCGTTGGGAGGCGAGAAGCGATCCAGTACTGACAGAGAGGCACGCTTTGCGAAGTACACGCCCTGTCCGTAGAGTGTGCCTGTAGGACAAGACAGGTGAGTCACCAAGGTGAGGGTCATCAGAGTTAGCATGCCCTGAACAGGTCTTACCATTTCGGCCACAGAAACTGCGGTTGAAGCCATGTGCGCAGATGTCGAGCACCGCAGACTCTGAAGTGCCGTGGTAAAGGACCTGCTCCACTGGGCGTTGCTGGCAGCATTGCATCAATCGCTCCCGATGCAGCTGGTACTGTTGTTGCAGCAGTGAGTGTGACACACGTTCTACCTGCCAAGTGCATGGTGGTTGGGATGAAGTTATTTGGAATCTATCCCTACACTGGCCAGAAGAGAGCTGAACTTGGCGATCTGGTGGAAGAATTTAAGATTTGAGTGAAAACTTGAAAGACCACCATCATGCTCTGTCCAGAGGAATACATAACTGCCTCTATGGGACGAGTGACACTGGAGGGCTAGCTTCCAGGAAAGCCTAACTCCTCCAAGGATGTCTGACTCCTTCAGGGAGCCCTGCAGGTAAACCCCACCCCACTCACCTAAACTTAGGACTAACAATCAAGCTTCAACATCAAAAAGCCAAGCCAGGAGCCATATTGCCTCTCGGCACCAGGAGGCTCAGCCAGCAGAGAAGACTTCAGCCAATCAACCCCTGTTCCTGAAGGAACAAACTCAGGGTTTCAAACAGAGCTTTTAAAGAAATGCTAACTGGTCTTTTAGGAGGAGGCAGATGAATACTACATCCATAAAACAAAATTACCTGCTATGAGAAAGTCTGGACATCAGAAACAGGACATTTAGGATGAGATTTCAAGGCTGGAGATGCAGTGCGGAGGACAGAGCAATTGCTTAGCAAGTGGGATGGCTCCCCAGGATAAAAAAGGAAAGGAAAAAGCCAGGTGGTAGCGCACGCCTTTAATCCCAGCACTCGGGAAGCAGAGGCAGGCAGATCTCTGAGTCTGAGGCCAGCCTGGTCTACAGAGTGAGTTCCATGACAACCAGGACAACACAGAGAAACCTTATCTCAAAAAACCGATAGATAGATAGATAGATAGATAGATAGATAGATAGATAGATAGATGAAGGAGAGGGAAGAGAAGGAGGAAGGAAGAGGAAAATAAGAAACAGCAGAGGAGGAGGAGGAAAGGATTGCTGAGCTCATTCTGTCTGTGGCCTAGATAATGAAGTGATTCGACTACGTGGTACTCTAGATGGATCTAAGAAACTGTCGCTGAGAGCAGAGCTAAAGGAAGAGAGAAAGCAACCATGAGAGGACAGGCAAGAACATGAAGCAGACGGAGAAGGTCTAAGCTCTGCTTTATAAGGTGGTGCACCTGGGAACAAAGTGGACGATGTGTCCCTGAGCTGGAGGCCATATCTCCAGATGGAGAGAACCTTGAAATGCCAAGGACACTGGGAAAGATATGTCCCTGGCACCTAACAGAAAACCATAGCTTTTGAAGTGGAAAAGAAAAAAAAAAAACTTTGCAATTAAACATATGCACACCAAGGTTAGTATGCAAGTGCAAATGGGGAGAAATTCCACCCTGGGTTTCTCAATGCCAATATTGGATGTTGGTAAAGCATCAAGCATGGGGCTGCAGAGATAGCTCAGCAGTTAGGAGGACACCCTGCTCTTGCAGAGGACCCAAGTTCAGTTCCCAGCACCCACGTCAGGTGACCCACAACTGCCTGTATCCCTGCTCCAGATGGAACAGAGGCCTCCATAGTCACCTGCTTTCATGTGCACATAATCCTCCACCCCACCCCCCCATGCCTGCCCCCACCACACAACACAAGTTTTTTAATCTTAAAAAACAAAATCCAGCCGGGCAGTGGTGGTGCATGCCTTTAATCCCAGCACTTGGGAGGCAGAGGCAGGCGGATTTCTGAGTTGGAGGACAGCCTGGTCTACAGAGTGAGTTCCAGGACAGCCAGAGCTACACAGAGAAACCCTGTCTCGAAAAACCAAAAACCAAAAACAAAAACAAAAACAAAATCCAATGATTATTCTAACTTTCCAAGAAGTGGTGGGGGTGGGGGTGAGCTATAAGATGACCCAGAAAGGAAAGGCCATTGTTGTATAAGCCTAGAACTCGAATCCAGGCCCCAGAACCCACCCATATAAAGATGGGAGAAGAGCAAAGTCTTCATAAATCTGAAAAAAAGGGGCTAGAGAGATGGCTCAGTGGTTAAGAGCGCCGACTGTTCTTCCAAAGGTCATGAGTTCAAATCCCAGCAACCACATGGTGGCTCACAACCATCCCTAATGAGATCTGATATCCTCTTCTGGGGTGTCTGAAGACAGCTACAGTGTACTTACATATAATAAAGAAATAAATTTTTAAAAAACTCTGAAAAAAATTTATGTTTTTAATCTAAACACTATATCCCACCCAAGATAATAAAACAAATAAGGACATATTAGCAAATGAAAGACCGGGCAAAATTTACATCTATATCAAGTTAGAGCTAGGTGTAGTGGCTCACACCTTTAATTCCAGTACTTGGAAGGCAGAGGAGGTCAAATCTCTGTGGGTTCAAGGCCAGCCTGGTTTTACACAGTGAGTTCCAGGAAAGCCAGAGCTACACAGTGAGACCCTGACTCGATAAAATAAAATAAAATTAGAGTTGTGAAACAATTCTCTAGTTATAAAAGGCTATGTTTTGGTTTTTGAGACACGGTCTTGCTCTATATCCCAGACTAGCCCTTATTATGTAAACCAGCCTCAAACTTTCAGATATCCCCTGGCTTCAATCTCTGAAGTGCCTGGATTACAGGCATTTACCACTACACCCAGTTGTTACTATAACTTAAAACTCAGACATGCTCACTACCCACTCACAGACACTCCTAGGCAGCAGCAGAGTCTACACATCAGGGTGGCAAGGGGTCAGCTTGCCCAGAAGTCAAGCATGACTCAGAAGAAACAAGGAAAGTTTTTTTAAAAAATTAAAGAAGACACTAAATCCCCTAATATTCTTTCAACCAATGTTGTTTATTATTTTGTTGTCACTTTCTCAGACATAGTCTCATGTATCTGAGGCTGGCCTTGATCTCAGTATGTAGCTGAGGATGACCTTATCCTCCAGCCCCTCGCTGCTGGGATTTTGTGCTACCACGCCCCTCTGTTCATTGCTGGGAACTGAACCCAGGGCTTTGTGAATGCTAGGAAGCCCTGAACCAGCTGAGCTACATTCTTAGTCTACCACACAGGGCTGTAAGGTGTTTTGTTTTGTTGTATGTGTTTGTTTTGTTTTTCTCTCTTTAAGATTTTTTGTTGTTTTAATTTTTGTATGTGTGTATGTGTAGGTACACTCAGAGGCCAAAAGAGGGCATCAGTGGTCTCCTGGAGTTGGAGTGACAGGCAGCTATGAACTGCCTAGCATGGCAGGTAATGGGGATCAAACTCCAGTACTCTGAAAGTGAAGCAAACTCTCTTAACCATCGAGTCATCTCTCCAGGCTCCCCACAGCTAGAGAGATGGCTCTGTAGTCAAAGAGCACTGGCTAGTCTACTAAAGGACATGGGTTCAATTCCCGGGACCCATATGATGCTCTCTTCTGGCACCCTTGAGTAGCAGGCACACACATGGTGCACAGAAATATGTGCAAGTAAAACATTCATATACATAACATAAAATTAATATATATGCTAAATTAATATATGCTAAAAAATAGATTTTTGTCAATGTCTGTGAGTGTTTTGCCTGCACATTTTTCTGTACACCAGACACATGTCCAGTGCCAGCAGAGTTCAGAAGCGAGCATTAGGTTCCCTGGAACTGGATTTACAGATGCTTGTGAACTATCCTGTGGTTGATGAGAACCCAACCCAGGTCTTCTGCAAGAGTAACATATGTTCTTAGCCTCTGAGCTGTCGCTCCAGCTCCTACAGTTTTGATTGCTTGTTTTGTTTTCTTGGTTTTTTGAAACAGGCTTTCTCTATGTAGCCCTGGCTGTCCTGGAACTTGCTCTGTAGACCAGGCTGGCCTTAAACTCAGAGATCCACCTGCCTCTGCCTTCTGAGTGCTGGGATTAAAGGCCTGTGCTCCCACCACCCAGCAAGCTCCCACAGTTGTAACAAATATGATTACATTACCTGGTTCTGATGCAAAGGTAGGTATTTTTTTGCTCATCAACATAGATCAAAGCATAAAGACTATAAAGTGAAGTTGGCTTATGCACCTTTAACTACATAGTATAAACACTGTAAACATCGGAATTATGAGATGGAAGGAAGAAGAGATGATAGAAAAAGAAAGAAAACCCATTCTATTCTTCTGTGTATAACTAGACAAGCAAAAAAATAAAAAGTCTCTGAAGTAATAACAGAAAAAAAAACCCACAAATGTGCCATCTTAAGTGATAAATATACTTCCTAGAAGATTCAAGTAAACAAATATTACGAACAAACCCAGCAGGCTGTGAACAGACAGATAGCAGCCTCTGCGGCCATGATGCTGATGGCGGTGATGGTCCTAGGTCACAGAAGTGGGTGGGGCCCACTTTTGACCTTCCTAACCTCCGGGGAAGACCAGAAGTCCTGCATTTCCAGGCATCTCTTATGTGACTACTGAGGCTGCTAGCCCTCCCCACAACTTTTAGCATCAAGAGTGGGAGCACCTTGCCTACTGTCTTACCACACAGTGACAACCCCCCCCCCCCGGTTTTGTTTTGTTTTTATGTATATGAGTACACTGTAGCTGCCTTCAGACACACCAGAAGAGGGCAGTGGATCCCATTAAAGATGGTTGTGAGTCACTGTGGTTGCTGGGAATTGAACTTAGGACCTCTGGAAGAGCAGTCAGTGCTCTTAACCTCTGAGTCATCTCTCCAGCCCTCCCCTGTCCTTTCTACCCATTTATGGCCATCCCTCTTTAGCCTCATCTAGGAGCGCATCCAGTCTTCTGCGTGAAAAGGCTGTTGGTCATCATGTTCTCTCTTCTAGCTTACTGTCTATCTCCTTGGCATACTTCCAGGGATGTCTCTGTTGTCATTCCCTGCATGTTCTTTGTTCCCTTGTCACAGGTAGCAGGCTAGCCTGACAGTCTCTCTCTTTTTCCCAGCCATTTATTTATTATTTATTTATTTTTGTATTTTGTATTTGTATTTATTTTGTATTTTGAAGCAGAATCTCATTATATAACTCTGACTGGACTGGAACTCACTATGTAGACCAGGCTGGCCTCAAACTCACAGATCCACCTGCCTCTGCTCTTCTTTGCTCACCTGCCTGGAATGCTGGGGAGAGGGTCCTAAGGCTCCCCACTCCTTGGTGCTAGCCTGTTTTTTGTCCATGTTCATCATTGCCAAATTTAGCAAGAATACAGAAGGAGTAGCCACTATAAATATATACAATACATATATATATGCATATTTTTCCCACTAACCTATATCTCTAGACACACACACACACACACACACACACACACACACACACACACACACACACAAATGGGCATTATTTTATTTACACAGAGAGGAGGTGGGGCTAGCTCTTTGCCAGACGGGGCCTCTGTTGGAGGCAGAAAGCCCCTACCCCAACCCCCATACACACAAGAACAAGAAGAGTAATCCTCACATTGGCCACCAGATGGTATCAACTGTGGCACAGACAATCCTACATTCCCCAGCAGAGAGCCTCACTAAGGCAGGCCTGTCAGATCCCTAATCCCTGTATGTTTCGTCTATCTTCCTCAGATTCCAAATGTTCTCTGGGCAAAGGGGTTCTTATCCATTGTAGGGAGCAGAGGAACCCTGAGTGAGTGAAGTCCTGAATAAATGTGTGCTGTTGATGTGAACAAGTCATGTCAAGGACCCCAGAACCTTGGCAAAGCTTTCTCCCTGTGAGGCTCAGAGGCATGGCAAAGCATTCCTCTTGTCCAAATGTGGATGTTGATGGTGTGTGTAGAAAAATGTCCACTACAGCTTTCTCCGCTAGAATATTTACTGCCCAAAGACTGCTCCCAACAGACATTTGCTAAACCTGCCTCCTCGATCCAGGAATCCTCATTTATCTGTATATAATAACCCTGCCTCTTTGTGAGGCTGCATACAATAATCCCACCTCCTGGCCCATTCTATATGATAAAGACATTCAGACTCTGAGGTGCTGCAGCTTCTCCATCTAAGAACCCAGACCCCATCCCAGCATTCTGTGTAACCCTGTGTTTGTCTTTTCTTCACTCCCTCAATGCCCCCGGGTCATGTCCAAGTTCCTGGAGCCAGGCATGGATACAGCAATCCATTCTATCATCTTTCAACATATCCACTTTAAGCAGCTCTTGGTCACTTGACCCTAATATAAAGAACAGTTCTGTACCCAGGGCACAAGGCAAGCAACACAGGACATGAACTCACTCGAACAACGCAGATCCTGCTGTGGGCAGCATCCAGGGTGTTATAAAAGGCCTGCACGACATCTTGGAACTCCTTGGAATTCTCTTCCAAGGCCTCCAGCCTGCCCAAGGGTTCCTTCAGCCCCTGCTCTGACACTGACACACAGGAAGAAAGGATATCAGGGCCATGTCTCAACCACTAGCTTAAAAGCTAACCCATTCCACCCTCCCCAAGTCCAAGGTACAGACTCACAGTTGTTTTTTGGGGCCTCCAAAGAAGAGGTCAAATTCTGGTCCCAGGGGCCAACCAGCAGAGCAGCTAAGTGGCGAGCCGCACGGGCAGGCTGGACCCCAAAGCCACGGAGGACAACATGGTCACCATGGAGGATAACAGTCACATCATGACACCTCTCCAGACGGGCTCCAAGCTCTGAGGGCAGCATACACCCTTGGAGACTCACTGTCTCCTCCCGAAGGTATACCTCCAAGGCATCTGATAATGCCTGGTTTAATTCACCCATATCCTGCTCAAAGGATCTATGCACTACCAGCTGGGCCCTGTCCCCAATGTCCTCACCCAGGGGCTCTTCTGCTTCTAACAGGGAGAGGGCCATAGCTCGCCTTAGTGCATTAGCCTCCTGCTCATCAGCCACCTGGCTTTGAGGCTCCAAGGACCGATGGATAGCCAGTTGCAGGGTGGCTTCTTCTTCTAACTGCCCAGGTGCCCCAGTGCTAAGGGCTGCAGGCTCCTCCCTAGCCTCAAGTGTGGGGGTTTCCTCCTGCTGCTCAAGAACAGTTTCCTCTGCCTCTCCAGGTTTCTCCTTCTTCATCTCCAGAGGCACCCTGTCCTCATGTAGGCCCTCCAGGGTAGCCAGCAGCTCTCGGACTTCCTCTAAAGACAAAAAGAGGCCACTGGGTCAAGGGTTGGGCCCAGCCAGGGGGCTGATGAGAAACAACAGGGTGAATTGGACTAGATATAAAAAGATGGAGATCATATTTGTGGGTATAGGGTAGGCCACAAAAGGGTCACTGAACAAGTAATAGGGTAGAACAGGGAGGGAATTGTCAAGAAAAGATCACAGGACCTATCAGGGCTCCCTAGGAGTCCTACCCAATCTCACATTCTCCTGATTGATGCCTGAACTGTGGCCGTGGAGGACTTGGAGGGACTCAGTGGGATCTGTCTGTGGGAAGAAAATGTCAGGGTCACAGCAGAGGAGGAGGTATCTAAGTCTGGCGTGTGAGAAAAAGTCAGAACTCCATCTTACCCTTTCAGGGTCTATGTCCAAGGCGGCACTGGCCAGATGTTCTGTCCCGAAGACACACTGGAACTGAGCCTCCAGGCTGTGAAGAAGGTGCTGCCCCTCCACACCCAACAGGAACCTGGCACTGCCTGGGTGCTTCATGTTCAGCATGTGGCAGCTAATGCTGCCCAGCAGACTTTGCAGCAACTCTTGGGCTGCCTGGCAGGAAGCCCTGGCTCCACAAAGCTGCAGGACCATAAGGAGGACAGTTTATGGGTTTAGAGCACAGGAAAGGTACCCAGTAACAGAAGAGGCAAAATTGAGGGGATCCCGAGGGTCACTCACCCGAAAGCCAGTCCCATTCATTTCTTCAAGTGGGAAAAGAGCAACATCTTCCAGACTGGCAAGAAGGTCCTCATAATAAAGCTGCAGGAAGCGCATGGCCCCTGGTTTCATTGGCATCACCATTTCTACCAGGACCTCTTGCCTCTGCATCTCTTCATACTTAGGGTTCTCCAGCCCTGTCGCTACAGACTCCATAACTGTCCCCACTAGACCTATTAGCTCCTCCTGCCCTGGCGAGCCTGTGTCATCTTCCCCCAGGCCCTCCTGTTCCTGAACAACCATTGAGTCTGAGGCCATGGGTCCTACTTGCTCTGGGAGCTCTGTAAAGCTTTCTACTGGATCTACTGAGCTTGTGGACTCCATAATCCCCTGGCTTATGAAACCAGTCTGCTCTGGAGATCCCATAGTTTCTGGATTTATAGGCTCCTCTTGCTCCAGAGACCTTACAGATCCTGAGTCAACTGGCATGGCTTGTCCTGGAGTTACTAATTGTCCCGGTGGCTCCCTAGAGCCAACAGACATCTTCAGAGCCCCAGACAACCCTCTAGTTTCTGTAAGAGCATGATCAATGACTCTAGATTCTTGCATAGCTGAATGGTCCCCTCCACCGATGCCCTCAGCAAGTGCCTCCGGCTCTAAGACATCATAGTGGGGGACAAGGCTCAACTCAGAGCCCTGTAGCCAGTGTTTCTGCTTCAGCACCCGTTCAGCCACTGGAGGAAGAGAGAAGACAGAACACACACTGAGTTTCTAGCATAGAGGAAGGATCCTCCTAGTTTCAGACCCCACTTTACCCTGCCATTGCTGAAAGGAGATAACAGTGCCCAGTTGCCCAGGCAGGCTGCGCAGACCCTCCAAGGGTCCCCCACCACTGCGACGCTCATTCTCCAGGTAGAGTTCCAGCAACAACAGGTTCACAGGAGCAGTGTTGTCCACCACACGTACTGATCGTGTCTGGGGCACCCAGGCCAAGGACACGGAGGCTCCATTCAGGGGCAGATTCCGGGCCTGTTCCACCAGGGCAAAGATCTCTGTGGACAGTATGAGTCAGCTCAGGCACCCTCCATAACTAGAAGCTATGCCCTCAACCCTGCCTCTCACAGGTCTCTTACCTGCCTCAGAAAGGGGCATGGATAACTGGACCAGGGCACAGTCCTGCCGAGGACTGTCCAGGGCATGGCAAGTCTGCACAGGGTGCCCCGCAGCACACAACAAGGCCTGAACATGTTGCTCCAGGCTCAGAGGTGAAGTTCCAGGTGGTAGTTGTTGGAGAAGCACACGTTCAGGGGCATGTGGTGGGGCTGGCCTCAGGCTCAGTCGGACACCATGTAGTTGGTGCTCTTCCTGGGCTAAGACCCTCTTCGCGTCTGTGAGCAGAGATGGTGTCAGAGATGGCAAAGCTTCAGGGCACCTAGGCAACCTTTTGTTTTTTGTTTTTTGGGTTTTTTTTTTGTTTTTCGAGACAGGGTTTCTCTGTATAGCCCTGGCTGTCCTGGAACTCACTCTGTAGACCAGGCTGGCCTCGAACTCAGAAATCCACCTGCCTCTGCCTCCCAAGTGCTGGGATTAAAGGCGTGCACCACCACTGCCGGCCTAGGCAACCTCTTGAGTCAACCTCCTCACCTGCAGGATCTTGAAAGATGAGGATGCCCCCACAGCCAAGTCTCTGCCAGTACAACAGAGGTCCTCCACCAGAACGACGGTGGTTTTCAAAGTACAGAGTAAGCAGCTCATCTGGTATCTCAGGGGGCAGTCCCCGGAGTTCCAAAGCTGCCCCTGCCTCCACCTCTGCCATCAGAATCCTGAGGTACAACACATGGGAAGGGAAGAGGCCTGCTTCACCTGTTCAGTCCTCTCTCCCACACTCCTAGCTGCTCCCCAGCACCCATTTTTACACTCACCCCTGCTGTCCCAGACCAGTCGGTTAGGCCTGTTGTCCTTCCCCGGCTGAAGGCCTGAGGAAGAAAAACAAAAGTGAAACTGACTGGGGAAAGTAAAGAGGGAGGAGCTAAGCCTGAGGCTGTAAGCAGCTCAGGAGCTTCCTCTCCTGCTTCAGCCTTGACCCTTAGTCCACAAGGAACTTCTAAGGACCTTTCTGCCAGCCCATCCACTAGCCTCGTGACTAGCAGGGTAGACCAGTTGTCTCCTAGACTTTCTCTTCTTTCTTAGGCTTTCTTTGTGGCTAATCACCCTCTCTATGGGGTGTTTGAGATACTGTCACACTCTCACAGCAAGAATCTCTAGGCTTCTGTGCCCTGAGTCCTAGACATGAGCAGCGCTGATCTTGTAGGCTGGCCCCTGGCTGGGGCTGACTCTTAGAAACCTTCAAACCCAGAGGCTAACCAGCCTTGCTTCTAAGTGCTGAGGGTGAGCAGTTCCACCCTTCACCCCCCAAAATCTCATACCAGAGACAAGTAAAAAAAAAAAAAAAAAAAAAAAAGCCCTTGCTGCCAAGCCTGTCAAACTGAGTTCTGATCCCTGGGTCTCATATGATGGAAGGAAAGGTCTGATTCCAGCAAGTTGTCTGTCTTCCACACCATGTGCAGCTGCACGCATAAACAAACAATCAAGCAAATGTGACTATTTAAAATTGTGAAGCTCAGATCATAACACAGCTTTCTTGTGATTCCCCTCAGCCCGTGTCTGCCTAGTTCTTCTTTCTATACTCCTTGCTCATCACCATTGCCCCAGATGTAGCCACTGTGCTGACATGCCTTCCTACCACTAATCCTTACAAAGAAGGGGAGCTGGAGTCACAGACAGGACCCAGAGGGCCAGGCCTCACACCTAAGCTTTGCCTTTATTTTATTTATTTATTTATTTATTTATTTATTTATTTATTTATTTATTTTGATACCACGTCTCACTCTGTAGCCCAGACTACCTGAAACTCACTGTGCAGGCCTGACTGGTTTTGAACTAGAAGGGAGTCTTCTGTCTCAGTCTCCTGAATGGAGGTATAGGCATGTACAACCATGCCCAGATTTGAGGCTGTGCCTTTAGAAGTCACTTGCCTGCCCACCACCATAGCCTGCTTGCTTCTTTCATCTCCAAGGCTGTAACTACTGCTGCTCTCTACCCACACCCTCCAGTCAGGCCAGCTCTACCTCTGCTGCTCTTCCAAAGGATCATGGGGTTTTGCCCAGTCTCTATGTCTAACCCTGTAGCCCTTGAATCTCCACTACCTCCCTTTCCCAACAATCAAGAGCCTCCAAGATGTCTCGGAGGGACAAGCTACCCTTTTTTCTTCTCTGCCACTCCCATTGTGGCTCCTCCATGGAGTTGACAGGGGACCAGTGGCTGCTACAAATCCTAGAGCCAATGACAGTGAAAGCTAAAATCTAATTGTCCCCGGTTCCTATCCCTCCCCCTCTAATCCTTTTTCATACATGACACCCAGATGTTTATTTGGCTCCAACCTCCCAGTCCTCAGCTCTTGCCTAAACCAGTATCCCTGGACCATCTTTAAATCCGAATGACCTAGCCTTCGCCACAGAGCCACATAGGGCTATCCCTTCTTCATGATTTCCCTCACCCAGCCCTTAGTGATAGCTTTAACATGGAGCTAAAACTTTAAAAGGCCTCTGAGTTGTCCAGGCTCCTTCTGAGGCCCTATAGTCAACTTAGTGTTTGTTGTTTTATTTCTCTTAAAGGGCCCACTAATTATATACAAGTCTGTTTCTACAAACACCTGTCTCGTCTGTTCTATGCTTTTTCTTACAGGACATATCCCTCTTTTCTTAGATAAATGCATGCTACAGAGGGCCTGCCACAGGCAGGGATTCACAGAAACAACTCACATCACTGCCATTGTTAAATCTTCAGGAATTTCTGTGAACTGGACGTTACACCAATAACATCTTCTGTGCTGGATAGTTTTAACGTCAACTTGATACCTCGAATCATCTGGGAAGAGAGTCTTAGAGTGAAATTGTCTAGAACGGGCTGACCTATGGGCATGTCTATGACGGATTTTCTGGTTAACTGAGGGTAGAATATCCATAGAATGTGTGTGACACCATTTATTTGGACTGTATAAGAAAGCTAACTGAGAGCAAGCAAGCAAGCAACACGGCTTTCTGCTCTTGCTGAGCATCTGAAATGACTAGCACTTGAGTTCTTGCCTTGCCTTGACGGAAATTCCAGAACTGTGACCTGGAATCGTGAGCCAAATACAACATTCTTCCCTTGTGCTGCTTTTTAAAATCAGGGTGTTTATCACCGCAACAGAACACATTTTTTATTTATTTTATTTTTTTAAAGACTTATTTATTTGAGTACACTGTAGCTGTCTTCAGACACACAGAAAAGAGCATCGGATCCCATTACAGATGGTTGTGAGCCACCATGTGGTTGCTGGGAATTGAACTCAGGACCTCTGGAAGAGCAGTCAGTGCTCTTAACCACTGAGCCATCTCTCCAGCCCCCACATCTAGAATTTGTAAGTAACCATAGTGGGTGTGTTTATACCAGAAGCATGTGCAGAAGCTATGGATCAAGGACATACCTTCCCTAGATCCAACTGTTAAACAGCGGTTTGTGGATGCAGGAGAGAACCCTTTCCCAACCCTACTTACTGTAAGGTCTCGGAGTGGTCATACACCAAGAACCAGAAGAGAACTGGAATGTCCTCAAGACACTGAGGACCAGGAGACCACCCAGGGGAAGTTTTCCTCAAGCACTGCTCTCATCCCAGAACTGAGGCAGGGAGTTGGCCCCACCCACCTCCTGACAAGATTATTTTGGGGATCTGAGGCAAGTAGCAAGAGCATGGAGGAAATGGGGCAATTAAACGATTAAGTCTCTTGGTCTGGAATAGGTGTGGATAAAATGAATGCTGTGGCTTTTGATGTTTTTCAGGACAGAGTCTCACTATGCAGTGCTGGCTTGGCTGTCCTGGAACTCGCTCAGTAGATCAGGCTGGCCTCAGACTCAAGAGATCCACCTGCCTCTGCCTCAAGGTATGCGCCACCATCACCACCCAGCCGTGTATTTTAAAGCAGATAAGGTTCTGGGTGTAGTGACTCGTGTTTGTAAGCATAGCTGGAAATCTGAGGCAGGAGGACTGTCACAAGTTTGAGGTTGGCCTGGGTTGCACAGTGAGTTCCAAGCCAACTGTAGTTACAGACTGAGACCTTGTCTCAAAATAAAAAGCCAAGAAGGAATGGAGTCCTTGGAGGCTTCAGTAAATCCTGGATTTAGGAATTGACTCCCTGAATCCATCAATAGAAAGCCACATGAGCTAAAGAGAGTCATGCCTCCCGAAGTCCTTAGCACCCACGGCAGACCCCAACCATCTCTGGTCAGAAAGCGCAGGCTTCAGGACTCTGACCTAGGACGCCTAGACAATAGCATATTGCCTAGGCAAGCTGGGCCTACATCAAGGCCCCGCCCCGCCCCGCCCCGCCCTATGACCCACCCCACCACAAGGCCCCGCCCCATCACAAGGCCCGCCCAGTCACAAGGCTCTTCTGCGTCTCCCCAGCCGCAGGCGCAGGCCCAGGCAACCCGGCCGCCCAGCGGGTGCTGGTACAGGTGCGGACGCACCGGCCATCACCGCGCGCGGCTGCGCAGCGGACACCGTAGGCACCGGTCTCTGGCTCCCGGGAGCGGTGAGTCCCCCGACCAATCCTAGGAGCGTGTCGCCGCCGCAGCCCCCCTGCCAGTCGGCCATCCCTTCCCTGTGTTACTGAGCGCGGCCGCCTCGGGTCAGTTGGTTCGGACAGGACTCGCGGCCCGCTCGCCCACACTGGTGGCATCATTGGGGGTGGGGAGCTCTGGCGGCCCTGAGCAAGAGGGAGGGGGCGACGCTCTGTAGCGGCCCAGACCCGAGGCCAGCGACCCCCAACCCGACAAGACGGCCCATTCACCCTCGGGGCGCAGTCTGTGGCCACCGCCCCCTCCTCCGTCGTCCCCATCCCCGCTTTGTTCCCTTGAACGCCCTCTGGTCGCTTCCATCCCCCACACACCCCCGCACCCCGCTGTTCCTGGCGTACCCTACTAGCAGACACCTTAGCAGCCAATACAGGCCTGCATTCAGTACCCGGAGCTAGGGACATTCGGCCCTGTGCTTAAGAGGAGGGTCAGGGTTTCCGCTGGTCACAGATGGCCTAGGGATTTCCTCAGATAGAAATAGCCACTAGCGCTAGCCTCTTCAAGCTGCTTAATAGGAGGGATAGGAAGGGGAGGGCCAGGGCACACCCCCACGGCTCTTTAGCCCCTGCGCCGTGCCTCAAGACCCTTCGTTGCTGATCTCTGACCCGAAAGACCCGCAGCGGTGAGAAGGCATCTCCCAAGCTCCAAGCAGAGGCTGACAGGCATCACTCTTCCTCCCATCCCCCACCCAAAGTCGATCTAGAGGAGCCCCTTCCAAGGGATCCACATTGGTCTCCCACGCCCCACCCAATGCTCCCTGCCTCCTTGTTCTGTCTTTCTACAGCCTTGTACAAAGGTCATGGCCAGTTGTTTTTTTTCTTTCTGGGTTCCGCAGCAGGTATGGCTGTCCCTGGTTTCAGTCTCTCAGTGCTAACTGTTCTCTTTTTCTCCTCTAGGGGCAGCCACAGAACCCGAGGCCATGTCCCATGAAAAGAGTTTCTTGGTGTCTGGGGACAGCTATCCTCCCCCAAATCCTGGCTATCCTGTGGGGCCCCAAGCCCCTATGCCTCCCTATGTTCAGCCTCCCTACCCTGGGGCCCCATACCCACAAGCCCCTTTCCAGCCCTCTCCCTATGGTCAGCCAGGGTATCCCCATGGTCCCAGCCCCTATCCACAAGGTGGTTACCCTCAAGGACCCTACCCTCAAGGAGGCTACCCACAGGGGCCATACCCACAGAGCCCCTTCCCCCCGAACCCCTATGGACAGCCACCACCCTTCCAGGACCCTGGCTGTAAGTGTAGGGAAAGGTAGGGGCAGGGGCAGGGATTCAAGTGCCCTCAAGGGACACTGACTCAGCCTCTGTGTCCCCAGCACCTCAGCATGGGAACTACCAGGAGGAAGGGCCTCCATCCTACTATGACAACCAAGACTTCCCCTCTGTCAACTGGGACAAGAGCATTCGCCAGGCCTTCATCAGAAAGGTTGGGCCTGGCAAGTGTGTGGGCTGGGAGGAGCCATGGGGAGGCAGCTGAGGTGGGGCTCTGATTGGCTCCTTCCCCAGGTGTTCCTGGTGCTGACCCTGCAGCTGTCGGTGACCCTGTCTACTGTGGCCGTTTTCACTTTTGTCGGGGAGGTGAAGGGCTTTGTCCGGGAGAATGTCTGGACCTACTATGTCTCCTACGCCATCTTCTTCATCTCCCTCATTGTCCTCAGCTGTTGTGGGGACTTCCGGCGAAAGCATCCCTGGAACCTTGTTGCTCTGGTAACTCCCAATCCTGAACCCAGTTCCCCTAGGCCTGTGGAACAGGAAAGGGAGGTACACAGGGTTGCACCAAGAGCAGCTCCACACACCTAAGGCCCCCTGTGATCCTCTTCTGCAGTCGATCCTGACCGTCAGCTTGTCCTACATGGTGGGCATGATAGCCAGCTTTTACAACACGGAGGCAGTCATCATGGCCGTGGGCATCACCACAGCTGTCTGCTTCACGGTGGTCATCTTCTCCATGCAGGTGAGGGGGACCTAAGACGGGACGATTGCCCCAGAGCCCTCTACACCCACCTTCTCACCTCCCTCCCTTCCTCCCAGACCCGCTATGACTTCACCTCGTGCATGGGCGTGCTCCTGGTGAGCGTGGTGGTGCTTTTCATCTTCGCCATACTCTGCATCTTCATCCGGAACCGCATCCTGGAGATTGTGTATGCCTCGCTGGGCGCTCTGCTCTTCACCTGTGTGAGTGAGGGTTGGGAGGCCTTTACTGGGATGCCGGGGTGAGTGAATAAGCTGTTGAATACCAACCATGTCTTTACCTACTAGTTCCTGGCAGTGGACACCCAGCTGCTCCTGGGGAACAAGCAGCTGTCCCTGAGCCCAGAAGAATATGTGTTTGCAGCCCTGAATCTGTACACAGACATCATCAACATCTTCCTATATATTCTCACCATCATTGGCCGTGCCAAGGAGTAGAACAAGCCCCAGCTCAGGTGGCATGGTTGGCTCAGACCCATGCCCCTGGCATGACAATGCCATCTGTGCTTCCCTCTCTCTGTTCCCCAGGCATGGCCTGGAGCAGAGGGAGCCCCTCTTGCCCTCGTGTATGTACACTGCAAATACTTAACGTTCGGACCCTCTACGGCCACAGCATGGCCCCTTTTATCCCTTTTGCCCTTGCCAAGGGGTGACAGGGCTGCATTTCTGTGCCACCTTCTGTCCACTCATTGTTGCATGAGCCCTGTCTGCCAGCCCATCCCAGGGTCTGGGATCAACACCAGGACCCAGGGGAGAAGGACCATACCAAGAGGTGAGGGTGCACGTCTTCCCTCCTGTCCCTGCTCCCCTGGCATAGAGTACCCGTGTCCCCTCCCCACCCTGCCTTCTGAGGGGCATGCAGGATGGGGTCTCATTCTTGTGCTGAGCCCCGAGTGCAGAGAGGATGGCATGTTTCAGGGGAGGAGCCTCTCTCGTGCTGCCATTGTTATAATGCCAATAAAAGGGTATCTTCTGCTCTCTGCTTCTCCTTGTCTCTCTTCACTGCCACTTCCTCTAGGAGGTATGGAGGGGCTTCAGCTCCCCCCTGCCCTGGCTGATGGTAAGTTCTGGACAGGCATTGACAATAGCGGTTAATGACAGTAGCTAATCTGATATGCTGCTACTTCTTTCCTTGCTGTCTTTCCAGCTGCATTGTAAGGTGTGCACTGAGATCTGGACTGATGGACAGGGTTCCTGAGGCACATGGGCACAGTGCCAGGTCTCACAGTTTGGAGTAGACTGGCTGTGTGTATCTCTACTCTCTGAGAACAGCACAGTACAACAGTGGGCTCTGTGAGGTCCCTATGTCTCTGCCCAGGACTAGCAGCGTAGATCATTGGGACAACCCTGAAAAGAGCTGAACAGAGATGGCTCTCCTCGGCAGGCTCCTTGGCCTCTGGTTTCCTGGCACTGCCATTTGGTGCCAGTTCCTCAGGCCTGCCTGTTCTTCCTCCGGCCTTTGCTCCTGCCACGTCATCTCTGGAGCCCTCATCTATCCAAGTCTGACTCTGCACATGCCGAGCAAGTCCTAACGTCCCCACAGAAGGCCCTTCAATACCTAGACCTCAGCACAGTTCAGTGCCCTAGCCCTCCTGAAACCACCAGGTCAGAGTGGCCTTGGTTCTTACAGCTTTCTTCCCTAGGACTCTGCTTCTTGATCAGCATAAGAACCTGTCTGGGCTGTTGCTTCCTGGTAACATATGGGTGTATTTAATTTAATTAACTAGCATCAGTTCCTCATATGCGCCACAAAGCCACCCAGTGCCCACAGGTACCTCTACTGTAGCCTATGCCAAGCCACAAGCATCCTCTTCCAAACCTAGGGTTTCTGCATTATCTCCCCAGGCCAGACGGGGCCACCCCCTCCTCCATTCTGTCTTCCCCAGCCAGCCTCAGGTTCATTTAGACCTTAGGTCTACAAACCAGACTGCTAGATGTGAGCCATGGTTCCCACGACCCACCTACCTAAGAGCCATCTTCCTGGTGCCCTCAGGATGAAGCCAGTATTCCTCATCCTGGCATCCAGGCTCGGCCAACTGCCCGGATGCCTTCCTACTGTCATTTCTAGCCCTGACCTCAGACAAACTGAACTAAGAGGTTTCTCCTAGACGGTCTATTCTTGTAGCCCTTCTGCCAGGGGTGGAGGGATGGGGTTATTGCTGCTAGAAACCCTTCCCTGGAGTCTGCCTTTAACAGCTAGCCTTAGTCATTTGGTAACACTAGGTGACAAAACCACTTTCCCCACCTCCCCTTCTGGCATTCCTTTGAGAGATACAGTTCCTCTTCTAGAGTATTGTGGCAAGTTCTGTAAACATGTTGTCTAGTAGAATTATCAACCTAAAGGTTTGAGGTTATTGCTCAATGGCTGAGAATTTGCCCAATAATTTGCCTGGGCATGTGCAAGGGCCTGGATCCCCAGCACCACCGAAAACAGAGCTCAACTCCTGACAGGAGCTCACAGATCCAGAGCAAAGAGGCCATTCACACTGATAAAACATCAAGCAAGATGAGAAGAGTCGCCCAGAGGTTATCACAAAGCAAAGTGAGAAAGGGCAGTGTTTCCTCAGAAAATCCCAGGAAAACTTAGTTGGGAAGGGGCTTTCTGGGAACGGGTAGAAGCTGGAGGAGGTAAAGGCCAAACGAGGGGACTTGAAAATGTCCTGTAGATGAGAAATGCTCAGCAAGAGCTACTGGGTTTGCTTTCAAGCATCCTGAGAGAAACTAGAGATCTCTGGCAGGAACAAGCAGCAGCAAGCGGGCTTCAAAGATGAGATGTGTTAGGACTATGAGCAAATAGTTCCTCCAACGCATGAGGTTGGCTGGAAGGGCCAGGATCGGGGAAGTTTCTCTCGCTGAAAGTAAAACAGAAACCAAGCTCTTGATGCTAACACAAGCATTTGAGTAAGTGGAAGTGTTCATATTGGTCTGTGGAGATGGCTCAGTGAGCAAAACAATTCCTATGCAAGCATCTACCCCCAGAACCAGGGTACCATCGGGCATGGTGGCATGTGTCTGTAATTCTAGCGTATCATCAAGATAGGTGACAGAATCTGTAGCCAGCTAGCCTGGAGGATGCAGCAGTTAACCAAGGGACCCCATCTCAAAGTGAAAGGCAAAGACCAGACACCCCGTGTGTCCCCTGACCTACGTACACACAACATGGCATGCACATGCTTACACATAACATACATAGCACATGAAAAAATATTTTTAAAAAGCTCAGAAAGTTGATGCGTGCAGCTCAGTGGAATCAAGTGTGAGATAACGGTGTTCAAGTGAGGAAGAAAAGCACTTTCCAACACTTGGGATCAGCCCTGTCCTATCTGTGAGGTCTCAGTGTAGCTAGGAGCTGGGCTGGCCCCCACAGATAGACACTGGGGTTGCTAGGAGCTGGTCTGGCCCCCACAGATAGAGGCTTGACGTTCTGTTTTAATAGTTTCACAAACATTGACAGCAGACCAGGCAGCACTGTTACCATGATGGGTCAAAAAAAAAAAAAAAATCCCAAAAAACCAAGACTCCTCTTAATCATAGCTAAACAGAAAAAACATAGGAATTGTTTCAGCTGTAGGAAGTACCAAGCTGTATTCTCTCCATGTCTATGGTTCGAGAATTACCCAGGCTTCTATGGGTAGTAATCCAACTTGGTCAAACCAATGTGCCCAAGAGAGCACTGACAGAGTCAACCACACTAAGGCCAAAGGAGGTGATTAACTTTCGATCATAAACACTTATTTGCATAAGTAATAAATCTGTTTTCAAGATTAAACAATACAGCCAGGCAGTGGTGGCACACGTCTTTAATCCCAGCACTTGGGAGGCAGAGACAGGCAGATTTCTGAGTTCAAGGCCAGCCTGGTCTACAGAGTGAGTTCCAGGACAGCCAGGGCTAAACAGAGAAACCCTGTCTCGAAAAAACAAAAACAAAAACAAAAAAAAAAAAAAAGATTAAACAATACAGGCTTTTATGGGGAAAAAATGTTCACCTCTTTCCTTCAGAGCCACATTAGCATGGCTGCCTGTTGCAATGTACAGTAAGGGGTTAGCTCTGGACTCCAGATCCTTGAGGCCAGTTCAGACGCCCCACACACTCCTCTAGCTCACCAGGGCTACTGTTCAACATCTCTAGGTTGGAAGCATCTTCCGAGCAGGATCTATGATCTGAATTTTACACAGAGTCCAGCACCTAGTATAGAGCCTGGTACACCATGCTGTCAATCAAGCGTGGAATGAATGAAGTTAACACGGAATGAGCTACACAAGCACCACCTGCCTTAGGACAAATGACAAAGTGGTCTTTGGCTGACCATCAGCATCACTGGGTGGTGTCTCAGCCATAAAAGGCCCTGGAGGTAGCACAGAGTCATGTTTGTGGAAAGCGCCCAATGGAGGAGGAGAGAATGCAAGGGAGAAGGAGCAAGGGAGTCAAAGCTGAGGGTAGCCAACCGCGACTGGAAGCTCAAATGTCTGAAGTATATTGTGCAGGCAACAATGGCTCTGAAATGGTTTGGGCAGAGGTAGGAAAACTGGTGAAGACCCTGTAGTGGTGTAGGTGGGGAGGACCAGCACTCGGGCATGGGAGGAGGTCAGAGTGAAGAGACTCGATGGCATCCCGATCTCCATCGGGGTCCAGATGCTCCTCCCCAGATCACCGGGATCTGTTCCCGCACCCAATCACTCCTCAGGTGCTACTCTGTCTTGGGCTTCGCAGAACACTGGAGACCTTTCAGATTGATCAGACCTGCATATCTCTTCCCCAATACTCTGACTTCTCAGCTCCCATTTCTTCAGTAACAGAGTTGCTTCTCCCTGTAAACATCCTGCGCTCTGGATGCGCTTCGTCAGCCCACACCCTCTCCCTCCCCACTGCCACGTCTAACTGGAAGGCCATTGCACACCTATTCTCTTTCATACCACTCTGGCTTGTGTTTCACCACCTTCCAGTAGTTTCTGGGATAACTCTAGCATCGGGCTCAAGCTCTCCTCTTGATCCCAAATGTCATCATGACTTCTGGGCAGTTAAGTTCTAGCTTTTGAACTGTCTCAGAGCTAGCCAGTCTCTCCTGTCACATGATCGTCACTACAGCAGGCAGCCTGTGAGAAAATAATTGCAGCTGTGTAAATGACAGAAGTTGCCTGGAGTAGACCAGAATTCTCATTTGGGATCCTCAGGAGAAAGTCCTGGTAAGTTCCTGAGCTCTTGACTGGAAACCTGGAGGACTCCAACTAGAGGAAGAGGTGAGGCATCCAAAACCACAACCCAGGCTCCACCCATCTCTGCCCAAACGGTTATGGGAAATTAGTCAACTCCCTGTGCCTGGCAGTGGATGAAGTGAATTCCTTCTTTAAAAAAAATAAAAAAGATAATATCACCTAGACACAACATCTGTCATTAAACTGACTAGGTATTTCAAATTATAGGATTGTCTGGCTAACAACCAAGAGAAAGTCAAATGATGGAAACAGACCTAGAGGTGATTCAAAAAATGGAGAGAGAATACGATCTTTAGTACAAACATGATTATTAGGGAAAAATAGAAGTGGAAGCGGTAGAACGCAGGAGAGATGTGGAAAATTCCACCAAGTATTCAAGTCTATAACAATAACAAGAATCACCTGGGCGTGGTGGCAAATGCCCATAAGCCCAGCACTCAGGAGGGAAAGGCAGGCAGATCTCTGTGAGTTTGAGGCCAGCCTGATCTACAGAATGAGTCCCAGGACAGCCAGGGCTACAGAGAAACCCTGTCTGGAAGAAGAAAAAAAGACTCAAATTGAGCTTTAAAATTTTTCTTTTTAAGGTAAAGTCTTGGAGGGGGGTGTGTGGGGATGGAGTGATGGCTCAGAGGTTAAGAGCATTTACTGCTCTTGCCATAGACTGGTGTTCAGTTCCCAGCTCCCACATGATGACTCACAACTCTCAGTAATTCCAATTTCAGAAGATCCAATGCCCAGTTCTGACAACTGCAAGCACCAGGTATGCACGTGTGACATGCACATACACGCAGACAAAATACTCATGCACATAAAAATAAAATAACCTAAATCTTTTCTTAAAGGAACCCAAAAGGGCTTGGAGCACAGGGCAATAGGAAACTCTTGACTAGTGTGTTTCAGGCCCTGGGTTTGAGACCCAACTACACACACACACACACACACACACACACACACACACACACACACACACAAGAAAACAGAAACTAACAGGTTTGGAGAGGATGTGGAGAAATATGAGTCCTGTTGAACAGTGCTGGGGAAAACAAGATAGCAGTTCCTGGAATAACTAAAAATAGCATGACCGTATGACCCAGTTACAGACTATAATAATAAAAGATCAAGTGATAAGCCTAATAAAAATGGTAGTCATCTTATAGATGTTAAATGGTAAAGAAATACACAAACTATACCAAAATTATGACATTTACCATGAAAAAGACCTAAAGTTTGCTTGTAGAAGTGGGTTCTTTCAAAGTGAGTTACCTAAAATCTGGTGGAAAGATGTAACACCAGGTGTAAGGCGTTTGGGAGACACCCAAGGTGTGTGTGTCTGGTGTGTCCTTCTGGGGTTGTGGTTTGTTTACTAGGTGCTTTTTGTTTTCATATAATTTTTACTTTAGTTCATGTGTGTTTTGCCTGCATGTGTGCATGTATATCACGTATGTGTATATTGATACATGCAGGCATACATGGAGGCCAAAGGAGGCTGTCAGATCCTCTAGAACTGAAGTTATAAACATGTAAGCTAGCATGTGGGTGCTCAAACAGAACTGAGGTCCTCTGCTCAAGCATAAAGGGCTCTTATCGGCTGAACCATCCATAGTCCTCATAACGCTTTCGATGGACAAAATTAAACACAGAAGCTGGGCAGTGGTGGTGCACGCCTTTAATCCCAGCACTCGGGAGGCAGAGGCAGGCGGATTTCTGAGTTCGAGGCCAGCCTGGTCTACAGAGTGAGTTCCAGGACAGCCAGGGCTATACAGAGAAACCCTGTCTCAAAAAACAAAAACAAATAAAATTAAACACAGAAACATAATATTTGCTTTCAGTTCCAATCGTTCCCAAATATACCAATAGTACTGAAACCAGTTTGTATCCTAAAACATGCCAGCAAAATTGTTTGGTGACTTACTCTGTCTTAGTCAGGGTTTCTATTCCTGCACAAACGTCATGACCAAGAAGCAAGTTGGGGAGGAAAGGGTTTATTCAGCTTACACTTCCACATTGCTGTTCATCACTAAAGGAAGTCAGGACTGGAACTCAAGCAGGTCAGGAAGCAGGAGCTGATGCAGAGGCCATGGAGGGATGTTTCTTACTGGTTTGCTTCTCCTGGCTTGCTCAGCTTGCTTTTTTATAGAACCCAGGACTACCAGCCCAGGGAAGGTACCACCCACAAGGGGCCCTCCCCCCCTTGATCACTAATTGAGAAAATGTCTTACAGCTGGATCTCATGGAGGCATTTTCTCAACTGAAGCTCCTTTCTCTGTGATAACTCCAGCTTGTGTCAAGTTGACACACAAAACCAGCCAGTATATATTCCTTTAACCAGCTTTTCCAAAAACAGAACGGTCCCAACTGTACCAGACAAGGATATTTCTATCTATTCCTGTCATGAAAGTGTAGCAAAAGTGTCTAAGGACCCAAAAGATTGAAAAAACAAAACAAAATAAACCAGACCTCCATCTAAGCTACAGTCACCACTGTAGGAGGTGGGATTTCCCCTACGGGTGAGGCCAACAACTGACCAGAGCAGAGTTTGAGAGTTGATTGGCTAAAGCAGGTATCCATCATTTCCTACCAAAGAGCTCTTGAAGTGTTTGTCAGAGAGCCAAGCTCTTCTCAAAGTTCTAGGAAGTGGTTTTGGAAAGATTTCTTTTTGACTTTGTTGAAACCTATCAGAGATTAATTCCCAGGCCAGGCAGGAAGGGCTGGCCCAAGAGTCCAGGAAGAATCCAGGCTTCCTCAGGGCCACATCTGCCCCTGGGATCTGGCTGCAGCCCAGCTAGGGACACATGACCTGGAAAGGCTGCCTCCAGCCTGAGGTCAAGGACAAGGAGGCCCTCGTAGCTGTGGAGTAGGGTGGCAGTGTCATAGGGTGGACATGGGCCCTGTGCCTGTCCTCCTGTCTGAGATTCAGTTCCCTAACCCGGATCAGAATAAGCTAGTGAGGATCATGTGTCTGCAGACCATTTCAGCAGCCCTTTCACAACAGCCATGGGAGGCTGGGAAGGAACCCGAGTCTTAGAAGTCTGTATTCATTATTGGGGTTCCTTTACACTCACCATTTATAGTGTCCCATTAGATAGCCAAGCGTAGGTGCTGTGAACCCCACTCACAGAGAAGGAATCCAGTCTGAGGTGACCTCACACTCCCAGAGGGATATGGCCAGTAAAATGCTCAGTTGCATTTAAACACCACTCCTCAGACTGTCACTGAGACACTGTTCCATCGCTGTGAAGAGAAACCATGACCAAGGCAACTCTTATAAAAGAAAGTGTTTAATTGGCTGGCTTACAGTTTCAGAGGCTCAGTTCATTATAATCATGGCAGGGAAAAATGGCAGCACTCAGGCAGACATGGTGCTGGAGAAATAGCAGAGAGGTCTACATTCGTATCCATAGGCAGCAGGAAGAGCCCACCACTAGCTCTGGCTTTGGCGTTTGATAAACTCAAAGCCCACCCCAGTGACACACTTCCTCCAACAATGCCACACCTCCTAAGCCTTTTGAAATAAATGCTACTCCCTGATATCTAAGGATTCAAATATAAGAGCCTATGGGTGCTGTTCTTACTCAAACCACCACAGTCAGCTGCCAATTCTCTCTGTTTACAGAGACTGCTGATGAAAACTGCCTTTAAAGGACTTGTTACAATTGGGCTGAGCTGAGAGTTGGGGAGAGGGTCAATTCACCCAGAAGCAGGCTAGCCTGACAGCATCCTTCATATCTGTCTTGGCTTCATGGTTCAGACAGGTGTGTCTGAGGTGTCAGACAGGCCTCCTGTCCTAGAGTGCTGGAGGAACAAACTCACGTGACTTGGGGAAGGAAGGGCACACCATCCAGGTCAAGGAAACCGTGAGGAGCAGTGAGAGTATTCAGGGAAGGGACTGGCACCCCAAGGGGTGAAATTTCAAGAGGCCTGGACTTCACTTTGGGGCTAGGAGCAGAGACAGTGGCCAGTGCCAGGCCATGTTCACTTGATACTCCACAGAATGACTGAGAGCCTTCAGAAGGGACAGTAATGGATCCAAGGGACCTAACCAAGCGCCTCTCCTGTACCCCGGTGCCTACGGTCATAGAATAAGAGCAGCTGCTTTCCTTATTCCAAATCCTCTGGCCCTTTTACCTGTGTGTAAAATACAAAGTACTTCTATCAGCCCACAGACTGGCATTCCCTCTTCCTGTGGCCTCCTTGGAGATCTTCAAACACACCAAGCCTGGGTCTTTGTACTGTTACTCCCTTAGTTTGAAAAGTTTTGTCTTTTTCAAAATGTTATTTAGATGGACTGGGTCTCACTGAGCAACCCTGGCCAGCCTGGAACTATGTAGACTAGGTTGGCTTTAAACTCACAGAATCTGTTTCTGTCTCCTGAGTGCCAGGATTGGAATTAAAAGTGTATGCCACCACACCCAGCCTCTGCTTTCGTTGTTTTGTTTTGTTTTTTTGAGACAGGGTTTCTCTGTGGAGCCCTGGCTGACCTGGAACTCATTCTGTAGACCAGGTTAGCCTTAAACGTGGAGATCTGTCTGCTTCTGCCTCCCGAGTGCGGGGATTAAAGGCATGCAACACCGCTGCCTGTCTTTAAAATTTTTTAAATCACATTTTATTTATTTTGTGTTTTGGGATAGTGCACAGGTGCCACTGCAGACTGGTGGACATCAGAGGACACCTGTCAGAGTCAACTCTCCCTTTTCACCATGTGAGTCCTGGGAATCTAATGATGTCAGGCTTGGTGGAAGGGGCTTTTACTAACAGACACCTCACAACCCAGTTTTGCCCTTTTTTAGTTCCCTCCCTTCAGCTCTCCTGCCAAGCATTGCCTCGTTAGGGAAGCCGTTCTAAGTCTCCATCAGCAGTCTCCTCTGTTTTTCCCATTCCTGGTCTTGTCTCTGCTCATGATATATAATCTTTTGTTTGTTTGTTTGTTTTTTGTATTTTTGAGACAGGGTTTCTCTGTGTAGCCCTGGCTGTACTGGAAGTCACTCTATAGACCAGGTCATGATATATAATCTTGTCTGCCATATATACAGTTGTCCTTTCATGGGGCCATGGTCCCTCCTCCTGCTAGAAGGTTGGTCCTATGGCAGCTGGGACTTTGCTGTGCCCCCTGGAACTGGCTCTTGATGGCTGCTGTGGAGAATCACCTAAGCACCGTCCTTTCTGTAGCCACAGATGAGCTGCACTGCTGCCTGCTTCTGAGGAATAGGCTATAGCATGGGAAATGTCACGTAGCTCACAGTTACCTAGCCATGACTAGCTTAGTTCTCAGGCCATGGACTGGGGAGATGATTCCATAGGATTGAACCTGAGTTCAGATCCTGAAAATCCACATAGAAAGCAGGATATGGTTACTTACATACAGCATGTAATTCCAGCAGGGTTTAGGGCAGAACCAGGAAGATCACTGGAGCTCAGGTTCAGCGCGGATCTGGTAAGGGTTTCTATTGCTGCAAAAAAGCACTATGAATAAGTTGAAGAGATGGCTCAGCGGTTAAGAGAACTGGCTGTTCTTCCAGAGGTCCTGAGTTCAGTTGCCAGTGCCCACATGGTGGCTCACAGCCATCTGTAATGAGATCTGATTCCCTCTTTTGGTGTGCATGAAGACAGAGTACTCATATATGTAGACTAAATGAATCTTAAAACAAAACAAAAAACCCACCATGAACAAAAGAAACTTGGAGGGAAAGGTTTTGTTTTAGCTTACATCTTGTAGTCCACATCCAGGGAAGTCAGGGCAGGAACTCAGGGCAGGAACCTGAAAGCAGAACTGATGCAGAAGCCATGAAGGGATGGTGCTTACTCACTTGTTCTTCAAGACTTGCTCAGCCTGCTTTGTTATACACCCCTGGGACCACGTGGGGTGGCATCTCTCCCATCAATCACTAGTCAATAAAATGTACCTCAGACTTGCCCATTGGGGGAAGATGGTGGGAGTATTTTCTCAAGTGATGCGCTCTTTTTCCAGGTGACTTGAGCTTGTGTTAAGTTGACATAAAAACTAGCCAACGCGGTGAGACACCTCGTCTCAAGTGACTGAGGTGGAGAGAGTTAGAGGACACCCAAAATCCCACACCAGAGTCTTCATCCCTCCCTCATCCCTATGGGAGTGCGCACACACCCACACCCAAATCCATACAGAGGTAAATAAAAAACATGTCAGGCCTGTCTAACATCTGTGCTCTTCTGTCAAGCAGAGAATCTAGGAGCTAGAGACTAGGGAGCTCAAGTGTCCCCATGAGCTTCAGGCGGCAAGGCCACATAAGCAGTTCCTGCGGTATAAACAGAGGGTGAATGAGGCTGCAGATGCCTGGCTGCTCACTGATTATCCCAGAACACATCATGTGCCTGGAGTTGGCAGGTTCCAGATCTACAGTTAATGAGAAAATTGTGTTTCCGGCAGAGAGTGCTGCTGCTTTCCCCCCATTACCTTATCCAGTGCTCCCAAGGACAGCAAGAGGAAGGATGTTATTATCCCTACACCAACATGAAGAGACGGAGGCCTAGGGACGATGGGGAACTGGCCCAGACCCACAGCACTTAACTCAGGGAGCAGGCATGGATCCAAGCACTGCTGCTGAGGGAGAGTAACAGGTCTGATGAGAATGGACCAGTTTATAGCCCCTGACAGGCAGCACACAGGCTGAGTTCCGAATGGGTAATAACAGAAAGACAGAGAAAGACAGCATGGGCCTGAGGCTGGGCGCCTTGGAGTTTGATATGGACTGACAGTTTATGCACAAAGTAATGGTATGTGGGGGATGATTAAGACTCAAGAGGCTGAGGCAGGAAGATTATGAGTTCAAGACCAGCCTAGAATATATATATACTCATATATTCTGTCTCAAAAAACAAAAACAAAAAAAAATGAAAAAGGACACCAGTGATCTTGCTCCCTCCTTCTCTCTCTCCACTTATGGGGACATAGGAGAACATGGCTATTGTCGACATGCTAGGAAGGAATCCTAAGAGAAATTCAGATCTTCCAGGGCCTTGATCTCCTGCTGCTACCCTTCAGAACTGTGAGGAAGAAAGCTGTGTTGTTTATATCGCCAAGTGTACAGTAATTTGTTATACTGCAAAGACACAGTCTGAGCTTCTGGGACCCCCACCCCTTCTTCCAGCAGGTCTCTGCCAGCCTGCTCTACCTGGCGGGGAGGAGTAAGCACTACACCCTGCTGACTCTCCAAAGCTGATCCTTCCTGCCTTTTTTTAAAACAGCTATTGAACCAGCAATGACGACATTCTCAAACCTTGACCAAAGTCTCAGAGAGCCTCCTGGTCTTTGCACTAGGGCCCAGCCCTTGCATGAGAGATAATCTTGGGGATATGATCCAGGTCTTATACCCCCAAATCTCTGCTTCTAGCCCAGACCTCTGGAGATTTTCTTACCCTTCTTGGTGTTTTGAGACAGGGTTGCTTTGCAGTCCTGGCTGTCCTAGAACTAGCTCCACAGACTAGGCTGGCCTCAAACTCACAGAGATCCAACTGCCTCTGCCTCCAGAATGCTGGGATTAAGGGCACGCACCACCATAGATTCACTAAGGCCTTTATTCCTAGTCATGGGCCTTGCATAGATATACAGATGCCCTGACTCTCCTGGACACCATCCGCCTTCCCAAGATCACAACCGAGTACAAGGAGCTCATGGGTATAATCCCCACATTCGGGAGTCAGGAGGATTGTTTTGAGTTTGATGCTATTCTGGACTGTATAGTGAGTTCCAAGCCAGCCGGGGCTACAGGACGAGACACTGCTGTCAAGAAAACAATTTTTTTAAAAAAACAGCACCTAGTTAATGCCTTGCCTAGTCTGCCAGTCAACACACAACCCTCCCCAGCAGCTGCTGCCATTCTGTCATGCCAGACCCACCTCTAGCTTGCCAACCTTCAGCCAAAGAGGGGTAAATAAGGAAGTCTCTGGAGCATGGCTAATACAGGGCAGACTGCCCACATAGCACCTATTCTCGACTAAGACCCTGTCCAGGCGGTGGTAGTACACACCTTTAATCCCAGCACTTGGGAAGCAGAGGCAAGCAGGTCTCTGTGAGTTCAAGTTCAGTCTGGTCTACAGAGTTAGTGCTAGGACAGTCAAAGCTACAGAGAGAAGCCCTATCTTGGGAAAAAAGAAAAAAAAAAAAGCCACTGGCAAGAATGTGTGCTAGAGCTGGGAAGTGGTGGCGCACGCCTTTAATCCCAGCACTTGAGAGGCAGAGGCAGGCGGATTTCTGAGTTTGAGGCCAGCCTGGTCTACAAAGTGAGTTCCAGGACAGCCAGGGCTACACAGAGAAACCCTGTCTCGAAAAACCAAAAAAAAAAAAAAAAAAAAAAAAAAGAATGTCTGCTAGAGAGATGAAGAAACAACTTTGTTAGAGAACTTGTTCTGTGATACTCCATGCAGGTGCCCTGTCAGAAATCTACAGAACCTCTGAATTACTAATTCCCCTGTTAGTGTCTAGTGTAAGAAACTGGTCAGAACTTCAGACCTGTGCTTCCAGAGCATAATTTTGCAGGAGGCAAATGAGAGTTCTCCGATTGGCCTTTTTGAAGAGAACTAAATGTCAAGCAATTATGCCATAAGATCTCCACCCAGGCTGCATAGCACACGTGTGGAGAATGTGGTACAGAATCCAGTAAGGCAGGGCATGACGGCACATGCCGGTAATCCGGAACTTGGGAGGTGGAGGAGGAAGATGAGGAGCTAAAATTCATCCTTGGCTACAGAGTAAACTTGAGACTAGTCACCAAAATAAACAGACCCTGGGTTTACACGAGACTCTGTCTCAAACAAACAAATTGCTAGTTTTTGCACACTGCCAACATTCACACTCTGACCAGAGGAAGGCTTTGTCTATTCTGAGTCCCACCATCACCCGACCCTGGGGCGGGGGGCGTGGCTTTGGGTCTAAGGCACTGGGCTAGTCTTGAGGGCCTGCCCTTGTCAACAATACATCACTCACGACTTCATCCATACCTCACTCGTTCACTTATGCCTTTCTTGGCTATCCACATCTAAAGTCGCCCCCTGGTCTCCACATGCACACCACACAAAAACATACAAGTACACACGCATGTACATTATACACACGTGTGCATATATAATCACACACCTACATATATACAAACATGCACACACAATTTTTTTTTGTCTAGACAATGCCAGTGTTTGGATTTTTTTTTTTGTTTATTTATCTATCTATCTATCTATCTATCTATCTATTTATTTATTTATTTATTTAGGAGACATAGTCTAACTATGTAGCCATGGATGACCTGGAATTCCCTATATAGACTAGGCTAGTCTTGAACTCATAGAGTTCTGCCTGACTCTATGTCCCAAGTGTTTGGATTAAAGATGTGTTGCAACCATGCCTGTTGGATTTTTCTATATAGTAACCCTGGCTGGCCTGGAGCTCACATTGTAGATCAGGCTAGTCTCAGACTCCCAGAGATCCACCCATCTCTGCCACCCAAGTGCTGGGATTAAAGGAATATGCCCCCATGTCCAACTAGCATTTGGGCTTTTTAAAAAATAAAGTTCTTATTGGCTGATGAGAGAGAGAGAGAGGGACAGAGAGAGAGAGAGAGAGAGAGAGAGAGAGAGAGAACCTTTTCAGTTTTATGATAGTGTTCTCTCTCTCTTTTTTTTTTTTTTTTTCCTGGTTTTTCGAGACAGAGTTTCTCTGTGTAGCCCTGGCTGTCCTGGAACTCACTCTGTAGACCAGGCTGGCCTCAAACTCAGAAATCCACCTGCCTCTGCCTCCCAAGTGCTGGGATTAAGGGTGTGGGCCACCACTGCACAGCTGATAGTGCTCTCTTAGGAAAAAAAAAAAAGAATAGTGATTTGTTCCTACATTTGTGAGCCCCTTCTATGCCCCAGCAGGGCCTTTGCTGGGCTCTGCACACAGAGCAGGAGATGCTGTGATACTTCTGGGCAGGGTTCTGATCCAAGAATCTGTCGGCAGCTGTGCAGAGGAAAGCTTCCATGAGAGGGTGCTGGAAGTAAGACAAGAAGCCCAGAGACGATGATGCTCTCCCCAAGCCCCAAACTGCACAGCTGAGAAGACACTGAGCAAATAGAGAAGTGGTTGTACCCCAGTGCTCTCTCACATATCCCATGATGCACTCTGCCTATCAACTGCCACATCTGTGCCTGGCAGATGCGTAGCAGTCAATAACTGTCACTCATGGCCCCTCAGTCTTCTGAAATATAAGACAGGAGTGGGGAAGAGTTGCCACTGACATCATTTAGGAACACAGTGACAAGAGCTAGCTGGAAGCAGAGTACGGTGGGACACTCATTTAATCCTAGCACAGAGACTGGTGGATTTCTGTGAGTTCAAGGTCAACCTGGTTTACAGGCCAGGCCAGTCAAGGTTTCAAAGTGAGACAAAAACAAAGAAGCACCAACAAAAACAATAAATGGGGGTGGGGTGGTATCTGAATGGAACAGAAGAATGCACAGATCCCTCCCAGAAGTGCCTGCCCTCAACAGGATGTGAATACATGCTGGCAGACCACAGAGTTATAAGCAATTACTTCAGGCAGGATCAAAGCTGTCACATGGCCAGCCTTGGTACTATTGTGTTGGCCATGTACAGTAGATGGCAGCTTCCCAGGGGATTTCTCTCAGCATACATAGTCCATCCATGGGGAGGGAAAGGAAGTCAAAGGTGAAAGGGGGTGGGGACAGGCTCCAAGACAGACCCCAGTTCCTTAGCAAATTGATGTTTTGAAAGGGGAAAAAAAAAGGTTCAGCAGTTTGCTGAAGTTGCAAAAATTCCAAGCCAAGAGGGGAGCAGAGATCCCGGAGGGATCGCCAAGCCGGACGCTGAACTGAATCTAATAAGGCAAATTTGAATGGGGACAAAATGTGCAAACCCAGTGACCGGAAACCAGAGGGAGTAGATGTGACTCAGCATTCAAGAAGGGACACAGCATGAAGATTTGTTCCCAGTGAATTCCTGAGGAGACTGGGAGGGAGGAAAAGCCCGAGTGGATGCTGGGGGGTTCCTCTCCGTCCTGCTGGACTGCCAGCTGCCTGCAGCCAACAACTCTGACCTGTTTGCACTGCCCAGGAACCCAGCCAAGCTAGACTGAAGACGACACAGGGACAACCATTATCTCTACTCTGCAGACCTCTCTTCCTAAAGACCCAACTGGATGGGAGTAAATTCTAGATAAGTCCCGCTCTCCACACTTCCAACACTCTCTGTCCCAAAATCAAACCCACTAATCTGGGTACCAAAGGACACTTTGTAAATACAACATAATAAAACTAGCGATAAGGGGGAAATGCAATGAAGAAGAAATAAGAGAAGAAAGAGCTGGAGAGATGGCTCAGCTCTTGCAGAGGACCTGAGTTTGAAGCCCAGCCCAGCTGCCTGGGGCTCCAGCTCCAGGGATCTGCCTCTAACTTCTGTGGGCACCAACACTGCCTACACTCACATGACCCGAGGACACACATACACACACACACACACACACACACACACACACACACACACCAAATCTTATTTAAAAAAAAAAGAAAAGAAAAGAAAGAAAGAACTACCTACAGTCTTAAGTAGAAAACGAAGAGGAGTGAGTGGCTCAATGGCCTGGGAAAGTCAGGGCACTCTGTGAGGACATTCCCTCTCTACACTGTAGCTCCATGGAGAGGCTGGGACCACAGTCTACCCTGGCACCCTACTACAAAAAGGGAAGGCGGGAGAGAAGGGAATCAACTCTACCCACACTCCTTCACGCAGCCACCCCCTGAGGAAAGCCACGTGGACTCCCATCTCTACTTTTCCTTCCCACTCACTTGCTAGACCTGAGAATCTGGAGCTGGCCACATTGCTCCACCCAAGCAGCCTTCCACGTGTCACTAAAGACTTCCACATCATGATTCTTCCGTGGTTCTCATCTGACTTCCTAGATGCTTTAGGTAATATTGCTGCATCACGGCCTTGAAACGGCGCCGTGTGCAAATGATTACACCTGGCCTCCCTGGGTATTCCTTCCACCCGTGCCTGTGGCTTCTCCCCTCTGAATTGTGCAGACTTGCCCTAGTTCTTTGAGGCACAATGGGCCTCCCATTCATTACCAATTCCTGGCTGATCTCATCCACTCCAGAAGCTGATGACTCTCAAATCTACCTCTCCAGCCCATGTAGCGTGTTCTACTCTGAGATTCACAGCAGAAACTCCCACCTCACTTAGCACATCCGCGGGAACTTGTAGCGTCTAAACTCCACCTCAAATTTCCTTCCTAAACTTGACCTCCCTCTCTCCTGGTTTGGTATAAGCAGTGACTATTCTACTACCCAGGCCAGACACCCCAAGGCCATCCCTAGCCCCATCCCTTGCCACCATTCCAAGGACCACTCCATTTACACCTCTAACCACCTCTCAGCCCTGACCACTTTCTTCATTCACCTCCAAGATACCTCACTGCGCATGTGGGTGGCCGCCATGACCTCCTTCCTGCGTACCATACAACAGGGTTTCCCCTCCAGTATGCTTCATACTCCCTTTTAGAAGCCCTTCTAAGCCAACATCAGTCTATCGTGACCTGGGCACTCCATCTTTCTCAGCACACAGAGGTTCACTCTTCGTATCCAGAGCTCCACCTTCCTCATACGTCTTCATTCCTTCTCCTGGAAGGAGCTTCCCATGCTTGATATTATTTCAACCATCACTTCCTCAGTTGAGACTGCTCTGATCCAACTGCATCTACCCCACCCACACCACCACCTCTTAGCATTTATCACAGCCATAACTCAACATTTTCATGTGCTTGATATGGTCATTTGGTTCATAGTGCCTCCTTGTGACTGGCACTATGTCTCCAGTTCCTAACACAATGCCTGCACACTGAGGAAAGAGGCATTGGGACAAAGAAAATAGTGATAAGTTTTTCTTATGATGCAATCTTTTGCTCATAAGTCTGTCACTGACTGGATGAGACCCACCTATATGATTGGAGGGGATCTCCTTCACCTAAAGTTAGCATTGTATAAATGTTAACCACAACTACAAAACCACCTTCAAAGAAATGTTTATCCCAGCTTCTGACCAAAGACACAGGTACCGCACACTAGACTACCCAAACTGACCCACGGAATGGAAGCATCAGAGATGACATCAACTCAAAGCCAAGACTGTGGTATGCTTACTGTCACATGCTGGAGGTAAATCCAGCAGACGTATTTCATAAAGTCAGGAGGAATAATGAAAAGAACTCCTGTGTGGTCTTCAGGTACTCTTGTCCTTGAGGCCAGAGTGACTTAGGATTACAGCATGGAGTGTCAGAGATGGGGGGCAGGTTCCCCCCATTGTGAGGTCCAGATAGAACACCCAACTTAGACTGACCCTGGCTGATAGCCTCTTCCTCAGCTCCACTCTCTACCAGAGTCTGCCCACTGGAATTTGGTCTAGAACTGGACTTTACCTTCCTCTCCCTGACCCATGGAGAGCTTTGAGAGAAGATGACCACAGAACCAGTGGAGGTCTCAAGGATCAGCCTTCATTGACTCCCAAGATCAGGCCCATGGCATTCTTTCTACATAGCTTTAGGAAAAGGGTATGTCAGGAGGACTCTGTCCTCCGCTCTTGAAACCAGTTGAGGAGGACTGGCTTCAGTTCTTGTTCAGAAGTCCTAGCAGAGGAACACAGCTACTTGTGTATCTTCGGTTGAACCCTGCTCTTCCTCCAGGAGAAGGTTGTTTCCTACCAAGTGGACAGCTTCAGGAGGGACATACGTGGAACAGTGAGGGAGGGAGGAATGGGATACTCGCTTAGCCAGCCAGATCAGCCAAGTCAACTCAACCCTGGCTGATCGTAGAGTAACAGATGGCACTGCTGGATCACCATCACGTCTTATTTTAGATTCGTGAGAGAATGAAACTCCAGAAGATTCAAGGACCTGAGGAGCAGAGATCAGGTGCAAAGAAAGTCACTACAGATAGGAGTAAAGGAACCCATGTCAGAAATGGAAACTCCTAAGCTGCGGGAGCTTGATGCTTGGATTAAAGGAGACTCTCAGCCAGTTGCTAGGAAAGGAATGGAGCACTTGCAGCTAGAAGGAATTATAGGCCAATTTCCTGGCACACAAGACAGAGCTTCCTCAGGAGATAGCTGACAGATGAAGTCCAGGCATGCCAATGTCAAAAGGAGAGAGCACCCTGCCCAGGAAGGCAGAATAATGAATATTCATCGAAGGCAGAATAATGAATATTCATCAACAAGTATCCAATCAACAAACGCCTGGGCCAAGTTGCACCCCTGGTTGTAGTCTGAGGTACAATACCTACGCTCACTGGACATCCTGTGGAAAGCTCTGAGGGGCCAACAGCACAGACACATGGCAAATGATGTGGTATAGGACTTCTCTGAAGGGAAAGTCCAGGGATAACAATTAGCTTGAAGTAGGATAAAGACAATTGTAGAAGAGGCAACAGTGAAATTAAAATTGGCCAGACCTTGTCAGGACATTTCAGACTGAGGTAAGGCAACACACAGGCCTGGAGGCCCAGAGAGCTAAGCCTGTTAGAGCAGAGAGCAAAGAGGAGGGCATAGTCTCTGACCTCACAATACCCAGAGCCCACTGGGCCAGCCTTGCAGACTCTGGTGCCCTTTTCCAGCCCGGGCAAGGCCCCGGGCCCTGGGCAGCCTCCAAGTGCAGTGCCCTCCCTTGGGCTGCACCCTCTCCACTTCCCTGGGGCATGTCTCTACTTGCAAATTATGATGGCCTTGGGCATCAGATAGAGAGACTGGTGCGGGAAAATGAGGAACTGAAGAAGCTGGTCCGGCTCATTCGGGAGAATCACGAGCTCAAGTCTGCGATCAAGACTCAGGCAGGTGGCCTCTGCATCAGCGGGTTCACCAGCGGGCTTGGTGAGGCAGCGGCAGGCCCTCCCCAACATCAGGGTAACTATAAGAGGCCTGGGTATAAGGTCAGTGGGGAGGGAAGGACGGAGCTGCACAGAGGGAGGAAGAGCCAGGATGCTGGGGTCTGAGAAAATGGTGGAGAAAGGGCTTAGATATAGTAAGAAACCTAGAGGACATAGTTCTCAACAGATGGAGGCAGGACAAGAATACGGGACCATTGGATGAAAGGCCTAATACCTATTTACCCAGTGGGAGTTTCCTCACCACACTCCCCCTCTGGAATCCAAATCTTCTCCCCACTGAGTCCAGTATGCTAGCAAGCCTCGGCCTCCACATCCCTGTCCTCTCTTGCCTCCAGCCTTCCCCAGTCTCCACCACCAGCACAGGTTCTTTCTGTTTTGTGATAGCCAGAAAGAAACTCATATCCAGAAGTTGAGAGAAACCAAGACCTAAAGTTGAGATTTAGGATTTGTTAGCATGAGATAGAAGCCCCGGGGCTAGAGATATCCAGAGCAGCCTAAGAGAAGAGAACCAGCAAGGTTGCGAGCATTCACAGAGATGCATTTGAACTGACAGGCCTCGCTGAGCCCAGGTACAGGGATGGGGTTAGAGGGAGGTGACTTCAGACACCAAGAGATGACAGAGGCTACAAAGCTGAGTATAGTGATGGGAACCAAGTGCTGAAAAGGTGGAAAGCTGGGAGCAAAGAGTGGCCAGCATTGAGGATACCGGGGGAGAGGTTCTGGGGGCAGTAAGTTCCCAGGGCACGACTATAGATGCTATGGCTGATACAGATTCTAAGTGTACTCAAAAGAGGAAACACTAGTAGTTTATAATATCCATGTCCCTCCCTACACAAGCCTTCCTGTCCTGGAGGTTGTGTTCTTTCCTGTCCATGATTTTCCATGTGTGCTTACAGCCTGTCCACCCCTTCAGTGACCCGCCCTCTGTCACGGACCTTCCTCTTACCCTCCCTGCTGGTCCCACTCCCTCTGTTCATGATGAGGCATGAAATCTCTCTTATCTAAGAGGATGCCTGTTTAGACCTTCTACAATTTGGCAATGGGCCCCAACAGTGCTGTTCTGGAAAGGTTATGAGTAACATCCTAAGTGCCTTCCCCACCTCTGCATGGCATTTGGGAATAATAACCCTCGCTGAGTCTCTCTTCCTGAGCTCCCAAGCCAAGTTGGTTATCTACATCCTGACTCATGTTAATCACTGCGACTCCCCGGGCTCAGGCTTCAGGCTTCAAGCTTCAAGCCCTGCCCCTCCACCCTCGGGCAATCCACCTACTGCACTACTGCAGTAGGTGAAAATAGCTTCAGAGGATCCTGAAGGCCTAATTAATCCCTGGAAATAGTCTCACCAGGGGTCGGGACTGGAGGCAGTTGGTGGAGTGCTTCCTTAGCATGCATGGAGCCCTGGGTTTGATCCCTAACCGTAACACTGGGTATGATTATACAAGTCAGGAGCAGGAAGATCAGAAATTCAAAGTCATTCTCACTACACAGTGATGTCAAGACCAGCCAGGACTACACAAGACACTGTCTCAAAAAGAAAAGAAAGTATAATAGTTCATCCCTAACTAGACTAACTTCTGGTTGAGAACTTGAACCCTTGTACTGAGAGGCTGAAGTCCTTCTGGGCAGTGTACGTTCCTCCCTGTGCTCCTTTCTGGCGGGATTTCCTGGCTGGATTTCCTACCAGTAAGCCTGGCTGTAGTGGGCACGCGTCACGGCCCTAGTAATGCTCATAAGCACCGGTGTACCTCCAGTTTTAAATGTCATATCATTAATAACTGAGATAACAGGATGAAAACAAGAACCAAAACAAAAAAAGTGGGGTAGTGGTGACACACACCTTTAATCCCAGCAGAGAGAGGATCTCTGTGAGTTCAAGGCCACCTTGGTCTACAGGGGGAGCTCTAGGATAGCCAGGGCTACACAAAGAAACCCTGTTGTTTGCCTCACCCCCAACCCCCCAAAAAAACACCACCAACAAAAAAACCACAACAGCAACAACAACAAAAACCCAGTCAGATTAAGAAAAATAACACGCACAGAAGAGGTACAATATTTAAGAAGTTCCATAGTCTAACAAGTTCCTACTCCAAGCCTTAGGTTTCACTCCTTTCTAATTCATCTTGTAAATATGTATTTATGTATGAGTTCATATGTGAAGGCATGCACATGCCATGGTACGTGTGGCAGTCAGAGACAACCTCAGGTCTCGTCTTCATCTTGTTTGAGTCAGGGTTCCTCTTGTTTCTGCCACTGCACTGTATACTCTGGGCTACCCAGCCCATGGCTTATGGGGGACTCCCCATGCTCTGCTTTCTATAGACACTTGCCACCATGTCTGGCGTTTACATAGGTCCTGGTGACCCAAATCAAGTCTCCATACTTATATTAAGTGTTTCTATGCATTGAGCCATCTCCCTGGCCTTTGTGATTTTGAGATAGGTTCTTACTATATGGTCTAGCCTGGTCTTAAACTCAATATGTAACCTAGATTGACCTCAAAGTAGTTATCTCTCTATGTCAGCCTCCAGAGCACAGAGTGCATGCAACCATATCTGGCTTTCAGGTTTACATTTTAAATCCTTGGGCCTGGAGAAATGGTTCAGGAGTTAGGAGCCTTGTACTCTTGCAGAGGACCTGGGTTTGAGTCCCAGTACCCACACGGCAGCTCACAACCATTTGTGATTCCAGTCCCTGACACTCTCTTCTGGCATCCTTGGGCACCAGGCACACATGTCATGTACAGACATACATGCAGAGAAAACTCTCATACACATAAGATCAATAAAATAACAGACATACATGCAGACAAAACTCTCATACATATAAAATTAATAAAAAAAGAAAACCTTGGACTATGTCAGATCTTTACTGAGGAGTTCAGACAGCTGCTAATGAAGGCAGAAAGCAACATTCTAAGGAGAAAGCACAGTGTGGACAAAGCCCTGGTCCTAGTGTTACAGGAGCGAGAACTAGAGAAAAGCACAAGAGTACATGTGGTACCCAAGCCTGAAGTGATGAGTGGATGTGGGGTACATAGTATTGGTGTGTGCAACTTAAGTGCCTGGTGTGCATGTATGTGAATATGTGTGGAGAACATACATGAGTTTGTGAGAACATAGCATGTACTCTGAGGAGGGTATGTTGTAAATATGTTATGTGAGTAAATATTCCCATATGGCTGTTAAAAATGTGTGAGTTGTTGTATTGTGTATGAATGTATGTGTCGTGGGAGCCTGTGTTTATGCTACATATCTGATAGTGTGTGTTGTTCTTGTATGTATACTACTACTCTCAAATTTCATGTTAGGGGTCAGTGAGAGGTGAACCATCCGCTGGAGAGATCGCAGGGGTCAGATCACAACAGACTATGGATATTAAATGACATGCTAAGGACTTGCTCCTAAGAGCAATAAGCTGAGGCTTGTGGTTTCTAACAGGAAGTAGCCACATTTGTGCCCAGAAAGATCATTCCAGCTGCTGGGAGTAAGCGCAACTGTGGGGGGTGGGGAGATGAGTTACAGAGAAGCTTCTAGTCATTCAGGTGGGAGACCACAGCACGAACTGCAAGTGGACAGAAACCCATTCCAGTGTAGTAAGAAAAATAAATCCTAACTGTTGGATGTAAAAGGTGATAAATAGTCTGGGTGTTGGTGGCACATGCCTTTAGTCCCAGCATGCAGGGGGCAGAGGCAGGCAGATCTCTGAGATTGAGCCCAGCCTGGTCTATAGAGTGAGTTCCAGGATAGCCAAGGCTGCAGAGAAACCCTGTCTCAAAATAAAATAAAATAAAATAAAATAAAATAAAATAAAATAAAATAAAATAAAATAAAATAAAATAAGAAGAGAGGTGATAAATACAGTGTCCAGGGTATGTCTGACTGGAAGGACAGGCCTGACTGATGGTGCCCCATCCCAAGATACACAGTTTGCCACATCAGGACCATCAAGGAGGGTCCTCACAGTTACCTCAGTGGCTCTTATTCCCTTGTTCCCACTGCATGCTCACCCTTCTAGTTACAACAGATTATTTCTTTTCTTTCTTTTCAATTTTTGGCTTTTGATACAGAGTTTCATGTAGCCCAAGCTAATTTTGAGCTCCTGATACCCCTGCCTCTACCTCTCAGGTGCTGGGATAACAGGGCTATATCACCACACCTGGCTCCCACAGACTGTTTCCCTGAATGGCCTTCTTCATGAAGTCAGATTCTTCATTTGCTCTCATGGATTCTGGCTTTAATTTCTCTTTCTAAGTCCACCTTGTTCCTTTAAGCTCTGGTCCAGGGCTCTGATGCAACTGAATTCAGGAGGAACACAGAAAGAAATTTAGCTGGGGAGATATTAACAGATCTTAAACACATGGGCTATAGGTACTTAAAATCATGCAGAACAGGCCCACTGTGGTACAGGACCAAGACCAGATGGTGGGGAAAATGGGTGGTGGATAGGGTCTCTGGACCAAGGGATCATGAGTTCTTCCTAAGGGTTCACATCCTAGTCTGACACTTCAGGAAGTACAATAATCTTAAATTTAAATGTACTATTCTAGGTCATTACAAAGGCTTATTTATCAGAGTAAGAAAGAAGAACATTGTCTAAGCGTTAGCTTGAATAATAACTTTCAACCTCTCTGACACACAGTATGTGGGCTTCCATTTGAGTTCCAGCCCACAGCTCGGAGAATGTTAGAGGTGAGTCTGGAAAAAGGAAATACAATTCTGGAGGATACCATCCTCCAGGGTAAGACATCCACAGAAAGCATTGGAGACCATGGGCAACAGGAGCCCTGGAAGCACAGAGCGGAGGTCAGGGCTAGAGAGAAAAGATTTAAAATGCATGGATGCTTGAAGCCACTAGAGGGATTCAGAACACCTGGGAGCTGGGCTGTGGTGGCGCACACCTTTGATCCCAGCACTCAGGAGGCAGAGGCAGGTGGATTTCTGAGTTCGAGGCCAGCCTCGTCTACAGAGTGAGTTCCAGGACAGCCAGGGCTACACAGAGAAACCCTGTCTCAAAAACCCAAAAAAAAAAAAAAAAAAAGAACACCTGGGAAAGCCAGGTGGTGGTGTTTTACTCTTTAAACCCAGCACCAGGGAGGCAGAGACAGGCAGATCTTTAAGTTTGAGGCCAGCCTGGTCTACAGAATGAGTTCCAGAGTGGAGCTACACACAGAGAAACCCTATGTTGAAAAAACAAACAAACAAACATAAATAAATAAACAAATAAACAAATAAATAAATAGAAAACAACATCCCTGTTGGACTGGAGAGATGGCTCAGAGGTTAAGAACACTGACTGCTCTTCCAGAGGACCCAGGTTCCCAGCAACCACAAGTCAGCTCACAGCTGTTTATAACTCCAGTTCCAGGGGATCTGACGCCCTCACACAGACATAAATGCAGGCAAAGCATCATCAAAGCACATAAAAGAAAAAACTAAAAAGAACACCTTGGGAGAGAGGACACGGTGGCAAGAGACTGGCAAGTACGAGTGAGAACAGGCAGAAACAAGTTGGTAAAGGACATCCCAAGATGCAAAGGAAATGACAGCAGTTTACTATCCTGGAGGTCAGGAGACAATTTCAAAGGAAATGGCATCAGCCGGGCAAAGGCTTGCTCAATAGCTGCGTGAGAAAAGTGCATAAAATTTCCACAGCCTTTCGTGAACAATGGCTTGGTGTCCATGACTTCAATAGAAGTGTGATTTCAGCCTCGCTGAGAGAGGCTGACCAGAGTGAGGTAACGTAAGGAGGGGAGAAGAGCCGGGGCAGTGGGCCGGCTCAGTGGGAGAGGGGGCTTGCTGCCAAACCTAATATTCAATTCCTAGACCCCACACTGTGCTCGGAGAGAACTGACTTCCGTGCATGTGTACAAACACAAGTGTAATTTTTTTTTTTTTTTTTTTTTTTTTGAGACAGAGTTTCCCTGTGTAGCCCTGGCTGTGCTGGAACTCTCTCTATAGAGCAAGCTAGCCTCGAACTCACAGAGTTCCGCCTGCCTCTGCTTCCCGAGTGCTGAGATTAAAGATGTGTGCCATCACCACCTTGTTAAGAGAAAATGGGAAACATACGTGACTTTGACTTTTTAGTTCAAGAAGTTTGGCTTTGAGATTTGATTACTTTTCTCATTGCTGTGGCAAGATCGGCTTGATGTAAAGGCTTATTTCAGCTTGCAGTTTAAGAGGTTATACTGCCCATTGTGGTAAGGATGAGGATATGAGTCACTTGTGTCCCCAGAGAGACATGAACACTAGTACTCAGCTAGCTCCCTCCTTTTAATTCAGTCTGGGGTCCCAGGCCATGGGGCAGTGCAACCCAGAGTCAATTCAGGTTTATTCACTCAGTTAATCCACTTTTGAGACCCCTCACAGACAAACTAAAAGTTAGGTTGTCTCTTGTTGTTTGTTTTGTTTTCGTATTGAGATGGTTACTCTTGCTGTCCAAGCTGGTGTCAAGTGTGCCAGGTAACAGAATTGACTGAACTCCTGACACCCTGCTTCCACTTCCCGTGAGCTAGGATTATAGATGAGAGAAACCATGGCCTCCAGGGCACTCTGGACGTTTCTTAATCCAATCAAGTCGACTACAGAAACTAACTTCACAGGGGGTTGGGAGACAGAGCAATAGCCAGGGAGAGAAAAGGAGTCCAAGTTTCTTTTCAAGATGGCAGAGTTCTGAATTTGTTTGTATTTGGAAGGAGCTAGGGGAGACTGCACAAAATTTAAAGGGAGCTTTGGGGAAAGTGTCGCCGACTGAAGGGAAGAGCAAAAGGAAAAACTGGCATGAAGGCCGGGTGAGGAGGGAGCTATGGGGACTTCAAGCTCATTGACTCAATTTTTTCAGTAATAATTTTTCCAAGAGCAAGGGTGGAGCCAGGCACGGTGATAGACAGACACCTTTAATCCAAGTACTCTGGAGGTAGAGACAGGCAGATCTCGGTAAACTTGAGGCTATCCTCGTCGGCATAGTGAGCTACAGGCCAGCCAAGATTACACAGTGAGCGTCTGTTTCCAAAACAATCAGGGCTGGAGAGGTGGCTCAGCAGTTAAGAGCACTGGTTTTTCTTCCAGAGGACCGGGGTTCAACCCTCAGCACCCACACAGCTTCTCACAGCTGTCTGTAACTCCAGTTCCAGCTGCTCTGATAGCCTCATGCAGAACAAGCATGCAGGCAAAACACCAGTAAAATAAAAAATTTTTAAAAATCAAACAAAACAAGAAGGGTGGAGAAGGAAAAGTCTGAAGTAAAGATGGGGGCAGAAACTGAGAGGGAACCTAAAAGCACCACTTGGTTATATCGTGAACTAAACAGTATTAGCCCATTTGTAAGATTTCCAAAGGCCTAAGCCAATGCCTTATGTCTTTTCTTGTAGTAGTAACCTGAGGCAGGCATGTAGTAGACTTTGACGGTTTAGCAAGAATGTAGGCTCATGACAGGCTGTACTGGCTGAGAGGAAGGGTAGACTGGGAGGACTACCGAAAGAAACTCCTTCCCAGGTAGATACAGCTGCCAAGAGCTTTCAGATCCTTGCTCACGCACAGGGAATGGAATTAGAGCAAATACAGGCTCAGACCTCTTGCTCCTGATACCTCCCCCCAGGCCTTGCTCAGATGCTCACACCAGGCTGTCTCTGTGAGACAGAGACAAATGGGTGCAGGACTGTTAGAACAGCAGAAGAGACCAAACTGAGAGCTAAGTGCTCAAGACTACAAAACAGTCGCTGACAACTGGCCCCTCTTCCCAGTGGTCAGACCTAGCTTCTCCACACAGAAGTTACGGCACAGAATCCAGGCACGACAGCACCTGCCAATACTTCCAATACAAAAGATATGGTGGCAGGAGGATTACAAACACTAGGCCAGACTGGGCTACAGAGCGAGACCCTCCTTCAGAGAGAGAGAGACCGGGGAGGGGGGTGACAGGTGGTCCAAGTGGCACATGCTAATAAGGACAGATAGTGGTTGGCATGGGACAAACCACAGATGTAAAATTTTATTATTGTCACCTAACTCCCCATCCTTTTCCTCCTGGGATTTCTTTCTAACCTTACCTGTGTGCCACCTGCCTGCTCGGGTGGATGCATCCTCCAGCAGGGGGCAGCCTTCCTCCCCACCCCCACTTTTTTCTCCCAGGAAAGAACCCTAATGCCCACCTGGCACCCCCTCCCATTCACTTCCTTCCCTATCTCAGAATTTTAACCTGTTCACAAGACCCGTTTCTACCCCGAGACTCATGTTTTTAGAAGCCTGTTCTTGGATCACAAGGCTGCCCCTCCTAAGTCTACTCTCAGACTTCTCACAAAACACTGCCCCATACCAGATCCACAACCTAGGGCCCTGTTCCAGAGACCCTCCTGTCCTCAAGGTTCTCCCTCAGGACTAGGACCCCTCTCCCCTCACCTCAGGACTCTACCTCATTGCCTTCTATCTCAGGGTCCTTTTCTGGGAATATCCTCCCCTTCAGGACCGTCCTCCCCTTCAGGACTGTCCTCCCCTTCAGGACCCTCCACCCCTTCAGGACCCTCCTCCTCTTTTCCCTTTCCTCTTTCCTCCCCTAAGGATCCCCTTTCGTCTCCCTTCTCTGAGGACCTTCCTCTCAGCCTTCCCTCTTTCATCTTTCCTTGCGCTCTCCACATCCCTCCACCTCTGTAAAAAACCGGGTTTGAATGTCTTAGCGGTCTTGCCTCCCCTCCTTCCCAATACTCTTTCCTCTCAGCTTCAGCCTCTAGGCTCCTCATGGCGGGACCTCCCCTAGCGCTGTGACCCCTGGGTCTAAGACTTGGGAGGCCCTCCGAGCCCTGCCTGGGCCTGGCCGATCCGGGCTGGGGAGAGCCACTGAAAAGTAGAAGGTAGATGGTCCCTAGACCCAGAGATGGAGCTGCCAGGCAGGGGCGAGTGTGAGAAAGAGCAGAGGAGCAAGGTAGGCTGGGAGACCTGGAGCATGAGAGGCCAACAGCGGTCAAAGACTTACGCATGGCAAGCTGCCATCATAAACCCTCAGAGGTTTGCTTTTCTTTTTAACCCCATTGTCTGACAGGACAGACTTATCTTTCCTAATTTCTAGATGATTAAGATAAACATACACCTGGGGCTGGAGAGGTGCTCAGTGGTTAAAAGCACTGGCTGCTCTTCCAGAGGTCCTGAGTTCAGTTCCCACCAACCACATGGTGGCTCACAACCACCTATAATGGGGTCTGATGTCTTCTAATATCATGCAGGCATACATGTAAATAGAGCAGTCATATAAATAAATAAATAAATAAATAAATAAATAAATAAATAAATAAATCTTCTTTTAGAAGATAAGCATGCATCCACCGATGAAATTTCTAATTTCTATAGGGTTCTGGTATGGTACCAGAACCTAGCAAGCATTCGAATTCACAATCCCTAATTGACTACATTCAAACTGTAACAAAGGGCTGAAGCACCAAAGGCTTGTACATTTTTTATTAGAACCAAAAGTGTCGGCTGAACTGTCTTAAAGGTGAGTCAGGTGTCGCATTTCTCTTTAGTGGAGAATTCCTTCCACAAATGATGGCCTGCTCTCTTAGTAGGGCTCCCCAAACACTCAAGCTTCTCTCTCTCTCTCTCTCTCTCTCTCTCTCTCTCTCTCTCTCTCTCTCGGCTGCTGCTGATCTCAATGACCCTGATTAATGTCAAACCCTGTGGATGTCATGTCTGTGCCAGGCCTTTCCGTGTGAGTAGGGTCTACACGGGCTGAGCCTATAGTGCTACTCTATGGGCACTTAATTGTCTGAGCCATAAATGTTACCCCAAATGCCTGGGACTCTGGTGCATCCTTTTCTACACTAATTATAGAAAGATATAATTCACTTACCACCCAGTTCAAACTTTTTAAAAATAGTTATTTATGTATGTAAGTACACTGTAGCTGTCTTCAGACAGTGCCAGAGGAGGGCATCGGTTGTGAGCCACCATGTGGTTGCTGGGAATTGAACTCAGGACCTCTCTGGAAGAGCAATCAGTGCTCTTAACCCTCTGAGCCATCCCTCCAGCCCCCAGTTCAAACGTTTAAGGTATACAACTTAATAACTTTAAGTATATTCATTTATGTGTACAAACATTGGCACAGACAACTCTAGAACACTCTAATCCCTTCAGCGAGAGCACACCACCCTCCGTGTGCTTCCTGAGCGCTCACAAATGGCTGTGTTCACCTGTTCTAGACCGTCTGTGTAAACTGGGTCATATAGGCATGCCTTCACTCAGTAACATTTTCGAGGTTTGTTATGGAGCTTATGACTGAAAAACATTTTGTTTATTCCTCAGTCTGCAGACATTTAGATTTGTTTTTTTTTAAGATTTTATGAATAATGCTACCACAAGCTTTTGTGTACATGTTAGGGATTTTTGGTGGTAGAGGCTCCGAGATCTCACACATGATAGGCAAGTTATGCCCCTGGCCTTCTGTATAAGTATCTTTGTGTAGGCATGATGCTTTGTTTTGTTTTTGCTTGATCTACACACAAGACAAAAGAAACAGAACCAAGAAAAAACAAACAAAATGCATTTAAAAACAGACTTTTTATTTTTATCTCACACTTATTTACTTGATGAGGCATACATGTAGAAGGCAAAGAACAGACTGTGAGAGTCAATTCCACCCTCCTACCTTGTGGGCCCCAGGGACTGAACTCAGATCGCAATGCTTGCCTGTAAGGACATCTACCTCTTTGAACTATCTTTTTAGTGACAAAAAATAGATTTCTCTAGTTGGCATTTTGAAATAAATAGCTAACAAGTATCTCCAAGCAATTTTTGTAGTTTCTTTTGCTCTGGGGGGCCTCTTGGGACTATTTTCAAAGGTGTTATTTATTTACTTGTACGGCTGTTTTGCCTGAGCGTGTGTATGATTGCCTGCTGACCTCAGAAGTCCCATGAGGGCTTTGGATCCTCTGGACTGCTGTGAGCCACCACGTGGATGCTTAGAAGCTGCAAGAGTGGCAAATGCTCTTAACCACTGAGCCACATCTCTCCAGCCCTCAGACTTTATTTCTTGGAAATCAGATGGGCACACCAGGCATATTTCCAAAGGGAATCTTTTAACCTTTTTATTAATTAACCTTTTAAGTAGCGATTAACCTTTTTCTCATCATTCTTATTTAAATGCAAATAGACAAATTACCTTTTATTATAATCTTAACCCCATTACTGTTTGTTATATTCCTTTCTTTTTTTTTTACAAAAGTATTTATTTACATATATACATTTTTATATTAGATTAATGCATTATAATATATGTGTAATACATTATTACATATATACTTATTTCTGTTTGTTTAGGAGAGGGCATACACACCATGGCATGCATTGGAGGTCAGAGGACAACTTACAGGGAATTGGTTCTCTCCTTCTACTACGTGGGCCCCAGGGATTAAACTAAGGTTATCTGGCTTGCCAGCAGGCACCTTTACTGACTGAACTATCTTGCCAGTCTGCAATAATCATGGTGGGGAGGGAGAAGAAAAGTCAAAATTTGCATATTGAAAATAGTGAAAACACACACACACACACACACACACACACACCTATAATAAGTACTGCTAATTCACTTATTTAATCAAAGTTCAGTCTTAGTCACTATTTTATTTTATTATATTCTTGCAGTCCATTGCATCCTTCAGTACTGATCCTTGTTTGGATAGATATTTGATATCTTCTTTTGCTTTCTGTCAGCTCTTCTTTTAGAAAGTCTACATAGAATGTGATTATCAAGGGGCCCTTGATTTTAGCAGGGGGGGAGGGAAGAGGGCTGGTGCACACCTTTAGTCCCAGCACTTGAGAGGCAGAGGCAGGTGGGTCTCCGTGAGTTTGAAGACAGCCTGGTCTACAGAGTGAGTTCCAGGACAGCCAGGGCTATAAAGAGAGACCTTGTCTTGGAAATAACAACAAAAAGGGGGGGGGGGGGAAGAGGAGGGAGAGGAGTCAGGGCTTCTATTCCTGCACAAATATCATGACCAAGATGCAAGTTGGGGAGGAAACGGTTTATTCAGCTTACACTTCCACATTGCTGTTCATCACCAAAGGAAGTCAGGACTGGAACTCAAGCAGGTCAGGAAGCAGGAGCTGATGCAGAGGCCAGGGAGGGATGTTTCTTACTGGCTTGCTTCTCCTGGCTTTCTCAGCTTGCTCTCTTATAGAACCCAAGATTACCAGCCCAGGGATGGCACCACCCACCCTCCCCCCTTGATCACTAATTGAGAAAATGTCTTACTGTTGGATCTCATGGAGGCATTTCCTCACCTGAAACTCCTTTCTCTGTGATAACTCCAGCTTGTGTCAAGTTGACACACAAAACCAGCCAGTACAATTGACCCCTTGTCAATTTGACACACAAACACATCACTATTAAGCCTCAACCCTTACTTTCTTATTCATCCCCAAGATCTAAATAACTTTAAAAGTCCCACAGTCTTACATATTAAAATTTCAATCCCTTTAAAACATCCAATCTCTTAACATTCAAAGTCTTTTTACAACTAAAAGTCTCTTAACTGTGGGCTCCACTAAAATACCTTCTTCCTTCAAGAGATAAAAATATCAGGGCACAGTCACAATCAAAAGCAAAATCAAACTCTAACCATCCAGTGTCTGGGATCCACTCACAATTTTCTGGGGCTTGGTCACTTCTCCATTTCAGCCCTTTGTAGCACACAGCTTGTCTTCTAGGCTCCAGCTGCCCTGTACTCCACTACTGCTGCTGCTCTTGATGGTCATCTCATGGTACTGGCATCTCCAAAATACTGCTGTCTTCTGTTGTAACTAGGCTTCACCAATAGCCTCTCATAGGCTCTCTTCATGGTGCCAAGCCTCAACTCCTTTGCATGACCCCTTCAGTCCTGGGCCACCAACTGCAACTGAGGCTGTACCTTTACCAATGGCCTTCCACGGCCTCTCACAGTGCCCAGGCCTCAGCTGCTCTTCATGACTCCTTCATGACTTTAAAACCAGTACCACCTGGGTGACTCTTACACATTACCAAGTGCAGCCACAGCACAAGGTACAACCTTGGTTATCTCTGGAATGCAGCCTCTGTGCTCTCAGAAAACACTTCCCAGAAGATTTCACCTCAATGATGCTGGTCTCTTCTTAATCACTGCTAATTTCTTAGCTCCAGCTAACCAGCATCAATGGTCCCAGTAATGCAAAGTTTTCACTTTAGTGGTTCTGGTATCTTGTTAATCACAGCTGATTCTTCAGCCCCAGCTAACCAAAACCACAGAATCTTCACAATCAAAATAGCACAACTCTGCTAAGAGTCTTTAATCTTCTCTCTGAAATTTCACAAGCCAGGCATCCATCTTCTGCACTGCTCTTGACATCATCTTCCAAGCTCCTACAGAACACCCTGCAGAGCTCTTAACATTTCAATGGCTCTTCTAGCTCAAAGTTTCCAAAGTCCTTCCACAGTCCTCCCCAAAACATGGTCAGGTTGTCACAGGAATACTCCACTCCTGGTACCAATTTATCTTAGTCAGGGTTTCTATTCCTGCACAAACATCATGACCAAGAAGCAAGTTGGGAGGAAAGGGTTTATTCAGTTTACTCTTCCACATGGCTGTTCATCTCCAAAGGAAGTCAGGACTGGAACTCAAGCAGGTCAGGAAGCAGGAGCTGATGCAGAAGCCATGGAGGGATATTTCTTACTGACTTGCTTGCTTCCCCTGGCTTGCTCAGCTTGCTCTCTTATAGAACCCAAGACTGCCAGCCCAGGGATGGCACCACCCACAATGGGCCCTCCCTCCTTGATCACTAATTGAGAAAATGTCTTACTGTTGGATCTCATGGAGGCATTTCCTCACCTGAAGCTCCTTTCTCTGTGATAACTCCAGCTTGTGTCAAGTTGACACACAAAACCGGCCAGTACAAGGAGGAAGAAGAAGAGGAGGAGGAGGAAAGAAAGTGAAAGAAACTGTTTAATCAGGTTTAGAGATCTACAGGGTTAGAGTCCATGATGGTGGAGCACACACAGAGTCAGCTGAGAGCTCACATCTGAAACAGTAAGCAGGAGGCAGAGAGCACACTGGGAAATGGTGCAAGTCTTTTGAAACCTGAAAATCTGTCCCAAGTGACACACCTCCTCCAACAAGGCTACACTTAACCCTTCCTGAAACTTCCACCAACTAGGAACTCACTGTTCAAACATAGGAGCCTATGGAGGCTGATCTCATTCAAACCAGCACAAGGCCTTTTAAATATCCTTTATAGAGGCACCAAGGTCTTCTACAAGTCTCACAAGGTGAACATAACCTTGATTCAATACAGCAGGTACTCAGTTCAGTACCAGTAACAGCAGGTGCTCAGTTCGGGGGGGGGGGGGAGCATAGGTCTTCTGTTCAGACTCTTTTTCCACAATTCCACACACCCACCTCTGCCACTTGACAGCCCTTTTGGCTCAGTGGGGCCTCATGCTGGTATCTCCTGTTTGGCCACAAAGACTGTCTAGCTTCTAGTGTTCTTTGTCTACCTTCCCACTAAAATGATAGCTTGAGTGGTCACTGCAGAATCCAGGTGGCTTGTCTCCTTACGGGACGTTCTTGCCAACCCACCATCCCATCACTTGTGTGAAACACATAGGTAGAGACGGTCTACAAGGTGATGAGATCTTCAAACCATGAAGTGGATTATTAGCAGTTCGTATTCTTTCTGCATCTTCATCCTTTCTCTGTAATAATCATGTACTGTTTTATAATAATAAAATAGAATGTTTCAAGGACTACTGGGTAGCACAGTAATAAAAATATTTACCACACAAGCTTGATGCCCTGGGTTCAGTCACTAGCACCACACACAAAAGAATTTAAGGGCGTAGTCATGGCTAGAGAGATGGCTTAGAGGTTAATAAGATCACAGACTACTCTGACTAGAACCTAAATTGGGTTCCCAGCCCCCACACCACGAAGCTCACAATCAATCACCTGTAAGTTCAGCTCCAGGAGATCTCAAGCCTCTGATATCCATGAGAACCTGTGCATGCATGTCCACACATACACACACACACACACACACACACACACACACACTACACACACACACACACACACACACACACACTACACACACACACACACACACACACACTTACACAAATGAAATTTAAAAAAGTTGTTTTGTGGCAAGATTTCTCTGTATAGTTCTGACTGTCCTGGAACTTGCTCTGTAGACCAGCTGTTGAACACCCGCCCCTGCTTCCCAGTGATGGGACTAAAAGTGTGTGCCACTAAGCCCAGCTGTGAAAATCTTTTTTAAAGGGTAGATTCCAAAGTAGTTTTTAAATGAGTTGTTTTGTTTTTAATTTTTTAAACTTTAGATATATGAGTGTTTTGCCTGCATATATGTCTGTGCACCACATAATACAGTGCCCACAGAATCCAGAAGGGGACATTGGATCCCCTGGAACTGGAGTTATAGACAGTTGTGACCTCCTGCAAAGGTATTGGGAATCAAACTGAGGTTCTCTAGAAGAACAACCAGTGCTCTTAACCACTGAGCCATCCCTCCAGCTCAGCAAAATCAAAGTTGGTTTTTCAATTATTATTACATTGTACAGATACAAAAACTCTTCCTGCACTCTGTCCCTTGCAGCAACTGTGTCTCCAAGGGATTTCCTTCCCAAAAGCCATTAAGCGAAGTCTGTTCCAGAAGTCAAGAAGAATAAGATCTCTGCCCCATTCCTCTACAGGAGTCCAAAAATAGCCACCAATGATTCTGAGCCTCTCTGGGTGATAGCTCTGTCCAACTAGCTGTCAAGAACCTGCACCCCTACTTGGTAGACCGTGTGGCCCTAGGCCACATGAGGCTCTCACACTCTGACCCTTGGAGGTCCTACCAGTGGGGTACAAGTCTCTCTACAAGGTTAAGGCCAGGCTCACTCCTCCCAGCCAAAAGCAGAGGGCCAGATTAGCTGTCTGGGAGTACAACCACTAGGAGCCGCTCTTCTCCTGGGTGTGGGGTTGGTAGCTCAGTGAGGTGGAGCCAGGCAGAGGAGAAGCTGGAACATCCATCCTGTGGATTGATGGTCAAGAGTCTGGGAGTTCTGACTAGAGAGCTGGGGCTGAGCAGCAAGCCTCGGGGACTGAGAGAAGAGAGGGCAGACCCACATCCAGAACCCTCTAAAGTGGCACAGAACATTCTCTGTGCTGAATGCCTCTGGCTACCCCACAGATGCCCTCATCCAGCCTACCTAAGGAATGACGCTCAAACCAGCCAGCTCAGCAGACACAGATACCTTGGCCAGACAAGCTCATTGAGTGCCTCTCACCTGCATCTAGAGGGGCTTAACTGGGGTCTTAGTGTTCTTTCTGTATCCACAGGTGTATTCCTGCCCCCAGCCCCAGCAGCAGCAAAGGACCCCTGTGCAGAAGACATGGGAATGGTAGCATTGTCCCCTCTGGCTGACATGTTGAATAACTCACAGCTCAGTCCTGCAGCAGGCTCCCTTGTGAACACCATGGCTGCTCCTCTCAACCCACTGCTGTCTGGCCAAATACCCTTGTCTCAGAACAACCAGTTTGCTAATCTTGTGCCATGCCCCGTGAGCAACCAACTGACCAGTCCTATTGCAGTTTCCCCGGGGGTCACCTTGGCCAGTTCTCTGGGTTTACCCTCGACTGGACCCCTGAACAGTCAAATAACCAGTCCTGTGGCTGTACCCCCAGGGACCACTCTGGCCAGCTCACTGGGCCTGACCTCAACTGGTTCCCTGACAACAAGCAGCCGGCTGGTAGGCCCCCTGGCTGTATCTCCAACCAGCCCCATCGTGGCTCCCCTGGCAGGCACAGTGGCAGTCTCTCTGAGTAGTCCCCTGCTTTCTGCAACAGCTACCCCTCTAGGTGTGTCTCAGAACATACTGCCCAACTCTATAAACAACGTAGGGCTGCCAGAGACACCAAGGGTGCGATTGGCAGAGCCACCCCGAGGAAACCTCTCTGGAACCTCAGCCTATGCAGGACCAGCTCCCACCTCCAAAGGTAATTGGGTACCCTGGGTAGGCCGATTCCTGCTCCCAACCTGCCTCACTCTAACCCTTCCCCTCATTTCTACTCCTCCACATCCCAGTCACCAGTGAGCAAGCACCCCCAGCCGAGCCAGAACCCAGAGCCCCTCAACATGTTTGTGGGTGCACCCCTCCAGACCACCATCCCTATGAGCACCATGGCCACATCCAGTCCCACAGCAAATGTTTATGTCACCTTGGATACTCGGACTCAGACTGGTGTTTCCCAGGGACAAACGCCCCTCACTTCTGTCCAAAGCTCCCCAGCAGGCTCTCCTCCTTGCACAGTCCCCAACTCTGCCCCAGTTTCTGCCCCCCAAGCTGCTGAAAACGGTTCCCCTTCAAGAAACTCCCACTCCAACTCCCCCCCTCCAGGGTGCACCAATCCCCTACCCGATCTGTGCCCAACCCCCATTCTCCACACAACTTCCCCTCCCCGCCCCGCACCTCATCCTCTTCGGCTTCAGTCAATGACACCCGAGGTTCACGAGTGACGGAACAGTCTCGGAAGAATGTTCAGGAGATGGAGCGGAAGACGCCCCACCGAAAGTCTAACAAGTTACCTGACAACCCCCGAGGTCAGTGACACTACAGGGGATCAACATGAGTTTGGTCTCCCTTATCACTACTAACCACAGTCCCACCACTCACTCCACTTATTGCTCAGCTGAGACCCTCTGTCATTCCCAGACCCAAAACAACTAGCCTGTGAGAGGCTAGTGGGGGAGATCGCCTTCCAGTTAGACCGAAGAATCCTGTCCAGCATCTTCCCAGAGCGTGTGCGTCTCTACGGCTTCACTGTCTCCAACATTCCAGAGAAGATCATCCAGGTGTGTGGCTATCCATCTCCTACACATTGCCAGAGGGGCCTTCACAGATGGGGCAGTAAGCTCAGTCAGTACTGAAGGACCAGGCATTTAAGGACACTCTGAGACAAAGGGAGCCCAGAGCTTGGCACAGGCAGCTATGAGGTGTCCAGAGCACCAGGTAATGGAAACCATGATCCAAGCTCTACAGACTCTAGAAGAGAGAAGGATGGGGTTTCTTCCAATGAGCGGGTAGCATTCTTCTTCTGCCTTCTAGATGGTCTTTGGATGGGCAGCAGCCTGGGGGCTGGGCCAACAAACCTAAAGAATTCTGTGGCCCTTTGTGCCTTCAGCATCATACTCACTGGACACGACAGGGAACACAGATCCTAGAGCCCTTGGAGTACTGGAATGTGTCACTTACCCCTGGGCCTTCCAGGTGCAGACAGCACTGGCAAGGGGGTAAGGACTGGGGATATGGGTTTGCACTTGGCTTCATACCCAGAATTTGCCATGTGAGACGGTGCAGGGCATATCCCTGCATACAGGCCGTTTGAGTTTTTCTTGGGAAGAAAATGGCTTCCCCATGTTGCCAGCTGCTTCTTCTCTTAGGCCATCTTTGTGTACAAAGTGTACATATGTGCCACCTGGGTCAGAATGACTTCTGATTACACAGGCTGATTCTGAGCTTACCTTTTCTTGGCTAAGTGTCCTTTCATTAGATGCTTTAAAAAAAAAATGTATTTATTTTATGTATATGAGTACACTGCAGCTGTCTTCAAACACACCAGAAGGTGGCATCGGATCCCATTACAGATGTTGTGAGCCACCATGTGGTTGTTGGGAATTGAACTCAGAACCTCTGGGAAAGCAGTCAATGCTCTTAACTACTGAGCTATCTCTCCAGCCCGATTTTTTTTTTTTTTTAAAGCAGGGTCTGACTGTGTAATTCTGGGTGGCTTGGAACTCACTTCGTAACCTTGTAGACCAGGCTGGCCTTGAACTCAACAGAGCTCTGCCTACCTCTGCCTCCCAGGTGCTGGGATTAAAGGCGAGCTCTGCTCCATCATGTCAAGTTTAGATGCTTAATTTTAATGTGTTCAGAAATATCAGTCTTTGCTCGTGTTATTTGTATTGTCTCAATTAAGAAACCTTCCTCTAGCTGGGTGGTCTACAGAGTGAGGCCCAGGGGAGTGAGGGACTACACAGAGAAATTGTGTCTCAGGAAAAGAAAAAAGGAAAGAAAGAAATCTTTCCCTAGAAGAAATTCCTGAAACTATTTTGTATTCCTTAGTTGACACTTTCTCCTAAGGGTTTAAAGTTTGAGTTTTTAAAAAATCTTCTTAAAGATTTGTTTTTCGCCAGCCTGGTGTACAGAGTGAGTTCCAGGACAGCCAGGGCTACACAGAGAAACCCTGTCTCGAAAAACCAAAAAAAAAAAAAAAAAAAAAAAAAAAAAAAAAGATTTGTTTTTCTTTTATTATGTGTATGCATATATGGGAGGGTTGTCCCTGGAGGCCAGATCTCCTCAGTTGTGAGCTGCCTGGTGCGGGTGCTGAGAACCAAATTCTGGTCCTCAGGAAAAGCAGCAAGTGCTCTTAACAGCTGAGCCTTCTCTCCATCTCCTCGAGGTTTTTTGTTTTGTTTTGAGACTTTGTGCTCAGAGGATGAGTGAATGAATGAATGAATGAATGATTTACTTACTTGTTGAGACAAAGCCTTAATGGGTATGTATCCCTAGTTGACTCATACTATGTAGCCCAGGCTAGCTTTGAACCCAGGTTAATGTTCCTGTCTCGGTCTTTAGTTCTCTATGTATAGGCATTAGCCACCATGCCCAGCTATTCTTTTAATTTTTAAAATATTGGGCTGGAGAGAGGGCTCTGTGGTTAAACACATGTACTGCTCTTCCAGAAAACCCAAGTTCAATTCCTAGAATCCGTCTCTGGTGACTCACAACCACCTACAACTACAACTCCAAAGGTTTCCAAAATCTCTGGCCTGGGTGGGACCCTGCATTCATGTGTACATACTCACGGACAGACACACACATAAAATTTTAAAAATGTTTTTATTAATGTTGAACCAAGAAATTAAACATATTTCATAAAAATTGATATATGAGACTGATACATAAAAACATAAAAATCAGTGCTTCCACATAGCTCAGCTGGTAGAAATGCTTACCTTGCAGTACTCCATAAACCAGATATGGTGCAACGTGCCTTCAATTCCAGAAGACAGGTATCTTAGAGTTTTACTGCTGTGAAGAGACACCATGACCAAGGCAACTCTTATAAGGGACATTTAATTGGGGCTGGCTTACAGGTTCAGAGGTTCAGTCCGTTATCATCATGGCAGGAAGCATGGTAGCATCCAGGCAGGCATGGTGCAGGAGCTGAGAGTTCTGCATCTTGTTCCAAAGGCAAACAGGAGAAGACTGGCTTCCACATGGCTAGGAGGAGGGTCTCATTGCCCACACCCACAGTGACTCACTTTCTCCAACAAGGCCACACCTCCTAATAGTGCCCCTCCCTGGGCCAAGCATATTCAAACCACCACAAAAGGATGCAGAGACTGGAGGATCAGGAGCTCAAAGTCATACTTAGCGACATAACAAGTTCTAGGCCAGCCCAGGCTACACAGGAGTCTACCTCAAAAGAAAGGGGAAAAAAACTAAAGAAAACTACAATCATAGCCCCTAATGCAGCGCCACGTGATATGACACATATGTAGACACGTTGTATAATTAGGTTACACATATCTTTTTTTTTAAACATTTTTTAATTTTTATATGTACGAATATTCTTTGTGTATATATGATGCATGCCAGAAGAGGGCATTGGATCCCATTGCAGATGGTTGTGAGCCACCATGTGGTTGCTAGGAATTGAACTCAGGACCTCTGGAAGAGCAGTCAGTGCTCTTAACCGCTGAGCCACCTCTCCAGCCCCTACACATATCTTTCTACTCGGATCTTTTTCACTGTTCTTTTTTAAATATTTTTAATTATGTATAGTGTGTCTGTGTGTGCATTGGTGTGAGTGTAGGCACCCTTAAGGTCAGAAGTGCCACATTCCCCTGGAGCTGTGAATCTGCGTTTCACCCTGCTGCCCAGTTACTGGGTAGATGAAACACAGAGTGCTAGACTGTATTTACCCTGTGCCTCTATTGTTGGGTGCAGAGCTCAAGAGAGCCAAAATGTAACCTAGGATGTGGGAGGCTGAAGATGGGGTTCCCTGACTCCTGGACATCCAGCTGGAAAACCTTAGAGAAGTTGGGAACAAAGGGTTTGGGGGTCCATGGGCCTGCAATAAAGATCCTGGGATCAGGGACTCCCAAACTCCTGGACATCCAGGCACTGCTGAGTCAGGGAGAATTGGAAACAGAGTTGGGGGCCCACGGGCAGAGGGTGATGAGCCCTAAGCCAGGGGAATGGGAGCTCCAGCTTAGCTCATGAAAGTCCTTAGCTTGGCAGAGGTTGTCTGGGAGCACAGAGGGGTCTTCTGTGGGAGGCTTAGGCAGCGCAGCTCTGTAGGTGAAAGCCTTCTCCAAGCTCCCCTCAGTGGTTTTTGATGAGACAGTCCTTAGTTCTAAACTGTTTGTGTAAAACAGGTGCATACCACCTCCTCAGAGTGCACCAGAGATTAAATACCTTTTGCAGAAAGGAATGTCTGGGAAGGGAAGCTCATTGGCTAAACCCTCAGGGCCTCTAGGTATCTCATTAGCCTGGAGAACTCTGTTCTGGGCTAAGTGACTGTGGCTGATGTGGGGACTGTGGTCACATGTTCCAGGCCAGGAATCTAGTAGGGAGAATGGAGAACGTCTACTGGTTCTGGTGCCAGGGTCTTAGACCCACTCAACCTTACCAAGTTTCCTGGCACTGTCCACTGTCCCACATGGAGCTGGAGTGGGAGGGTACCCTGCCATGGGAACCAAAGTCGATCCTCCTCTTCCCCGTCCTCCCCCTCCTCCTCCTCTTCCCCCTCCTTCTCTTCTTCTCCTGGTACTTCGTGTCAAACCCAGGGCCTTGTGCAGAGGCCAGTACCCTACAAGCCTCAATTCTTTCCTCATCCCAGATGAGGAAAAGCAACAGATCACACAGGCTACCTTTCCTGTATCTATCTGACAAAACCTCTAGTCTTCTCATTGTGCTCCTACCTACCGGACAGGTTTGCTTTCTTAGACAAATCATCCAGTGCTCTTGGTTGCAGACAACAACTGATGTAAACAGATAAGGATTTATTATAATATTAAGGTCCTCAGCTCCAGGAAGGACACAAAATTGGGCTTTACTGCCCAGAAAAATTTCAACACGCCAAGGGACTTTCCCAGTGGATACACCATGGGCACTAGTCCCAAGACAGCAGAAAGATCCAGGTGCCCCCAGTTGAGTACAGCTGTCCCTGAAGAACCAGTACCATACCCATGGTGCTCCCCAGAGACCTGCTCACCCCCTTCTATATGGAAATGCCTCTTCCCACATGGAAGTCCCACCTGCCTGTCAATATCCACTTGCTTGGTAGAAATGTAAGTATCTTGACTACACAGGGGCCTTGGGAAAAGGTGATGTTCAGGAAGATCTTCCTGTCCCGTTAGAACAGTATCTGCCATTCCAAGTTAAGAGCTTTCCATTAGCTCTTGGGAAAGCATGCAGACTCTGGGTCCAGCAACCTGGGAGTATGTAGAACTCTCTGTGCCTCCATACTGGAAGCCACAACCCCTGCCCTCCACCCCTGGTGGCTTTAAGCTAGTCCCATATATCTGGTGGAAGGAAAAAACCATGGGATGCATGACTCTAGGGAAGCCTCTGGGCCTGCCTGGGTTGAGTTTTTGGGAGCCTTGACCTCATGCTCAACCCTCCGGACCTTTTGGGCACCATGGCTTCTCCTCCCTTGGCATCCTCATAGAAATACTTAACAATTTCCTTTCCTCTGGCTCTCTTGCCCGTTCTTCCTGCCTGCTCGTGAGCCAGAGTGGTGCCGGAGGTCCCTGATGGCCACTCTCCCCAACAGGCCTCCCTAATCCCCAGTAACCACAAGTTGGACGAGGATCTATGCCAGACACTCACACAGCGCTATGTGAGCATCATGAACAGGCTGCAGAGCCTAGGCTACAATGGACGGGTGCATCCGGCACTGACTGAGCAGCTGGTGAATGCATATGGAATCTTGCGAGAGCGGCCTGAGCTGGCAGCATCTGAAGGTGGCTCCTACACTGTGGACTTCTTGCAGCGTGTGCTGGTGGAAACTGTGCACCCCAGCATGCTCTCCGATGCCCTCCTGCTGCTCTCCTGCCTCAACCAGCTGTCCCATGATGATGGCAAGCCTATGTTCATCTGGTAACACCAGCGCCTGGCTGGCCCAGGCTCACTTCGTCCTGCAGGCCATTGTGCATGGCCATTAAAGTTTCCCACAGACACTGGTCACTGGGCCCATGCCACACCTTCCTGCTCCTGTGGGGTGCCTCACCAGATCCCTTCAGTGTTGCCAGCCCTGAAGGGCCACATTCACATTACAGCCTCCTGGAGAGATAGACCTCTCAAACAACTGTCTTTCTAAAGGGATTTAATGGAAGGCCCCAAATTCCCTTTTCCTTTGGTAATGAAAGCAGAAGTTCTGGGAGTTGGAGCAGGAACAGGGAAGGAATGATGCAGAAAGAAAGGGGACTTCCCTGTCCTTAGCAGAGAGCAGGGGGTGGTGAGCTTCAGGGCCTTGGGACAGGACAGTGGAGGTAGGAGAGCCAGATGCCACCTCATCCAAACCTGGGCAGGGGAGCCAGGGAGATGGCAGCCCCTTGTAAAGATGTCCAAGGTCTGGGGGGTGGGGGGAATGGGTTCTATCTAAGCATGGGGGACCAGAGCTGACCAGAGAATGAAAAACATGGGTTAGGGGATAGGGCAGGGGATTGTGGTGGGGGCACCAGGAGCAGGGGACATCAATGGTGGGGGCACCAGGAGCAGGGGACATCAATGGGGATGTAAAATGAATGAATAAATAAATAAATGGAAAAAAAAAAGAACATGGGTTGAAAAAAGGAAAAATTGGGGCCCGTGGTGGTGGGGAAGTGTTGGAATCAATGCATAGACTGAGACTGGAAACGTCCTGTTACTAGAAGAGTGGAGACCAACATGGGGTTGGTTCATAAGAAGGGCAGAGTGGAAAAGCCTGGAGTAGTTTCTGGCTTGCCTGAAGGTACAGGCGCTAGGGCAGTGACAAGATGGAAAGGAATAAAAGAACAGGGCACTTAGAAAACTAGTGTGCGCCAGTCAAGGAACAGAAGAGCCTTGGGGCTGAATTCAAACAAACTAGCAATACCAATAAAACTTCCAGTTAGAAGATGGCGTGGGGTGTGCCGGAGTCCTCCAGCTTGCTGGGCTGTGCCCCCTCCACCGCCCCCACCCCGCCCCCACCCCCACCCCCACCCCGTAGAGTTTAATGCCTTCTGCCTAGACCACACAGCTCATTAACAGTTGCCTCATCCACAGCATCTCCACGACTATCCTGGCAACCTGGGTGAAGACCCGCAGCCAAGACAAACCTGATGGGCAACTTATGAGACACTGACAGTGGATGTCAGGGTGTTTGCTGGCTCACAGCTGGAATTAAGGAGTCAGACTTCCAAGGGGAGCCAAGAAAAGTTTGCGAAAGCCAAGGGATGGTGTTAAGAACCTAAAGTCGAGCTGGGTGGTGCTGGTACATGTCTTTAATCCCAACAATCCAGAGGCAAAGGCAGGCAGATCTTTGTGAGTTCGAGGCCAGCCTGGTCCACAGAGCAAGTTCCAGGACAGCTAAGGTCACAGAGAAACCCTGTCCCAAAAAAAAAAAAAAAAAAAAAAACAATTAAAAAAACTTAAGTCTGTCACAGGGCTCATAGAATGGAATGTTTCCTTTTACCTGTCTAGGCAAGTTGCCTCAAAGTGTAGGGCAAGCCACCTCAAGTGTAGAACTAACGATCCCTTCCGGCCTTGAAGCTCCTTAGTCACAGCCTTTGCAGGCCATCGGTTTGAGTCTCTGCACTCAGGAGCCAGGCACCGGATTGTGAGGCTGTGGCGAACCTACCTGGCGAGTACCCACACTGTAAGGTGTATTGGAGGAGTGGGGAGGGGAGAGTAGGCAGGGCCCTAAGTTTTTCTCCGAAGCACTAAGTGGGCCTGGTAGGCACAAGAAGGAGCTGGGGCGGGCCTGTAAAGCTAGGGTTTCTTTTACGATTTGTTGTTGTTGTTGTTGTTGTTGTTTGTTCTTTTGTTATTCGTTCCCAACCGCCACAGAAGTTCTGAGTGGGTGGGGCCAGTGACCAGCACTGAGGCTCGTGGGGCACCGGGCATTACTAGCTGCGCGCACAGGTTGTGCCACCTACCTGGCCTTGCCCTCCGGCAGCTCGTGTGATCTCTTAAGGATTCAACTCTCAAGCTGGAAACCAATGAGTCGCCCGGACATTTCGCAGCAACGGAGCCCTGTGCTCCAAGAGCCTTCACCTGACTGGCCCCTGACACCCAAAGCCCTGAGGCCTTCACCTTTCCCGAACCCCGTGCTGCAAGCCCTCTACAGTTTATCCCGCATGCTGCTCTTCCCGGCTTACTGGTCTCTGGACCAATTGTTTGGCTGCTGGGCACCAACAGTGCGATCCAGCAGCTTGGGGTGGTTCAAAGCCCTGGCAGGAAGTGGGGCGTTGTTACCGCTGGTGGTGGTCGGCCTACCCGTGGCATTGGTCGGTTTTGTGCTCTGGCTGCCCCTCCAGGTCTGGCGCCGCCCCTTCTGCTATCAGCCCCCTGCCGCATGCTGGGTGTGGCCACAGCCCTGGTACCCACCGGAGGAGCCGCAGCGCTGCTTTGTCTTTCTCACTGCTAATCTGTGCCTGTTCCCCCACGGGCTGGCACACTTTAACCACCTGTCGCACAGCCAGCGGCGCGCGGAGGCTGTTGGGGCCGCACTGCTAGAGAGCTTTCGATCGTCACAGTATACGGTTACAGAATGCAGCCAGACGCTGCCTAGGGAGCCAAGTGGTGTGCTGAAGGCCACATTACCTACGGGTTTGGACTTCGTGTGTCTGCAGGAAGTGTTCGATCTCCGCGCAGCTCGTCGTCTTGTGCACATCCTGGTACCAAATCTGGGCCCGGTGCTATATGATGTGGGCACATTTGGTTTAGTGGCCGGGCCGTACATCAAGGTACTGGGCAGTGGGCTTCTACTAGCCTCACGCTACCCACTGCTGCGTGCCACCTTCCGTTGCTTTCCTAACGCTCGTCGCGAGGACGCCATGGCCTCCAAAGGTCTACTATCTGTCCAGGTACTAACCCAGTCTGCAATGAGCCCTGTCGGGGAGAGAGTAAGCAGTGGGTTTAACCAGCAAGGAGACCTGGAACTGTGGGTGGTGTTGCAGGCGCAGCTAGGCATCCTGGACGGGCGCTGCATCGTGGGATACCTTCATTGCACACACTTGCAGGCACCCGTTGGTGAGCCCTGCAGGAGGGTTTGGAATGTGGGTAGCCCCTCTTCTCTCCTTTGAGGGCAGTAGGTCCCTTAACCTCACCAATACGTTTGTCCCTACGTCCCAGTGTTCTCTGTCCCAGACATCCTGAGAAATGCCTGGGTGGTTTACAGATCAGGACCCCAGTACGGTCTTAGATCCCTACTCTGGACTAAGCCAACTTCATCTCTTCTCTTAGAGGATGGACATATTCGCTGCAAACAGCTGACACTACTGCTGGATTGGGTGCAGGAGTTCGAGGCTGAGAGCCACCAGAGTGATGAGGTTGTAGCATTCAGTGTCCTTCTGGGAGACCTAAACTTTGACAACTGCTCACAAGGTAAGTAGCTGGGGCAGGTGGAGCCAAGAGACCCAGCTCTGCCCACTATGAAACGGTTTTCCTCCACAGATCATGCAAAGGAGCAGGGACATAAATTCTTCAGCTGTTTTCAGGACCCCTGCCGGCTAGGCGCTTGCCAGGAGCAGCCCTGGGCTTTGGGTACTGCTTCTGTGGAGGCGGGAGAGCAGGTCTTCGGGATGTCTGTCAGCAAGGCTGCATGTCACTGATTCTGCTCTCCCTGGACTCCACAGGGACAATTTTGAACAGTTCCATGCTATACCACTCTACTGCCAGCTCCCCAGAGATGCTTCGGAGGTAAGTGGGCTCTCTGAGCCCAGGCACTACTAGGCAGGCCAGCTGGAACTGCCCTAGTCTCAGTGATGCTGTCCCTCTCCTAGGGCCCTGGAACAGGAAAAAGGTCGCCGCCTCTACCTGGCAGGACCCCTTCATGGAAGTTATCCAGCTCAATCCTGGAGGGGCCGGCGTCTGGACTATATCACCTACCGAGGAGTACCCGGGAGTCGACTGAGCCCAGTAAGTGCCTGAACTGGGGGCTGCTGGGCTTGTTCTAACTGGAAACAGCTCTTAACTTGACATCTGCCTCGCAGGAGGCAGAGCAGGTGACATTCAGTACTGCGTTTGCCGGACTCACGGACCACTTGGCTATGGGTCTGAAGCTTCAAGTGATATGCTCCTGACCCTGGCACACAAACAAGGGACTATCGAGAAAGAGCACCACAGGGAGGGAGCCCAAGAACTGTGCGACTCAAAGGATCTTTATTGTGGGACACTTATACAGCTTCCTGGGCACGGCGGTACTCATACACACTGCCACGCTCTGGGAAGGCTGGAAATAGTGGGGGCGAGCCTGGTGGTGGTGCTGGGTCCTCTGGGTCTCCGTAGCCCCCACCTCCAGGCGTGTGGAGGCAGAACACGTCCTGAGAAAAGCAAGTTCAACACAGGTGTGGCCTTGTCCCAGGTTAAGACACAATCACTCAACCACCCTCTTTCCGTTTGGGAATTTCCGTTTGTGAGCCAAATTAAATTTTTGTATCTCTGTTCACCACACAGGCTTCTTCCTCTCTTACCCCGGGGTACACGGTCACAGATGTCTTGCCGCCCAAATTCACTGTGCGTCCATCTTTTCTGATCAGGAGGTTTAAGCCACGTGCACCAGGCTCTCCCCCTATAGGAGGAGAAAGCAAGGAGCTGGGGGTCAAGAGAGGTAGGGGTAGGGAGATGGGGTCCTGAGGTGGGGCGGCAGAGCAAAAGAGGCCAGGAAGAGCTGGGGAAGCCACCCACCGTGGAGGCCGTAAGGCTGGAAGGCGCGGCGCTCAGTGAGCACAGACAGCAGCGCTTCTTCCCGAAAGACCAGCTCTCGGACTACGCCATCACCTCCCCGGAAACGGCCTCGGCCCCCAGAGCCTGGCCTCAGCTCAAAGCGGCGCAGGATAACTGGATACCTGGGCAGGTGAAGGGCACAGCGCATATGAGCACGGGCTCATCTTCCAGATCAACTGCCTAGCACTGAGAGTGCTCAGCTCACCGGCTCTCCAAAATCTCTGGGTCCGTAATGCGTGTGTTGGTCATGTGACTGTGAACACCACTGCGCCCATGCCAGCCAGGGCCTGCTCCCGCACCACCAGCCACTGTCTCATAGTAACCCATTCGGGCATTGCCCAGGGTCACATTGTTCATGCAGCCCTGATAGAAGCAGATAACAGCATTTGGTTAGTGGGCGCATCCACTCCCACCCTGTCTCCCAGCAGCCCCCCCCAGACCTGTGTCCACTTTGCTCCACCACACCTGGGAGGCTGAACAGGCCCCAAAAGCCCCCAGAATGACATCCACTACTCGCTGAGATGTGAGCACGTTGCCGCCAACCACTGCTGCCTCTGGAGATGGATCCAGTATGGAGCCTTTGGGGATTATGACACGCACAGGAGCCAGGCAACCCTGGTGAATAACCGAGGTGGTTAATTAGGGCTGGGTACTACCCAAGTTCAGATAAAAATTCCACCACCCTAGGCTCTATTCATATTGGGCTACTTTTGTTCTCAGGGTGACCTCAGACTTAAGGGCTACCTGCCTACCTCACCACACACCTCTACAAACCTGGTTAAGTGGGATGTCACGGCCCACTAGACAGCGCAAGCAATAGATGAGAGCAGACAGTGTTATGGCTCTCGGGGCATTGAGATTGCCAAACACCTCAGACCCGGAACCACTGAAGTCAAATATCGCGCTGCCCTATCCTCAGGGGAAAAAGATGCGGCTATCAGAATTGGACCTCACCCCAGAGGCCAGTGCCAGTGCCAGCCCCACTTCCCCTAAAAGCGAACCTGACTCAGGTTGATCTGAACATGCAGGCAGATGGGAGAACCATCGTCCATGTGATCCTCTGCAGACACCTCCAGGGGCAGGCCCCTGGCCTGCCGGGAAGTTCCAAAAGCCCGAAGCATGTCTCGAACAGCTAGTTCAGCATTTGCCTATCAGAAATAGGGTTCAGCCCAGCCATATCATCTGCAGGGTGGTCCTCCTACCTTGGGGCAGCCACAACACTGCCCATATATGCTCCTGTTCCAGGCCCACCTGAATATGGCCCATATAGGCCTGCACCACATCTAAGCCGTACTGTCCGATCAGTTCTCCCACCAGCTGGATGCCTTTCTGGTTAGCTGCCACCTGGGCACGAAGATCTGCCAGGTTGTCATGCAGGTTCCTGGTCCCAGTACAGCCAGAGATCTTGCCTGGTGCCCGTAGGGCCTCTGTCACCGCTGGATGGACAGGGTCACAAACTGAGCCATCTCCCATACCCTTAGGAACAGGTGCCTGTTCCTGCCTGTTCCATAACCACAACAGGAACACTGGGCACTGGGAGCTCCCTATTGACATTTTGCTGACATGCACCCCCCCCAAACACACACGTACACACACACATACACACACACACACACACACACACACACACACACACTTTGCAAACTCCTGGACTCTGATGACTATAAGCTCCATCCTTCTGCTGAGCCCTCTTCTGCAGCCCAGCACCTGGGGCACCTTTGGCAAGCAGTTGTGCTGGAGGTGGCTTGGGAGAGGGTGGATTCATCCCTTAGCAAGCTCATCCATCTGCCTTCTCTAGGCTCCCTTGTTGCAGAGTATTTGGTAACACTATGAACCCCAAAATTGTTATTTACTAAAAAAAAAAAAAAAAAAAAAAAAAAACCTGTGTGGTTCAACTCTAGCATACACCTTTAATCCCAGCACTTGGGGAGTACAGGTCTGTAATCCCAATCAGTGAAGATAAAGTTAGTTTGTGGAAGGAAGCAGTCATATTTGAAAGTGACATCTAATTTGAGCAGCAGACAAAGTGACAAGAGAAAGATTTGGCAGGATATGCCAAACTCTCACGCAAAGAGGAAAGGGAAGCTACTTAAGAGAGTGGTGCAGACAGAGAGGTAGAAGAAGGCAGTTTTACCAGGACAGTTACAAAGAGACAGGCTGCAGAGAGAACAAGCTAGACACAGGTGAAGAAAGAACAAACAAGACAATGAGAAGGAGGCAGAAGATTAGACATATTGCCAAAGTTAGTATGAGGCCAAGCAGAGCAATTCAGTCAGAGGCCCAAAGAGAAGTCAGATTCAATCAGTCAGCTTGCAGAGGAGTTTGAGCCAGAACAACTGAGTTGAACCAGCTAGTCAGAGCTCAGAACAAGAAAGGGCGAGCTTATTTAGTAGTAAGTCTCAAAGGCTGAAAACATTCTAGGCCTAGATGAGATTGTACTGAGGCTAGATGCTTTGAGGACTAGGCCTAGGTTAGCAGACTAAGGCAGTAAGCCTTGGAGATGACAATTACAGCAGGCGAACAGAAGAAGCTTTTATACTTCCCACTACATCTCTCAGGAAAAGTCTGCACCATGCCCCATACCCACCGTATCCTGACTGCTCTATGTCCTGCCCACTGCTACTGGCCTCCAAGTACTCCAAGACTATAAGACAGCACAGGGCTGAGATATGCAGGGTTCAACACCTAACAGCACTTGATGCTCTTGAAGAGGATCTAGGGCTGGTTTCCAGCACTCACACAAGGGAGCCCATAACTGCCTGTAACTCCAATCCCCAAGGATCTTATGCTCTCCTCTGATCTCCAAGGGCACCTGCATACATGTGGTACACTCAGGCAAACACATACACATAAATCCTACCAAGCACCATCAAGGAAGTCTGTCTCCTTCCTACAGTTTCTTATATCTAGACAAGGTTCCCCTCCTACTCCTGTAAGCTGTCATCTAGCCCCGAGAATATACCGCACCTGGGGAAAAGCCCTCACATTCTAGTCTCGATCAGGCCTTCTCTGAGGTCTACTGGCCACTTGGACTCTCAGCCATGTGTTTACACTTGTGTCTCCCATGATCCATTGCAGCTCCCCATGATGAAGGTTACCCTATGTGCCTGTAGGTTACCCACACTCTCTACCATCCCCTCTTCCAACTCCAGGATGCCTTTTTGAGTTCTCAGACCCCTGTGACCTCAGACCAAGGCTGTCCCTCCCAGTTTTTCACCTTGCTTGTAGCTGCTCTATGAAGCTCAGTGCAAAACCTCCATTCTGTGGCTATCCAAGCCTAAGCCCACAATCTCCAGACTGTACAAACTTTAGTTCCCAAACAGTTCCTTCCACCCTCTACCTTCTGGAAACCCACCATCTTTGAGGGTGACTGCAGCTGTCCCAAGTGGCCACTCTACTCACCCTCAGGGTTACTCTGCAGGCAGATGTACAATCAAGTCATCATAACCCAGTGATGGAGACCCAGCCCCAGACAGTTCCCTGGGACTCTGTAGTCTCAATACCCAGTGAAGCTTACAGCAGTTGCCAACCTTGGAACTACCTCTTCTACCTTCTGCCCCCTTAGGTGTCTTGGCCAACTCCCCAGCCCAAAATCACCTTCTAGGAGGTCATCTTTGGTCCAGATAGAAGTCATCTGAGTTTTTCTGCATATCTGAGATGATTTACAACTTCCCTGAGAGGTCACTGTCTCTATCAAGCCTCAAGGTAAGCCTGGGCTGATATTATCAGCTGTATATCAGGATTCTGCCTTGTCTCAGGTAGCCGCCACGCACCCCTGCCTGCCAAATCCTCACTGTGACCCTTTTCCAGCTCACTCACCCTCTTCCTGGAAGACGCCTCCCTGGACCAGTTTGAAGGACAGAAAAACGGCACCCTCCTGTTGCAGTGTGGTAGAGTGAGGAGGCATAGAGCCTGGTGTGATACCTCCAATGTCTGCATGGTGCCCTCTGCTAGCCACATAGAACACAGGCCTCGTCTGACCTGGCCAAAACACCTAAGGAGTGAACAGCAACTGTCAGTGGCACCAGAAACCTGCCCCCTTAACTAGTCAAGGTAGCACTTCCTCACCGGTGTGATGACAGTCAGATCGGGAAGATGGCTGCCCCCTGCACTGGGATGGTTGCTGAGCAGCACGTCACCAGGATGGAGGTCGGTTCCTAAGTGCTGAATCTGAAACCAGAAGACACATAGAGAGTGCAAAAGGGAGATGAGGTCATGGGGCAAGGGAGGGGGCAGAAGGCAAGATGTCACTGTCACCACACCTGGAACTGTACAGTCTCTTGCATGGCACCCAAGTGCACAGGAATGTGGGGAGCATTGGAGACGAGGCCCCCATCTGGCCCAAAGAGGGCACAGGAGAAGTCGAGGCGTTCCTTGATGTTGGTAGAGATGGCTGTGCGCTGTAGGATGCGGCCCATCTGCTCTGGGGGCACAGAGTGGCCAGGTGGCCCCATCATCCACATGTATAGCTCCAAGAAAGAGGCACAGGACCCACAGGGTCAAGGCCTTCTGGGCCCAAACCCAAGACCCAGCAGCTTTTCCTGTGCCCAGGGGAAGACCAGGGTGGCAGCATTCCCTCTTAAGCAGCAAGGCTACAGCTGATGAAAGAAACACTCCCTTTCCAGCCTGTCTGGGGTCACACTTCAACTTTCCTCCCTGACTGATACAGCAAGAACCCGGGTCCCCATGCATAAACCCCTAGGCTCCTGAAAGCCGATGGCCTAGCCGTGAACAGATGAGCTCACAGTGGATGCCTGTGTTCTATCCCCAAATAGCTGAATACCAAATGGCTCCTGATGAGAAGAGGAAATGGCTTGCCCTGTCCAAAGCTTGCTCTTGCAGCATGGAGTACAATTTCAGAGCCAAGGCCACACTGCCCACCCCACCACCAGTGAGGATTCTGCCCTTCCCCTTGGTACACATCTGCCAGGTTATCACATGCAACAAGAGCCAATGCTGTCAGCTGCCCTACTTGTCTGTATTTTGCCTCGGACGCAACCCCTCCCACCCCATGTCTTACGTCATCCATGCCAGCCCCACGAGGAGGACAGCAGTATATACTCACCAGCAATGCTCATGAAGCGATGTGAGAATATAGACAGCTGGATGGGGTCAAGCTTAGTGTCTGCCATACCAGAAGCCTCAGCTCCCACAGAAATGCGGATATCCCCTGTGTCAGTCACCTCTGCTTGGCAACCTGGCTCTACAAGGATGGTGCTGGGGGGCAGGAGACACAGAGGAGCTACAAGAAGGCTGGCCACAACCTCTCCTGACCAGAGATGTCAGTACTCCACGCCAGGAGATACCCCAATGATGGAACCTCTGCAGCCCTGGGCCAGGGGATCTGCTGTGGTGGGCCTGCAATAACCCCTCCAAGGCTATCCCAATCCAGACTTACCTGTTGTTGTCAATGATAAGGCAGGGCCCTTGGAGCTGGTGCCCGTAGCCTAGTTCTCCTAAAAGGTACACAGGAGTCTCCTGATAACCCCCTTCAAAGTAGCACTGGGTCACCTGCAGAAGGTGTGGGATGAGCTGGGCTCCCAGATCATTTTTCCTGAGGTCCCTCCACATGGCCGGACCTCCCCATCAACCCTTGTCCCCTCAAGTCCCGAGGACATAGGTGGACCAGCACAGCAAGGCCTCCAACCTTTTCCACGTGGGGAGGTCCACTCTGGATTTTGGGGGTATCCTCTAGCTGAAGTCCACTCCGGCCAGTTCCCCTCACACGAACATCATCTACCACCACCGGCCGCTCAGGAATGACGAAGCCAAACTCTCTCATGTACCTGTACCCGCCCATGCAAGGGAGCAATGAGGACAGAGCAAGCAGACCAGCAGGCCACATGCTGGACTCACAGGAGGTCACATATACCTCTCAACAAAGGCTGCTCCAAAGTCACCAGCACGGGGTGAGCAGCCTGTGGCTGGATGCTGCTGGGCAGACACCATGAGGGCACAGTCAGTGCCTTGGTAGCGAAGATGCAGGAAGCTCTCAGTGCTGATCTGAGACCTGTAGGAAGCAGGTTGGGGTACTTACCCAGTACTATCTGAGGATGCCTTTCCTACTTCCTCAGGTACTATGAGACCCTTGTCCTGAAGACTCAGAGACATCTGGGAAGTCATCCAGTGGTATACTACCAAAGGGAGGTGGAGACAAAGCCAGCCGTGTGTTCAGTGGTCCATGAGTCTACCTCGGGAAGCCCTGGGCCTGCAGGGCATCCACACACTGCTCCTCCAGGCGGCTCAGTCTCAGGTCCAGTTGTGCAAAGGTTTCAGGTGTGTAAGACAGGGAACAGGGCTCCTGGGCTTCATGAACCACATCTGCCAAGGCCAGTCCGAGTGCTGACAGCAGCCCACTGTGCCTGCAGAAACAGGAGGCACGGCAGTGTGGGCACAATCCTCAAAGCCAACTCCCTCAGTCAAGGACACGTGCCCTTATGCAGACCCACCTGTGAATATGCACGGTGTCCATACCCAGGGCCCGGGCAATGGCACAAGCATGTTGCCCACCAGCTCCTCCAAAGCAAGCCAATACATGGGCTGAGGGGTCATGGCCTCGGGCCTGGTGATCCAGGAAGGGTCAATAAATAATCTTTCATGCCCTTGACAGCCCCCCACCTGTCCTATTTCTGTAGAGGGTGGTTCTGATGCTTTGATCTGTGTTTATTGACACTGAAGGTCCTAGCCCCCAATTGGTTTTTGATCTATCAATAAAGATGCCAGTGGCCAATGGCTGGGAGGAAAAAAAGAGGCGGGACTTCCAGGTTCCCGCAGGCTAGAAGAGAGTAGCTGAGGAGAAAAGCCAGCCAGCCTTGTGAGTTCCCAGGTAAATGGCCTCTGGCCACTTCCCTGACTGGGCCTGTAGTGGCAGGGGAAGGATTAGGAGTGCCCAGTCACTGTGTTATCCAAGGCATTTCAAGATTAGCTGGCATGTGCTACACAGTTCTGTTGGTCTGAGAGAGTATAGGAGCAGGGCTAGGACAGACAGGTGAGGGTGGCAAGAGGGGGCACACCTGTGTGAGGGCACGGATAGGCCGGCACATGGCTTCATTGGCAACCCGCACAAACCCCATGGCCACCTCCTCCAGACTTAGTTGGGAAGCTGGGCAAAGTCCATTGGTCAAGAAGCTGTTGACCTCAGTGGCCACAGCTTCTAGAGCCTTTCGGGAAGCCTCGGGAGACAGTGGCTGGTCTTCTCCTGGCCCAAAAATGCAGGGGAAGGAGGCAGGCAGCAGGCGACCCAGGACCAGATTAGCATCTGTCACTGTCACAGGACCCCCTGGGAAGAAGGATCAGAATGTGGGTTGGAGACTAGAGATGCAAATCAGAAGTGGTCAGCAGGGATGGGCCTAAAAGGCCTTGGGGAGAGAGGCCTAGTAGGGCAGAGGTTAGCGCTTACCTTTGCGGTAGCAGGCAGGACCTGGGTGGGCACCTGCTGACTCTGGACCAACCACAAAGAGGCCAGACCTTGGGGGATAAAATTCTGGAATTAGAGGTGTGGAGAATAAAGAAGCTGAGAGTTTGTAATCGAAGAGATGGGAGCTGACCTGAAGAAGAGGCGGGAACCCCCGCCAGCTGCCACTGTGTTGATGTCCAGCTGGGGGGCCTGGAGGGTAACACCTGCTGTGCTAGCCTCAAAGACATGCTCAAATTCTCCAGCATAGCGGCTCACATCTGTGGATGTGCCTAACAGCGAATAAGATGCTAGGAGTCACCCCCAAGACCTGAGCCCCCAAGCATCATCCAGCTAGGTAGCTGAGGGTCTTCCCTCACGCACCCACTTCAGCCTTCATACCTCCCATGTCAAAGCCAATGACAGGCTGACAACCTTCCAGATGGTAGGTGGTAGCCGAGTAGCCAACCACACCACCAGCAGGGCCAGAGAGCACAGCCCGGGATCCACTGAAGGCATCCATGGGAGCCAGACCACCATCAGAGCGCATGAAGAGTACTTGCACATTCTGTGAATGGGGAGAGAGGACAGTGACATGCTGGGCAGGTGCAAGGCCAGGACCTGGCAGAGTGATCAACAGGCCTCACCTTCAGCTGGCCCTGGAAGCCTCGGCGGAAGCCCTGCACATAGCGCTGGATGGTGGGAGTGAGGTAAGCGTCAGCACAGGCTGTATGCCCCCGAGGAACAATTCGTACCATGGGCATGGCTTCCGAGGACAAGGAGACATGCGTGAAGCCCAGTTCCCGGGCCAGTGCGCCCACCTGCTGCTCGTGCTGGGCCCACCTACAACGAGAACCCAGGGGCTCTGTGCCTCCCATCCTTCCGGCTTTCCTCTGGACCCAGCCTCCACCCACAGGAAACAGCCCTCACTCACGTGTATGAATGCATGAGTACCACTGCCAGACTGTGGATGCCCCGAGATAAGAGGCCCTCCAGCTTCCCACGCAGGGCTCCCAGATCCACAGGCTGCTGTATCTCCAGCAGGTCCCCTGTACGGCCTGAAAAGAGCCCATAGCCACCATTCAAAAGTTGCTAGGATCTGCCTACCCCAAGAACCTTACACAGGCTGTCAGCACCGTCCGCACCTTTGACAGGAGAGCCGGCACCTGGTTCTCCACGATACAGCACCACTCGCTCATCCACCTCCAGCACCTCCTCATATAGTACCTCTGGCATGGGCACAGCCTGGGGGCAGGCAGAGGCTCAGAGGAGACCTAGGCTGAGGGTTCTGTGGGGTCCTGTATGGATGGTGTTGGTAGTGCAGGCCAAGGGGATGTGTCCCAAAAAGCTAAGAAACAGTCACAAATGGCCCAGCAAAGTCCACCCAGAAGGCTTCTCTCTGTACCCAAGCCCTTAAGTAGGATGGAACCAGCACCCTGCCCCTAGAGGGCAGGTTTTCAAGGAATTCAAAGGCAGAACCGCCAAACTCTCACTCTGAACTGGCAGAGTATCTATCACATGCCAGCCTAGAAGTTATGGGGACACAGGTCATGCTAGCAGTGCTCAGTCTCCTCTAGGCCTACCATCTAGTGGACTTAGCCACTGTTGCTTCACAGACCTCCCTACAAGGCCTTAGCCGCGAGAGAGGAAAGAGTGCACAAGCTTCGCCTAGTGCCCAGTTGGCATGGGAGAGCTCACCAGGTCAAAGAGGTCTGGGCGGGCCTGAGTGCCAATATGCAGCAGGTCTCGGAAACCCCGAGTCACCAGCAGTGCCACCCGTTCTCCCTTCCGTTCCAACAGTGCATTGGTGGCCACGGTGGTACCCATACGGATGCTGGCAATGCGACTGGTGTCTAGCGGTCGGCCTCGAGGCATCAGCATACCCTCCTCCTGGGGACCACATAGTCAGTGTGACCTCAGGGTGGGGTCTCCCTAACCACCACCACCACCCCTACCCCCGCCACTGACCCTGGCCCACCTGCTCTAGAATTCGTCGGATGCCCTCTGTGGGTGCATCTGCATAGTTGGCAGGATCCTCTGAGAGCAGCTTCAGGACACGCACATGCCCTCCTGGGCACTGGGCAAAGACATCTGTGAAGGTGCCACCACGGTCGATAGCAAAATGGAAGCGCCCTTCTGGGCTGCCCATGATGTTGAAGTTGGAATCCAGTAGTGGCTCTTCAGCTTGTAGCCCTGGGAGAACTGGACAGAAGAGCCTGTCACTGGGAGTGAGGGGGTGGGGTGGGATGGGGTTATGCCTGAGGGGTCCGGTTTCTAAGAAGAGGCTGGGATGGGAAAGAGAAGGATTCCAAGTCTAGGACGTGCCCTGTAGAGGAGCTATAGAGTAGCTCTGGGTTTGGCAGGAGCTGCAGGACCCAGTCATAGGGTGGCCAGAGTGGAGTCGGAGCCAGGCAAGCTCATATGCCAGCCCAGTGTCCCTGTGGCACAAGTCTGAGAGAGTCCTGCTGCCGAAGGAAAGCCATACCTGGATTAGAGGTAAAAGGACCCCGGAGCCCTTTCGTGCTGGAGGAGGTGGACAGGTAAGAAATAGCTCCACTTCCCACTTTGCTCAAGTTTCCCGGTCCAGGCTTTATAGGCACTGGAACCCTACAGAACCCGTACAACGATGGGGCGAGGCTAAAAAAAAAAAAACGAGACTAGGAACAGCAGAGCCCTGAGGGGAAAGTAGAAAAGGCAAAAGTCGGAAGCCAAGTAAAGACTTCGGCACAGACCCTACCAGCGGAATCCGCTCTTGTCTTGTGCTCTCACGCTGCGCTTCCCTCAGGCCCTGCCCCCACCTCGGGGAGGGGCCTATAGAAACACACCCCCAGCCCCCACTCCCACCACACACACAAACACAGACACACAAGCCTGGTGTGCCTGGCCCTCCGGATTACGTAAATGCGGGCGGGGCCTGAGCACCTCCTCCTTCGCCCAGAGCGATCCACGGATTGAGGGACTGAGTGGCCCTTGCCATCTAGGGGCGGACCCAGCGCTTTGGCTCAAGGGCACCTTGGTTCTCGGAACTGCTGAACCTCTCTGCAAGCTCTGGGTAGCCGAAAGTGGGCGCTCTTGATACCCACCTTCAGGTCTCTAAGTAACTGGTTGCACCCTAAAGTAACATTTCTGATGTACTCAGACTGTTCCCCAGAGTGGGAGGACCCGAGGCAGTGGATGGGTTGGGTGGAAAGGACCCGGCAAGGCACAATGGAAGGTAGAAGGCACTCTTATCCAGCATCAAAGTGGTGCAAAGAGCCAGGCGGTGGTGGCGCACACCTTTAATCCCAGCTCTTGGGAGGCAGAGGCAGGCCGTTTTCGGAGTTCGAGGCCAGCCTGGTCTACAGAGTGAGTTCCAGGACAGCCAGGGCTACACAGAGAAACCATGTCTCGAAAAACCAAAAAAAAAAAAAAAAAAAAAAAGTGGCGCAAAGAACAAGAGGCCTCTGCACACATCCCACAGTCAATCCTATAGCATAAAAATGGCTCAATAAATCTGATGTCTTTCCTGTAGTGAGACCAACATACATCTGGAACTGGTGTTTCCCCTCCCCAAGGACAACTGGGTAGCTTCTCCTTGTCCTCTCCTCTCTTGTTTATTTAGTCAGCCTCTAAGTGGACCTAACTCGAAGGAGGAGAAAGTGTATAGACAGAGGAGGCCCTGGGACAACCAAGACTTATAGGCAAGCGGGGCCAGACTTGGTTTCTTGTTTTGCTGTTCCTTGAGGGGTTTTAGATCTTTCTTACTAGGCCAGCATTTCTAATCTTTCTAAGACAGAGTCCAGGGAGCAGCAATTGTGCTGGTTGGAAGTCAGGGCCTCTGAAGGCAGGGCAGAGGCTGGGCTCAAGTCAGGCCTGAGCCATTTAGCATCCAAAGTGAAGGGTATGGGCACGTGAAAACTATCAACCATGTGGCAGAGATGCTTCCCTACAAGGGAGGCCCCTGAGGAGCAGCTAGCTTCTGAGACCATAGGAAATCAGTTGACCCCAAAGGTCTTTCCCTGTGTGCTAGGTCAGATATCAGATAGCTTAGGGCACACACCCAACCCCCAACCACCCCCCACTAAGTATACTACTGCTGGTCTCAAGGCCCACTTGGGCCTAGGAGGCTAGGGTGCAGGTCAGCTGGTTATGTATTAGAATTGTAGGCTCTGGGCTGCACACCACACTTCAGGCAATGCCTGGTGCCCCTGGGCACTCAAAGCCTGCCCTTATGTCCCCTTTTCACTTTGTGGATGCCACAGTAAGGTCTGTGGTGCATAGCTCAGTCATTTCAAAACAAAAAATAGAGAGGGCTGGATGGTAGCTCAGTGGTAGACTACTTATTTAGCACACAAGAGGCCCTGAGTAGTTCTGTTTGTAGTATGGAGAGAAAAAGAGTGTATGAGAGAGAGAGAGAGAGAGAGAGAGAGAGAGAGAGAGAACCCAGAGCCAGGAGACAGTCTTTTCTCAAACTCTGCCTTGCAAGAACCTTCTGACACCCTCTTTCCTCACAGCCAACTGGCTCCACCTAGGGCATTGGCACTAACGGTTCCTTCGCTTGGAACCCTTCCCCCAGCCTCACGACTCTTACTTCATTCCAGCTCTGCTCCATGTCATGTCCTCAGAGGTGTCATCTCCTCTCTCCTGCATGGGCTCCAAGACTTCAATCCTACCCTCATCCCTGGGCTTGGTTCATCTCCCTCTACTGACCACCAGCACCCAATAAGGAACAGGTGGTCACACCCCACAGGGCCAGGGTTTTGCATGGCTTCTTTCCGTCTGGGCACACATTGGATAAGAAAGCTCTGAAGGATGCTCACCTCTCTGGACATCCTTCAATCTGATCTTCCGCTTCGGCAGCCTGGGAGAGGAAGTTGATTCTGACAGGAAGTTGGAGTTACAGAAGCTTAGGCTGTTGCCCCTGCTCCTAAGGACTAGCTTTAGCTCTTGGTTTTCCTGGATGAGCTGCACCAGTCGCCGTAGTTCCTCATTCTCTTGTGCCAGCCGCTGGATTTCCTGTCGTAGGCCCTCATAGCTGCTGAGAAGGGACATGCCCAGGAGCAACACAGCCGCTGGCCAGTGGTCAGTGGACTGGCCAGGAAAGAGAGGCTCTGCCATTGTGAGGTCAGCATCTGACCCCCACCTCTGTATTCCAAGATGGCTAGGATCCAGTCTTCCTATCTGTAGCAGGTTTCATCTGATTTCTGGCTTTGAAGGACCACCAGAGATGCCCAGACATTGCCATAGGTCTTTGGATTTCTTTATTAAGCTCTTCCTGCAAAATGGAGGTTTCTTAGGTATATCATGGAAGATAGTTCAGGCATCTCCACCATCCACCCGGCACTGCCCCCTGGCTGCAGCTCCTTGGCTACTGTGTGAGATTATAGGTCTGATGCCTGAATCCAGGGGTTGTGTGGCATTCAAGGAGATCAGGGAAAGCGGGTATTGGAGTTAAGCAGCAAGGGTAGCTGGTACAGCCTTGGTAGACTGAGGAACTCAATGGGCACATGGGAAAGGGCTGGTGGCAACGAAATGGACCAAGCAGCAGTGGTCTTACCCACAATGACAATGGACTTTGATAAATCCAATGTCATTTTACACTGGACTTTTGAAAAGGACTTCCTTCCTTCCAGTTTGTCTTGTAATATTATAATTCCAAGCAGTCACTTTGATTCTGTGGCCTTTTCTTCATTATTATTGTTTGCTTCATATTTCCTTTTCCCCTGCTTGTTGAATGCAGCTTTCACTGGTTAATTTATCGGTTCTCCAAGGATTTCCCTTCCACAGCCCAGGAAACTCTGGCAAAGGTCCTTCATTTGTGGAAGAGGATAGGTGTACCAGTCCAGCCGGTACGAAGTCACACAGTCCTCTGGGGGGGGGGGGGTGTGAGGATGATTATAGGAAAGATAGAAAAAAGATGCAAGCGACAGATACGGGGGGAGGGCTGCAGGTCATTACCACGCCAGCCCCGAGTGTATTTCTCATAGCCTTCTTATACTACAGTACTGTGGGAAGCAAAGCCACAAGCCAACAGAAACAATTTTGCTGAAATATACACAAGATATTTGTTCTCACCCAAAAAACCCTCCCTATTCCTTCCACCAAGGTCAATAGAATCTTTAGCCCCTCGCCTTGAGCCTCATGTGCACCTCCTCTTATCGTTCCATGACCCAGCAGGCTGGGAAATCTGCCAACAAACCTTGACCTGCCCCAACTCTGCCCAGCAGGCAGATTTTTTTCTCTCTCTCCTTTTTCCCTCTGCTTCAGAGAAGCGGCAAATGGCTCAGGACAGATGGGGAAGAACCACCTACAGATACGCTGTAGAAGGCTAGGCACCATGCTTCTTTTCCAAGATATATTTATTTTTCTTATATATGTATGAGTGTTTTGCCTGAATGTGTTTAAGTGCACTGAGTGCATGCCAGATGCTGTGGAGGCCAGAGGAGGACCCTAAACCCATTGGAACCAGAGTTCCAGATGGTTAAATCTGCCACGGGAGTGCTGGGAACTGAACCCAGATCCTCTGCAAGAACAACAGATGCCCTTGACCACTGAGCCATCTCTCCAGCCCCAAGCAGTGGCAGTTTATCTTTTTTTTTTTTTTTTTTTTCTTTCGAGACAGGGTTTCTCTGTGTAGCCCTGGCTGTCCTGGAACTCACTCTGTAGACCAGGCTGACCTCGAACTCAGAAATCCACCTGCCTCTGCCTCCCGAGTGCTGGGATTAAAGGCGTGCGTCACCACTGCCCGGCTTATCGTAGTTTCTGTTAAAACTGTTTGCTTTAAACTGCTTTTGCAAAGCTCTCCCCCTCACTCCCATGGCTGAGATGCCAGGATATGGTTTCAGCCTTTAAAAACCCCATGTTCTCGGAGCAGTGGTGGCGCACGCCTTTAATCACCAGCACTTGGGAGGCCAAGGCAGGTGGATTTCTGAGTTTGAGGCCAGCCTGGTCTACAGAGTGAGTTCCAGGACAGCCAGAGCTACACAGAGAAACCCTGTCTCGAAAAACCAAAAAAAAAAAAAAAAAAAAAAAGGAATAGAATCTTGTGGGCTGGTGAGATGGCTCAGTGGCACAAGGCCCTTGCCATCAAGCCTGACAACCTGAGTTTGGTCCCCATGACCTACAGGTTAGAAGAAGAGAACCTACTCTTGTAAATTGTCCTTTGACCTCTACATCTTCCATGGCACTTATGTGCCTCCTACACATGCAGACATAACTACAAATAAATAAATGTAATAAGAAAAATGAAAGAGAAAGGAATAGAATCTTGCTGGGTTGCTCAAGCTGACCCCCAAATGTTGGGAGAATGAAAAAAAAAAAAAAAAGAAATAAAAGAAGGAAGGGAAATGACTTCTCTTAGGAAAGGTGGAGAAAGTTTATAGTAGATAAAAGGGAGAGCATAGCCAGAGGCAGAGACTTCTCGGAGAGGTCAGTGTAGACTTGACCCTGAGCCATAGGGGGAGGGGAAGTGAGAGGGGAAAGGGGGAACCAGATGCAGCAGCCAAGTAGGCAAAAGGTGAAAAGAGAAGCTGGCAACCAAAATGGCTGGATTTTATAGGGAAGAGCCTCTGGGGAAAGGGAAGACTAGCCACTGCTAGACTGGAGATTTCAGAGTAGAGGGTGGGGTATGCCAGCCTTCCTCTGTAACAGGTAGGAACTGAGGGATGCTGGGAGAAACTGGTGGCTAGGTCTGATTTGATATATGTTGATATGTTTGATAGGCACCTCAGCAATTTGTCCCAGGGACTGAGACTTAATACTAGCCAGGTTGTAATCTTCCTATCTCCATCTCCCTCCCATTGCTAGATGAACAGGTTTGTCCACACTGTGCAGCTGATATGTTTGGTTTTCTGTAAGGCAGAGTGCATGCACCAAAACTAGTTGGGGAACTTTGGATGGGTTACACGAACTTTGTACCTCTAAATTTCCCTGGTCCTTCCATGCCATAGTAATGGAGGCCAGTTTTTTATTAGCTGGACTCTGAACTGCTCTAGGACTAGAGAATGCAAGGAAACATGGTAGGTAGGCTTCTGGCCTTGACCTGGAGAACTCTGACAGGGGCAGGTCCCTCATCAAGGTTGGGTGATTGTCTTAGTCAGGGTTCTATTCCTGCACAAACATCATGACCAAGAAGCAAGTTGGGGAGGAAAGGGTTTATTCGGCTTACACTTCCACATTGCTGTTCATCACCAAAGGAAGTCAGGACTGGAACTCAAACAGACCAGGAAGCAGGAGCTGATGTAGATGTTTCTTACTGGCTTGCACAGCTTGCTTTCTTATAGGACCCAAGACTACCAGCCCACAGATGGTACCACCCACAAGGGGCCCTCCCCCCTTGATCACTAATTGAGAAAATGGCTTACAGCTGAATCTCATGGAGGCATTTTCTCAACTGAAACTCCTTTCTCTGTGATAACTCCAGCTTGTGTCAAGTTGACATAAAACCAGCCAGTACGGTGACCCTTTCACTCTGGATATTGGTCAAGGTCATACAGCAAGGCAAAAGTGTTTATAAGGTCTACTAAGAGTCCAGTAGTGGTGGCACACGCCTTTAATCCAAGCATTCCCAAGGCAGAGGCAGGCAGAGCTCTGAGTTCAAGGCCAGCCTGGTCTACAGAGTGAGTTCCAGGACAGTCAGGGCTACACAGAGAAACCCTATCCTCAATTTAAAAAAAAAATCAACCATAAATAATGAAAGCTTTCAGGAGCTCTTCCCCTGCTCCCAGGGATAGGGAGCAAGTTTCACACCAGGAAGGAAGAGCTGAACTGATAAGCCTACCATCCTAACAACCGCTTCTTCAGAGTAGGGACAAGGGCCTCATTCTGGGAAAAGAAATCTTGTTCCCAGTGCCACACAGACCCACTTGGCACAAGGGCGCCAATAAAGGGACTCACTATCCCCCAGCTGCTGAGCTCTGGCTTTATTTGGAAGTTAAAATTGAATAAACCTAGGCGGGAGGACAACAGGAGACAATGACAACCTCAGGGGAAAGCCACCAAGCAGAAAAGTGTCAAGCCGCTAAGGGCCACACCTGCAAGCTCTCTGAAGAAGCCAGAGCCACAGAGTCGATTTTTCAGCTGAATATAACAGGCTTGTGAGGAGATGGAATGTAGCAGATGGAAAGCCAAATGACCTTGGGCCACTGGTGTACCACCCGCCTCTGTAGCTGAACTAACTTCCTAAGGAGGATTAGCTAAAACTCTTGGAATGTACTGTGATGTTTGCTGTCCACCCACCCTGAAGCTACTGTGAGAAACGTCTCAGGTTTTCTATAGAAGATGTTTTGGAGTCATTCTGTGTAGACAAATTTGTATCTGAGCATCCAGGACACAAAGTTCTGTCTACTACTGAGATACCAGAACACCAGTGAGTATGGTTAAGGGGAAGTTTTTAATTGTAGATCTGAGAGAGACCAGCCAGAGGCATCTGGAAGAATCTAGAGCAGAAAGAGAAGGCAATCAACTGAGTATGGCCAGCAGTCTGGAACTTGCCACGAGAGACGCAGAAGCACAGCAGAGAGGGAGAGACAGAGAGAGCACAAGGAAGTGAAGAGAGCAGGAGGAGAAGACAGGAAGGCAAAAAGATTACAAGCAAAAGAGGGAATATAGCCAAAATAGTGGGGTGATATGGAGAAGGAGTGTGGGGGAGGGGAGAGGGCGAGCAGAGCTGAGATGTTAGCATGGACTCTGAAATGTCTAACAGGAACTTGTGATACTGATGGAAACTGGAAGTCAGCATGCTCTTTGGTAGTAATATGCACCACAGATAGCCATTTGTCCTTTCTGCCAGTGATAAGGAAAATGGCTTGTAAGACTCACCAGCCTTAGCTTACCTGAGGACCCCTCCCCCACTCTCCAGTGAACACCAAGGAGTTGGGGATTGATGCAAAAAGCAAGTGGAGTTTATTGTTCCAGCCTGCTGGGGTCACGCTGCACACAAAGGAGGGAGGGAATGACCACGAGCAGCCCATTCAGAGAGCTTTTATTTGGTTTTTAGAGCAGCAGCCATTAGGCACAATGTGATTGGCAGAGCAGTGTGACTTTTAAACTGATTGGTCTTTTGGGAATGAGGTAGTAGGGGCTTAATCAGTTCCTCCCTTCCAGCCTATGTGCTCTCTACCTGTCTTTTCCAGGAGGGGAGGAGTGCCTACGTGCTGGGGGGGTGTCTGGTGGAATTTTCCAAGGTTCCTGAGCTGAACTTTGGCAGTGGAGAGTCAGCTTCATAAGTTCTTGAGGGACTTTCTAATCACCAAAATTTGAGGGAATGGAGTTTCCTTTGGACCTTAACAATTTAAGAAATATCTGTTTATGTCCAGGAGTGGTGCTCTGGTAGCTAAGGCAAGTTGATCTCTCTGAGCTGGATGTCATCCTTGTTTGAGCTCGATGTCATCCTTGTTTGAGCTCCAGGTCAGCCAAGAAATTAAACAATGAGATCCTGTCTCCAAAAAACCGAACCAAACCAAACCAAACACAAGGAAAGAGAGAAATGTCTGTTTGAAAGTTAGTAATATGGGGCCAGCAAGATGACTCAATAGATAAAGGTGCTTGCTACCAAGCACCTTATTTCAATCCCCAGGACCCACACGGTCGGTCGGAAAGAGAAGGAACTCCAGCCAAAGTGCTGAGAAACATCGGCGCCAATCCCTGTCCCCATCAAAACAGCGAAGCTTAGAGAACATTGTGGAAGATGGTGCTGAAAACCAAAAGTGCTGGACCTCAGAGAGGACTGGGGCACAACGGTGCCTCCCAGACACGCTGGCCCTTGACCTCACACTCACCACAGCTGTGGCTAGTTACACAGAAACAATTCCCCGCACGGATAGGGGAGGGGCTCACGAGGCCCCACCCCCAGCTGAGGAACCGAGGAACTGCCGGCGATTTGTTGTTGTTGTTGGGGAACAGCAATTTTTCTTTGGAGATGTGGCCTCTCGTAGGTTGCCCAGGCTCCAGTGAATGGCCTTACACCTATGAACACATGGCCAACACTAGCTAGACTCAGTGGGTTACCCGAAGAGAGGACCTGAGGTTGGAAGGAGGGTGTATTAAGGTGACCCCAGGGTGGGGGGAGGGTGAGATCTGGTTGGGGGGATGGGGAGATCTGGAGGAGGAATGGGGTGGTGGATATTATCAAAATATGCTACATACATGTGTGAAATTATTATCAAAGAATAAATTTCAAGTATAGATTTGTTTAAAAACTAGTGTGGTGATAACTCTAGGACTTGAAGATGAAGGAGGATCAGAAAGTCAAGGTCATCTTTTACTACATAACAAGTTTGAGGCCAGCCTGGGCTATACGAGACTCTGTAAAAATGACAGAATGGTAGGTATAGCTCAGTCCTATAATCTCCTCACTCAGAAGGCTGAGGTAGGAGGATTGCTGCAATTTTAAATTACACTATATATTAAGTACCATGTCAGCCTAGAAACTAAAAAAGTAAAATAAAATTAAGACGTAAAACAACAAACATCAGCCGGGCGGTGGTGGCACACGCCTTTAATCCTAGCACTTGGGAGGCAGAGGCAGGCGGATTTCTGAGTTCGAGGCCAGCCTGGTCTACAGAGTGAGTTCCAGGACAGCCAGGGCTACACAGAGAAACCCTGTGTCCAAAAACCAAAAACCAAACAAACAAACAAACAAACAAACATCCCTTGGTAACAAAAGGTTGATTAGCTCTAAATTTCACTAACCTATGGCAACCTTCAATATGGAAGAAACCAAGATAAAAAAGTCTTTTCAAATTGTATTAGTAAGAAATTGATTTATAAGTAATCCACTTGAGATGGATTGCCCAGGGATGGTCTGCCCCACTTGAGTGGGAACAATGACTCCATGATATTAGCTGATGCTAATCCACAAGAAGACCTGAAAGGGGTATGTTTCAGGATATTTGATTATTGTTCACAGAAAACCTAATTGTCAGCAAAATATCTAAGTTTAGAAAGATATTGCCCGGGTCAGGTGCAGTTAGGTGTGTCCTGAAGAAATGCAGTTTGGGTGTGCCTCTAAAAGCCTCCATAGATAAGAATGCTTGTTTGCTTGCTTTTTTGTTTTTTTAAGACAGGGTTTCTCTGTGTAGCCCTGGCTATCCTGACTCACTCTGTAGACCAGGCTGGCCTCGAACTCAGAAATCCGCCTGCCTCTGCCTCCCGAGTGCTGGGATTAAAGGCGTGTGCCACCATGCCCGGCCTTTTGTTTGTTTGTTTGTTTGTTTGAATAAGAATGCTAAAGAATGGTAGGTTCCTGCCTATTTAAAGGCAAGTTGAAGTAGGCGGCCTTGTATGGGTGAAATGGTTTGGGCCCTACTGACTTTGCTTGGAGCCCCCACCATGTTGGTAACAGCCTGCCAAGGGAGTAGGGGAGGAGCTAGAGACTTCTTTTATAGCCATTGGACCTTTGAGAGCTCTCTCTCTCTTTTTATTGGCCCTTTGTCTGTCTTTGGCTTGGAAGGCGGTCCTAGTAAGAGATAAGAATTTGTTCTTTGCTCTTTGGGCTTGCAAGAACCGCTGAGAAGCAGGAAGCTGCTGGCTGGCTGGACACAGGTGAAATAGGATTCTAGGAAAGAGAGCAAAGGGGCCCTCTTGGGTTTGGAGGAGCTCAAGGTAGATTAGTCCAGTAGTATGACACAGATAGAAAGAGATTTCTAAAAAGCTAGCAGTTTAGTTGTAGAATCAGGCTTGTAAATAGACATTTTGTATATAGTTAAGATAATAAAATTACTTCGCTGCGCTAGCAGGGTTTTTTGGGTTTTGTTTTGTGTTGTTTTACCTCAGTTCCCTTCTCCCATGTCTTTATTGGTATAAGTATTGGATAATTTAAGTGGGTCAACATTACAGGGGTAGGGGCGGGCTGAGGCAGGTCGATCTTTGTGAGTTCGAGGTCCTTTTGGTCTACATCAGTGGTTCTCAACCTCCCTAGTGCTTTGACCCTTTAATGTAGCTCCTCATATGTGGTGACACCCCCACTACCACAAAATTATTTTGCTGGTACTTCACAACTATAATTTTGCTACTATTACAAATCATAATGTAAATATCTGATATGTGACTGCCAAAAGAGGTCCAGACTCACAGGTTAAAAACCGCTGGTCTACATAGTGAGTTCCAGGCCAGCCAGAGCTACAGAGTGAGACCTGGGGTGGGGGGTAGGGGTATTGGAGACTTGGAGCAGTAGAAGTCATGCAGTTTATTTCATGAACATGCAAAGCAGGTACCAGCTTAGAATGACAGGCAGTGATGTAGTACAGAAACGGTTTAAATGACCAGGAGGGAACAGTTTTTCTTATTGAGAACGTCACGCATGCATATAGTTCACCCCACCACCACTTTTCCCTCCCCATTTCATGTTCTCCTTTTTTTTAAGCACTGAGTCCACTTAGTGCTGGTGGGCATAGACGCAATCCCTCCTCCTGGATCATGGGAGGAGGGTACAGTCTTGTCTTTTCTTGGTTTTCAAGACAGTCTAGCCTGGACCTCAGAGATCCACCTGTCTCCCTCCTGAATGCTGGGACTAAAGGTGTGTGCCACCACCGCCCAGCAAGGGGTTACAATCTTATTGAGCATCTAAGCCTTATCTTTCTCTCTCTTTCTTATGTTTGTCTTTTACTCAATAAAGTCACGTGTTGATTCATTTGTGCACTTTACCTTCTGTTCGTCTCAAAGCTTGCCCTCTTTTCTGAGGTCAAATTATAAATTACTCCCCTGTCTCTTTAATAAGGATGCTTTCTATTACATTGACCTCCCGGGCACTCATAATTAAGGATCATTGCCCCATCTCAGGATCTGCAAGGTACCTTTTGTCAAATAAAGTAGTGTTCCTAATTCCTGTAATTCAGAGCTAGATGTCTTTTCGACTGTGATTCAGTTCCTGGCACTCCACATGTACTGTAGACTGGAACACTACACAGCCACACAAATCCCTGGGAAAACAAGAGTCTTGCTTACCTAGGACCTTAAGCCCAACTATCTTAGGGTTTCCATTGCTGTGAAGAGACACCATGACCATGGCAACTTCTTTTTTTTTTTTTTTTTTTTTTAAATATTTATTTATTTATTTTATGTCTCTGAGTACACCATTGCTCTCTTCAGACACACCAGAAGAGGGCATCAGATCCCATTACAGATGGTTGTGAGCCACCATGTGGTTGCTGGGAATTGAACTCAGGACCTCTGGAAGAGCAGCCGATGCTCTTAACCACTGAGCCATCTCTCCAGCCCCCAAGGTTAAGAACAACATTTAATTAGGGCTGGTGTTCAGGGTTTGAGGTTCAGTCCGTTATCATCATTGCGGGAAGGATGGCAGTGCCCAGGCAGGCATGACACAGGAGGAGCTGAGAGTTCAACACCTTGTTCCAAAGACAAACAGGAGATTGACTTTCAGGAAGCTAGGAAGGTCAAACCTCATTCCCACAATCACACACTTCCTGCAACGAGGCCACACCCACTCCAACAAGGCCACACCTCCTAACACTGCCACTCCCTTGTCCAAGCATAATCAAACCACCACAACAACCTTTCACCATCAGTGGGGAAACACCAACCTGTGCTGTCCCAGGTGGAACTTCTAGCTTCCTAAACACTGAGAAGACACCAAGAAGTAACATCAGAAACCATACACTGTGAAGGAAGTGGACCTCACACTGCTGATCTGGGCAGAACTAAATCAAAAACTAAAAAATGAGCAAGCCCAAGAACCTGGCCAGTCATAATGCAAAGTTGCTACAAGATTCCTAAAATTCATGCCGGGCAGGGGTGGCTCACGCCTTTAATCCCAGCACTTGGGAGGCAGAGGCAGGTGGATTTCTGAGTTCGAGGCCAGCCTGGTCTACAGAGTGAGTTCCAGGACAGCCAGGGCTACACAGAGAAACCCTGACTTGAAAAAAAAAAAAAAAAGATTCCTAAAATTTCCAGTTTTCAACAGATGAAGATGATTCGCACAGAGCAGCAGGACAACTGGACTCCCGTACCAGAAAACAAAGCAACAGTAACAGCCGGTGTAGGGGCCCAGAGTCAGGGCTCGGCAGAAGTGTCAAGGCATTGCTTATGCAGAGGCCCCTGAATGACAGGATGTGGTGGCAAGAACAGCAGCCTTGCACTACTGTGTAAGCTTTCTGTCACCGTCGAATAGACACTACAGGTGGAACGGAAAGGGGGGCAGCCTGGATGTGGGGATGGAAACGGGGTCAGGTCGGGGGAGGACAGAGGGAGAGATCCCCCTGGAATTGGGCATCTCTGGGACGAGCTAGAATCCTAGTGCAATAGAAACTCCCAGGAATCTATAAGGGTGACCCTAGCTAAGACACCTAGCAATGGGGGATAAGGAGCCTGAACCAGCCATCTCCTGTAACCAGGTAAGACTCCCAATGGGAGGACTGTTACACCAACCCAGCCACAAAAGCTTCAACCTACAATTTGCCCTGCCTACAAGATATCGTGGGTTAAAGTGTCACAGAAATCAGGGGAGTGGCTAACCAGTACCTGGTCCAACTTGAGACCTATGCCATGAGAGGAGCCCACCCCTGACACTGCCCAGAGGGCCAGGAGCCAGAGGCTGGATAGCTAGAGACCTACCTAGGATAGAATCAACCACAAATGGCCAAAAAAAAAAAAAAAAAAAAAAAAAAGTCAATGAAGAGATTCTGCCTAGATTAGTGCCTAATCCAGTTCTCACCAGAGAGGCTTCACTCAGCAACTGATACATGTAGATGCAGAGACCCACAACCAAACATTAGGTAGAGCTTAGGGGATCCTGAGGAAGATGGGGGTGGAGGGAGAACTGCAAGAGCCAGTGGGGTCAAGGCATCACAAGAAAAGCCACAGAATCAACTAACCTTGGCCTATAGGGGCTCGCAGAGACTGAACTGCCAGTGAGGGAGCCTGCATGGAACTGACCTAGGCCCTCTGCACATGTTACAGTTGTGTAGCTTGCTCTTCTTGTGGGACTCCTAACAGTGGGAATAGAAGCTGTCTCAGACTCTGTGGCCGGCTTTTGGGACCCTTTTCCTCTACTCGATTGTCTTGTCTAGCCTTAATAGGAGGGGAGGTGCTTAGTCTTACTGTAACTTGTTATGCCGAGGCTTGCCCTTTTTCAAAGTGAAATGGAGGAATGGATGGGGAGGGGCAGAGAGGAGAGGCAGGAGGGGAAACTGCAGGTCAGTCAGGATGTAACATAACCTCTGAAGGTATATACCAGGCTATCTGCCAGGTGTAAGTCTCTTTCCAGGAGGGACACTGTCTACTGGGGGGGGGGGGGGGGGGAGATCTGTGCTGCCCAAGGGAACTGGGACTCTAGGCCCGGCTAACTGTGAAGCTAAAGGATCAGCTCTTTCCAGGTTAGGACCCTGACAAAGGGATCATATGGCCATCTTTTTTTTTTTTTTTTTTTTTTTTTATAAAAAAGATGTTTTGCCAAGCCGGGCAGTGGTGGTGTATGCCTTTAATCCCAGCAATTGGGAGGCAGAGGCAGGTGGATTTCTGAGTTCGAGGCCTGGTCTACAGAGTGAGTTCCAGGACAGCCAAGGCCACACAGAGAAACTCTGTCTCAAAAAACAAAAACAAAAACAAAAACAAACAAAAAAAGACATTTTGCCTGATGTGGGAGCAAATGCCTTTAGTCCCAGCACTTAAGAGACAGATTCTGGTGGATCTCTGTGAATTCAAAGCCAGACTAGTCTACAAATCAAGTACTTGGCTAGTCAGGCCATAAAAGTGAGACCCTGTCTCAAAATAACAAAACCAAAACAAAACAAAACTAAGCAGTTCTGAGCTGGGCAGGAAGAGAGAAGCTCTCGATCATTAGAGGCCAGCCTTAGTCTGTTTATCAAGTTAGAGCTATATAGTGAGACCCAGTCTGGAGAAAAGGAAATTTGAGACAAGCTTTCAAATATCCTAGACTGAATTTGAACTCACTAAGTAGCCAATGATGACCTTGAACTTCTGATCCTTGGGCAGAGAACCTTCTGCAGAGCATGGGATCCAGCTTCATGAGGTTAAATTGGGCAGCACTTACTTTGGGCTCAAGGAAACCAGTCACCTATTGACAAACTGTTATTCTGGTTGTTCTGGTGTGGAAATAGCGTCTAGAAACACAGCTACCTTCTTCTGATGCATGTTAGAACAGGAGGAGCTGATGAAATTGGCTAATGGGTATTGGTAATTCAAGAAGAATGGGAGATTAGTCATGAACAAGAAACTGAGAAGGCCGTTAAACCACTTAACTGGTATGTATGTGAAAGAAAGCTGTTACCAGGTTTCTTCAAAGTTCACAAAGCCCTAAGAATTTACAGAATATTTTATCTGTAAGAGCTGCTATCTGGGTTCTAAACTCCTATCTAAACTCCTGCCTTTTTGTTTTTGTTTTTCGAGACAGGGTTTCTCTGTGTAGCCCTGGCTGTCCTGAAACTCACTCTGTAGACCAGGCTGGCCTCGAACTCAGAAATCCACCTGCCTCTGCCTCCCAAGTGCTGGGATTAAAGGCGTGCATCACCACTGCCCAGCTACAATGTTCTTTTAATGAATTTATTAATACTGCAAGAGAAGCAAGTGCTCTTAATCCTGAGCCAGCCCAATCCCATAACCATCTCAAAAATTTTGGAGCTAGGTACAATGGCACACACCTATAATCTCAGCCCTTATAATCAGAATTTCAAGGTAGGGCATTTGTATTGCTCCTCTAAGAGCCAGGAAGCGTCAGTGAGGAGGGCTGGAGAAGACTGTAGGAGCTGAAGGACTGGGAGGAACACAGTGAAACACTGTCCTGTGGATGTGCCATGGCTGTTGAGTCATGACCACGTGGCACTTGTAGCTATGACACAAAACCAGCACGCACACAAACGGTATAAAGAAGGGAAGCTAGCTGGGAAGAAGAAGAGTGTTGTTAAGTGTGTAGGGAAGAATTGGGGGTTAATGGGATGTATGAGCATGATACATTGTATAAAATGTACAAAATTAACAAAAATGAATATTAAGGTCACCTCAGCTATAGTGCAAGTTTGAGGCCACCATAGGCTACATGAGACCCAGTCTCAAAAAATAAAATAAAATAAAATAAAATAAAATAAAATAAAATAAAATAAAAAAGGATCAAATGTGTTAGAAGAAAAATTAAGTTACTTACTCTCTATATGTAGAAGGTGATATCATAAAAGTATTATCTTTAGAGACTATGGGCACATCTAAAAAAGCTAGGGGAACTTGGTACAGTTAATTACATCAGACAGTTAGATAACTGTTTATATATATATATATATATATATATATATATATATATACATATACATATATATATATAATTTTATTTATTTATATTTCAAATGTTATCCTCCTTCCCAGTTTCCCTTCCACAAACCCCCGAAACCCCCTATCCCATACTTGCCCCCTACTTCTATGAGGGAGCTCCCCCACCCATCCACCTACTCCTGCCTCACTGACCTAGCATTCCCCTACGATGGGGCCTCCCCTCTCATTGATGCCAGATAAGGCCATCCTCTGCTACATATGCAGCTGGAGCCATGGGTCCCTCCATGTGTACTCTTTGGTTGGTGGTTTAGTCTCTGGGAGCTCTGGGGTCTGGTTGGTTGATATTGTTCTTCCTATGGGGTTGCAAACCCCTTCAGCTCCACATTGGGGTCCCCGTGCTCAGTCCAATGGTTGGCTGTATTGTTTTCTTTTTACAATATAGTATTTATCAACTTAAAATTTTTTACTGCATGCTGGACTATTTTCTCATTTTATTTGCTCAATTCTGGATCTACAGCTTTGTATTCCTGCCTTTAGAGGGTCTGGTGAAAAAAGGAAGCAACCCAGACAGAGGTTCTGAGATTACTCTTCAAAATGCAAAGTTGCTGGTGTCTGGGCATGCAGTCTTGGAGGGCTGCCCATCATTCCCTATAAGAATGGCTCGCTGTGACTCAACTGTTTGTACAAACAAATACATCTCATGCTGAACAGTGGCTTTCCTTCTGGGAATTGGGAATTGCTGCAGAGCACACCTATGCAGCAGCTTACTAAAATCCCATCTGAGTCGCTGTGGGCCTGCCTGGCAGAAAGCATCTCAACACACGTTGTCACAAGCGTGTTGTAGGGGAATGATGTGAGAGCATCTGTGAGGACCTGGCTTCTGACTTCACGTCATGAGCTCTTTCCCTTGGCTGACTTCCATTTCCATCCTTCCTTTGTGTTACACCCCCCAAGCCATGAATATAATTACACCCCGAGTTCTGAGACTTCTCAGCAAACTGCATCCCTAATATGGCCTCAAATTTGTATAAGCATCAGGCCCTGCGATGGACCGAGAATGTTGATTTCTTAAGAACCCAGTTATGTTATGTGATTATGTTTTTGTTTTATTCCCACGTGTTGAATATGGGGCTGCTTCAGATTGTCCACAGCCACTATGATATGTCTCATGCTCTAAGAGGGGTGTAATCTGCCAGCTGCAGATAGTTTATGCTTGGAATTCTGGGGACTCCTGAAAGGGTCTAAGTGTGAGAGCCCCGAAAGGGTCGGCAGCTGCTGCTTGCTGCTCCTCCCCCTGCTGCTGCTGGTTCCTGCTGCTGCATTTGCTGGTTTTGCTATTGCTTGGTTGCTGGTTATTGGATGCCCAAGGAACTCGATGCCACTAATCAGCAAGCAGTCATCTAAAAAGATCTATACCCCCTTTCTCCTCTAACCTTCGTTCTCTCCTACCTAGTGTTGGAGGGGGCTGGGTTTGGAAGGGACTATCGTGGTGTAAGGGTGGGAAAGTTGGTAGATATGAGAACTCAGTAAAGTAGCCAAAATATACACCTACACCATGATGCTGAATTTTGATAGTCAACTTGGTTGGATTAAGAAAAATCTAGAAGTTCAGTAGTGGTGGCACAAGCCTTTAGTCCTAGCACTTGGGAGGCAGGTCTGTGAGTTCGAGGCCAGCCTGGTCTTCAGAGAGAGTTCCAGGACAGGCAGAAACCCTGTCTCAAAAAAAAAGAAAGAAAAAAGAAAAACAAACAAACATTGGGGACTAAAGAGACAACAGTTAAAAGTACTGCTGCTCATGCAAAGAATCAGAGCTCAGTTCCCGGTGCCCATGCTTGGCACCCGAAACTGTCTGTAGCTCCAGCTCCAAGGAATCCAATACCCTCTTCTGGCCTTTGTGGGCACTCTCAGACACCAGGGTATGCATCACACGCACAGAGGTGGGGGGACAACTTTTTTTTTTTTTTTAAAGATTTAGTTATTTAATTTTATGTCTATGAGTACACTGCAGCTGTCTTCAGACACACCAGAAGAGGGCATCCGATCCCATTACAGATGGTTGTGGGCCACCATGTGGTTGCTGGGAATTGAACTCAGGACCTCTGGAAGAACAGCCAGTGCTCTTAACCACTGAGCCATCTCTCCAGCCCCCAACATTTTTTTTTAAACTTAAAAAAAAAAAAAAAAAAAAAGAATCTAAGTCATGAGTGAGGCACACTTTCAGGGGCTTTTCTGGTGAGCATTTCCAGAGGGGGACTACTGAAGAGCGAAGATTCACCCTAAAGTGGGTACACCACCCCATGGGCTGGAGCCCCACACTGAAAAAAGGGGACAGGAGGAAGCCAGATGAGCACAGGCAGTTTTGTTTCTGATTTTCGACCACCAAACCATGGAAAGTCCCAGCCACTGTGAACTCCGCCACTCCTTCCTGCCATGGTGGGCATTTTCCTCTCAAATTGAGTCAGAGCAAAGCCTTCCTCCCAAAATCGTTTTGTCAAGCAATTGATCATAGCAACAAAATCCAAAACAAAGGAAAAACTGATAAGGTCCCGGAATCCGAGATCTATCTGGTTCAACAACTACAGTATGCGCCAGAGTATGAGGGGCAGTGGCCTCAGACCTTGAACCTGATGCTGCCAGGCTGAGGTTCTTGTTCCTAAGAGGTGAAGGACACTTTTACTAGGAGGCCTGGTGAGGGCGCTATGGAGCTGGAGGCTGCAGTAGCCACCAACTTCCTTCAGACTCCTCAGGCTGAAGACCAGCTTTATTCCGGCTTTTCTAAGTGGCTGAGGCTGTCAACACACAATGGGGTAGAGGGCCTTTGGATTTCCTGAGGTGATTTAGTATAACCGGCAATGCACAAGATAAACAACCCCAACCTAACAGGGATGGCAGGTGCTCAGGCTGCCCTGGTAAGAAGACCTGCTCCACATTCAAGCAGCTTAGTCAAGCACTGAAGATGCCTCAGCCAAGCTGCATCAGCAGGGGCTGGCTGTCTTATAACTGGTGTCCAGCCATCACGAAAGTACAACCTCTGTGAGGGGCGATGTTGTAAGTGCTAGGTTTGGGGTCTTTGTGGTAGACCATTTCTCCAGCCCAACGCAGTACGTGCAGCCTACCAGCTTTTCTTGAGGTTAAATATCGACCGTCCTCTGGTACCCATCCACCCTCTCTTCTCAGTATTCTATACACTAAGCTCACTGCTTTAATTTTTAAGTTTGGATAGTGACATACTTTTTTTTTTTTTTTTTGGTTTTTCGAGAAAGGGTTTCTCTGTGTAGCCCTGGCTGTCCTGGAACTCACTCTGTAGACCAGGCTGACCTCAAACTCAGAAATCCGCCTGCCTCTGCCTCCCGAGTGCTGGGATTAAAGGCGTGGGCCACCACTGCCCGGCTACATACATTTTCTTATGCACTAAATGGGCTGGGTGATGGGGGAGGGGTGGCAGGTGAAAAGGTTGAGCTCCTTGCTAATGACAGTGATCACTATGAAACAGATACAAGGAGAGGTGCTGGGGCAGGGATGGGGTGTCTTTCGTTTTCTTTCTATTGTACTGGACTGACGTGAGAGGCTGGAATATACCAAGCTAGAAATGCAGGAGTAACAAGACTGGTAGGTGACAGTCCCTCTGCCTGCTCTAGTTCCCAGAAACTAGAGTCTTTAGGGACAGAGACCCTAAACAGTCTCTTTAGGGACAGAGAGTTGATAAAAAGCTGCTATGACCCTGTAACAGTCAGAGTTCTTTCCCTCCCCTTCCCAGATGTAAGACAGCTTTGAGTTACTGCTAGACTTTTATTTATCTGGGGAAATGGGGGTATGCCTGCCACAATGAAGGCATAGAGGCCATTAGACCACAACTTCTGTAAGGAGGACGAGGAGGAAGAAGAGCAAGAGGAGGAGGATTAAGACAAGGTGGGGGTACTCACTGATAAGCAGATATTAGCCCAAAAGCTTAGAATGCCCAAGTTTGACTTTACAGTAATTGCTGGACTGAGAGTGAGGTCCCAGATGGAGGAGTTGGAGAAAGGTCTGAAGGAGCTGAGGGAGTTTGCAGCCCCATGGAGGGAGCAACAGCGTCAACGGGCCTGATCCCCCCCAGCCCCCCCCCCCCCCCCCC
>CM052718.1:25275948-25314274 GCA_028551405.1 Uromys caudimaculatus | reverse complement strand
AGTATTTTTGCATCGATATTCATAAGGGAAATTGGTCTGAAGTTTTCTTTCTTTGTTAGGTCTTTGTGAGGTTTTGGTATCAGTGTAACTGTGGCCTCATAGAATGAATTGGTAGTGTTCCTTCTGTTTCTATTTTGTGGAATAGTTTGAAGAGTGTTGGTATTAGGTCTTCTTTGAAGGTCCAATAGAATTCTGCACTAAGCCCATCTGGTCCTGGGCTTTTTTTAGCTGGGAGACTTTTAATGACTGCTTCTATTTCTTTAGGGGTTATGGGACTGTTTAGATGGTTTATCTGATCCTGACTTAACTTTGATATTTGGTATCTGTCTAGAAAATTGTCCATTTCATCCAGATTTTCCAATTTTGTTGAGTATAGGCTTTTGTAGTAGGTTCTGATGATTTTTTGAATTTCCTCAGAATCTGTTGTTATATCTCCCTTTTCATTTCTGATTTTGTTATTTTGGATACTGTCTCTGTGCCCTCTGGTTAGTCTGGCTAAGGGCTTATCTATCTTGTTGATTTTCTCAAAGAACCAGCTCCTGGTTTTGTTGATTCTTTGTATAGTTCTTTTTGTTTCTACTTGGTTGATTTCAGCCCTGAGTTTGATTATTTCTTGCCTTCTACTCCTCTTGGGTGTATTAGGTTCTTTTTGTTCTAGAGCTTTCAGGTGTACTGTTAAGCTGCTAGTGTATGTTTCAAAAGCCCAGGTCAGGCCCAGTTACTTCCTCTCTGCTTCCAACTTAGATGAGGATATAAAATCTCAACTACTGCTTCAGTGCTTATGCCTGCTTGTCTGCTGCCCTGCTTCCTGCCATGACAGTTATGGACTCACCATCAGAAACTATAAGCCTCCAATTAAGGGCTTTCTGTTATGAAAATGCCTTGGGCATAGTGTCTCTTCACAGGAATAGAAAACTAAAAAAGGCACTACTCAACACCTGCTACTGTCCATCTTGTGACTAAAAGCCATGTCTAGTGTGTGTAAAGTTATGTCAGGCTGAAGCTCTGGCTTGTAGGTCTCTAAGAGTCAGTACTAACGAACATCTCATGTATTCATGGCTACTTTCTATCGTTCTTGTGTATATTTTTCTTTTTCTTTGTCTTGTTTTTTTCAAAATAGGGTTTCTCTGTGTATCTCTGACTGTTCTGGAACTTGCTCTGTAGACTGGCAGGCCTCCAGCTCACAGAAACCCTCCTGTCACTGCCTCCCAATTACAGGAGATTAAAGATGCAAGCCAGCCCCGCCCAGCTTATTTTTTCACTTCTAGATCACACCAGAACATTTTGCCATTTTAGCAAGAGTAAGTCAGTCAATCCGTAAGTCATTTAACCCATTTTTCGTTTTTTTTTTTTTATTATTATTAAGTTTTTATTAAGTTGTGAAGGTTCTGAGCCAGGAGTTGTGCACACACATTTTATCCCAGATCCTCTGAGACTGGAGTTACAAATGATTATGAGCTGCCCTGTGGGTGCTGGGAACTGAATCCAGATCCTCTGGAAGAGCAGCCACTGCTCTTAGCCTCTTGGCTATCTTTCTAGCTCTATCATTGCTCTTTACATTCTTGAGAGTTATTTGATTCAAGAAAAGTAGTTTAAGAAATCTAATTTATTAATGTTTCTTTGGTTATTTATGCTTTTGGTATCCTGTATAAGAAACTATAGCCTAAAGCTAGACTAGGCGGTGGTGTTACACACCTTTAATCCCAGAACTCGGGAGGCAGAGGCAAGATTTCCGTGGGTTCAAGGACAGCCTGGTTTAAAGAATGAGAGAAACATAGAGAGAAACCCTGTCTCAAACAAACAAACCAGAAGAAGAAGGAGGAAGAGGAAGAGGAGGAGGAGGAGGAGGAGGAGGAGGAGGAGGAGGAGGAGGAGGAGGAGGAGGAGGTGGAGGAGGAGGAGGAGGAGGAGAAACAAAGAAACAAAGAAACAAAGAAACAAAGAAAGGAGCCATTGTATAATCCAAAAATTATAAACATTTATTCCTGTATCTTCCAAGAGCTTGTATGGTTTTATACTTAGCCATTGGTACCAGTGAGATTGCCCAGTAGGTAAAAATACCTGTTATCATGCCTAAAAATCTAGGGACTGGTGAGATGGCTCAGAGCACTGGCTGCTCTTCCAGAGGTCCTGAGTTCAATTTCCAGCACCCACATGGTGGCTCACAACCATCTGTAAAGGGGTCTGATGCCCTCTACTGGTGGCATGACTGGCAAACAAGTCTCTGGAGCCATCCAAAAAGGGGAGTCTCTCTATTTCTCTCTCTCTCTCTCTCTCTCTCTCTCTCTCTCTCTCTCTCTCTCTCTCACACACACACACACACACACTCATACACACACACTCCCTCTTTCTCTCTTTCTCTCTCTCTCTCACACACACACACACACACACACTCCCTCTCTCTCTCTCACACACACACACACTCCCTCTCTCTCGCACACACACACACTCCCTCTCTCTCTCTCTCTCACATACACACACACTCTCACACACACACTCCCTCTCTCCCTCACACTCTCTCACACACACACACTCCCTCTCTCTCTCACACACACACACTCCCTCTCTTTCTCACACACACTCCCTCTCTCTCTCCCTCACACACACTCCCTCTCTCTCACACACACACTCCCTCTCTCTCTCCCTCACACACACTCCCTCTCTCTCACACACACACTCCCTCTCTCTCACACACACACTCCCTCTCTCTCACACACACACTCTCTCTCCCTCACACACACTCCCTCTCTCCCTCACACACACTCCCTCTCTCTCTCACACACACACTCCCCCTCACACACACACTCCCTCTCTCACACACACACTCTCTCTCTCTCACACACACACACACACACACACACACACACACACACACACACACAGAGTTGGTAAAGCAAGGCTCTAACAGGTTCCAGCCACTTTATTTTTTCTCCCACAGCTTATAAATCTCAGCAAACTCTTTCAAGCAATACAAAAATTACAATATAGTTATGTTCTTTTTTTTCTTTAAGTGAATAATTCCAATGGGATTAAAAACCAGCATGTTCCTTAATACCTTTACATGATTAAATATTTTATATAATACAGATAAAAGAAAAATTATTCTCAACAACCTACATATAATTGTATCTAGGCTGTAATTTGCTGTTAAAAATAAAGGATCAGAGTCGGGCAGTGGTGGCACACACCTTTAATTCCAGCACTTGGGAGGCAGAGGCAGATAGATTTCTGAGTTTGAGGCCAGCCTGGTCTATAGAGTGAGTTCCAGGACAGCCAGGGCTACACAGAGAAACCCTGTCTTGAAACCCCCCCCAAAAAAAAGAAAGAAAAAGAAAAAAGGATCAATTATTTTATTATTTATCTTAAAAGGCAATTTTATTAAAATCTTAAAAGAACCACAAATCTAAATTTTTATATAAAAATAATCAGTCATTTCTATTTTAAATTCTCAGGGTGTACACATACTCATTAACTTTTTTTTAAGATTTATTTTATTATATGTAAGTACACTGTAGCTGTCTTCAGACACTTTTTCTTCTTGCTCCGGCCCTGCTCACTGTAGCTGTCTTCAGACACCCCAGAAGAGGGCATCAGATCTCATTATGGATGGTTGTGAGCCATCATGTGATTGCTGGGATTTGAACTCAGGACCTTTGAAAGAGCAGTCAGTGCTCTTAACCGCTGAACCATCTTTCCAGCCCAGCGATTTTTTTTAAATTAAATCATATCAGGAAGCTGAGGGCAAAAATGGGTACAAGAAATTTATCATCACCTTGCTCACTAGCCCAGACTTAGCAAGAAAGGCAGGTCAGCTAGGTCAGCTAGTGCTAGATGGGCTACCATTGTTCTTGTTCCCTGACTTCAAAAAATCCCTGGCTCACTGGGCAGTGGTGGCGCACACCTTTAATCCCAGCACTTGAGAGGCAGAGGCAGGCGGATTTCTGAGTTCGAGGCCAGCCTGGTCTACAGAGTGAGTTCCAGGACAGCCAGGGCTACACAGAGAAATCTTAACTTGAAAAACCGGAAAAAAAAAAAATCCCTGGCTCAACTATTTAGACTGTGCCTTTCTGAATTTTTAAAAATTGTTCCCCAAGATTTTCTACATCAAAGTCACTACAAACAAAACAAAACAAAAAACCCAAGTGCTGGGATTGAGGGAATATGCTACCATGCTGAGCTTTATTTAGTTTAATTTAGTTTAATTTAATTTTGTATGCATGGTATGTGTGTGTGCATTTGCGTGGTCGTGTATGTGTGTGTGTGTGCGTGCTTGTGTGTGCATGTGTGTTTGCAGGCATGCCGTGGCATATATGTAGAGATAAGAGGACAATCCTACAGGAATCGGTTCTCGGCTTCTATCATGTGGATTTCAGGAACTGAACTCAGGTGCTCAAGTTGGGTGGCGAGCACCCTTACCTGATGAGGCATCTCACTAGCTTTTTTGCTGTTAGTTGTTCTTTTTCAAGACAGGGTTTCTCTGTGTAGCCCTGTCTGTCCAGGAACTCACTGTGTAGACCAGGCTGGCCTTAGAGGTCCAACTGTATTCTGTTTGATGTTCTTACCATGTTGTCTTGGCTGGCCTGGTATTCTTTATGTAGCTCAGGCTGACCTTGAGTTCTTGGCAGTATTCCTATTTCAGCTTCCCTAATGCTGGAATTATATGGAGAAGCCAGCAGACCAGTTTTATTCGTTTTTTGTTTTTACTGTACTTTATTTTGTTTTTGTTTTTGTTTTTTTTTGGGGGGGGGCGTTTCGAGACAGGGTTTCTCTGAGTAGCCCTGGCTGTCCTGGAACTCACTCTGTAGACCAGGCTGGCCTCGAACTCAGAAATCCACCTGCCTCTGCCTCCCAAGTGCTGGGATTAAAGGCGTGCGCCACCACTGCCCAGCTTTACTGTACTTTAAAAGTTAATTTTTCTTTTTAATGTGGGGGAGCATGTGTGTGTGTTGGATATGGAACCCAAAGTTTTGTGCACATTAGGCAAACACTCAACGGAATTACATCCTTTAAATTAGGTATCCTTCAGTACTTGGGACATTTTGAGAACAGGGGATTTGAGTCTAAGACAGGGCTTCCTCAGGGATAGTTTCCAATAAGTTATTCTTCATTTTCAGTTTATAAGTCAGAATTTCTTGTTTCTTGAAGACTGATATATCAGATAAATTGCCTCATGTGGCTATACTCATCAGAGTCACCCTAAAAGTAACGACAAGGGAGGAATTCCTGCATTGCAGAACTTCAAACCACCTGTATATGTTGTCAATTTAGATTTTTTAAAAAGTAGCACCAAGTGCCACAGTGATCAGTCCCTTACTTTAACAGAGCTTACATCCAGAAGGAGCTGCAGCTTATTTTTGTGATGGACAGGTACCCCCTGTCCATCAGGGGAAAATTGAATCATGGAATTTATATGAGGGTTTAAAAGAAAAATTAGGGAGAGTTTCTATGCCAGGTCGCCTGTGGAGCAGAGGAGCGAAGTAGAGAGCCGCTATTAACCCTGCACTGGACATAGCTGGGCAAGCCACTCTTAGCTCTCAGAAGACTGTCCAGTGGCTCAACTAGAGGGGCGGGATTCGCGGGGCCAAGGTGAAGGAACTGAGAATATAGTAGAGAAACTAGAAGAAAATGACAAAAAAACAAAAACAAAAAACACCACACACACGCACACACACATACAAAAACAAAAACAAAAACAAAAAAACAGGTGTTGTTATTGTAATTAGAGTTGCGGCCAAGCTCAACCTGGACTAGAGGACCTGGGCAAAGGACAACCCTGTCCCCTGATGGACAGCTCCCTAACCAGCTCTGCGTAGGCCCGCCCACTGTGTTGCTCTCGCGTGGTCTGAGTTCTCGTCGGCCCGCAGGGGCCGACGGGAACCGCGGCCGCACTAAAGAGGGCCGATATGGCGGCGGCGGCGGCTTCGCTTCGCCGGTCGGTGCTGGGCCCGCGGGGCGTGGGGCTTCCAGGTGCAAGTGCTCCAGGCCTGCTGGGGGGCGCGCGGCCCCGGCACCTTCCATTGCGGACACCGCAGGTGAGTAACTGGAGCGGGCCCAGTCCATCGCGCGCCCCTCTGCCCTGAAGGTCACGGCGGGGAGGCTCAGGGCGCGCGCCAGCATCGGTCTCCTACGTTCCTCCTACGACTCGGCAGGGTCCCCGCTGACGGGCCGGCACACTCTTGAAGCCATTCTGGGTGCCCACGCCTTGGAGCGACAGGACATGTTACTCTGAGCCCAGGGTCCGGCTATGGTGGGGTCGGGATGGGAGATTCCTGCGAAGGGCTCTCCCAGAGCGACTCCCGAAGCCAGCTGTCTTGACCTGGCTGATGCTCTGAAGTGACCCCATCCTGACCTCAGCGGGCTGCGGGTGACCTTGGTCTGCTGCAGTACTCTTGGTCACTTAGGCTTGTCTCCTGGTTTAAGTTCCACGAGCATTCTTCATTTGCCCTACGGAGCCGAGCTGTGGCCGGAGAGTCTGCTGCAGTGAGGGGATCCAGCAGGCAGTGGGCATAGTGTGCCTTTGGCGCTCTGCGGGCGGTGGTGGCCAGTGCTGGGTGGAGGCTGAGCGGAAGAGATGGGCATTCATTCAGATCCCCAGGTGGGCTGGTGGGGTCTTGGCAGGTGCTGAGCGGGGCTCTTGCAGGCAGTGTCCTTGTCCTCGAAGTCTGGCCCTTCTCGAGGCCGAAAGGTGATGCTGTCAGCGTTGGGCATGCTGGCAGCAGGGGGTGCAGGGCTAGCTGTGGCCCTTCATTCAGCTGTGAGTGCCAGTGACCTGGAGCTGCACCCCCCCAGCTACCCATGGTCTCACCGTGGCCTCCTCTCCTCCTTGGACCACACCAGGTGGGTGTGTAGTGGTGGGCTGGGGGGATGGGTGGAAGTTTCTAAGTGAATTGGAATCTTCATATTCTCTAATCCTTTCTCTCTTTAGCATTCGTAGGGGTTTCCAGGTATACAAGCAGGTGTGTTCTTCCTGTCACAGCATGGATTATGTGGCTTACCGCCACCTGGTGGGAGTGTGCTACACGGAGGACGAAGCTAAGGCGCTGGCTGAGGAGGTATGAGGGATGGGGCGGCGCAAGAGAAGGTGGAGGATACAGGGATTGTGGCTTCAACTGTGAGGGACTGAAGGATTGTGATGGGGTTCTTGGTGGCAGGTGGAGGTCCAGGATGGCCCTAATGAGGATGGGGAGATGTTCATGCGGCCAGGAAAGCTGTCTGACTATTTTCCAAAACCATACCCCAACCCTGAGGCTGCAAGAGCTGCTAACAATGGAGCTTTACCCCCTGACCTCAGCTACATCGTTCGAGCTAGGTACTTGGGCTGCCCCAAGTGTGGGCTAGAAATGAGGGAAGTCAGCTTTGTGTTAACGACTAAGCCATGGATCTGGTTCTAGGCATGGTGGTGAAGACTATGTATTTTCCTTGCTCACTGGCTACTGTGAGCCCCCCACTGGGGTGTCATTGCGAGAAGGCCTGTATTTTAACCCTTACTTTCCTGGCCAGGCCATTGGCATGGCCCCTCCCATCTACACAGAAGTCTTGGAGTATGATGATGGTGAGTGTCTTTTACCATGCGTCCTCTCCTATTCCTAGCATGCTTCCCTGATAGTCCGGGTCTGGAGGTCTATCTCCCTTCTCACCTTGAGTGCTTGTTGACTGCATATCTAAAAAGGCTTTGTGAACAGCTTTTTTAGTCCTATAAGGTTCCTACCCATTTGAAGTCATGGATATGACTAATCCCTGCTTCTGTGTACCGAGGGTTATCCTGGATTGGCCCAAGCCCCCAAAGGTAGCCTCACTATTTGTTCTTGGCCCAGGCACCCCAGCTACCATGTCACAAGTAGCCAAGGATGTTGCCACCTTCCTTCGCTGGGCATCTGAGCCAGAGCATGACCATCGAAAACGCATGGGACTCAAGGTAAAGGGTTGGGCAAGGGTCACAGTGGGCAATGAAAAAGGGTCTTTCCTGTGTATCTTTTCTGAGCTTTCTTTGTTCCCAGATGTTGTTGATGATGGGCTTGCTGCTGCCTCTGACCTATGCCATGAAGCGGCATAAGTGGTCAGTCCTGAAGAGTCGAAAGCTGGCTTATCGGCCACCCAAGTGAACCTGTTCAGTATCTGCTTGTCATCTTGCCTGAACAAGCTCTTAGCAGCCCAGGAACAGTCCGAGGCCTTTTCAGGCCTGGCCCCTTTTCATCAGATACAAGGGCCAAGAGACCAGACTCTTGATTCTGATCTTCCTTCAGCCCTCATTGTGGAAATAAATTAAGTTTCTCAACATATACATTTTAGCTGTTCAATGACTGAAACACATATTTCTATGGAACTCATATTTTTCCACAATATTGTTTCCTGTACTGCCCAGTATCTGGGAGTTATTGATGTGGGCCAGAATGCGAAAACTGGCTAAGAGCAGCACCATTTGCATGGGAGAGATGGCTTAGTAGTTAAGAGCACCCAGAGGACCTGGGTTTAGTTCCTAGCACTCACACGGTGGCTCAAAACCATCTGTAACTCCAGTTCTGGGGGCGCTAACACTTTCTTTTGGCCTTCAAAAGCACTGCATGAAAGTAGTACAAAGGTGTCCATGTAGGCAAAACACCCGTGTACATTTTTTTTTTTTTTTTTTGGTTTTTTCGAGACAGGGTTTCTCTGTGTAGCCCTGGCTGTTCTGGAACTCACTCTGTAGACCAGGCTGGCCTCGAACTCAGAAAACGGCCTGCCTCTGCCTCCCAAGTGCTGGGATTAAAGGTGTGCGCCACCACCGCCCAGCCCGTGTACATTTAAAAAGCAAGAAACGTACTGTTTTTAAAGAAAAAGGCAGCAGCACCATTGAGCAGAGTGGGTATGCCTTGGGAGAGGTAGAAATGGCCTATTAAGAGTGTGAACAACTTTGCTTCCATACTGAGGCAGTAGAGAGCCTTTAGCAAGCAGAAGATCTGGAACAGCAGCACTGTGTGTAGTAGCACTGTCTGGGGAGGATGGGAAAGTTCTCAGACATGTCAAGCAATTGGGAGTAGACAGGGTACCTGCATGACTTTTAGTCTTGGCTGGACAGATGAGAGGGTTGTACAGGAGAGGTATTTGTCAGGGAACAGTACCTAGTCTACAGTGCAGTTACAGAGTACATCTAGGCCAGACTGACAGTCACTAGATTCATGAAGCATCTTAGTGCCTAGGAGCAGTGTGATAAACGATTGCCAGGAGGATCACAAAGGCAGGAGACTCAAGACTCCTGGTGCCAAAACACCCTGAGTGGGGAAGGAAAAACACTCAGGCCTGGTGTTGGTATACTGGCTGAAGCAGCTAAAAATAATGGTGATTGCAATACAGGAGGATTTGAAAGGGGCAACAATAGGGTCAGGCTTAGTGAGACAAACTCCTACCAAGTCAGCAGTATGGGAACCCCCATAGGCTCAGAGGCTCTGTAAAGTGGTCCCAGTATTATGTTCTATGACCACTGGGACTTGACTCTAAGTGTACTCTTCAGTAGTCAGCTTGTGGTTTTGGGAACCCCACCAGCTACTGATGGACAGAACCTTGTTTCCTTGCTCTCAGGGAGCTGGGCTAGTGCAACTCCGAATCCAAGAATAGGACACAGGCTGCTCGTATGTGTCTTTAATTACTGGCTTGTAGCCCCTATTCTCTTAACACGGGCATGGCATCTCTGTACTGAACAAGCAGTGGTCCCCTGCGAAGTTCAAGTGGTGGTGGTTGGGCCTGTGACAGAAGGGCCATATTCTCTGTAACCTGAGGAAGAAGATAGGTTACTCCTATTTATTCTACACTCTATCCCCTCATCCCCACTCAGCCTTTTGTACCTTTGGTGGATTCTAGGTGGAAGCTGCAGTAAGGGGATCCCAAGCACAGGGCCTTTGGGTGCTACACATCTCACAGCCAGGGCGGTTTGAGGCATTGATGAAGGTGCAGGAAGGGCAAGACCAACCAGGCTAGGAAGGTGGGAAGACTGTTGATGCTTCCTAGTTCGTCCAATGCCCACAGCTGCCCATATCTGGCCTACACCCAGACTGGTTATTTGCCCACCTGAGGGGGACTTGAGAGACTGGAACTGGATGGCTGGAGGTTATGAGGCAGCTCCAATGACTGAGGAAACAAGCATCCTAATTTCCTATCCATCTTGGAGTTTTGAAGGCTGTGTCCTGTAAAAGAGAAGGCTCAGGGCCATCTCAAAAGACTACACCCCACCTCTCTTACCCCATTAAGTACTAACCTGAAATTTCTCTGGGGGCTGAGAGCAAGTAAAGAAAAGCAGGGTCCCCATCTTGAAAGACCCCATAGGAAGCAAGGCTTCGTTCAGGCATACACAGGCAACGCCCAATGACCCAGCGCTGCACAGCTGGTGGGAAACCGAACTCTGAGAACACCTGAGGCCAGAACATCAGGGCTAGGCAGTGTCACTCACCCAGGATCCCTGCTGTACATGTGAGATTCCTGACGCCCATGCTCACCTGTTCCTGGAGGGCTGCAATGGAGCAGTGTGGGTGGATCTGCAGTGAGACATGGGCAGACGATGAAGAGGACAAAACCGATGTGGCATCTTCAACTGTGACTTGCAGCCTGGGTCAGAATATAGATCAGGGTGTTGGACAGTTGACCTGGGAGGGTAGGAGGCTGGAGTAAGTAAGACCAGGCCTTACCTTATGGGACCTGGTGGGAACCAGGCCTCCATGAGCTGGACATTGAGAGCCACGTGATGCTGTGCCAGGATTGCTGCCACTTGGGCTGCTGCTTTCTCATCCCCACCTGCAATGGCCTGGGCCAGGCGTGTAGCCAGCTCTTCTACATGGAGAAAAGAAAGCTATCACAACTAGACACCAGTCACAGCCTCCCAACTCCTTCCAGTCTGACTTTACCTTTTTTCAAGTTTCCAAAGCTTTGAGGAAGATCCACCTCAGGTTGGGTTGCTTTGGGTATTTGAGCCACAGAAGAACATGGTGGAGAAATGGGGCACATTTCTGGGGCTGGGGCTGGGACTGGGGCCGGGACTGGGCTGCCACTGCCTAAGAGGGAAGATGCGGATTAGGCTTGTGGTCTCCAACCTCAGGCTTTTAAGACCTTTGCCTTCTCTTCCTCATTCCACTATCCTAGGTCATAATTCAGGCTAAAATTTCCTCTCCCAGCCTTGGCCCTCAAAACAACTCTTAGTTGGAGAGAGATGGAGCTTTTTTTGTGTAGCCTGAGTGTTCTGGAACTCACTCTGTAGACCAGGCTGGCCTCAAACTCAAGAGATCCGCCTACCTCTGCCTCCTGAGTTGCTGGAATTAAAGGCATGTGCTACCATTGCCTGCTTAAAGTGCTTTTCATACAGACATAGACCTGAGAGTTCAAATTCCCCAAACCACATAAAGTCAAGCATGGAAGTGTAGATATGTAATCACAGTGTTCGTACAGTGAGATGGGAGTAGAGGCAAGAGAATACTCAGAAACTTTGTGGGGATTTGGGAAACTAACCTGGTTAAAACAGTAGAGACTCTCCACCAAGATGGAAAGTGAGGACTGATACTCGAGCTTGTCCCAAGATTGCCCTCTGATTTCTATACATGCTATTCACATGTATTCCTCTATACAAATACATGCACACTGAAGACACAGACAGACAGACACACACACACAGAAGAAAAAAAAAAAGTAGTGCCCAGTTGGATGGTACATATCTATAGCACCAACACTCTGGGTACACAGATAAGAGGATCACTGACAGTTCAAAGCCAACTTGGGCTACATAGTGAATTTGAGATCAGCCTGGAATTCACATTGAGAGCTTGTCACAAAGAACAGTATTAAGGGCTGGGTACACATATATGGCAAATGAATGACAAGAGAAAGTCTCTTTTTCAATGCTAAGTTACCCAGATCTCTCTTATGTAAATCTCAGGTCTTCCTCGGGTATTTGTAGACTTTCCTACCTCTTCCCAGGGCACTGTCTACATCAGTGGTTCTTTTTTTTTTTTTTTTTTTTTTTAAGATTTATTTATTTATTATATGTAAAGTACACTGTAGCTGTCTTCAGACACCCCAGAAGGGAGCACCAGATCTCATTATGGATGGTTGTGAGCCACCATGTGGTTGCTGGGATTTGAACTCAGGACCTTCGGAAGTGCAGTCAGTGCTCTTAACTGCTGAGCCATCTCTCCAGCCCACATCAGTGGTTCTCAACCTGTAGATTTCAATGCTTTTGGAGTCCAATGACCCTTTCACACGGGTCATTGGAAAACATATTTACATTACAATTCATAACAGCAGCAAAATTACAGTTATGAAACTAGCAATGAAAATAAATGTATGGCTGGGAGCATCACCACAATGTGAAGAACTGTATTAAAGGGTTGAAGCATTAGGAAGGTTGAGCACCACTGGTCTACATCCAAGGCCCTCTTTTCTCTATGCTTCTTCTCCTGGGAACTTTGGGTGGCCTCTCTAACTCCCAGTCTTTACCTTTCCAGAGTCCCAGCTATGTCCATGCCTTCCCAAGCCTCACACTAAGTGTTCTAGCTCAGTCTTAATCACCAACTCTTCCATTTGAACAGCCTATCTAATCCCATCTCCTAAGAGCCTCTGGCCTTCTTTGTAGCCTTGGCTACACCACTCCATATAACTTCAGAGTCTCTATCTTTAAGTCTCTGTTGTTTTTCCACTGAACACAATTTCATTATTCTTAAACTCTCAGTCCTGCAGCATTGCTTGCTCTTCCTTTTCTCACTTGTCTGGTACTCCTGGTCTCAGCTCTTGAAACTCTTATTTCTCCACTTTCTTCCTCTTGGAAGTCTTCCTAGATGTCCAGCTCTTCCCATCACTACCCCCAACCATGACCAGGAGGCCCGGACTTATTTAAATAAGCATTTATTCCACAACACTGACCATTTTGTCCTTCTGCGGTGGCATCTTGCACCAGTGTTGCCCACTGCTGTGCTTCCTCAGAGTTGAGGAAGTGCACACTGAAGGTTCCAGGACCTCCAGGTGGAGGCTGCAGCTCATGTTGGTTAGGCCCACGGACGATATAGCTAATAGACTCCAAGGGCCATTCTAAACTGACCTGAACAGGGAAAGAGTACTTGATCAGTGGTTCCTCTTCATTACCCACACAAACATGAAAGGGAAAGGAAATAGGTAATTTTTACGGTCCTAAAACCTTTCTTGCCAATTCCTCACAAGATTTGTAAATCAGGTATCAGCATTATTCCCACTTTTACAGGCAATCAAAGAAAAATAACTGCTTAAGGACTGTCGTCAAGGTACTCAAGAGAAGGTTGATTCCAGCATCCGGGCCCACACTCACCGCCCCTGGCTCGGTGCCTAACAGTCCCAGCCGGAAGCGTCCGGGCCGCTCAGGGTCGGCTTTCAACTGCAGCTTCCGCAGCTGCGCTTCAGCATCCAATCCAGCGCCCAGAGGTCTCACCGCGGCGTGCACTGCCAGGAGCACCACAGGTGAGGCAGGGTCTGCAGTCACTCCCGCACCGCCGGCGGGCGGCGACATTTCTAGTCCGGCGGAGTCCTGACTCTCCGAGAGCGCTTCCGTAATATAGAACTGTCGAGTGCTTCCGCCGGCCAGAAACTTGGACTGTGAGCCTAGGTTCCGGATGCGCCAGAGCGTGGAGAACAAGGACCCAGTGCTGCGCACTACCAGAGCCTGATAGCTCGCTACGCGACAGAGATGGTCCGAGGATCTACAGACACAGTCGGGCCACGCTAGTCACGTTTCAGCAGGACCTGGGGACAGTGTCACAGACCGATCACCGGTCACATAAAGAAGGCAAGGATGGACTTTTCTCAAAGGTTCGAACGAGCGATAGGGGCTACCCGACACAAGACAATACCAGTCTCCGGAGCGAACCAGGCTCCAATACACACACACGCAAGTACAATAGACGCACTTCTGTAACACACACACACACAAGCACAATAGACGCACTTCTGTAACCGTGCACCTCTCTAGGAAGAGGGTTGGCTCCTGGGGGCGGGGCGAGTATGGCCCTAACCAATGAACACTAAGAGAGTAGGCGGGTTCGTAAGCGAGGGCGAGACAGGCAAGCTATACAGCCAGTAAAAGTGGAAGGTAAGGCTGAGTGGCGGAGAACTCCCCCAATAAGATTTCTCGTGGTCTGGACCCTGTGGTTAGAGTGGACCATTCAGAGGAGTGGGGTTGGGCCCGTCGGACGCTTGTTGTTGTCGGGTCGGGGGAGGCGGAGGTCGCTGTTTCGTTCTCTGGCTGGTGCGATCTCGGCGGTCCGCGGCAGGTCGGTCGAGAAAGCGGGCGCGGCAGGGGGGCGAGGCTATGTCGCGGCTGCAGCCCGTATGGGCCGGTAGGGCCTGGAGTAACGGGACGTCGCCGCGAAGCTTCTTCCCCCGGATACAGTGCGGCCCAAGTGGAGGCCGCGGCGCCGCCCTCCAGTCCTGAGGAACCCGCGCTGCGCAAAGCCCGCGCCGCCGTCACCTCGGCACCGACACTAAGCAACCCGGCTAGCCTGGCTTGATCTAGCCAATTTCTGGCAGGTGGGTGTCCGCCTTGTGCTCCAAGCGGTCTGGGCTTGCGGGAACCACAGTCCCCGGCGGGCCTCGCGCTACTGCAGTGCCTCATGGGACTTGTAGTTCTAACGCTGCCTGGGGCTGGAGCGCCTCTCTTGGTGCACTGCCTCCTGGGGCTTGTAGTTTCCTGCTAAGAATCTGCTGGAGCCTCTAGACTTGCAGGGCAGCAATGCCAGGAAACCACTAGCCTGCTCCAGCAGAAGCGATGTGTCCATCCGTCCTACATACTTCGACGTACGAAGTACGAATTAGGCATACTTGTAAACAGAACTGAAGAATTCATGGGTTTCCTCTTCTTGCCAGGAAGCAACGAAGCAATCCATAGAACCTGGGAAGAGCTCCCATACAGGTGACCCTCAAGGCTCGAAACCCCAGATGCCCGGTTCCAAACCGGATAGCAGGTTCTTACCCTGATTGAGGACCTTACTACAGTCTGATTGTGCCTGCAGAATGTGGATGGGGGTAGGAATGTCGAGAGTGGGTGGGCCCCCTAGCCAGCCCCAGTACTCATACATGTAGGACGACTTGGGATTGAGCTAGAACCTGGACATGGCTATCCTCAGGTAACATGATCAGCCTGTCAGCCAATGCTCAGTTCTCAGAGGTAGGTAAGGTGAGGAAGAGGAGCTACGTGATGGACTCAAGGTTAGATTGAGCTGCAAATAGTACTCTGCTAGTGGGTGGAAAGGCTGAAAGCAGAGCCCTTTGGAGCTAGTTAGCCATACCTGGCTTCCCACATTCCCAGGTAGTGCTGCACTGGTCTCACTGGCACAAGAAGCTCCCTTCCCAAAGGACATGAAGCTATTGGAGAACTCCAGCTTTGAGGCCATCAACTCACAGTTGACAGTGGAGACTGGAGATGCCCATATTATTGGCAGGTGAGTCTGGAAGCTCTGGGGATCAGTCTCTCAGAGGTTATTATCTTGATCCCTGAGTTAAGTCCTCAGGGTTAGCACGCTTCATGATTCTACCTGCATTCTTTAGGATTGAAAGCTACTCATGTAAGATGGCAGGAGACGATAAACATATGTTCAAGCAGTTCTGCCAGGAGGGCCAGCCCCATGTGTTGGAGGCACTGTCCCCACCCCAAACTTCAGGTCTCAGTCCCAGCAGGTAAGCTGAGGTGGAGACTACCTTCTGGGGTATGTGGGATGGTGGGCAAAGCTGACATTTATCTCTTTTCAGACTGAGCAAGAGCCAGGGTGGTGAGGATGAAAGTCCTCTAAGTGACAAGTGCAGCCGTAAGACCCTCTTCTATCTGATTGCCACCCTCAATGAGTCCTTCCGGCCAGACTATGACTTCAGCACAGCCAGAAGTCATGAATTCAGCCGGGAGCCAAGCCTCCGCTGGGTAAGGGTGGATAGAAGGGCCCAAAACCATGTAGTCATTATCATTGCCTTCCCCACTTTATGTAGGTTCTTGGGTTCTACCTGCTGTCCTGGACCCTTGTCATCCCTGACTGTAATCTCTTGTAGGTGGTAAATGCAGTCAACTGCAGCCTGTTTTCAGCTGTTCGGGAAGACTTCAAGGCCCTAAAGCCACAGCTGTGGAATGCAGTGGATGAGGAAATCTGCTTAGCTGAATGTGACATCTACAGGTGGGTTCATATCTTGGCAGCTGGACATGCAGGTATGTGTGGCAGTGGGAGCCTCATACTTCTGCTTTTTTTGCTCTTCAGCTATAACCCAGATCTAGACTCAGACCCCTTTGGGGAAGATGGAAGCCTCTGGTCATTCAACTATTTCTTTTACAACAAGCGACTTAAACGGATTGTCTTCTTTAGTTGCCGCTCCATCAGGTTGGTACCATGCCACCTTGCTTTTTCCAGTTCCCTCTTTGACTTACACCATTCCTTAACTGGGTCTATTCTCCCTGGGACAGCCTGGGATAGGAGATCCTAAGTCTGGTGTCTCTATCCCCACCCAGTGGCTCCACCTACACACCCTCAGAGGCAGGCAATACACTGGACTTGGAACTGGGGGCAGAAGAGGTTGATGAAGAGAGTGGAGGTGGAGGCGGTGAGAGCAGGGCGGAGGAGACCAGCACCATGGAGGAAGACAGGTGTGGTGCTGGTGGCTGTGGCCATGGCCCTGTCCTTGGGAGCCTGGAATGGGTGGGACAGGTCAGGGTTCCTAGTCTGGGTGCTATCTCCTAAAAGCCTACTGTGTGCCAACTTCTGCCTAGGGTTCCAGTGATCTGTATGTGATGAGAAGAAGCAGAGGTCTCAGCTTCATCCAGCTTCGACCAATGCCTGAACCTGCCTATCTGAGGAGCACCAGAGCCTCCCCAGATGCCGGCTATGCCTTGGCACTGCCACAGTCCTGGCGCTGCCCAAGGCTATACCTGCCTAGCCCTTTGGTTTCAGCCTGTGGACGTCCACTCACCCCTGCAGGCTCCTACTGCCCATGCTGTGGCTGGATTAAACAGCACGGGATCTGATAGAAAAAGTGACTGCTCTGCACCAACAGTCTGTCACAGACAGGACAGCTGGACCACAGAGTTTATTTTTGTATTTCTTATTGGGCCTGTACACTCCAGCTCTAAGGGCCAGTAGTTTGAAGCCCTATAAGTGGTGCCCAGTGTTTATGGGGTCTGGTCTTTGACCAGCTCCTGGTGTCCACTTTTTCCCCCCACTTCACCAAGTGGGCCACATGCACTGAGTGTCACTTTGCTGCAGCTCGTTTGTTTCCAATAAAAGTTTCTGTGACTTAGACGGAACTTGGGAGTTTGTGGGGGCGGGGCCTGCGTCGTGGGGCGGGGCCTGCGTCGTGGGGCGGGGCTGGTAGCTTTTGGTATCTTAGCAACAGCTGTTACCTTGCCGTTGCTTAGTCTCAAGAGCTGTTAATCTCACCTCTGGGACTATCCTGGGACTATCATTGGAGACATGGGAGACAAGATAATAGAAACAGTCAACCTCTATTCATCAGACACTGACAACTTGCCTCTGGATGTAGACTTTTTTGATCAGGACATCTATGATATCCCAGATCCTGGGGTGCTCATAGAAAAGAATGGTGAGGGCACCTAGCATTGTTTGGGTACCCCTCTAGGAAGCAGATGTTTCTCAGGTTTTGTTCAGTCCTGAAGGTGTAACTCCCCTGGGCAGTCCTTGACCCAGCATGTCCCTCAGAGGAGGGCTCCTTGTTGCTTGAGACACAAGGCCATGGTGACACTGCATCCTCTACTGGTTTACAGAATTGGGTCTGTTGGGGGGACCACAGGTCCCACATCTATTTACCAGTAGTGAGAGATGGCAGAGTATGTCACTGCATTACCGCGCCAGACTGCTGTGGCTGCACATACGTGCGTACCTCCATGACATTGTGGAAAAGGTGTGGTTTTCTATGAATTTTCTATTGGGCTCTTCCCTAGAGATACTGGGCACCAACTCTACTGGTCCTTGTGAGTTTCCCTGGGCAGAAGGGCTCATGCCTCCATTGCTCACAAACATCTGTCTACTCTGGCCTGCAGGAGAAGAGAGCAGAGCTTCAGGTTGCTCGCATGACACATGGGCTGGAGCCACTGCGTCGCCTCAACGTGGAAGCTGGACTGTGCTCAGTAGCACAGGATCCAGTGGGTGACCGCTTCATGTTACTAGATGGTGACGGTTACCTGCATCAGTACACCAAGCATGGCTGGGAGCAGGCAAAGCTGAAGCCTCCTGTCACACTTAATGGGCTAGTGACTGTGCCTGGTCCTCTAGGGGAAATAGGCCGCTTTGTCGGCTGGGGCCCAGCTGGACTAAGCATATTAGGGCCAGACTTCCACCTGCTCTGGCTGAGCAAGCCACGGGTGGGCAAGTCACTGAACCAGGAGCCTTTTTGTTGCTTACCAGTGCCCAACCTGAGTCTGTTGATTGTGGCCCAGATGGGTGGCAGCCTGGAGCTCTGGAAGTTCCGTTCAGGTGGTCGCCGTCTGATACCCTGTGGCTCACCTTTGCAGCCACCACCAGGCTTGTCTGGCTCGTTCAAGTGTCTGGCCCTAGGGCTGGGACCTGACCACTGCAGTTGGCATTGCTTTGCTGCCTATGGTTCGGCAGTGCTCACTTTTGACCTGGACGACTGGGCTCTCATAAATGTTAGCCAGGATCTGCATAAAACGTGAGGGGAGTTGGGACAGGTGGATGGGAGGCAGATCCCCTAAGGAGAGCCAATTATTGCAGGGGCTATGGGACCCACAGGCAGGGCTGTGCTGAATCCACTGGGCCTCCCGTTCCCCACCTCTAGCATCATCTCAGATATGGATTACTGTGAGGAGACAGACACCATGGTGACAGCTTCCCGGGATAGTACTGTGAAAGTATGGGAGGCTGACTGGCAGATCCAGATGGTGTTTGTAGGACACACAGGTGTGTCAGGCTGGCAGTTCTTGCCGCCTTTCTCTTTCTCATCCTAAACTTACCCCCTCTCCAGTTTTGGCTACATCCCAGGAATTCCTCCATAAGCTATGGTGTGCTAAAATGACCTGCTCCTTTCCTGCAGGCCCAGTGACAGCTATGACAGTGCTCCCTAAAAGCACGCTGGCAGTGTCTGCCTCACAGGACGGGACAATTCGCACATGGGATCTGCGAGCCGCAGCTCAGGTGGGAGAGGTAACTCTGGGTTGCTGGACCGAAGACATATTCTCTGAGAAAGTGAGCCATTTGCTGCCTCCTGCAAGTCCTGGCTGGCCGGTGCTCTCTCTCTGCTCACAAAGCATAGAGCTGTGGCGGGTACGTACCCTCTATTCACCATTAGCACAACTATCCGCACCAGTGCTCCATATACAGGTGGCGCCAGTGCTGCCAGCACCAACTGATCCATCTCTGCCTGCTCGCCTTGTATGCGCCTGCGCAGATGGGTCGGTCTACCTGGTGTCAGCGACTACAGGACGAACTGTGAGTTCACTGCTGCTGGAGCCGGAGGACTGTGCAGTTGGGGTGGTTTATTGTTTGTCTCGAGAAGCGTTGTGGGTGCTAACAAGCTCAGGGCACCTAGTGCGTGCCAATGCCACACGCTGCCCGATGGTGGTGGTACACCGCCTGCGTCCACCTCCACCCCCAGCGCCACAGCCCTGCTGCCTGCACCTCTACAGCCATCTCACAGACTCTCGTAGTGCATTCGCATGCTGGGAGATTGTGCGCCAGAATCAGGGTGACATGCTCCGCAGTGCCATTGCCTGGGCCTGGAAAAATAAGAATAGGTGGGCGCTACCGCCATCTGAGGTTAGTTAAGGCCAACTGTGGCTGACTTAGTGACAGAGCCTTAGCCAACAGGCTCCATCCGCAGGTTTCTGCCAGTGATGGGGCACTCAAATGGCACACTGTCTGTGTTGGATTGGCGCACATCAGCGACAGTCTTTCGTACCGAAGCACACAGCCCAGGACCAGTGACTGCTATTGGGTCCACCTGGAGCAGCATTGTGACTTCAGGTTAGTACCTCCTTTCCCTCAAAGATGCCCAGGGGGGGCCCTGCACTCTCCTGAAGTCCCTGCCCTGGACCCTGCCACCCAAAGGCGGAGATCTGACAGTGAAGATGTGGCGTGTATTCCCATATGCTGAGGAATGCCTGAGCCTGCTTCGTACCTTTTCCTGTTGTCACCCGGTGGTATTGCTCTGCGTCCTGGGGAAGCGCATCATGGTAGGCTTCGAGGATCCAGAGAGTGCCACCTATGGCCTGGTGCAGTTTGGCCTGGGTGACAAAATGCGTTGTGACCACCGGCCACAGGATGACCCTATGGACCATATCACTGGTAAGCATGGAATGGAGCCAAGGTTGAAGCCTGCGCCCTTATTCTCAACTGCTTCCTAACCTTAGTTCTGCCCCTAGGCCTATGTTGCTGCCCCACCCTTAAGATATATGCCTGCTCCAGCCTGGATGGCACCATCCGAATATGGACCAGGGAGAACCACCTGCTTCGGTGGGCTGGGGCCGTATGGTGTGGGGGCAGCTAGTGGCTAGAGGGCAGCTAGTAGGGCTCTTCTGCTTCCCATTAAAGACCAGGGGCTGGATAGGGTCTTACCCTATCACTGCCTCAGATTCCTACTCTTTGAAACAGTGGCTAGATCTTAGGTACTCTTGCAGGCTGCTGCAGCTCGATGGTCCCCCTCAGGCCCTGGCCTTCTCCAGCAACAATGGAGACCTGGTCTTTGCACTAGGCAACCGCCTCCACATGGTGTCCTATAAGACCTACTTACCTACATCCTATCTAGTTAAGGTATACAGTGAGGTCAAGGTAGGAAAGGTGGGACTGGCTGCTGCACATGGACCAGGGCTGGGAACAAAGCTCTATCTACTTGTTCAGAAACTGTGTCTGAAGTCTCCTGAGGTGGTAAATGACCCTCCGCTGCCACTGACCAGCAAGAAACAACTGACATCCAACCAGTTGCAGAGGCTCGCCAATCTACATGGAGTAGCCAGTATCAGGTCTGCTGGCGGGTCTACTCGGCTGCCCTGGCAGCCTGGGGCAGGGTTTGCATAGCTATAGGCCCCCAGTATGAGTTCTCTATACTCCCAAATTCCTCTGGTATTATCATATCTCAACCCCGGAATCTTTTCTCCTGGCTAGTTCTTATTCCAGCTTCTGACCTATCCTACCTTTGCCTGTTGCTATCCGTAGTGTGGACTTGCCCTTCGGCTATTACCGGACACCTGACCTTCAGCAGCCAGTGTCGGAAGAGGTAGTGTAGGTCCTGACCCTTTGCCAGTCCATTGCCCACCCATGCCCCATGCCCAGTCTCAGGCCACAATCTCTCAGCCTCTGGCCTGGGACCCTCATAGTTGCTTGGGGAGCACATGGCAAGTCTTCAAAGAAGCATAGGCTGGGCCTGATCTCCACCTCAGGACCTGGAGGATATCATAGCCCGGGATCAAGACCTTAAAGAACTGAGGCAAGGACTGGTAGTCCCAGCAACTCGGCCTCCACTCTCCTTCAAGCAGCGCCAGGAAGCCTTTGACAATTATTTACATCTGATCTATGGGTCTGACCTGATGGTAGGTATGAACTCAGTCCCAAGCTCTGCCATGACCTTTACCTTGTCTGACACAAGCTTCTTGTTCTTTCCTGTACCAGGACATAAAGTCTGGAAGGGAGTCCATGCAGTGGGGATATAGTGCAGAGAAGGAGTCAACGGACACGGAGACCCAGCCTGGAACTACCATCGTTGGTCAGGGTGCATTTAGCAATGATGTTCAGGCAGCATCCCCACCCTCAGCCCTCCAAACCCCAGGAACTCCAGGAAGGCGCTTTGCCCGCCCTCCTCGAGTCCCCTTGCCCATTCCACCCACCTACCGGAAGGTGCATAGCCAGGCATCCCAGGTGAGGTCTCCTTTACTTCCAATATCCACCCATGCCTGAACATTGTGGTCCCTGCTTCAACCCCTTCTAACTCCTTGTGTACCCTAGCTTCTAGCACGTTCCTCCCTGAGCTATGAGCTGGGCCTCAGCTTGGATCTACAGGTGCAATGGGATCAGTCTGCAGTTAAGACCGTGGATGTGGAGACACCAATCAACTACATACGGAATAGGGTGAGGGCCCCTATTCTAGGGCAGTTTCAGGGGCTTCGGTGGTTGTGTTTTATTCTTACTTCATATCCCTCCCCAGGTTCCACTGTTGCTGCAAAGAAGGCCCACAGAGCCTCTCTCAAAGCTCACGGGCTTCTTTCCTGCCACCATAAGGCCCTACAGGGTGAGACCCTACCCCTCCATCCTTCTAGAGGTGGCTTCTCCCAAGGGTCACTCTTTCTATATCCTATCTCCTTTGCTGTAAAGCCATTGTGTTCCACTCTGACCCAAGGGCTAAGCTTACCTGGAACCTATAGGGTCAAGGCTTAAGAACCCTGTACCTGGCCAGGCATGGTGGTACATACCTTTATTAATCTCAGCACTCAAGAGGCAGACACAGGCAGATCTCTGTGAGTTCAAGGCCAGCTTGGTCTACAAAGCAGGTCCAGGACAGCCAGGGCTCTGTTACACAGAGAAACTCTGTCTTGAAAAAACAAACAAACGAACAAACAAACAAACCCCATACCTCTCCAGCCTGGCCAGTTCTGGTGCAGATATGGACTCCTTGTTGCTTTCTAGGATTAGGCCTGGGCCAGAAGTCTATCGCCAGTGTTTGTTTCTGCATACCGGTCTCTCCAGCAGGGATGCTATGTTCCCTGTAGGCTTTTTCTGGAAGACCAGAGCTCTTGCGCTTTAGGGGAACAAAGTTCAGTAGGGCCAGTCCCTCAAGATCCACCATCTTCCCATACTTGGTCATACTGGCCACCCACGCAGGCCCTAGCCCCAAGCTTAACACACCAGGGTCCTGCTCAGTGATATTGTTTGTCCTTCCAGCACATGGACCTCTCTCCAAGTTCTTCCTATCCTAGGAGGGCCCAGGTTAAGTTCCATGGAAAGAATGTGTGCATGCATTCAGTGCTCACCAGGGACCAGCCATTTCTTTCTTTCTTTCTTTTTTTTTTTTTTGGTTTTTTGAGACAGGGTTTCTCTGTGTAGCCCTGGCTGTCCTGGAACTCACTCTGTAGACCAGGCTGGCCTCGAACTCAGAAATCCGCCTGCCTCTGCCTCCCAAGGGCTGGGATTAAAGGCGTGTGCCACCACTGCCCCGCGGGACCAGCCACTTCTTCATTTACAGTTCATATCCTGCCAGACTACCCTTTTCCTGGTTTCCCAAGCTAAACTGCCCATTTACATGTTGAGAACAGAGGCTACCAGTCCAGTCTGACTTCTGGAGGCCCATGGTTATGGAGATGTTCCCTGGTTATGTCCCATTTCGGTGATTTCAGACTCTCGGCCCAATCTGTTGCCTCTATATCTAGCTACGTCCCCGGCCCATCAAGTTTCCTGGCCGTGTACCCAACTCCGTGATTCTTCGGCAAATGTGGTTGCAAGCAGATCTCGGCTGTCTTGGTACCCTAGAAGAGCTTCCTATCCACAGCAGAGTCAAGGCAAGAAATGGAGCTTAGGGTTCTCTGGGAGGGCCCTGTTATCCCCACAGCCTGCCACATGTTTCTTCTTGTCCCTCTGCAGTCATCTGGAAGCCAAGATGACCGGTGGTTTAAGCGCCGAAGGCATTCTTCTGGCAGGTGGCGAAGTAAATTATTCTCTTTGCTCCGGCTGACAAGGAAGAAAGGGGGAGAGGTGGACGCTGATGAGGAAGAGAAAGAGGGGATGGAGTTCGAGTGGCTCTCCTCTTCCCAAACTTCTATGGCGGAGCCAGAACACTGGGAACCAGACACAGAAGTAGGCACTCTAGGCTCTCATGGGAAGGGTGAGATTGGTGCTCAGAGATGGGTCTGAAGCTTCAGTCATTTCCCCTAGAGTGCCACAGATTTGATCTCAAAACTTTGCCATGAAGTCTCCAAGACTAAAGGCTTCACTCGTTCCCGCCAACTTGGACGCTCATTCTTGGAAGATCGCTATGGGCATTTGCCCAAGTTCCTGCATTATTTCGTTGTCCAGAACTGGTTCAAAAAACTGTTCCCTATCTTTACCCTGGAGGTTAGGAGACCCTGGGAAGCTGGAAAGCCTAACCTGGGGAGTGGGGAGTGGGAGGGAGTAGAAGAGAGAAGGCATGGGCTAATTTGCATGTAGAGTGGAGTTGGAGACTAGCAGAGTGTGAGCAAATCTTCCCGCAGGCCTATCCAGAGATGGCCACAATAGAGGGCTTGGCCTCGATGTTTTTGGACTTCCTGTTACAAGCTTCCTGGGCAGATCGAGTGAACATTCTAAATGCCCTGCTGAGGTTGTTGCCAGATGTAACTGGCAACCTCCGAAGCAGGCTGCAGGTCAAACTCTTGTACTTGCTCAACCAAGACGATCCCCCCAAGCTCCAGGTGAGTCCCTTCCTCCAGAGTACCCCATATCCTGATGTCACCCCAGAACCCACCACAGTTCCCTGCCTCCATCCCTACCTCTGAGCGTAGGACAAGACTCAGAGGGAGTTTGTGATGCTGGCACTGCAGCTGCTCCTGGCCTGCAGCCTGGATGTCCTCGATGTGGTGCTGGAAATTATCTCCTTCTACCTATATTCTCCAGTCAATTGCCGGTGAGTTTAACTCCTGCTAGGTTTTCCCTACTTGTTTGGGAGGACTTGCGTTAAGCCTCTTCTACCTGTCCTAGGCAAGAGCTCAAGAGGTTGCTGGAGGGGATGGGACTCCATGACCCAGATGGCTTACTGTTCAAGGAAATTATGAGCTGGATTGAGGACTTGAAACTTGAATCCAAGGCCGGGATACGCACACACTGTCAACAGAAGCTTGAAGAAATTTCTTTCCAGGTCTGGTGGGCCAAGGGCTGGTGGTTCACCTACTAGAAACCTATTGCCTTCTTCAGAGGTCTCCCCGAAGACCATGAGTGGTACCCACAGGAATTCCCCCTGAATTTTCGAAACCATAACGTTTCTTGAGAGCTTCCTACACAGCAGAAGGCTGTACTTGAGTCGGGGTCGGGGGCTGGGTGAGGTACCCTCTCCCTGGGGCTGGGACTCAAATAGAGGGAAGTTTCAGAGGTACGGGTGCAAGGGTCCTTACTCTATGGGTCACTCCTCTATAGGTGAATAACTTGGAGCAGTCCACAGTCAGTATTTTTGTGGAGTCTTCCAGGCAGGGCTCACAAACCTCCCTCATTTCTGGGGCAACCTTGCCTGCCATGAGCACCTCTTGGACATACTCACGAACATCAGAAATGTCCTTGCATTTTCAAGAGTTGGTGTCACCCGTGCCTTCACCTGTGGAGCTTACTGGATCTATGGAGCAGGTGGAGTCTATGGTATCCATCCCAGAACTCCATGTGGCAAGCACACATGCACATATGCGTATCCAGAAAACCAAAAAGGTACTTGCTGATATGCTGCAGACCTTCTGTCTGGAGGACTCGGAGTATGAGCATATGCTTAATACACCAAAAAGAGAGCTATCGCTGGCACAGACACAGTGGTCACAATCTCAGGTAGTAGACCTGTTTCCTATTGATATGCTTAATTTCTTGTGTGAGAAGCTGCGGATACAGCAGCAGAGATCAGTGGTAGATGAGGAGGCGGAGGAGAAAAAGAAGGAGAAGGAGGAGTTTGAGGAGGAGGAAAAGGAACCTGTCTCACACAAACAACGCCGCCGGCTAAGGCCCAACGTTGTGTTGCGGCCGCACCGGGAACGCTGGTGCGCATGACAGTGGGTCTGTTGGGCTGACCCTGCATGGGTTGCACCGAAGGAAGGTCTTAACTAAAGCTTCTCCCTTCTTCAGGCACTACCCAATCCTCCGTCTGCAGGAGGCCAAGGCACAAGACTTTAGTGTGTTTCTCAGGAGTAAGTAGACATAGGCCTAAAAACTGGACCCTAATGCTCCCGTCTCCCTCACCCCCCACCCAATCTCAGCCTATAGCTTCATTTGCCTGGCTTCCCACATCCAGGTCACAAGATGCGGAGCAAGGAGCTAACTTCTGATGGTTCTCTCCGTATGCTGAAGTTACCGTTGCCAAGAGTGGACTTGCAGCCCTTTCCCCCAGGCTGGCCTGCACCCCCACGGGCACTGCCCCCGCTCCTCCTTCAGCCTTCACTTCAACGCTTCTTTCTGTTCCGAGATACAGACCCTGATGCCTACAATTGACCTGGGGGACAGATAGCCAAGGCTCCATGGCCAAGACCTAGTCCTAACGCCTTGGCAAATCACAATACCATGCTTTGCCTAAATTAAGAAATATATAAGCACACACATATATACTTATTTACTTATTGTGCATATATACACATGTTCATTTGTGTGCAAGTGCACGTGTGGGCATGCTTGTGGAGGCCAAAAATTGATGTCAAGTGTTTATTGTTCTACACCCTATTTTTATCAGTTTTTAGTTTTATAAAAATATCTCTTTTCATAGCCCATCGTGGGACTCACTATATAGACCAGGCTAGTCTCCAACTCACAGGGATTCACTTGCTCCCGTGTCCTGAGAGCTGGGACTAAAGGCATGTGCCACCTCGCTGGGACCTACTTTTATGTTTCAGTTGTTTGAGTGTTTTCCTTTATGTGTGTACCAAGTGGACCTCAGCAGAAGGTTATTTGTAGTCAGTACACCAATGACTGAACCAAGTGACATTTGAGGAAGAAGAGCCAGGTAGGGCTTATGCCCAGTTTGATACCCTCTTCCCTTCATTCTCCAGGTCGGAGGGTGAAAGCTGTTTCTTTTCTTTTTTTTTTAAAGAATTATTTATTTAGCCGGGCAGTGGTGGCGCATGCCTTTAATCCCAGCACTTAGGAGGCAGAGGCAGGTGGGTTTCTGAGTTCGAGGACAGCCTGGTCTACAGAGTGAGTTCCAAGACAGCCAGAGCTACACAGAGAAACCCTGTCTCGAAAAACAAAACAAAACAAAAAAATTATTTATTTATTTTATGTATGAGCACACTGTAGCTGTCTTCAGACACACCAGAGGAGGACATCGGATCCCATTACAGATGGCTGTGAGCCACCATGTGGTTGCTGGGAATTGAACTCAGGACCTCTGGAAGAGCAATCAGTGCTCTTAACCACTGAGCCATCTCTCCAGCCCTGAAAGCTATTTCTTTTGTTTCTTTTGTTGTTTTTGTTTTGTTTTGCAGGCTGCTGGGTTGGATTTTTGTTTGTTTGTTTGTTTGTTTGGATGGTTGGTTCGGTTTTTGGTTTTTTTTTTTGGTTTGTTTTTTTCCAGATAGGGTTTCTCTGTGTAGCCCTGGCTGGTCTGGACTTGCTTTGTTGACCAAGCTGGACTGGAACTCACAGAGATCTGCCTGGAAGGTCACTGTTTTTTATAGGTCATACAACATCCTGATTTCCTTTTTTTTTTTTTTTTTTGTCAACTGGATACAAGCTAGAGTGATTTGAGAAGAGGGATCCTCAATTGAAAAAATGCCTACCAGATTGGCCTGTGAACAACCCTATTTTTCGTAATGATGACTGATGTGGAAGGGCCAGTCCACTGGGGGTGGAGCCACCCCTGGGCAGATGGTCTTGGACTGTATAAGGAAATAGGGCTGAGCAAGCCATTAGGAGCAAGACAGTTAGCAGCATCCCTCCATGGCCTCTCCTTCTGTTCCTGATTTCAGATTCCTGCTCTGAGTTTCTCTTCTGACTTCCCTTGGTGATAAACTGTGACCTGAAGAATATAAATGAAAGTTGGTTTTGGTTATAGTGTTTTACCACAGCAAGAAACCTTAACTAAGACATCTGAAGGACAGTTAAATTCTGTCCTTCAGAAGGGTAGTCACTACATTTCTGCCTTGATCCTGATGAGTACTGGTGAACTAGAAAGTTATTGTTACCTTGTATGTTAGAATTGTATGTGGTCACCCATTTCAGATCACTTATTCGTGCAAATAATATCACTTCTATCGTGAATTGCCTGAGCAAGCAGTCACAGCATGGGCAAAATTTGTTTCCTGTTGCTAGATAAAAACACCCCCAACAAACCCAGCAGTGTTGGTGCATGCCTTTAATTCTAGTACTTGGGAAACAGAGGCAAAGGCAGGTGGCTCCCTGCATTTGAGGCCAGCCTAGTCTACAGCGTGAGTTCCAGGACAGCCAGGACTACACAGAGAAACCATCTCGAAAACCAAACAAACAAAACCCCTAAAACCGAAAAAGTCAGGTGTGGTGGTGTATGCCTCTAATCTCAACACTTGGGAGGTAGAAGCAGAAAGATCTCAATGAGTTTGAGGCCAGCCTGGTCTACAAATTGAGTTCTACGACAGCCAGGGCTAAACAAAACAACCAAAAGCAGCTAAAGTATTTGACTCACAATTCTAGGTTGCAATCCATCACTGTGGAGGAAGTCAAGGTAACGGAAACCTGGAGCAGCTTGTTATGGTCAAGGAATCACCGCACAAACTGCTAGAATTCTGGTCTCAGTTTATCAAAGGAATAGTTTAGTGAATGCACACCCAGGACCCATCAATTAGGGACACAGTCTAGACTCTGGGAGCTAAGACTGCGACCCCAAATATTTCCCTAGGCCAGTTTATAAAGACAAAACCCACAACGAACTCATATACAGGTGTAGAGAGGGCTGCAGGGTGGTTGGTTCTTACTCAAGCCTTTTGACAATTTAGACATAACAGTTCAAAGTGATCTTTAATTTGATTGGTCCTAAGTGGAGCCTGTGGCTGTGGAATTTCTTAAGAATCACAAATCTCATAACAGGATTTGTGGTCAACTCAACCCTGCTCTGAGTCAAACTCTTTTCTGTGTCAGGAATAATATGAAACGGTTGGCAGGCATGGAACAGCTATGTTCAGGGAGCAGGCCTCAACACGGCGAGTCACATTCCATCTACAGAAGACAGCAATGATTCATACATGCGAGTATAAGTTTGCTTCTTCCACTCTTATAAAACCCCTTTCCTAGGGAATGGTAACACTCACAGTGGTCAACGTCTTCCCACTGAGATAAGCCCCCACAGATATGCCCATAGACCAACCTAATTTAGACAGTCACTGAGGTTCACTTTCTAGACAACTATTTTGTGTCAACAAGTTATCTTTGTTTATAAGAAAAAAACAAGCTTTGAGACCATCTCATTTTATAGCTCAGGCTGGCCTCAAACTTACACTGACTTCCTGCCTTGGCCTCCTCAGTGTGAGATTAGACAGGAAGCACTATGCGTAGCTGGTTTACTTTTCTGTTTTGTTTGGTTGAGATAGGGCTTCTCTGTGTAACAGCCCCAGCTGTCCTCTCCAGGCCCATCTATGTTTTTATTGGTATCTAATAATTATACATAGGTCCTGGGGATTTAAACTCCAGTCCTCATGCTTGCAAGGCAAGTGTGTTAGCCACTGTGCCTGTTTGATGAAGATATACTGAAAACATTAATTTCAGAGGATAAGGCTATTCGTTTCTCTGGTTGACATCATTAGACCCACTCCCCAGTACCCTAATATCCTTGAGCAAAGGACTGCATGCAGGCAGCTGGCTGTCCTACCCTTATGCCAATACTGGCTATTTTCAACATCCCACAGATGTACTGGGCTAAAATATAACTTCACTCTAAGAGGTGTGTCTGCAGCAATGACTGTTTCAACAGTTTCCCAGCAGCTACTTGTACCAGGTCAGAGGAGCACTTCCCTATATAGTCTCTAGCAAAGGAGACTGTGATTGGTACAAAACAGTGCCTTGGTTGGTGTTACCATCATCCTTTATTTGTATAATGACCTGTCCCAATTGGTGCAAACACCCCACTCCCCACTTAGAAGACTATTATATTAGCTATATTAGGCTGTTTGGCTCACTTTGTAAATAGGCTGGGAAACACCTTTACCCCCATCTCTTTTGAGAGATACATGTGTACAGCAGATATCAAATATATAGGCAAGGGTGACCTTCTGGATCCCTCTCAGCTTCTTAAGTGCTGAGATTATATCTGGCAGAAGACAGTTTTTGTACCATCCCTCTGTAGTAGTCCAGGCTGGATTTGAACTCAGATCTGCCTGTCTCTGCCTCCAAAGTGTTGGGATTAAAGGTATGTACCACCACCATGCTCATCCCTTTTCACCTACTTTTTTTTTTTATGATTTTATTTTATGTATATGAGTACACTGTAGCTGTCTTCAGAAGAGGGCATCGGATCCCATTACAGATGGTTGTGAGCCACCAGGTGGTTGCTGGGATTTGAACTCAGGACCTCTGGAAGAACAGTCAGTGTTCTTAACCACTGAGTCATCTCTCCAGCCCATACACCTACTTTTCTAGATTGGGATGGGTTGGTATGGCAAAGAAAGAAATGATAGCAGTGGAGACAAGGAGACATAGCAGCAGAGCTGCAACAGAGGCAGAGATGGGGTTGGGGCAGCAGTAGTAGAAACAGTGGTTTTAAGAGGCAAAAAGGGTCTTAGCCTTTTCTCAGAAACTATCACTAGCCACTGTCAAAAGCTGGGAAATCTAGACAGTTAGTCCTACATAAGAGCTAACCACTTGCCACTAAAGCCTGAAGGGTCCCAGTCAGTATCTAAGGCTGCATAGGATCTGGAACCGTTGCAGCTTCTGGCTATCTCCTTTGCTGTCAGAAGCAGGGGGTTACAAAACCTGCCAAGGATCGGCCCTGGAAAAACTCCTAACTCAAGATTTCTATTTTGGGAGAGCAAGGACCCCAGGCAGCTAATTGCTAACAGAGGCACAAGAAGCACCAAATGGAATACTTTCTTGGAATAGACCCCAGTACTGAAATTATATTCTGCTAAGATTACGTAGCTGAGAAGGCCAGTGTCCTCCCATCTGTGCTAACACACGTGCCCGTGGAAGGTAATATGGAACCACTGAGAAGCAGAAAACCGCAGAGATGTATGGAAGAGAGAAACCGAAGAGCGTTCTAGGAAGCTGTGCAGCAGTGTCTGTCGCCAGGCTCCCCCCAACCTGCAAACCATAGATTCATTAATCAGTTCCCTTTGCCTAAGCCTGCTTGACTCAGACTTCTGTCACTGAAGAGGTCCTAACAAATGTCCCAAAGATAGCCCCTCTGCAAAGTCAGAGGCTGGTTCAAAGCTGCCTTCTCACCTTGGAGTCCTGCGCCAACCGGTTTCTGGAGGCTTGAACCCAGGGTTAAAGGGCAGCAAGCAACAAACACTCTGGACACCAGGAGCACTGGCTTCCGAGCTATGCTTCAAATTTTGCGTGCCGGATACATCTCTATCACCTACCGGTGCCTCAGCCCCAGGGAGAAAGCCCAATCCTGTGGCCCACAATGCCTCGCGCCAAGGCCGGTCCCGCCCTCTTCAGCTGGGTTCTCAGCCTCGGAAGGGTTTTAACGACTTCCGCTTTTCCTGCCGTGGCCCTGGTATGAGAAGGGTCTAAAACTGCTGGCGGCATGCGGGGCCCAGGAGTAGGTTCTGGGCTCTCCGGTGAGCGGGGGTTGTCAGAGCAGGAGGCTGGCGCGGACACGGAGGCGGCGGAACTGCTGCCCTTCCTGGTGCTCGGAGCACGAGCAGACCTGCAGGCGGCCGCAGCGCAGCACGTGCTGGCGCTGACTGGTGCGGGTTCGGGCCGCACGCTGTTGGCAGGACAGACAGCGTTGTTGCGGGCTTTGATCGACCTTGCAGTGGCCCCGGCCCCAGCTCCTTCCCGCGATGCTTCCCGCGCGCTCGTGAACTTGGCTGCCGATCCCAGTCTGCACTGGCAGCTGCTGGCGGCGGACCCGGAGCTGCCTGCCCGCCTGCTGCGCTGCGTGTTGGACCCTCAATGGCCCTGGGCTGAAGAGGCGGCTGCAGTGCTGGCCAACCTGAGCCGCGAGCCGGCTCCGTGTGCTGCGTTAATGGAGAAGCTGATGGCCGCTGAGCCGGAGCGGCTGGGTCTGGAGCGGCTTGTCAACGCGCTGTGCATGCCCAGCTACAACGCGGCCGCACCCCTGCATTACCTGGGGCCGCTGCTCTCCAACCTTAGCCAGCAGGCGGAGGTGCGTGCTTTTCTCCTGGACCCGGACAGGTGAAACCCAGTCGCCTGTGCGGGCGGGAAGGTGGGGGAAGTGGAAGTGAACAAGGATAGCAGTATCTTCTTTCTACAGGTGCATGGTCCAACGGCTGCTGCCTCTTACCCAGTACACAGACTCCTCGGTGCGCAGGGGTGGGGTGGTGGGAACACTTCGGAATTGCTGTTTCGAACATCGTGAGTGACAAGGAGGGGGTTGCGCCATTGCTAAGGTGAGGACTGGTCCCTAGGGACCCGACGGACCAATCTTCTGATCCTCTTCCTTGTCCCCACCTCCAGGACACCACAAGTGGTTACTAGGGCCCCAAGTCGACATTCTCCCCTTCTTGCTACTGCCCTTGGCTGGGCCTGAAGAGTTTTCAGAGGAAGACATGGACCGTAAGTGACTTGGCTGGTTGTCTCAGGGCTGTCTCTGGACTAGAGGGAAGACTCCAAGGGGAGATGGAGAAGTGTGCAGGTCCGGAGTCCCTTCAGCAGCCTTTAAGGAAGGGGTCGTTACAGACACACATGAGGCTCAGCCTAGGCAGAGCAGAGCTTGGGTGTCCAGCACAGGGACCAATAGGTTCCCATCCTCACTCCTAGAGCTGCCTGTTGACCTGCAGTACTTATCACCAGACAAGCAACGAGAGCCGGATGCTGACATCCGAAAGATGCTCATTGAAGCCATCATGCTGGTGAGCAGGGGCCTGTGATGTTAATGCTTGTCCACGATTCCTACTGGCATCTGAGTAACCGTTTTCCACCTTCCTAGCTGACAGCCACTGCACCCGGTCGGAAGCAGGTTCGGGACCAGGGTGCTTACTTGATCCTTCGAGAGCTATACAGCTGGGAGCCAGAGCCTGATGTGCGAATGGCTTGTGAGAAGCTTATCCAGGTGAGTGCAGGATCAGAAAGGCTAGACAAGAGCCGACAGCTTATGAGCTGCTCACCTGCCTTCTCTACTTGCAGGTGCTTATTGGTGATGAGCCAGAGGTTGGTATGGAAAACCTGATGGAGGTGCAGGTACCTGAAGACGTGGAACAGCAGCTACAAGAGCTAGATCAGCAAGAACAGCAAGAGCTTGCCCGAGAGCTAAGAGGCAAGGTTGCCCCACGGACTTGAAGCCCCTTTGGCCTGAATGCCAGCTTCAGACCCACCTTTGCCAGTGTACACACAGGGTTCTAGGGTAAATGCCCAGTAAATGTTGAGAAGCTCAAGGATACTGCCCAATCCTGTGCTCTGTTGCAACCAGCAATCATGCATGTTGTTGAGAGCTGCACTATTGAGCCAGAACTGGCCAGGTCCTGTGTCACAGCTGCCTGCAGATGAGGCAGGATGCTGGTGTCACTGGAGCTATGAGGAGCCCAGACAGTGATAGGACTGGACTGAAAATACTGCAAAAGCCTGGGAAGCCAACTAGTTTTTCATTCCTGAAGTCACTGAAGGGTCTGGACGTGGGTAGGCTGAGAGATGTAAACAGTGCTGTGAGCCCCAACCTTCGGAGCCCTTTTGCTTTCCTTGCTTAAGACCTTGGAAGACAGACTACACTTGGACCCCAGGATCTTCCTAGGATGCTCTGCCCTTCTAGGCCTGTCTTTGGATCACTTTGCTCTCTTTATTTCTGTTTTATCTGTCAGCCTCCTTAGTCCTGGGCTGAATTGGGACTTAGCCATTCAGATAGAACCTGCTCCTCGATTAGCTTTCTCGAGCCTCAGTTGACCCTCCTGCTGGGCACACCTTGCTTACCTCTGCAGAGATCCTCTTTTTTTTTTTTTCTGGTTTTTTGAGACAGGGTTTCTCTGTGTAGCCCTGGCTGTCCTGGAACTCACTTTGTAGACCAGGCTGGCCTCGAACTCAGAAATCCACCTACCTGGCTCTGCAGAGATTCTTGTGTGTGTTCTTGAAGCATTTACTCCTGTGCAATCCTACCCCCCACATTTGGAGCCTACTCCCGTGTATGCATCCCTTCTTCCTAATTCTGTAGATACCATGGCAAGTTTTGCCCTACTTTGTCCCCTTTTCTGAGCCACAGATCTTGCTCCACCTTTGTGTGCTGTTTTCCTCAGCAACAGGTTCTTCCAGGTCCCTGAGACCTGTAGTCTTCATGGGAGTTCGCAGTGTTACACTTCATACCTCTGAAGCTGGAAGACTGGAGTATATGTCGTCATGTGTGGCTAGGTGTTTTCATTGGGTACCAGCAGTCTTCTCCCTCCCCTACCCCCTATGATGCTCTCCAGCACTCTTGTTAAAGCTTGGACACTGTTGGCACATGCGCTGTGTAGACTGGTGTTTTCCCTCTGACCCAGGTTCCCAAGGAGGTACCCAAAGGCCACCAACCCTCCCTATGTAGATAGCTGCATCCTTAATTCAACAGAATGAACATTTTTATCTGCCCACACCCTCCCACCCTCAATTGACCAGATAGTGCCCAGCCATGTTCCCTTTGGGGAGCATGGGACATAGAGAGCAGCCAACTGCCATGGTATGCCCAAGCCCAAGGGTGGTAGAACCTATTGCTCTGGTGCAGGCTTCCAGGCGCTGCACAGCTGGGCCAGAGACGCCCTCCTTGGAGATGTCCTGCCACTGGAGGGGCTGGAGCCTTTGCTTCTGGTGTACCTGGTATCTCTGTCAAGCTCTGTGTTGTCTGGGGCTATTGCGGACCAAGAATGCTCCTGTTCTGCAAAGGAGCAAAGCAAAGGGTCATGTAGAGTGCTAGAGACACCGCCTGCAGCCCAACCAATACTTGTGAGCGGTTCCCCACCTCGGGGAGCTCCAAGAACAGAGGACAGCATGTGTTCTGCAGGCAGCATCCAGCAGTGAGCAGCCACCTGCTGTAGGTCCAGGCGTTCACACGGATGCAGCTGAAGCAGTCCTCTGATCAGGTCCCGGCACTCTACAGGGGAGGGCTCACTGCTGGAGCCTGCCACAATCCTGACCCACACTCAACTACTGTCAAAAATGTTGGCAACTTGAGAGGAATCATTACTAGTCCTGGCAAAGGTTCAGGGGCTATTATCAGAAGGAGACTGAGGCACAGAGGAGGGGAGAGGTATTCTGGACAAGTACCATGTTAGATATTCGGTAGGATTGGTACCTCTCCAAGTCAGTTCCACCCTCAGCTCAACTTTCCCAACATACAGTGTGTGGACTGTACTTTTCCAGCGTATGGGGGTAGGAGGATACCATATTCTCTTCACCGTGGTCCTGGTCTCGCTGGCCTCCAGGCTTGAGCTGGGCCTTGGAAGGGGTGTGGTGTGGTGGTGCTCACCTGGGGACAGCCCTGGCCTGAAGATGGGACCTCGACGAATCAGGTGCAGCATGCGATGGGGCTGGTGTTCCTTGAAGGGCAGCTTCCCAGACACCATGGCATGAAGGATGATCCCTCTGGGAACCCAGCTTCCTCAGGGTGTTGCCCCTCCTAAGCCCACCCACAGGTCCTGCAGGGGGGCACCTGAGGTACTCACAGGCTCCACAGATCGGCCTGCTCACCGTTGTACTTCTTGCTCATGAGGATCTCTGGGGCCGTATAGGCCACAGAGCCACAGAAGGTGCTCAGCAGAGAGTTCTTGAGCCCCACCCAGTTGGCAAAGCCAAAATCTGCACACAGTACACCAGCAGGGTGGGGCAAGGAAACACAGGTGATGAACAGGTTGGGGAGAGTGGGTTCAAGAGGACATCTGTTAGGATGGTGGGGGTTAGGGAGGGAGGGTATGTTGTAAGAATTAGGGAGAAACTAGGCAGGGGCTCCTGTGGAGGTAAGTCAGTGGGTTTAGGCTATAGGTAGGAGCTGAATTGAGGCTTTGTGGGAGAGCTGAAGGTCAGGGCTAGGTCATTATTGGGGACAGGAGTTTGTGTGGGACAGGCAGAAGTTGGGAGGTAGGAGTCAAGAATTAAACTTGGCTGGTAGAGCTGTGTGGGCTCACCTGTCAGCTTTAGGAAGCCCTGGTCATCCAACAGGATATTTTCACATTTCAAGTCCCTGTGGGAGAAGGGAATGTGGGGCTGGGCTCAAGTGGGTCAGCAGATACACAGGTAGGCAGGTAGGCCAGATGGCACCCTCACCTGTGCACAATGCCAACATTGTGGCAGTGGGCCACAGCGCTGACTAGTTGCCAAAACAGCCTTCGGGCCTCTTCCTCCTCCAGCCCTGGGCAACATCGGAGGTCTGACACTGCATTGATATGCTCCAGCAGGTCACCTCTAGCTGCCAACTCCAGGACCAGGTAGGAGCGCTGGCTGTTCTGGTAGGTCTCATACAGCTGAACCTAGCAAACACCCCCAAAACTCCATGTACACTGTCACCCTGAGGAAGGCTGGGCCGAGAGTTCTGGGAATGTCAGGGATACTAGCTCTCAGTTGCAGAGTGAGAGAAGACTCTTTATGCAAGGACAAAACAAACAGGTTCCAAGTGGAGAACTGGGGCATAGGGTAGACAGCAGGCATGGTAAGGACCGTCTTACTATGTTCATGTGCTTGTAGGTAGCGTTGAGTGATAAAATCTCACGGGGCAGGAACTTTCTGGAGTATTCCGCTGGGGCTTCAGCCATGGACACAATCTTAATAGCCACCTGAGGATGTTGCAGAGTGTTCAGCTGTGTGTAGACTTCCTTAGAATAGGCCCACTGTTATTTATACACAGTACTCAACTTCTCCATGTGGCTGGGCAAGCAATATCCTTGGAAGGATAGTGCCTGCCTCACTTTTTGTCCTGGGAACATAAATGTTTGAGGGGTTGGGGAACAGCATTGGGAAGCTGAGAAGAAATAGGACTTAGGAGGGAGGTCCTATAGAGGAAGCTAGGGGAACTAGAAGGTACCTGAAAGAGGTTAGGACAGGCCTGCTGGAGCCAGGCTAGTGTACCCCAAGGAACCCACAGAGAAGGTGGCAGGCCTGCCTCACCATAGTGTGGCGCTTGCCCCGCAAGTCAGAGGATAGCCTAGGGTTGTGCTTCATGCGCTCACGTGTTGCATAGGCCAGGTAGACCTTGGAGAAAGCACCAGATCCAATCTTCTTTGAGGAGAGCAAGTAACCATTGTTCATGCATTCTCGAACCTGCTCTATGAACACCCTCTGATCCAACTTGCGTCGGCTGTTGCTCCTCATGGAAGGCAGGGTGCCACAGAACTGGGCTTGGTGGGCCAGCTTACTGCCCGTCAGCCAGGGGGAGGGACACAGCTGAGGCCTAACTTGTTTCAGAGGGCAAGGGACTGGGGAAGCAAAAGGCTAGGAGGCACCTGCTCCCCTTGGAGAAAACAGTCAAGTTTCTGAAGACTTAATGGGTTTTAGGCTAAGAGCATAGGTTGAGAGCCTCAGGAGGAGGCTTCCACAGTTCTGGACTGATTGGAGAGTAAAGACTCCAAAGGACTGGGTGTAGGTTCTAGAATAGAAGGTTCTAGAGAAGCACTTGCATTGTGCCCTCAAAGGTATCTTCTTAAGCCCTGTCATCTCTGAGGCTATCTTACTGGATTCACCCCATCCAATGCTTGGTTCTCCTTTTGTGGGATGAGAATGCATATGAAGGGCTAGCACTGGGATGAGGCTTTTGTGGGCCACTCTGCATGTGATTGATGAATAGAAAGGCCTTTTCACTATTGAGAGAAAGAGAGAGACAGAGACCACAGAGGTTTTGCATCTCCTGGAGCTGGGGTGATAGGTGGGGTGAGCCACCTGATCTTGATGCTGGAAACTAAACTTGGGTCCCCTGCAAGAACAGAATGTGTTCTTAATTGCTGAGCCATTTCTTCAGCCCCTATACAAGGCCTTTAAAGAAGCTAGGAAGGTTACGTCTTCTAAGGATCTCAAGAGGTCAAAAGAGATCAGCCACTGTTTCATTCTTTGAGGAGATGCCAACCAAGGTCACTGCTAAATGAGTGAGGAATGGCAAGAGTCCAGGATCCGCTAATCTGGGCTTCCTCTACTGCAGTGGTTCTCAACCTGTGGGTCTCAACCCCTTTGAGCGTGTCAAACAATCCTTTCATAGGGGTCACCAAAGACCACCAGAAAACACAGATAACTTACATTATGATTCATAACAGCAGCACAGTTACAGTTATGAAGTAGCAATTTGTAATGACATTTTTGAGAATTCTAGAATTTTTGTTTCCTTTTTTAAAAAAACCACAGAAATATTACAAGAACACACTTTCTTTTTAATCCCAGGTATAGGGATGTGGGGAGCTTCCACTGTCTGTAGCAGCTGACTATGATTTGCCTCATGCTCTAGGAGAGGCATGGTTTTGCCAGCTGCAGATAATTTCTGCAATAGTATGACTCTTGGAATTCTGGGAACTTTTCAGAGGGTACATAAGTGTGAGGGCTCCCCAAGAGGCAGGGTAGCTAGTTGTTGGTCATTTAGGGAGGTTGGTTATGGTTTGTTAGTAGCC